>OZ010788.1:165297160-165930088 GCA_963932465.1 Maratus speciosus
TTTATAATGATTATACTAAGATAATAAATTTTAACATTCTGCCAAAATATTTTACTTAAAATTTAAAAATATTTAACTTCAACAAAAATTACTTATTAGAAGCTGCTGGATCATTTGTCACATCTGAAACAAAATTTGCATGGAAAATTAATTCTTACAAAACAATTGTGATACAAAATAGGAGGAATTTTTGCTTAACTATAATAAACTGATAATCATAGGACAATCATCATCACTGATTTAAAATTTACAATGTGTGGAATCAATAAATGTTACATTCCACATGAAGAGGTCCAAGATTTTTTTATATTATTAGCAACCGGAGGGTTCGCTATGTCTTTCAGACAGTTATCTAAGTAAATAAAAACCATTTATTATAATTTAAATGTTAAATTTGTTAATGCTTATGAAGGTTTTAAATAAGGATTTTTTTCTTTTTAGTTATCTATTTAAATAATTTCAAATTTGTATCATCTTCATATTTTGTTTATGCACTAGAGTAAAATTTATACCTGTTTAAAACTTATAGTATGTATTAATGTTTAATCATTTCTTGGCATAAATAATATCTGTGAATATCGCAGAGATATGATAGTTCTCCATCCATTTGGGCCAATTCAGGCTGTAACCAAGAAGAAGCAACATGCCTGTTAATTGGTGTGACCTTATAATTAAAAAACATGTCTTTTGTAGGTATTCATTTCAAGCAATAGTCATAAATATATGCAATTTAGTAAATAAGTTACAAAATTAATTTCATTGCATCTATAACTAAAGTAGCCAAATTAATGCCTATTAATGTAAAATAAATGATATCTATTCCTAGATTATGCTTTTTAACAAAATTATGAAAAATTATTAAAAGTAATGAATTTATTGAAGCTTCTTTATTTTCCTTTATTTGCTCTGACCTGTCTTTATTGTTTAAAATTATAAATTAGCCTTGTTTTGATATTTTTTAATTGTCTTTATGGCTTCCAGGAGTTTGGGCTAGAGGTAAGATATAAATTTGCTTTAATTATCTAGATGAAAACCTTTTTATTTACTTCAATATATAAATAAAGAAGGCTGCTTATTTATTCTTATGTATAGTTTAGAATTTTTGTATTTTTGTATCAAACGTGTTATGATTATTCATTATAAGGTGATTATATATTTTAAAATAATAATAAATAAATAAAATAAATAAAAACTTGCTTGTTACTTTAAAGCTTTGGATAACAAAAATATGCTTGAAACCTTTATTCTATAAGTTCTCTTAAAAAATTATAAAAAAATATATTTTTTAATTACATGTTAATTGAATTGATACTCATTTATATATTAATATTAATTCAGGTTTTAAAAAAATATTATACATAAATGCTTTATAGTGTAAGTAACTTTCTTGGAAGAAACTCTTTTAACATTTTTATGTATTTCATTGTTTTGTATTGTTATATAATGTGACATCTAACTTTTATAATATGCCTTAATGGTTATATTATAGTCTGTTAAACTGCAAATATATACCTTTAAAATAATTATAATTTTATATTCTTTATCTTTTGAGAGAGTGAAAATTTTGAAACATATTTTTTCTTAAAGTTCTTTCTTAGCAATTCTGTATTTCACAGTCTGCTTTATAAATATCATTTGTTATGTATATCATGTTAAAACGTTTTCATATTTATATATCATTTTCATTTATTTTGTGATATTTTATAAGTATTGGTTTATAAGCTAAAATTTTGGCATCTTATGAAATGTTGTTATAGCCCCTCCTAGAATTCAGCTGAATCCCCCACGCCAGAACGGTTCGCCCTGGTGACATAGTACGCATTCATTGTTTCTGCTACTGGAGATCAACCGATATCAATAGGACTGGAGCCGCATTGGAGGTGTTCTAACCTCTTACATGATTCAAAGTGGAGGATATTTGACTTTCAATGGAATCACAGTTGATGATGCCGGTAGATATTTTGTGTACAGCCGTTAATGCTGCTGGAAAGCTGAAGGAGTGGCTGAAGTTGTTGTAAATGGTAATAATTAACTCATATTTTTTATTTTATATTAGAATTAGATGTAATGGATTATTACTGATTAGCTAAACTAATGTATTGGGTTATTCAAAATCACAAAAATAAATGAAAATTCAATAATTTGAAAAGTATAGACATTAACATGGTGTGGTTTGCACAGAAGTATTGGAAAGACATGTTTTTTTTAATAATGAAAATTTAATTGACAGAATAATTACATTTTTCCATCAACGAGTCGGGCTGTGACTGGTCTATTGACCAAAGGGACTGTGCACCCTCTTCAAGGCATGCTTTGTGCCTCTAGCAGATTTTATTTTTTTTTTTTTTCTTGGCTGTACACATATATTCTGATTCATGTGCTAAATTTCAAGGATGAATTTTTGGAGCATCACTGAATAACATACTGATAATACAAGAAACATTTATGGTCATATAGAATTTGAAAGATACTTTGATGGAATTTGCAGGAACAAAAAAATGAAGCTTCCTATGTTTGCAAATGATTGCGGCAGAAAGCATACACTTACAACTGAAACCATGCTTTTTGAAAAACAACTTCAGAAAAGAAATAATGGAAGATAGAAAGCCCCCCCCCCCCCCAAAAAAAAAATGTGTGGATCTTGTTGTTGATTCAAAAACACAATCTTGTGTGACTGAAAATAGTAAATTTACTCAATTATTTTAGGCTCCTAAAATTTCTATTTTTCTTGTACTTTTTCTGTAGAATCCTTTTAGTAAAATATCAATTCAACATTTAAAGAATCTATAAAGTCATTTTTCTCAAAAGGCAAACTTTGGCTGATATTTGCAAGTTCAAAACCAGCATGGTCTGGGTGGGGTGACTGTGCAATGTTTTCAAGGGTTTTCTTGAATGAGAAGAATAATTTGGGTCACTTTCCTTTCAAAATCTCTACCTAGGTTTTTCTTGAATGAAAGGAATAATTTGGGTCACTTTCCTTTCAAAATCTCTACCTGAAGGCCTCTCTCTTATAGTATTGTTGCCCAAACAAACTGATGCTTAATGAATTCCTATTCTTATGAGACAAAATATCTCCTTCCCTTTCTGCTCTCCTTATCCCAAATGTTTCCAGTTTTTTCATGTGAGCCTTCAATAATATATAGTGTTTTAGTGAAAGCAAAACAAGCATGAGCTATAGTTTATAAAATTTCTGTTTCTATGTGAGAAATATATTTCTGTTCTGGATATAAATGCTTTTTGAATAAATTTTGCATACTTAATATTTTGTATTTGTGATAGGGAGAGATCTACAGAGACCATATTTAAAAATACTATTTTGCTTTTAAGAAAACTAGTAAATAAATGGCATGTATTTATCAGATGTTAATAGAAATTGCTCTATAGGTTTTGGTTTGTAACCAACTAGAAAATTAATTCATATTATGGTAAAGAGGATATATAAATATAAACTGTGGTGCTATAACCCATTAAGGATTTTGGCCTACAGTGCTCAACCATGTGTACTGGATCATGGGCTTTGAGGTGCTATACAGTATATGCCTCAGTCAGGTTGTCAACCAATGCAAGACCCTGAGTGTTTAGTTTCCAAGTAAATTTGGTACTACTGTGTGGCTGAGACAAGAAAAACCCTGAGTAGGTTTCCTGCTTTCGAAGATTCCAAAACTTGTAGGGAAGGACCTACGTTCACAGGAGCAGAAGGACAAAAAAGACTGCGATAATTCTCAGAATGACTGATTGAATGGGAGAAAAGAAAAAGCTGGACTTCCCTAAAATAAAGTTGACTGTCAAGTTACCCTGGTAACAGGACTGAGCCAAAACCAGTACCATGGTCTTTCTTGTCTGAGCAAGACAGTAATTTAATTGACCCCAAAGGGATAAGCAGCTAAGTGAATCTTGCCCAACTCTGGACCTGTTATGTGGTAGCACAATGTGCTGACTACTAAGATTTTTTTTTTTTTTTATATATATACTTTTTTATATATAAAATATATATATTCTTAGCCCTCATATTCTTGCATCTGTTTACAAATTGTAATTTTTAAACTATTACTTTAATATTTAATGATAAGCTTCCTTAATATAATTGATTTCTTTGGAAACTATCTGAAAAATGTACATAAAAAATAATGTGTAATGTAATAGAAGAAAAAAATAACTTTAATGTACTTTTAACATTGTATTTTGAATTTTAAATATTTTTTTTAACACATAGTTTTTATATGAATGTTTTTAATGATTCTGTAGTTCTAAAAAAAAATTTAATGCAATTAAAAAGAAATGTTTAAGAATGTCATATTAAAAATAACTATTTTCATGTTTGCTTGTCATTAAGTCCAGTTCAGTGGTATTACATTTTTGAGACTACAGTGCATTATAAAATTTCTTGCAGAAGATACCCCTCCTGTTGAAGTTCGCAAAACTGAAACTGCTTTTGTTGGTTCTAATATTCAGTTGAAATGCTCAGTTTCTGGTTCTCCCCCACCACAACTTGCCTGGAGTAAAGATGGTGGGCCTTTGCCAGATAATGCTAGAGTCATAAATAATGAATTATGGTAATGTATTTTATGTTTCATACTTTCTCACAATACCTTGCCTTATTTTATTTTTTATCTCTTGTTTGAAATTACAATTTACTTCTCAAATTAAAAAATAAAAAGTTTTAAATGTTATATTTCTTGATAAAGTGATCTATGAAATTTCATTTTTCTTAACTAATCTAAAAAAATAGTGCAATATATATTTTTTTAAAATAAGTTTTTATCAATGAATACTTTAATAGTAATTAAATTATGATTATACATTAAAGAAACAATTTAGAAATCCTAAATAGATAGTTTAAATAATCTTATAAACTTCAATAGTTTTTTCCTGTACTGTTGCCATATCCTAAAAAGAAAGAGCCAAAAATTGTAATTGTTTAATTTCACTATAGTTTGCATTTCTATTAAGCTTAAATCAAAGTAGTGATTTTTGCATAATTGGGACCCATGCCAAAATCAGTGCGTTGTAACTGAAATTTTGGAAATCTGAATTCCAAACCATGAAATTAAGCGTGATTTTTATAATAAAATATAAATGAGTGTTTAAAAAAAAAAAAAAATTGACTTTTACACTTATTTGGAAATAAAGCTATACAGTCAAACCTCGTTAACATGAACCTCAAGGGGAATTGAATTTTTGTTCATGTTATCCATGGTTCATGCTATCAGTAACAAAAAATCTAGATAAAAAATATTGAGGAAAATACATATAGGGGAGACTGGGGACGAATGGGACATGGGAGCTAACAAGACAAGAGTTTTCTCGTAAAATATAAATCAAAATTTATCAGTAAATGTCATTTACAGTATCACACAAGAACATGCAGTGAACTACTTTTTTTCATTAGCTATTTGCAAATCAAGAAGCAAGATATATTTAAGCAACAAGATAAGTTTTTTTTATATTTAATAAATATTTGTTTTGATCAACTATTAAATAAGTTTTTAATAACAATACCTTTTATGAAGCTTTTATACAATGTTCATTTTTAATCATTATTTCGTACCAGAGATAAACAGTTAATTTATAATAAGCTTAAATGCAGCAGTTAAGGATTCAGGGACAAATGTGCATTTCATATACGGTCTAATGGGAGAAAACTTTGTTTTAGAATTGAGACTTATTTCTATTTTAATAATGAAATTATTAGGGTTTTTTTTTTTTTTTTTTTTTTTTTTTTACCCATTAATAGAAAACTGTTAGAAGTAATTGTGAAAAAAAAAAAAAAAATGAATTCTATAAATTCCATGTTTTACAGCATAAACATAAAATATGTCCCATTAGCAACCAATCTCCCCTATAGAAATACATGTAAATTGTAAAATAATGAATAATGTATTTGTAACTAAATTATGAGAAATTTATTCTATTTACTCTCAGAAGACTAAATGATAACAAAAATAATAATTAGATCCTTACCTTATTTATTTATAACTTATACCAGAAAAAAAAAAAAAATCAGAATTACATCTTAAAAAAATCGGTTATCTGCAATTTTATTAGAAACAGGGGGGTACCATTCGTGCGTTGCGCCAACTGTAAAGATTTCCTAACTGCTCATGCATTACGTCACGTGGCGGACAGATTCGCCTCGCTCTGCTCGTTTCAATAGTGCTGTTGGTGCTGTTCTGCGTTGGAAGCTTCTTTCTGTGACTGATTTTAATTATTCTATTATTTTAAGTCTTTTTGAATGAAAACAAAACCTAGTAAATGCGCTATATCAAGGTGTTCTAGTAACTTTCGGAGAACACTATACAGATTTAACAATACAGTTCAGAGTCTCAAATCCGGCCGTCGAAATACACAGCATTTTGTTAACTGCCGATTATTATTCTGGAAAATCGCAACAAAAAACACTAAAATCTCAGGGGACAAAATTTACTATATTATGCTGCAGTTCTAAAACCGAATTACTTTTACGAATGTCAAAAAATTTCTGCAGAACACGAAAATCTCTAAAAATTGCATAAAAGAATCTTGAGAATTGCTTATAAACTTTAATCAAAGGGGAAAAAAAGAGGACAGCATTTACTATATTGGAATAAAAGATTAAAACCGGATTTCTTTAACAAATGCAGACAAATCGCCATCAAATGGGAGAAAAAAAAGGTTCAAAGTTCAAAACTCGTAGAGGAGAAAATTTATTATATTTGATAAACAAGTTCCTTTTACAAAAAAAAAAAAAAAAAAAAAAAAAAAAAAAAAAATGCCACGGAACATTAGCAAACTCTAAAAATCGCATAAAAAATTCACAAAAAATGCAAAAATCTCTGCATGAACTCGGAATAAATTTTATTGAAAACATGACAAGATTTAATATATTGTGCAAAAAAAAATAGAGCAGGATCCATTTTACTCATATGGAAAAATCGCCGCAAAATTTAAAAAAAAAGTCAAAAGTTGCATAAATTTTTTTTTTTTTGTTATTGTGATTTTTTTTTACCTTTTTTTAAAAAAAATTCCTCTATTAAAATATTTGCTTTTGCATTACCTTTTTTTACTTTCTTTTATCTATAATAGAAGAAAGTATTGTAGTCGAAATTTTGTTCGATTTCCGGTTTTTGACGGATATCCACGTTTTAAGGATCATATAACCCGAAAAACATGTTTTTACAAAATATCTGTCTGTCCTTATCTATGTGTGTCTCATTATATCATCGGAAAGTATATGAAGTTATGCATACATTTGAACCAAACTTCATACATGGAGCGCTGTGATAAGGATTTTTGTGCGATTTTCTCAATTTTTCGTAGATCTGTTGTACATCGGCTGCTGATGCAGCGACATGTACTTCGTATCTAGCTAACCCGGCGCTTAGCAAACAGCTGACGTGCAATATACGCTACAATATACGCTGGTGTACAATATACTCTACAGATATTTGAATCATATTGATGTGCATTTGAAACTAAAGAATTTAAAAATTTAATTTTGATTATTAATAATGAAGATCAGTGATTTTACAACATGATAGTGAGTAAAAAGTGTTATTCACATGCATTATTGAAAATATGATATTGGTTCTTACTTTTTTTTCTTTTCTATTTTTTGAAAATGTTAGCACATTGTTAAATCTGTATACCTCCATATATTTTTTTTCCATTGTTTCCTATTTGTATGGAGAAATGTTATATTTGATGTGTTTTATAAGATAACATGGATATTTTATTACTGAAGTTGTTTTAAATTTTATGATATTGTTATTTGAATATTATAATGTAAAACATATGCATAGTACATATTTTTTTAATGGAATTAGTTTAATTATAGAGCAATATTATTGTATTATTTTGATCCTGAATAAGCATAGTGGCATTCGAAATTTTTTGAAAACTTATATCTAGTAATTGGACAGTGCATTATTGTTAAAATTTTTAATGTGTGAGTTTTGTTTAATTTATACTGTTTGATAACACTAGTCTTTTTTCTACTACTGCTTTGTAATCATATACATATAATTCATTCATTCATTTTATTTTACAATAGTTTAAAAGTTTTCATTTGTACTTTTACACATTAAAAATTTAATTTTTTTTTGCGAATTTATTCAAGTATTTGAATGTAAACAAACGTATCGTGATATTATTTAACCATCATGCATTTTATATTTAATTAACTCCAATCAGTGTTTGAACAAATTATTTTAAGGAAAATGATTTCATTCAATTTACTTTCGAAGATCTGCTTTTTAAAAATTTATTTTACTTGATATTTCATTCTTTCGCATCCATTTACTTATGACGGCTGGTCGATCTCCAATCTTGTCCGCCACGTGACGTTTCAGTCCTGCTCTACTCTGATTGGCTATCCTTCAAATGGAACAATCTTATGATAGAAGAACCTTGATTAGAAATTTCTTACTAAAGTATAACTTATAAATTCATATGGGTAAATGAATAAGAGGGAAAAGGAAGCTATCACACTTGTCTAGAAATTTTCTTTCATGTTAAGCATCAAAATTTCACATGGGGGCATTGTTCATATTAAGCAAAATTTCACATTAAACTTGTTCATCTTAAAAAGAGAAAAAACACCAGAATCCGTATTCATTTCCTGCTTAAAAAGCCAAAATTTCTTCCATATCAGTCTGATTATATTGCATCATTATTTAAAGTCTATGATTATATTCTGAAAGGTGTATTTTGAGGTACACAAAACTATTTTCCATAATAAAAATGCCTTTAAGATATTTTAACTTTATTTAATCAGATAAAGATTAAAGCATTCTTAAGATTTTAGCTATTTTGCTCTAAACTTTTTGTTGCTATTATGAATTTACTGAATGGGATATTAAAATGCATTTATCTCCAATGAGTGTGATATACTTCTGGTATATAAAATTTAACTTTTCAACTAATGTTGAAGTTTTAAGAATTTTTTTCATAAATTGTTGTTTAATTAAAATATGTACATAATTTATTCACTTTTCTTTGAACCTGTTTGACTATGTTAGGTTAATCTTCTAAAACAGTTTACAGCTCTTGTAATTGTTTTTAAGGATGTTTTTAATCTTCTAAAACAGTTTACAGTTCTTATATTTGTTTTTAAGGATGATTTTATAAGTAATACTTGTCGACTGTATTTATTAGGTTACGAGATGTGCGTAGTGATAATGCTGGAAGATATATATGTATAGCTACAAATGCAGTTGGTCATACAAGAGATTATGTCATTCTAAATGTTAGAGGTAAATTATCTATTTAATAGATTACTAATATGTTATTGTTTTTAATGCTTCAAGCTCAAAGCTCAGTAACCTTAGATATAGCATCACAATAAATTTTTCAATATATTTGTTCCAACTCTTCATTCTTTAAAAATTTTAATCTTCTTACATATATGCATACTTTAATAACATCATCATATTGATTCAACTTAATTATAGTCATGGACCATTATTTAAAGAATTGGACATGGGCAAGTTCATTGAGGACCTGACTTTTATTCCTTTTTCTGTTACATAAGTCTTTTTTAGTCGTAGCCCATTACAGATAATCTCTGTTAAGTTAGAACGTCGTTTTTAGCAAAAAGAGGCTCATGGAGATTGCTTCCAGCTGATTGACCACAGAAAAAAGAGAGTTGTGCGTTGCGCAGCTTAGCAATTTTTATCTTAAAGTTAATTTGAATTTGAAGTCTGTTTCTCAGCCCAAAATTTATTATTTCCAAATTTGACAGGGGCAAATTAAATTTAAAATTTTAAACAACCTGAGAATTTTAATTTAAATGTTGGATTTTAATTTAATTATTGAATATAAAAAAACAATTTTTTAATCCTTTCATATATATATTTATATATACCTGACTTTTATTCCTTTTTTTGTTGCATAACAGTCGTTTTAGTCGGAGCCCGTTACAGAGAGTCTCTGTTAAGTTAGAACATCATTTTTACCAAAAAAGAAAATCAAGTTTCTGGTTAACACTTCATTTCTCTGAGAAAGCACGCTCTTTCGTTTTGCATGCAGGTGTTATACATGGGTCATTTCACACCAAATCAACCACTGACTAAACCTGACCATTTCGGATTTCAATGAAACTGTCAGGAATCATTCTCCTTGATGATATAAATGAGAGTATATTTTTATAATTTTATATTGCATTAAATTTCCGTACAATTAATTATTTACATTTTGAAAAATCATCATTTTTTGGCTTGCATAATGTTTTCAATTTTGAATTTCTCAAGTTCTATCAGGCGTAGAGTTGTATGACCCCTCATTTTAAAGATATTTTCATAAGATTTGATTTTATATGCAAGTTGACTATGCTTCATTAAAAATAACAATTTTTAATTTTTTTAAAAATTTGAAAATTAAAATTTTTTGGATAGTGTTTTTTTTTTTTTTTTTAATTTTGAAAAAAATGTATGTTTTTTTTGCAGTATTATAAGCTTAAAATTTTGAAATTTTCAGAGTGGGATCTGGATGGTACCATGAGTTATTAAATAAAAGCTAAAGATTACCATACAATTGATAATCTAGCTTATTTTGTTATTTATTTACTATTTGTATGGTAATCTTTAGCTTTTATTTCATTAACTCCAGATCCCATTCAGATCCCCCTCTAAAAATTTAAAAATTTTAAGCTCATAATATTACAAAAAACATACATTTAATTCAAAATGTTTAAAAAACACTATCTAAATATATTTTTTAAATTATTATTTTTAACGAAGAATAATCAACTGACATATCAAATCAAGCTTTATGAAATTTTCTTTAAAATGAGGGGTCATACAACTTACTACATCTAATAGAACTTGAGAAAATCAAAATTGAAAATATTTATGTAAGCCAAAAAATGATGATTTTTCAAAATTTAAATAATTAATTGTACGAAAATTTATTGCGATAAAAAAAAATTATAAAAATGTATTCTCATTTATATCATCAAGGAAAATGATCCCTGACAGTTTCATTGAAATCTGAAATAGTCAGGTTGAACTGTCTTAATATAGTTAATTAGAATGAAAACAGACTCTGTTTGCAAGGATGCGAAGATTTTCAGTAATCTTTACAATTTTTAATTAGAAATATCAGTCTCTGAAAACCTTTTTTTCTTATTCTTCTTCAACAATAAGAGATTCTTAGTAACTTTCGCTAATAGCTCACTATAATGCTGTAATCATTCATTAAAAGTCATAATAATTTCTCAGAATCAGTAATTATTGTCATCTCTTTCATGCATTGTTTCTTTCTAAAGATTTTATTTTAAATTGATGTCTATTTGTGTATGTTCTTTTTTTTCCGAAATATTTATTTTATTTTTAACTTAAAGAAATGTATAATGCATATCCGTCAGTTTTCATATTTCTATTCAAAATTGGTATGACATTGCTACAAGGGAAATATAGATTAGGAATTATATATAAAACTTTCTTTCCAGTATATTTTTCTAAAAAAAAAAAACAAAAAAAAAACACTTCAAATAATATATTACTTGCCCTAAATTCATAACTTATTTTTTTTTTCTTCTCCTAAACATAATTGATCTTTGTTTAAAATACAGTTTAAAAATAACACATTCATTTGTGTACACACAGATGATATGTGCATCCAACACAATGATAGTTGTACATTTAAAAAATATTTTTACCACTAAGTGTAATTAATAATTAGTATAATTTGCACTCTATTTCAGTGAATTTACTAACAGTTACTTTAAGGAGGAAAAATAATTTAAAAAAATTAGAAATATTCTTAAAAACAATTACGGTTATTGGTCAGTCACATCTTAAGTTCTCCTTGCTAATGTTAAACCTATGGGCATAGAAATCATTTGCATTTTTTAAATATTTCATTTGGAAATTAATATTTTAAGATTGTTTTTCTTTAACAAAATATTTCTAAAATATATTCTTAATTTTATTGGGAATGTTGAAATTGCACTCTCAGCTCATCAGCTTAGCTAAGTTTTTAACACATCTATATATTTAAAATGCTAAGCGTTTTCTTTCGACAGCCCGTGAGAACAAACTAATGCATCAAATTACACCATTCTTTTTTTAAATGAAAGATATTTGGCCACAGATTTGTTATTGTACATTCGTTTATTCAAAAATTTTATTAATTAGCTGTAATTTTAAATTAAAATTCTACTTCTATGCATGTGCAGTATATAAGTACAAATCTACCTTTAGAGTGACGCTCTGCACATGCACATAGATGCTCGCTCAGTTGAATTATCAGTAACAGCTAGAACTCTGCATCATTTGTGATTCATTTGTTGCATTACCTGACCGTAAACAATCTTTTTTGTTTTCATAAAGTTAAAATTGTTTGGATTTTTGAGCATTAATAATGATGTAAAAATTTGTTGTAGCGATATTTAAAGCTGGATACGGTTTATTTCATGTGGTGTCATATATATATATATTTAATACACAAGGTAAACACTGGATTTAAGGGGAGAAACATAAATTTATTAAAATTGAAATATTTCTGTTTCAAAGAATATCTATAATTTGGTATCCAAATGTTTGCAATGTTTTTGGAATGGCAATTCTTTGTTTATTTTTTACACCATTTTACTGTAAAATGCACTTATATATAAAACTTAGTTATATGCATTGAAGCATATAATTTACTTATAAAGAATTAACAAGAGATCTAATTATTTTGCTGTTTATTATAGTCAGTTTTAATTTTTATTTTTATTTCAGCTGTTCCTACATTAGAAGTAAAAATTGAATCAAATAAAGAAATAGTCAATATGGGTGATACACTTGATTTAAGATGCAAGGTAACAGGTGATGCTTCTGCAAGAATTTCTTGGTATAAGGTTGCTCAAGATGGTCCGTTGCCAGAAAATGTTCGAATAAGGGGCCCTGTTTTAGTAATCAATGGTGTCATGCCTGAAAATGGAGGTGTTTACAGATGTACAGTTGAGAGTTATGCTGGAACGTTTACTGATGATTATGTACTTGCTATGCAAGGTGAGAATTCTTATTTCTTTTAGTTCTTATAAAACTAGCTTAAAATTTTATTATAGTATGTATATGTAATATTTCGGATGCCCTCTTCTTACATCATTCTGTGTGAATTGTTAGCTGTAGTTGTTAACCATTCTAAATAATAACACAGACTAATTCATTTGGGGATCTGACGTTTATGCCTACTTCAGTTTCATGCTCGTGTTTTTAAGTCAGGCCCGAAGTCTTTTGTTATCCTTTCATATTTATGAAAGTGGGCTTTTTTTAAATTCAAAATTTAAATTAATTCCCAAATTCTTTTTCTAGCTTTAAAATTTAATGCTCAAAACTATATTTGAAGTTTTTTTTTTTTTTTTTTTTTCTAAGCCCAGCATTTATTACTTCCAGAGATATCCAAAGCCCAGGGGTGTAGTGGAGAGTATACACAGGTATCTGGTGTATACCTTCTGAATTTTTAAAGAAGCTCCGTATACCCTCTGTTTCTCAAATAAAGCTATAGCGTATACCTTAGGCATGATGTTCATGACTTTAGCATATACCCTGTGCCTATAGTGTATACCCTCTGGGTTTTTTACAACTACATCACTGCCAAAGCCTAACTGAAAATTGATAAAATAAATATAATTTTCTTTTATATGTGGTCAGATCTGCCAAAGCTATTCCCAAGAAGTTCTGCTTGGACTGGCCCAGATATCCACCAAAAGATCCTAATCCAATCATTAATAAGATAAGCATAGTCTCCACCTTAGTCCCCTAGAAAAATGATAAGTACTTTAATCAAAACAGAATACACAAGTGAAAAAAGGCACTTTTTGGCAAAAAGGATGTGTTAAATTGCCTGGGATTGTCCAGATAATGGGCCTGAGTAAAAATGATTATTTTGAAAACTATTGATTGAATGAAACCTAATAAAAGGTCAGGTCCCCAAGAAAACTTCATCTTATTATTAGCTCATGATTACAACTTCCTATTGAAATAGCATAGTGATGTAAGCTGACGAATGCCTGAATATATAATGTTTTATTTTCTTAATGATAACCTTTAAATTTTACTCTAATTTTTTATGCATTGGAAAGCAGTAACAAGGTTTTAAGGGTAAGGTATAGGAATTCTTTTAATTTTAAACAGTTTGTGGTAAATTTAAAAATTGTTTGAATATGCATGTAGAAAATTGTAAATTATATATATATAAATATATAAAATCGTAGAACTATGTCAATTTATTAATTTTGATGTATGATGTGAATTATGAATGTGTTAATTTTATTGTATAATCTCTCTTCAAAATGTTTTTTTTTTTGTATAAGTATTAATTTTTTACATATTTTTGCTTACATATTTTGGATGTATTTAAGTAAGTATAGATTTGAATTTTTTTTTCTTTTTCTTGTTAAAGCAGCCATTATGTAATTTTTTAATCGATTTTACTTTTGAGCTTTTAAATTATTACAGCATTGAGAGCAAACATCTTTTGATAATGAAATATTATAAATTTTTTGAGTATGTGCTTTTATTTTTCCATTGTTTAAGTGTTTAACTGTGAGGACTAATATCAAAATGGTGGGTTTTTTCCTCATATTTAGAGGTGTTTGGGGAGAAGTCAGAAAAACTATATATGTATATATATATATATATATATATTTTCTTCTTTGTAGCGAGCTACAACTATTTTATCTAAAATGTAAGTAGCTACAACTACTTGTTTTAAAAAGTAGCGCCTACAAACTACTTTTCAAAAGTAGTTGCCTCTTTGCTACTTTTAGATTTTGTCAATTACACACTACACTTGATCGTGATCTACACTTGAAATTGAGAGCATGGAATTTGATTTCTGCACAGGCCGGTACCAGAAAGCCAACAAAAAAAATTCATCAATCTAAAACCAACCTGAAGCCCAAAATATTTATACCCGAAACTGGAGTGAAAGAAAATATTTTAATACAGTCCATATTTTAATACAGTTATGAAAAAGTTTTTCTAGGATTATATCTCTAATATAATTTTTTTTTTTTTTGTGTAAAAATGAACACAAATACACACATTAATATTCAAATATATATATATATATATTTCCGTTAAGAAAATATTCAGGACTTTCTTTTGCAATGTTAGGTCAATAGCAACTTTTAATGGCATCACCTTAATTAAAAAGAATATTTAAAATCTGCATTGAAATTTATGCCCATATACTAAATTTAAAGTAACTTGGAAAGAAAGCTTTGGAATCTCTTCTATCTAATTTCCATAATTGTATGATATGAAACAGGAAATTAATATTAGAAAAAATTGTAAATTATAAACTATAAATATTTTCATGAAGTCGATTTCTAGAAACTTCTAATATACACATACAAAAGTTCAGCACATTCTGCCAAATCCTTTTTGAACTGTGCTTATAAAAATCAGCAGAACTACAGTTTGAGAGACCATACATTCATCATAAAAGTGATTAATCTAATGAAAACTGTTAATAGATGTAATAAAAGGGTTGACATCTATATTTGATGAAATTTTTAATTTATATGTTTGAGTTTTTTTTTTTTTTTTTTATGCTAATGATATTTTCTGCTGAAAAGTATTAAAACTTTTTCTGATGATTCTGAACTTTACAGTAACAGATTTAACTTTAGAGACAACCTCTAAATTAGATTGACTATACCGTAAACTAATCATAGAAATTTTGCAAAAATTTATAACTGAGCCAATTTTTGAGGATCTAGATTCATATTCTGGTATCAAAAGTAAGTGACTATATGGATAAACCAAGTTTGTATTCTGACCAACATCAAATTAACTATTAAACATTCTGAATTAATTTCTTTAGTGATAAAGAACCTGTGAATGAAAATAATAACAAGGAAAATAAATAACAAAAAAAAGTTAAGTATTATTTGACCCTTTTTTATCTACTTTTAATCCGGAAGAAGGTAATATGCGTTCAATTAATTTTTATGCATACATTGAACAAATATTTCACTACTATCAAAAGATGTTTTAATGAGATAAATTTTTTCAATAATAAACAATTGGACGAGAATATTTTCTTAATTAGAAATCTTATTTTGAAAATACACTTTTTATGATTATAAGCTTTAGATATTCAGTGTGAAATGTGATCCAGAAATTATTATTAATTTAAAAGATGCTAAGACCTCTATGTGCATCTTCATTTTCAAGAATGGATGATTTTGAAACTGACAACAACTTATTAAATGGGCAAAGTTTACAAGTTACTATGTAATTACCATTGACTTGTTATTCAACAATTTTAAAATACTCGTTATATGCTGACCAGGCCATTCAATTTTATTTTTCTCTGCTATAATTTCAATTCCAAAAGTTGAAATTTGGCATTAAAACATAAGATGTAATAATGCGTTAGTAGCTAGCAGAAATTTTACTTTTTTGGTGAGTTAGCATTTTGGTTTATTTTATCAAAAATAGTCAATGGAAAAATTTATGACATTGCAACTGAGATTTGTTACTGATATTTACAAATTGTTACCAGAACACATTTTGTACAAAAGAAGCGAGTTATGATTAAGTGATAAGAAAAATGAATTTTTTCCTCCTCTCCTAAAGTAGCATGAAAGCTTGCTACAAACTACAGTTTTTTTTTTTTTCGCTATTCGCTAGACCACATTTTTAACTGTAGTACGAACTACTATACTACTATACTACAAACTATTTGAAAAGTAGTGACTAACCACATTTTTTAACTGTAGCATGCTACACTACAAACTACTTGAAAAAGTAGTGACTACTGTAGTTTCACTACTTGTAGTGTGTTACTTCTGACCCCTGCATTTGTGTTATGAAGATCTTTGATAAACACACTTTGTTGACAGACTTTTACATTGGGAAAGACTTTTGAATTATTACTGAAACATAACTAGTATCAGATTGTTATTTATTTATTTTTCATTTTATGGCTGCTGTTCATATAATTGCAAAACTTTTGAATGGCTTTTTAAGATCTAAAATCAAACCCAAAGTTCTGATTTTTACTGTGTCAGTGCGCAAGATTATTATTTGGAATGCCAAAATAAATATATTAAATTGATTTACTAAGTCCCAAACCATAGCTTTTTTTTTTCTTTCATTTTGCTTTTTTAAGATATCCTATAAAGTAATTTGAATTAAAATTAGACTTTATTAAATTTTAAAAAAATTTAAAGTGGGTTAGTATATACTTATTTTAAAACAATAATTTGAATTTGCACTATTTTTTTTTCTTTTTTTTTGGAAGATATATTTTTTATCAATTTTATGGAGTAAAATATTATTCTTTGCAAGCCAATTCTAAATTGATAAACATAATTTAGATTAGGATGAAATATAATTTTTACAATTGTATTAATTTTTGCAGTTCCACCTACTATTCCATCGAATTTAGTTGAGACTCGTACAGCTCCATTTGGATCTACTGTTGTCATGGACTGTAAAACTACTCTTGATCCTCCAGTTGCAAATACTTGGTATAAACAAGGCGGTGTACTACCAGCTGATGCCACACAAACTAATGGTCAATTGACTATTCCTGATGTGAAAGGCGAAGATGCTGGAACTTACATATGCACATCCAAAAGCCCAGTTGGAACCATTGATATTCCAACAACTTTGATAGTTACAGGTAATGCATTGTTTTATCTGAATAATTTATACATGAATTATGTAAAGTTTTAGTTAAATTCTAGTAAGTTGCTTGTCTGACACAGAAATATCTTTTATATTGGTGTAAAGGTTAGAAAAAGACTATGAATGACTTTTTTTTTTCAATGTTGAAATATAGCAGTAATAAAAAGTTTTACAAATAGTTACATATCTGTTACTCTGATGATAGCATTCCAATTAAGTCTATTAATGCATTTAATTGAAATAAAATATAAAATATCTAATTTGTTTGTTAAATCACAATAATGCAAGTCTTCACATTTCCAAGATTGTTAGTCATTGTTTGATCAAAAAAAGAATAGAATGTGCATTACATTCTTCATATAATCTAAATCTAGCACACTGTGTTGAAAAATGAGTTTGTATGTGATTTAGAAACAGAAGACACATTAGAGAAAAAATGTGTTTAAATTAATTGTCATAACTCTCAAAAAAAAAAAAAAAAAAAAAAAAAAAAAAAATGAAAATAAACATTTCCCTCTAAAGTGTTTTTCTCTTTTTTTTTTTTTTTTTTTTTTTTTTTTTTTTTGTGGGGGTGGGGGGCTAGTTTTTGTATATATGAGACATTGATATTCTCATCACCATCATTCACTTTTGTGTAAATTTCTTGTCATAATAATATAATAAAATAATATAATAATCAGGACATTCTTGTAAAATCCCTTTTTTAATTAAATTTTTAAATAAAATTTTAAAACTTATTTCCTTTTTAAATAATTGGAAAATAATACTGAAAATTAGAAGGAAGTAAATTCATTGCAATTTAGAGAAGAAACTCTAATAAAGCAAACAGGAATGTATTTACAGTCGAACCTCTATTTAACGAAGTCGCTAAATCCCGGAAAAAAGTTTGTTATATGGAAAATTCATTAAATAGAGATTCACCTTTTAAAATACTTTAAACTGCATAAAACAGATTTTAAATTCATAAACACTAAATATTTTTACTAAAAGTAATTAATCACATTTTTTTTAAATGAATTATATCGATTTGTTTTATTTATTTTGCTCACCAATATCCATCATTAATTCCTTTTTTCTATGTGTTTAAATCTTTGAAATCTGCAAGTAAAACAAAACATTGTCCGGGAATACACTGTATTTTCTGTTTAAAGTAAATAGTTTTACATTAAAATTAACGAATTTTAATGACATTATCATTTTTATTATTATTATAACAAATAATTTTAACCATACATTAACATATGCATCCTTAAATTTAATTTCTGAAAACTCATTAATTTTGCCTGAGTTGTCCCTTTACTTCTTCCAAAAAGTTCTTTCTCTCATAATACGTCTCGCATCTTTGCAATGCGCCAAAATACCCTTCATGCGTATTTTGTTCTTAACTATAACCCACATCGGATTCTTTCAAATGCTTTTAGCATTTCATCATATGAAGTTTTGTTAATTCCTACATCATATTCATTTCCATCAGCATCATATTCGACTTCATCGCAATTCATTGCTGTATTCTTTTTATTTTTCACAATGTTGACAAAGAAGGTTCCTGGTGAAACCAGTTCACGGCCATTGAACATCATAAAATGTGTTTAAACAAAGAATAAGTTTGAAATGTCCAGAAAGATTTTGAGAAATGGGGAGAAAAAAAAAATTAGATCACAAGAAAAAGTTCGTTAAATAGAGAATGCACTTCGCTATTTGGAGATTATTTTACGAAGAAATTCGCAAAATGTTCTTGGTTCCAAGGAAAAGTTCACAAAATAGAGAAATTCGCAAAATAGAGGTCCGACTGTATTACAAAAAAGCCTTATTTACAATATTGCAAATTAAATGATGCTTGAAGGATTTTTGATTTGAAAAGACTATTAGAATAATATCAAATTTATTAAGATTGTTACATATAAAAAGAAAAATTAGCCATTATTTAAATATTAAAATTTTCTTTCTTAAAATCATATTGATTCAATTGACCCTAAATATTCACTTCTAACTCTATTTCTTAAGTCAACTCTTTGTCTGTATTTTGCTTTATGATTAAGATCTTCAGAATCTAGAGCATCAATATCAAGTACTGCTGAGGTAGGCAATTCTTGTAAAAACATTATGAGGATCTCTATTATCTTTGGAAACATAAATGATAGAATTGGAGTTTATCACTTGTTCACAGTCACATAGTATGGTGCTTAGTTTTTCATAATTTAACCCTTTATGTACTGAATTATGAATTCATGAAAATTTTATCTTATAAAGTATTTTTCATGAATTTTTTAAACTACATTAGAAAATTTACATAATCATTTAATACATTTTAGAAGGTTTGAAGGATTTATTAAATTAAATTTGCCGGGATTTTGTGCAATACAGTGCACTCCCAATTATCCATGTTAATCACCGGGAGAGGTCGCACGGACAATCGAAAAACACGGATAATCCAGAAACTCCTTTTTATTAAAGAAACAATCAACATCAGTACGAAAATATAAAAATTAATTACATTTGCATGCTGTATAACATCAGACTAGAAATTTTCCTTATTTACTGCTAAAAAAAATCTGTAATGCATCTTTGCTTGTGTTGTTTGTTCATTTCTTGTCTTATATCGGCACATACATTACGAACCACAACAATCTCACCGTAATCAAATCCTCCTTGTCCCACATGGTCTAACAAAGTTTCTACAGATTGTACAGCAGTAGAATGTGAAATTGTAGTTCTCTCATTTAGTACATCTTCTGCATCAGCACTATCATCACTATTAGATTAACAACACAGTTAGAAACGATGTCCTTCATCTGTCAAATACTGAAAGCCGGGCTCATATGCATCCTTTTGGAACCAATATTCTAAATTTTTTTTCATCAAGATTTTCAAAACCTTCTAATCCCTTTACTTGTTCAAGAATACTACTGTTTTCATATCTTTCTTGAATATCCAAAGAAGATTGTTCATCAAGCAGTATGATCTTTCCATATGATATCCATCTGATATTCCATATACTGCATTCAATAACGAATATTGCTTCCAAAAAATTTGGTAGTGTTTTAACATCATTAATCAAATTTAACCGTACCCATTAAACCGGTTCCAGAGCATTCGATTTTACATCTACGCGCTTCACAATACTACCAGCTAAACCGGACAAGATTCTAATTCACATCAACATCAATTTTATATACATGATAAGCGTGAAAATGTTTCTCTTTATTTTTTTTCTGAGTCCGGAATGAGTACGGATAATCTGCAAACCAGATAACCCGCGCACGGATAATCGAGAGTATACTGTATTTATAACCCCACTCAAATCTTTTATTTTAAATCTTTTTCTTAATATTTTGTAGAATTAGGAAATGTACAAATATAATGTTCTTACAATAGAAATATTTAAATATTTCCAAATTGAAAAATTGCTCCTCCCTCCTCCAACGCTAAGAAAGCTGAAAAGATCGAAAGGCAAAAGAAATCATCCTTTTAAAAATATTTTTGTTTTGTGTAACTCATAATGCTTTTGGAACAAGATAAAGTAATGCATCTATAACTCATTCTAAAGTGTATTCAACTAATCGATGTATTAAATTAATTTTATAACAAGTTATTTTAATGGTACTTTAAAGTACCATCAGTAGATAAAGGGTTAAGGAGACTCATTCCAAAATTATTCTTAGGATTTCTTTCACTACTTGTGCAAGGTGTTCTCATCACCCTCTCCACCATAACACTGAAGGAGGGGAGTTTGAATTTTCATTGTATTTTCGGGGGGGGGGGGGGCAAAAGCTATTGCACTGTTTGAATTGTAATCTGTGCTGAAGAGATCTCTATTGGTGCCATTTCTTGCTGTTATCTGAATAAATTACATAAGGACTTGCCTCATCTAATAATTAATTTTCTTAAGGACTGTATGAAACTTTTGCTAGACAGAGATGTAACTGCTTCTAGTTGAATGGCATGATAGACAGCACAGACGTACAAGGCTATCCAAGCTTTCACAGCGTCTAAAAGATGAAATGGAACTGCCATTGACACCAACTATTTCAAATATGGCTATTTCTTGAACTCTGTCTTTAAGTGGTGTTCCGTATTCTATTTCTACTCTAGGTGTGTGAAATCTTTTACATCTTAACATTTTTGTAATACATTTCTAATACATTTTCTTGAAACACTATCCAAAAAATTTTCTCTTAGCTAAGCCATTAGAGTGCTTCAACATAATGATTTTCCAAGTGTTTCTCATAAATAAATCTTTGGACAACAGGATGGTTCAAAAGTATAATCATTGGATAATGAAAATTTTGTTAGTCATTTCTTTGAATTATATTAGTTTTCTCTCTCAAGAGGCCACTTTTATATTTTATTAATCTTAAGGTTCTTGTTTTCAGATATTTTCTTCAGAGAAAGATTCTTTTTGTAATAATTTGTGAAATATATTTTTTGCCTTTTCAAATTCGATTCAAATGTCAAATAATGAAATTTTTTTCTGCTTCAAGTTATGAGAAAATTAATACATTCATGCAATCATTCTTAGTCTTTTTATAAGAAAAATATCGATAATACTGATTCAAAATGCTTTTTTCTTGATCTAGAAGGGTTGGAATGTATTCTTTCTTTGTATATGTTTTTCGTCTGACTGTTCTTCTATTTTTGGACACTTTTGATAAATACAGCCAAGCTGGAACCTTCTGCCATCTCAACTTCCTTAGTTGTTTGAAGGAACATCATTTGGATGAAAGACCTGCAGATTTCAAATTTCCTGGGACATGTCCCTAGTCTTAATTTTAAACAATGGTCTTTTTTATAATACTCTGGTTTGAACAAAGGACTCCAAACTTGATTTCTTCTAATCAAACCTAAGGTTATTGATGTGTCACTATAGAATACTTTAATCATATTTTCTAACTTCAAATCTAATACAATAGTTTTTGCAAGTATCATCCAAATAATGCTTGAGAACAGTTCCAGTCAAGGCATAGCGGATTCTTTTATAGGTGCTACTCAACTTCTCGCAGTCGCTAACAGTCTTTAACTCCTTCTGGAATTAGTGTTCTTAAGTAGATCCATGTGGTATATGCACATTTGCATGTATCTGAAAAACATGCCCTAAAGTTTTGTTTTTCATTCTTGTGGTATATGTTTAACCAACATGGTATTTGTATTTATGCTAATGAATCATTTTTATTATTTCTTCTGTTTTTCAAATTAGACTATGTTTTTTTAGTCTCAAATTCATCCTAACAGTGGTGCGAATTTCGGTTTATCTTCAACTTCATTGATCGTACTTGAGGCAAATTTGATCACCAGCATCTTAAATTGAAATGACCAGAGGCTAAAATTGTCTTGGATTATGCTATGAATTTTTCAGCCACTTGTATAGAATTTAAACTGGTTAGAGAATTGTTTATGTAAAATGAATCTTTCAAAATTCAAGCCATATCTTACAAATGTTCATGAATTTCCCTTAAAAGATGGCCACTAACAAAAACTGACTTGACACCGAAAATTACATGACACTGTCGATAAAATTTCAAACTTTGTTTGAGATCTAACCAAAGTAATCTCAAGAAATTGCAGTCTCTCCCTTTCATTTTAATATGAAGGGATGCCTTTTTCAATGTCCAAAGAGATTCTTTTTCAGAATTTACAAAATCTGTTTAAAATACAAGGTGTAATATTTATTAAATTAGATCCTTACTGAAGACAATCAGTTAGTCAGGAGAGGGGAGTTTCTGCTTTGGGTGAATGCATTGAAAACTGGGCAGATGTTAGTCATTTCCACTGGTCTCTTTGATAACTGAAACAAAAAAGTGTATCCCATTTTCGTTTTGATCCAGTACTGCTTTATAATTTGGTTACATTTCCAAAATTTAAATATTTCTTCATATTCTATTCTTTTATTGGTTTTGATAAATTTATTCAGTGTTTTATAAAGAACTGTTCTTCTAAGAACAATTATTTTTCAAAACAGAATTGTCAATAATGCATGGTAAGGACATTTTATAACTTCAGATTTCATCTCATTTAAGTTTCTAAAAAATATTTCTGGGTTTCTTCTTTAAATTACCTAAAATTAGCATTAGTTTTATCAGCTTCATTACAAATCCCCAAGGTATCTAAATGCCATAGGTCAGACAAATTAGCATTCGGGTATGCATTGATAGAGATAAGACTGATAATGATTTTTTCTGAACTACTTTTATTATTTTCCCTTTTCCCCATTGCTAGCATAATCTTGTTTCAAAGGCTGTGAAACACATTTTAGGTGAATAAATTTTCCACTGCATCAGCACATAACAACAATAAATAATTTTTTTCTAGTACAAACATATGATATTCTTTCCATGAACATCTAATAAAAGGACACCCTTTGTTTCTAAGGTTTCTATTAGTTTCATATTGTTGCATAGATTCACCTCTGTACATATTTTTTCCTGGTTTAATGTCTGTATTTCACTATTTAATTTCCAGTTCAAGTTGCTTAGAGGGAATTCATACTGATTGTGTATGCTCGGCATCTGTACATTTTCAAAACACAGAGTAAATTTTTCTCTGTTTTTATTTTTCTTCATTTTAATTTGTTTGCTGCATATCTGCTAATGTAAGTATTTTGAATTCCTGAATCAATCATAATCCTAATAAATACTATTGAATTATTTTTATGTACTACTGCTATCAAAATCAGTAAGTTTAAGATTTGAAAAAGCATCATGGTTTCTCAATATCTGCTTCATATTGTCATTAAAATCTGCGCAAGTAACTATCTATTTTAGGACTATTCCTTCATTGTTTATTGTCCTCCTGTCTATATAATCTCTATTATTGGCATGGTTTCTTTGGCACTGACAGCAAACAACTTCCAATAAAAACAATGCTTAGCTGTATGTTTAGATCTATGCAAGCAAAAAACCAGTTTTCTGTTGGGAAATAATTATTAATAATGTCTGTGGCAACACCAAGTTTGTCTTGCTGGATTGGCAACAGTATGTTATGTTGTTACTTAGAACTTGGAATGTGAAAACAAATGTAGTTGCTGTGCCGGTGTTTCGGTTTGATGCATGATGTTCTGAAGCCCAGTAAGTTTTACCTAAATGTTTTCTTCTATTGTAAATAAACTATTCTTCTTTTTTCTTACTTAGTCACTTAGCTGATATTTAAAAACTCAACATGGTAGCGGATCGAGCTAGTGACTAAGAACAATAGAAGCAACATAAAAATGAAAGTTCTCTAAAATACAAATCGCTTAAAAACAAAACAAAATGATGAATATGTATGAAGATGTTTCTCACGTTGAAAAGCTTTGTGACTCAAATTCATTCGCTCTTTGGAAATTTCAAGTAAACATAACATTAAAATCTAATTCCCTGTTGGACGTTGTAAATGGAACTGAAAAGAAAGAAGGCTTAACAGCAGATGTTAAGTTGTCTTGGGATAAGAAAGACGCTAAAGGTCAACAGGTAATTGTAACAACTATAGATAAGAAAGTGATGATGCACATTTTAAATTGTGAAAATTCTTATGAGATGTACAAGAAATTATGTGGTATTTTTGAAAGAGATACAGAACAACAAAAGTGTAACTTAATACAAGAGTTCTTCAACTACAGTTTTAGTGCAGAAACCGGTATCGCTACTCATATAAGCAGATTAGAAAACATTGCTTTTAAACTGAAGGCCTTTTATAAACGAATTGATGATGAAATGGTCATATCTAAAATTTTAACATTTTAGAACTGCATGGGACTCTATTAACACAGAAGAAAAAACATTAAAAAATTTAACAGCAAGATTATTGAATGAAGAGTCATGTACAAGAAGTGTAAATAAGAATGAAGAACCAGTTGCTTTCAAAATATTGGAGAAAAGATGTTTCAAATGTAACAGTGCTGATCATTTAGCAAGATCATGTGGTAGAAGTAAAAATCCAGTAAAAAGTGCTAAAGAACAGAGATGTTTTAAATGTGACAGCAAATGTCATTTGGCTAAAGATTGTAATAGAAGTAAAAATAATCATACTCGGTGCAGCATTTGTAAGAAAGGTAATCATTCTTAAAAAGACTGTTATTTTCGTAAAAATGGTAAACCAGCAGTTTCCTTTCTTGCTCAAGAATCTAGTAGTACAAATAAATTTGTTGTAGATTCAGGATCCTCTTCCCATATGGTAAATAATAAAATAATGCTGAAAAATCCTGTGAAGATTTCTACTGAAATTGGATTAGCAAAGAAAGCTGAAGTAATGACAGCTGAGTGTTTTGGAAAAATAGAAGCTGATAGTTGCGCATTACAAAATGTACTCTATGTTCCACAGCTGAGTAGAAACCTGTTATCTGTTAATGCAATTACTGAAAATAATGGAGAAGTAAAATTTATTGAAGATAAAGTAGAAATTTCAAAAGATGGAAAAATTGTTCTAAAAGGATATAAAAACCATAAAGGACTGTATGAGATAGATTTAAATCAACAAAATGAAGCTTTGATTTGTGAACAGAAAAATCTGACACTGTGGCATCGAAAACTTGCCATATGGACACTTAAGTAGTAAATATATAAAATATTATTGAAAAATTCAAATGGCATGGATCTAAAAGTTGACGACATTAAAATGATAGAAGATCCATGTGACATTTGTCTCAGAGACAAACAGACTAGATTTCCATTTAAATCGCAAAGAACAAGAGCAACTAGACCATTGGAGCTGATTCATACCAATGTTTGTGGCCCAATAGAGGTGAGTACATGGGACAGAAAAAGGTATTTCATAACATGTTTGGATGATTCTACTTCATGGTCTTTCTATTGGAGAACAAGTTTGAAGTTGCAGATGTTCTTAAACAATGTATTGAAGAAGTCGAAGCCAAGTGGTCACTCTGTCTCTCTAAATTACGCTGTGACAATGGAGGAGAATATGTTTCTCATAAGTTAGTTAACTGGTGCAAATATAAAGGGATTGTTTTAGATTATAGCATTCCACATACACCACAGCTTAATCGAAAAGCGGAACGGCTGAATCGAACACTCTTTAAAAAAGTCAGAGCTCTAATTTTTGATTCAGCAGTCGAGAAAGAAATGTGGTGTGAAACATTGCGAACTGCAGCCTATCTCCTTAACAGAAGCCCAACAGAGCCTGTAAGTGTTACTCCTGCTGAAATGTGGTTCCAAAAGAAACCAGATTTGTCAAGATTACAAATATTTGGTAGCGTAGATTATGCTAAAATGCTTGGTCGGCTGAAGAAATTGGATAGTCGAAGTAATAGGCTCATCTTTGTTGGATATGTTGAAAATGGCTACAGATTATGGAATCCAAGAACTAAGAAAATACAAATATCAAGAGATGTGATATTCCTTGAACCCAAAGTTGATAAACCGAATGATTTGATATCACCGTTCAGTTACTTTAATTTTCAAGATGACAGTAGTGAAGATGAGGAAAATCCTAACAACACAACAAACTACCTCAGAAGATCAAAACATTGAAGAATTTGGACAAAGAAAAAGAATAAAGAAACCTCCTGTTTACCTTGGTGATTATGCTTTGCTGACATACGAAGAGGCCATTAGTGGAGATGATAAAGAATCGTGGAAAGGAGCTATAGAAGATGAAAAGAAATCCTTAGAAAAAAATGGAACTTGGCAAGTGGTTGACAGAAATGCAGTAGGAAATAAGAAGATATTAAGTAACAAATGGATATTTAAAATTAAAGATAATGGTAAGTACAAAGCACGTTTGGTTATGAGAGGTTGTGATAGTAGGAGAGCTGTTGAACATTTTTGAGTAGGTATTTGAGGCACCCTGAAAATTTGTGCAACACTTCTTTTGTAATGCCTGAATACAAAATCGAATGTCTGGCTGAAGGATCGTGACCCAAAAACTGTGTCAGACACGTGTCGAGTGCCATTTGGCACTTGACATGTGTCTGGCACAGTTTTTGTGCCGACTAAAGTGTCTGTCATTTTCAAAATATTTTTTTCTAAGCATAAATATTATTCTGCCTCAATCTCAGCGTGCCTCAAATACCTTTTTTGGGTAGTCAAAAAATGGCACGTGGCACGTGTCTGGCACAGTTTTTGGGCCGACTAAAGTGTCTGTCGTTTTCAAAATATTTTTTTCTAAGTATAAATATTATTCTGAATATATCTCAGTGTGCCTCAAATACCTTTTTTTTGGGTAGTCAAAAAATGGCACTTGACACGTGTCTGGCACAGTTTTTGGGCCACGATCCTTCAGCCAGACATTCGATTTTGTATTCAGCCATTACAAAAGAAGTGTTGCACAAATTTTCAGGGTGCCTCAAATACCTTCCCTAAAATGTTTAACAGCTCTTGGACTATGAACAAAAATATGGTCTTGATTATGAAGAAACTTATAGTCCAGTAGTGAGCATTATTCCACTGAGAATTATTTTTGGACTAGCATTGAAAAAACAACATAAAATGATGAAATTTGACATAAAAACAGCCTTTTTGTATGGAAAATTGGACGAAGAACTTTACATGAGTATGCCAGAAGGATATGTTGACAAATCTAATGTATGTAAACTTCAAAAATCGTTATACGGTCTTAAACAAACACCTGTAAAATGGAACAAAAGATTAACAGATTTTTTGAGGGAAAGTGTTTTTGTACAAATTAAATCTGAACAGTGCATTTTCATAACTGAAGACAAAGGCATAATATTAGCTATTTATGTTGATGATGGAATTCTAATTGGATGTGATCATACAAGATTAAATGATTTTCTTGAGAAATTAAAAAGTGAATTTGATGTAACTTATGAAGAACCTCATTCATTTCTGGGTATGAATTTAGAATTAAATTATGACACATTAAAAATTCATCAAGAACCATATTCAAAACAAGTGTTAGAAAGATTTTGAATGTTAGATGCAAAGGCAACAAAACAAGCACACCTCTGTTACAAAATGGAACAGTCAACTGTGTTCAAGAAAAAGAAAGTGTGTTCCCTTATCGAGAAGCTATTGGTAGTCTTCTTTATTTATCATGTAGAACAAGACCTGATTTGTCCTTCGTTGTTGCTTATGGAAGCCGCCATGTAAAAAATCTATCTGACTGTGACATTTCTAATCTCAAAAGAACTTTAAGATATTTAAAGGGAAGCAAGGACTTGGGTGTAGTGTATACAACAAATGGCAGTGATACAGAACTGATTGCCTATTGTGATGCAGACTATGCAGGTGATCCTGACACTCGTAGAAGTACCACTGGATATGTAATATACTTTTGTGGAGGTCCAGTAAGTTGGAGCTCGAGAAAACAGCCTATAGCGGTTACATCAAGTACTGAAGCTGAGTATATTGCAGCGGCTGAATGTTGTAAAGAACTAATTTATCTCAAAATTTAATTGAGGAAATTACAAATTATAACATCTCTATAACTTTAAATGTAGATAATTAGAGTGCTATAAATATAACTAAAAATGGGGTTGTAAGTAAAAGAAGTAAACATATAGATGTACGTTTTTACTTTATAAAAGAGAAAGTTGATGAGGGTTTGATTAATATAAAATATTGCCCAACTGATATTCAAATTGCTGACGTATTTACTAAAGCACTGGGGCCAAACAAGTTTGAAAATTTTAAAACTAAATTGGTAATGTAATATGTTTATGTTTGAATTTAATATTTACTAATTTTGTATGTATATATTGCTGTACTTTACTTAAATTGATTTGATTATTTTGTATATCTAAAAATATTTCTTTTGATTTGAATGTAATACTTTATATCTGTAAATGTATATGTTAAGACTAGTTGACTTTAAGGGAGTGCTTTTAATTGAATTAATAATTAAGGGAGTGTGTTGGGAAATAATTATTAATAATGTCTGTGGCAACACTAAGTTTGTCTTGTCAGATTGGCAACAGTATGTTATGTTGTTACTTAGAACTTGGAATGTCAAAACGAATGTATTTGCTGTGCCAGTGTTTCGGTTTGATGTAAGATGTTCTGAAGTCCGGAAATTTTTACCTAAATGTTTTCTTCTATTGTAAATAAACTATTCTTCTTTTTCTTACTTAGTCACTTAGCTGATATTTAAAAACTCAACAGGTTCCCTCTTCTTTTAAATAAACTTGTTTAAAAGAAATTTTGAGTGAAAGAGCATTTATCACTATAATTATGAGAACAAAAATGAGAATTTTCCCTTTCAGTTTTACTTTCAATAAGCAGATTGCATGCCATAGCAAGTTTTCTGTTTTGATTATCCACTCCATTCATATGAGGAGGAGAGAAATGGTACTTCATGTCAAATGATGAGAAATGGTACTTCATACAGTCACCTCTCACTTATGCGCCTCTCATTTATACGCGTCTCTCAGTTATACGCGATTTTCGCAAGGTCCTGTCACGAGGAATAGAAAAATAATACTGTAGATCTCTCACTTATAAGTGCCACTTTGAATTGTCTCTCTCAGTTATACGCGGAAATAACAGACTATTTTTAGACTTTTTGAAGGAATTTGATATGAAGATGGCTAAAAAAAAAAAAAAATTCTGATATTTATGGATCAGCGTCCCGCCCATCTTTCATATCTACCATTGCGGGCACATACATGAGTTATATTTCCCCTGTAAATTGTACTAGCAGACTCCAACCATTAGATCTATTTATAATAATTTCAGTTAAAGCGTAGTATAGGAAAGATTTGGTGCAAAGAATGTTTATATCCCAGAGCAGAAAAAGGAATTCAAGAAAATTTGGATTCTGGATGCTATGCATATGTTCGTTTCCTCTTGGAATAACGTAACAGCCACAACAACTTCTAACTGCTTTAGAAAAGCGAATTCTGTTTATTCAAATGATGCTGAAGCATTACTGGAAAATTAAAACAGCAATGATTTTAAAATAGATGGAGAAGAATGGAACAGCATAAGCCAAAATTATCTTTCAAGATTTCATCAATGCTGATATTAACGGCAATAAGAGATATTGAAACTGTTTTTGGTAAAAGAAGATGATGATAATGATGAAACTTATATTGTAACAGTCCCATCTTATTGTTACTGATTTAGGAGCCCTGGACGCTTTGATATATTACTTTTAATATGCTGATGTAGCATCAAGTACAATGATGCACTTTAATGCATTATAAAAGGTCGTTGTACAAACCGGCTTAAGCAAAAACAAACTAGCTTCAATGACTTCTTAAAAGAGGACTAAGTGGCATATCTTCTTCTATCTAAAATGAAATTTTACGTTTATTCTATTTTTTAAATTAAATTTTATAGGGAAAGTGTAAGGATTTTAAGTACACTATACTAATATTACACCTCTTTTATTTTATAAAATGTTATTAATCATAATTCTTATATTTAAAAATGTTTTTTACCATAATGTGTATAAAGAATTGCTACATACAGCATCCTCTCAATTATGCGCGGCTCTCAGTTATGCACGATTTTAAATCAATTCCTTCAAACGCGTATAAGTGAGAGGTGACTGTATTTAATAATTTCATAATGTTATCGGCACCTATCTGGGAGTAATGTGTATCACTTGCAAATGTTGTTAATGTTCCCCTGAATGTAATTGTTCAGAGAAAAATGAGATTATTTCTTTCATGCTATAAGATTCATTGATATTTTCTTTATTGAATTCTGTAACTAAATCATGAGATAATAATTTCAGGAGCTTTTATATAGTGGATTAAAATTCATTAGCTTATTTCCTAAAGTACAACTTGCCTTTTTTTATATACCGTAGATTTATTACCTCATTAAGAAATTTATCTGATATGTATGTAGATATGAACAGCAATGTTCAAACAAAAGGTATCAACTCCATTCAATGCAACAATCTATGAGCTGTGATAAATTCATAAATCATACGAATGCACAATCCATGAAAATGGAATTGTATTATTAGTAGAAAAAGGACATTGACAGAGATTGGGTGGTAAAAGATGGAAGGCAAGGCTTAAGAGCTTTCAAAGTTGAATTGTAAAAAAGAGAAACATAAGTGCACTCTTTTCATTTGTCATTTATTAAATAAGTAAAGGCCCATTCTTTTTTTTTTTTTTTTTTTTTTTTTTTTTTGTAATAATTTATATTTGCATTAAACTCCTGTTTTCTGTATTTCATGTCCCAATAAACGTTTGTGTTTGTCTTCATATTCGAAGGGTGATCCTTGTCTTGATAAAGTTTTGTTCTTATCTATCTTAATCCCACACATATATATAGTATTGTATTTTCTAAAAATAAAAAGCTAATATATTTGATTGCTTAATATAAAATTCATTAATCAAAAATATATTTAAAAATTTCTGCTAATATTCTCTTGTGCCATCACATTCTTACACTTTATATTGAATTAAAGACTTCATGAAAGCGAGGGAGATGAGGGGGAGAATGAAATATTTTTTTAACAATTAAAGTGCTTTATGCTGTATTTTTGAATAAAATTCTGCAGCTTATTTTAAAAAATACTACTTGCTGTCTTCTAAATACATGTTATAGATTTAAGACCTTAAGAACTTTAGCTGATTTTTTTTTCTTTCACATTCTAAAAACAAACTGAATGAATAGTATTTCAAATAATTTGTAATTAGTTTTTGGCCATGTGAAAATTTTTTATGTGATGAACCTTTTTTTTTCTTTCCCCATAGAAATCTTGAGTGTGAAAGTTAGTGCATTAAGTCAACATTTATTAACTCAAGTTGTGACGATTCAAATTGTTTTTTATTTTTACTCAATTTCAGTGTAAAATGTCAGTTCTTTTCATGAGAAACCAGCATTCAGTTCTTTAGAATACTGAAATTATCTACCTATCTATATACTTCTTTTTTTTTACTCCTTACTCCTATTGTATGAAAAATGAAAACAATGTAATATGATTACTAAATAAATTGATGAGAAGGAAAAAAAAAATGCTAAAATATGCATTTAAAATATTTTTACCCTTATGGGAAAATTTATTAATCCAGTTGGTATTAAGACCTTTTTTCAGGCTGAGTTACTTGTAATTTAATACCTAACTAAGAGTTCTCAGTTAGTGTAAAACCAAAGAAAGCAGAAACATCTTTTCTTAATTCATAAAATAAAATTAAGACTACTGAGCTGAAAATATAGGATTTAGGTAACTGAAATAATGACCCTTTTTCTTCTTAAAAAATGTGTAGTAAGATATACCTTTTTAATAATTTCATGGCTGCTGTGAAGCTAATTTTTCAGTATATTACACTTATTTACAAATGAATTTTAAAATAAAATTGTTATTTGCAGGTTTTTTTCTTCTCTCCCTTCCAAAATATTATTATTATATTTTAAATTGATTTCGTATGATGTAAATATTTTTCCATGTTACTTTTAAAACTTTTATAATAACATGACTAAAAAATGTAATTTGTCAGTACATTTTAAACCATCCACAATGTAATTTTCTATTTGCATATAGGTGTAGTTCCACGCTTCACACAAACACCATTGTCTTATATGAAGATGCCAACTTTATCAGATGCATATCTAAATTTTGACATTGAAATAGCATTTAAACCGGAAAGCATGAATGGTAATTTGAATTTTATCTTTTTATTTGATGTACAGTTTGTCTCATATCTTTTTTGTTCTTACAATTTAGCAATTTTTAGAGTAAAAACTGGTGTTAAAAATGTTGAAAGAAATTGTTTATAAACATAACTTATTTAGAATAACTTTTTAGGACTACTGTTGTATAATGGACAAAAAAGAGGTCAAGGTGATTTTATTTCTCTAGTTCTGAACAATGGCTATGTAGAATTTAGGTTTGAATTGGGTTCTGGACCTGCTATTATAAGAAGTGATAATCCTGTAGAAATGGGACAATGGCATCTAGTAAAAGTATCAAGGCATCATAAGAATGGTAAATATATTTTTATACTTATTTTCTATGAGCATGAACTGACATATCATTCTGTGAGTTCTAAAAAAAAAAAAAAAAAAACATCATAACTGTTGTTGAAGGAAAATGGAAAGAAAAAAAATACTAACATATTAAAAGTATTTTTCATTTTCTTTGCTTCATTTCAGCCAATTTATAGTTTCAAGATAGTTAATTTTTTGTTAACCAGAAAACTTTTTGAACTATATATATAATTTAAATTAAAGCTACACCGAATATTCAATATTTGGTCATGCTACCGAATACTCAGTTGTGCTAAATATCAAACTATTTGGTCAGCTCAATATTCAGTTTGGCTGAATATCAAAATATTTGGTCTGGCCGAATATTGAAATTTTCTGCCAAGCTGAATATTTAAAAGAATCTTTTACAAAATATTTTTAAAAGCACAATTTCTACTTTTAACATTCAATTAATAAAGACGTTTAGAATAATTAAGAAGTAAAATCATGTTTAGGTAAAAGAGAAGCTGTTTCAAAGGAAATACTTAAGAAAATTAATCATTAATGACAACCTTCATGGCGACTGAATGTTATACAAATGTAAGTTCCTGAACATTGTCTGGTAATAATCTGATTCTTGCTTTTTCACAAACAAGATGTTTATAAATAAAATGGAACAAATTTTAAAGGATGATGAAAGATATCAAAACAGTTTTTGTCCAAGAAATCAGAATCACAACCCACTTATTCAGTCAAAAATACAGTGTATCTTACTCCGGGAACTTGATTTCCCTTTGTTACTTTAGCAATAACAAAAATATTGTAACAATAATTACTTCGATTTCTATGGAATATGATGACAAAAAGTGCTGGAAATCACCATTCATCATTTATAACCAAACACTGAACTAGACATTCCATTTATTCAGAATGCAGATGATAGTACATATACTATGTCACTGATTAAAATTCAGTCACTTCCAATGATGTTTTAACATTTTACACAAAGTAAGTTTATATGATGGAAATCTCACTAAAATATCTTCACTATTATTAAAGTTATGAACAAAAATTCAATTTTAGCTTTAGTGACACACCCTGTATTTTTGTTGGAATAAGTGGATTGCAAGTCTGGTTTCCTGTGAAAAAAAAAATGTTTGTCTTCACCACATTACTTTTCCTGAAAGTATGTTCAAAGATTTTAGGAACACCCTGTATGTTTGCAACTTCAGAAAATGATTGCTCACTCCAGGAACTGCTCTCTGGCGCATTTAGTGACTTCCTTACTGAATTAAAAGAAGCAGGAAAGTTATTCTTGTTGAGTTGCTATCATTTGAATTTATTTATCATTTAATTTTGTATATATATTTTTTTTTTACTTTACTCCTTTCTTGAAAAATAAACCTATCAGACTGTAATTTTTTTTCTAATTCCTACAAAATTTATCTTGAATTTTAAAATACATGTTATAGAATATAAGAAATTTTGGTACTACTTGGTTATCTGACCAAAAATCTATCACCAAACTATAAGATTAAATGCCAATAAGGGTTGATCGCATCGCAAATATCACATTCACTTGACTTTAAGCAAGTTACACGTGTTTATGCCATCAAGTGATTTTTATTTCGACATTTTATTTGCATTTTTATTAATGTTATACTAATTTATTTGTTCTTTCATTATTTAAAATAAAAATTATGTCAACTTGTATAATTTGGCGAGTGGTTTGGCGATTTATATAATTTGATAAAATTGGTCTATGGGATAACTAAGTAGTAACAAAATTTTTAATTCACAGAAGAAGCCATGAAGTTTAAAATTTTATTAATCGAAAAAATTTTAAGACTATCCACTTCTTAAATAATAACTCAAAGCATTTTTGTGTGTGTGTGTGTAAAGTTTACTTGTAAAAAGGTGTTATTCATCCAGATTGAAGTAATTGTGTTAAATATTATGTAAAATTGTTTTTAAATTTAACTTTTTAGTACATTTAAACTCTGAAATATAGGAGTATTTGGCTTGCTGAATAGTTGGTATTCGGTTTACTTGTTGGCCGAATATTCGACACTATTCGGTTCCAAATCAAAATATTTATAGATATTATGTCACAATATATAATTTTTCTTTTTGATTAATATTTTCTGAGGAATGTGCCTGCAGTAACCTGATTAAGTCATGTATTTTTACATTCAATTTTGATTTCATGATTTAAATCTCTAAAAATTTCTGTTATGAGCGGTTTAAGTTTCTCTAAATATCCCCTCTTCCCAGCCTCCTCCCACTTTAAATAAATTTGTAAAGATTTTTTTTTTTTTTTTTTAACTTTGTGCTTTTAAGAGGTTTTTAATACTTGTATGTACTTTCACTGAATTTTTTGTGTTTTCATACTGATTGTTTAGAAACTAGCATGATTTTATTTTTGTAACTGCCTGACGCTGCATATCATAAAGTTTAAAATCTTTCAATTTTTATGCTGTATTTGTGATTTCATCATAGCAATAATTAAATAATCATGTAAATCCTTCCCGCACAACAAAAAGAAATGTTCTCTTCTCCAATTTGCCTCCCTTACCATTATACTAAGCTCAAAACCTTTTTTTAAAATCTTTATTTATTTATTTTTGCTCTATTTAAAACTTTGTTAAAATGCTAATTAAACAATCATCTAAATCAGTATTTTTCAACCTTTTTTGGTTGACAGCATACTAAAAATATCAGCAATTATTTGCGGCACATCTGACTATAAAAAATGTAAAATTGAATGATACAAAAAATTACTTATTTATTTACAAAATGTATTCAATGGGAGGACACCGCATGTTTTCTTGTACAAATTAAATCAATATGAGGTTCTAAAGTCGCAAGACAAGTTCACATTTCTTCGTCAACTTTTAAAAGTCTTATTCGCTTTTTGGACTAGATTTCTGTCAATGCTGAAAATCCAAATTCACAGAACCATGAAGATACAATGGGCAGAAGAATTTTAATAGCTTTCAAACTGATTGTGGGGACATATTTATGACAGAAAGCCAACTCATCCAAATTTTTCCAGAAGATTGTTGAAAGATAAAACTCATCGTTTTTCAAAACAATGAGCTGTTCTTTTTTTTTTCTCAAATTTGGTGTCTTGCAAATTACAAATGGGTTCGTTAATCATTCATATTCGTTGAAAGCGAAGGAAAATCCGAACTCTGTTCGGGCAAGAAGACTTTGCTTGCTTCATTACTATAAGCTTTTTGATACCACTAATTTGTAACTTTAAATTTATCTTTATTAATTGTCAGATTTTTTTTGATTGTATAAGGCAAATATTTTAGTATGGAAAATAGAAAATGTCATATCCTTGATACAACACCATACATTTTTAATTATTTGTCAAAAAACCTTGCGGCACATTGGACAATCTCTCGTGGCACACAGGTTAAGAAACACTGCTCTAAATTATCCTTTTCTACCACCAAAAAAAAAAAAAAAAGTTTCTTCTTTCGTCTTCATGCTTTTTCCTCAGCAGACAAAGTTTATAATCTAAAACTGCTATTATTATTATTAGATATGTTCTGTTGTTATGTTATAGTAAAAAGAAATCAGTCATCAACGCTTCCCCCATCCCCAGAAAAAAGGATAAATTTCTAGAGGGGGCGAGCAGGGAAAAGATTTTACTTTTTTTGCAATTTGGCTGTTTTCATTCATGTTTTTTGTTAATGGGGGTGGAAAAGTTATTTTAGAAAACATATTTATTTTACAACATTAAATATACATGGGATTTTCAGGGTAAAAAAGGGCAAATTCCAAAAAAAGGAAAATTTTTGCTCTGTTTCCCCCTGATTTTTTTTGCTGGGGAAAGGTGGGGAAGCTGACATTTTGGGGTTAGAGAGGTAGTTAAATGGCTGATTATTCAGCATGTAGGTAATTTAGATAACTGTTTATTTACTTATTGCTACTAGGGAGCAGCAAATACTATTGTTTTCTATCTTTTTGTACTGAAGGAGGTGGGGGCATACATTTTGGAGGGAGAAGGGTTGTAACTTAGTTGATTGATTATTTACTTATTGTTACAAGAGTAACAAATAAGGTAGAACACATGTTTTAGATGCTCAAGATTTTAAACTGTTTGTGCTTGGGGGGAGGGGGGGGGACACAAAGAAGGTAAGCAGAAATTTCAATGTAAGAGGTGGGGACGGTAGTGGATCTAATCATATAAGATCCCATCAGAAAATTTAAAAGCTAAATACAACGAGCTAAGGACATTAACCAATGGGTTTTGGGAGGTTGGGGAATTTAATATATCAGACGACCATGGTGGCTTTAAGCTTATTTACTGATCTCAGCAGAATCGGGGGGCAGGGAGGTGGAGCCAACTGTGCCACTACTTATGGAATGGGTGGTATCATGGGCCCTTCTAGACTGCCCCAAAAAGTGAAGTAGACCCAATCAAGGAGGATCCCACTGGAAAAAATTTAAAGCTAAATTCAATAAGTTAAAGACATTGACCACGTTTGAGAGGGCTAGCAGTTTTAAGCTTACTCATTATCCTTATGGACTGTCTTCCTTAACCTCTTAAAGTGCCATTTCTAAAGCTATTTTAGTGACAAAAAAAGTCATTTTTTTTTATTAGAAATTTTAATTTTATGATTCCTTCTTAACTTGTAATTTGTATAACAGTATTTTGTATAGTTTGAGATTTTTTTTCCCTTAAGCTTGAGCATGCATTAAAAAAGTGACATTTAAAGCCAATTTAGGGAGGAATAAAAAAACTTATTTCATGCCTGATGACAAAGATTGGTAAGTGACTGGAGATTCATTACTTTTGAACAATCTACGCAAGAAACTCTTCTCCATTGTGATAGGAGTACAAAAAGCTGCATTTGATTTATGATGTAAAATTTTATACTTTAATAAACACATATGTATTGATAATAAATTAGTTATTATAGCAATGTGGTTTTATTTTTAAAGGTGTTTTAACTGTGGATGATCAACCTGATGTGAAAGGAAGTGCTCAAGGCAACTTTATAGGCCTTGATTTAGTTGAACCTATGTACATTGGATCTGTTCCTGATTTTGCTTATATAGAAGCTAATGCTGGTGCTATTAAAGGCTTTATAGGTAATTTTTTTCTGGTACAGTAGATTCCAGTTAATTGTGACACATCAGTTCTGCATGATTTGTCCCAATAAAGTAGCTACCCCAATTATCAGAAGTAAATTTAATGATATTTTCAATTTTGTTTTAACATTTTTTCCAAATTAAGCAGTGTCCCAAATAATCAGAATTTACTGTATATCATCGTTCATTGCATTTTATTTTTTTTTAACTGTAAAGCGTAAACAAAACTGGATTTTCTAAATAGTCATTTTTGTTTTCTATTTTGATGGGAAAGTTTTTTAAGAAAAGAAACACAACTGATCAAATATATTATTATACTTACTAATATTTACAATGAATCAATCCATTTAAGTATGTTTTATTAAATTATTCCCAATTACATTATGCATTTGGATATATCGCTGTTTCCCATGTCTTCCAAAAAGAAAAATATAGTAATTAGTAAAGTTTCTGCACTTCATAAGTATCAGTTAACAATAATTAAATGTAATTATCTATTGTTACCTTCATAAGGAACATTGTCCCATGCATATAAACTACTGTTTTGAAAGCAAATACAGTTAAACTTGACTAATACGAACATGATCAAGGTATTTGTATGTCTTTAAAATGTCAATTTTGATAAAAATTAGAAAAAATAAAAAATATTGTGAACTGTATGAACTTGGAGCTTTTTAAACATTTCTATTTCTTACAAACTTTAAAAAAACTAATTTGAAAGTTATCACTTTTGAAAAAAATCAAAATCTTTTCTGTAAAATTGTGTTGGTAAAATTGTTATAACTCAATAATTTTTAAAAAATCAAATTTTTAAATTATGTTTTAAGTATATATTCAAAGGAAGTAGACTATTCTTATGCTGATTTATTGAGAAGTTTATGAGTAACACAGTTTTAATTTTTGAATTCTTAACATTTTTCAAGAATTTTCAGTGCTGTTTGTCTTTTTATACCTATAGCTTTTAAATTTTTCATGTTATTGTCTTAATAGTAGTCTAGTTCCTGTATAACATTGATATATTTATTATAGAATTCATAAAATATATTAAAATTTAAATAGTTTTAAGAAAATAGCAAATTTTCAGTTAATTTTATACTGTTTTTTAAATAAGGTAATTAAATTACTTATTTGTATGTTTATATCACATTTTTATGACATTTTAATAATAATTAGCAGTTTTAAAGTTAAAATTTACAAAAATTCAAAAAATTTGTTCCAGAGGCATAGAGGTACCTTTAAAACGAGTAAGTTGCACATTAAGAATAGTTCATTGTTTAAACTATATTAAAATATATATAATTTTAATTAATTTTCAGCAGTGAAATTACGCTTGAAATTATTGAATATTTAATACATGATTTATCACATTGCTAACTAAGCATACAGGGTGGCTACTAAATACTGATACACTTCAAAAAATAAGAATTAATTTTAATCGTTTGGTAAAATAATTTATTTCTGTATTTCAGCGTTTGGCAATTTTCTATTAGTGCAGACGATTTTTGTAAAAATCAAATATTTAGAATTATTTTTAAAATGGAAGCTAAAAGAATGATGATTAAACAGCTCTTTGATCGCGGGCTTTCCGCAGGTCAAATATTTAAGCAATTGAAATGCCTTGGTTTTAATAGATTATTTATATATAGAACTATAAATCGATTATTGGATACTAATAGCTGTAAAGATCGACCTAGGTCTGGTCGCCCACGATCAGTTCGCACAAAAGAGTGCATCAAAAGAATTCGTGAAAAGATACGAAGAAATCCACAACACTCTGCAAATAAAATGGCTGCAGAAGAGAACGTGAGTCGCAGAACTATGCAAGTTATTATAAATGAAGACCTGGGTTTTCGTCCTTATCGGAAAAGAAAAGTTCAAGGTTTGACTGATGCCCAAAAGATAAAAAGATTACAAAGATGCAAGAAATTGCTGAAGCGGCACGGTAAGAAAAATATTGACAGAATGATATTTTCTGATGAGAAGCTATTTTGCACTGAACAGTGTTATAATGCTAAAAATGATGTTGTATATTCAGCAACGTTTGAGGATATACCTGAAACTCTCCGAACTGTTAAATGCTTTCAGAACAAGAATTCTGTTATGGTTTGGGCTGCAGTGTCAAACAATGGGAAATTGCCTTTGAAATTCATAGATAAAGGGGTAAAAATCAATGCGGAATATTACAAACAGAACATATTGGCTGCACATTTATTGCCACATGCTGACAGGTTGTATCCAAAAAAGAATTGGATATTTCAGCAAGATTCTGCACCTTCACACCGAGCTAAATCAACACAAGCTTGGCTCCAGGTCAATTGTCCGAATTTTATCATGCACGAAGATTGGCCACCTTCTTCACCGGATCTAAATCCTTTAGATTATTGTGTCTGGGGGATTTTAGAGGCTAAAGTAAATAGCAAACAACACAGAAGTTTGGACTCTCTCAAAGCTTCCATATTGCGTGAATGGGACAAATTACCTCTTAAAATGATTCGTGCCGCCCTCGGACAATGGCATAAGAGATTATCTTTGGTAATTGATAAAGATGGCGGTCGATTTGAGTGAATTTGTTTACAGGTAAACTTTCATGTATGATGTTCATCATATTAGTGTAATTATTTTTTTCTATTTTATATTTGTAAAATAAAATGTCTAAATATTTGTATCAGTATTTAGTAGCCACCCTGTAGAACCAACAGAGTGAAAAATATCCAAGCCGAGAATCGAAGCTGGAACCCACTTCTGCATTTTTCACTCTGTTGGTTCTACGCTTAGTTAGCAATGTGATAAATCATGTATTAAATGTATTAAGGTTTTCAAATTTTCTTATGAGCTACAAAAGCTGCTGAGCACTGCTAATAAGAGCAAAACATCTGTTAATTTCAATGAAATTTTTACCAAAAAGTAGGGTAGGATTGCAAAAGAAATCATTTTCTCATCGAAAACTGTTCTCTCTCAGCAACAGTATTTCTGCATCACAGTTGTCTACCAAAATGTAGCAATTTATCAGCTTTATAAAACAGAATTTCAACTTTCAAGGGGACCTCTCACCTAAGGAAATTTAAAGGAATGTCCCGAGGTCTTGAATAAATGAATGAAAGAAAGGAAGGAGAGATAAGGACATTTCAAATAGCACCCCTTTGCAAAATTTACATGTGAGCCATGAAAAACTAGTGTGTTGTGGCCATCACAAAACTTTCTTCTGTCTCATACTTGTCAATACTTCGAAATTCATTATCACAGTGCATCTATGCTCATCATGAGGATTCTAAAAAGATGAAATTCCATGCATTAGTTCTTGAGATATTACTGTCCCTGAAATTGTGTAAATCCACCAAAATGCAGCATAGCAGCACCACCTATTGGGTGATTTACACCAGAACCTAATTATCATCAACTTATGTCAATGTCTAACTGAATATGAAGTTTGGGGAAAATCTGTGCATTAGTTCTTGAGACAGGGCTATTGCGCAAATCATGACAAATGCAGCATAGCAGCGCCACCTGTTGGTGATTTGCACCAACAAATAATCAGCATCAACATTTATCAAGGTGTACTTGAATCTGAAGTTTGATGAAAACTCATGCATTAGTTCTTGAGATAGAGCTATTGAGGAAATAGTGCAAAATGCAGCACAGCAACGCCACTTATTGGGCGATATTCACCAATACGTAGTCATCATCATTTCATATCAAAGAGTAACTGAATCTGAAGTTTGATGAAAATGTGACCATTAGTTCTTAAGATAGATCTGTTGCAGAAATCGTGAAAAAGGCTGTATAGCAGCGCCATCTGTTGAGCGATTTACACCAAAATGTACAAAATGTCAATTCATTTCAAGGATTAACTGATTCTGAAGTTTGGTGAAAATTGTTGCATTAGTTCTTGAGATACAGTTATCATGGAAATTCTGAAAAGTGCAGCATAGCAGCATCACCTGTTGAGCGATTTGCACCAAAACACAAACAGCACTATTTCATATCAAAGTATACATTAATCTGAAGTTTGTTGAAAATCCAAGCATTAGTTGTTGAGATAGAGCTATTGCGGAAATTGTAAAAAATGCAGTATAGCAGCGCCACCTGTTGAGCGATTTATACCAAAATGTACAAAACTTCAATTCATGTCAAGGACTAACTGAATCTGAAGTTTGATGAAAATCCGTGCATTAGTTCTGGAGATTGAGCTATTGCAGAAATCATGAAAAAGGCTGCATAGCAGCGCCACCTGTTGAACGATTTACACCAAAAACTAATCAGCACCAATTTATATCAGGGACTAACTGAATATAATTTTTTATTAAATTCCGTGCATTAGTTCTTGAGATAGAGTGCCCACAAAATTTGTGTCACATACAGACAGACAGACTAACAGATTCACAGACAGACATTTTGTAAAAACATGTTTTTCGGGTTCTCTGACCCCTAAAACGTCTAAATCCGTCGAAAACCGAAAGTAAAAAATTTTCACGAATCCAATACTTTCTTCTTGTAAAGATAGAAGAAAGTAAAAAGGAGCATAGAAGGGAATCTTTATTTGTTTCTTTCTTTAAATCCAAACTTTAAGGCATTAACCATCCTTTTCTTGTCTTTTATTGTGCTGTTAAAATGAAAAAGATATGTGGAATTAATAGCTCAAAAATTACAAGGACTATTGGAATAGTAGCAGAGTTTTCCAGGAAAAAAGAAGTTATCTGTTGCATTACTGTGCATCATTCATGTTCTTGAAATTGCTAGTTCTGTAGAGGCTTTGACTTCAGTACTGTTATTTTGTTTAAAGAAAAGACTTATCTAAAAACTGAATGTTAACTTTATGATATTAAATTAATTTTAGCATTTGGATAATAAGCAGTTAATAGTAGTAATTATTTTAATTATGCATGTGTCTAAAATTTTTATCATTTTCACAAGTATTACCAGTAGCAGTCAATGTGAGGATTTTTACAATTCCTTAGCTTCTCTTATTAACAGAGTTTGGTTGTATAAACTAGTTATTTGTAGTTTATCCTCTTTCTTAATTTTTTGTGTAACCTTCGTTAAATTATGTTTTCGAATGTAGTGTCTGTTTTGGTTCTTTTTTCCAACAAACATTCTATAACAAAGGGTTACTGTAGTATATTTATATGAGTCCATGGTAAAATAAATAGAATGACTAAATTTTCTTAATCGAGTAAAATTTCAATATCTATGCAACAAATCTTGATTATCATGTTTATATGTCTACAGATTTAACTGTGTCCCATCTTTAATCAGTTTTCTTTATTACTAATTCAAAATATGTGCATTATTTATAGCATATTTATATTAGAGCTTTAACATGAAAGTAGTTTGATTTGTAAATAAAGAGCAATTATAATTGAACATTGTTACAATAATTGTTACTGAAAAAAAAAAAAAAAAAAATGTGTAGCATCCCCTTTTCCCACTTTCTTTAAATAAAATTGACTGAACTCCCCCAGAGTAATCCATAGCTCCTTAACATTTGATTTAATTCATCCAATTAATATTTAATATCTGTACTCTTACTTTTAGGCTGTATCAGCCATTACAAGACGGGCAAGGTGGTCCATAATTTGCTACGGGAAGCAGAAGCTGTTGGCATTTCAACTTGTGAAACTTGTTCTTCTAATCCATGTTTGCATGGTGGTGTTTGTCAAGAAGCTCTTACAATGGTTGGTTACAACTGTATTTGTCCTCCTGGGTTCTCCGGACGTGACTGTGAAACTGTAGGAGAAGCTTGTTATCCAGGTGTTTGTGGAGAAGGACGCTGCATTAATAGACCTGGTGGGGGATTTGACTGCTATTGTCCACTGGGTAGAACTGGAATACGGTGTGAAAAAGGTATGTATATTCCATAACATTTATGGTACTGATTTTTATTGCAGCTGCAGCAGAATCTATTAATTATTAATAGTTTGTCTCTTAAATAAGTAAAAACTGCCAAAAGACAAAATTAGTTGTTTGACATGTAGTGTACATTTGGCATGCGTATTAACTATAAACTAGATTATTAATATATGAAATTGTCTTATTTATATCATTTATACTGATTATCTTTTGATAAAAAGTTTTTTATTAAAATTTTTAGAAATTTTATATACATATGTTTTTTTCCCTTAAAGATTTTAAGTAAATTTAACTTTATGTAAATGCTACTTAAAAGTTAATAGGATTTTTTGGTACTGCACTGAATTTAGTATTCATGTATTTATTGGTTGACAATAATATAACCTAACATTACATAAAAAATAATCCTTTTGTTGTACCAAGTGCAAATCTTATGTGGGAATGTCTACTTTGTTGATAATCTGACCAAAGATAACAAAAGGATAAGATAATAACCTTCAATTGTATTTTTTTTTTAATTATAAGGAAAATGAAATTGTTATGAATATAATAATTCGATTATAAAATTGATCAATCTTTATACTTTCAGGAGGGGGTGGGGGGTCCTTTTTTGCAGTAACCAGTTGCTGGAAACATCAAATCTTATATTGGTAACTTATAAAGAAAAAACTTTCTTAATTTCGTTGGTAAACTGGCCTATTAGGCTTAATTACAGAATCCTGCATATATTTGATTAATCAAGATTTTTAAGTAAAGAAAATTTTAGCTTCATGAATAGAATAGTCCGCTGCAACACCATATTTATTAATAATAAAATTATGTACTCTAAATTAGGTATTCTAAAATATTCCTTTTCAGAATTTTTTCAATTTTTATTTTAATTGTAATTATTAATTTAGTAAGATGCTGTCTTGGTTAAGTAAATAATAGTAATAAAACATACATGATTTTTTTTCTCTTAAATTTAAATCTACAATGATAAAGTTTGCAGTAGATAAACTTCCCAGTTTTCAATAATTTGAAACTTCTTATTTGTGTGATAAACAAACTTAAGTAAAAATATAATCACTGAAAAAAAAAAAAAAAAAAAAAAAAAGAGTAAAAGCAATCTAAAAAGTCTTCCAAAAAATAAGAAATAAACATCCCATAGATTTTAATCTCTAAAATGTCACAAAAACAAAAGGATATAGTCATTCAACAGGAAGTTATGTCTTCTTTCAATTTATGTTTTTAAAAAATCTTAGTGGTCTTTCATCTTCATTGTGAAATTGTACAAAACTCTGAAATTTTCAATACAAGCATCTAATTTTAACATCATATTTGGCCTTTGTTCGTACATTTTTATTAGGATATCAAATGTCATTCAGTCAAGTAGTTTAGGAATTATGAAGGTTTGAAAATTCATTTGTTGTCATTGCAAAACAGTTTGTAATGTGAGTAGATTTTTAAGCGTAGCTCAAAAACTACTTGGCACAATGAGCTGCAATTTTGGATTCATATGTTTAAAGTTTGAAAAAATCTATTTCTGTGTGTGTGGGGGGGGGGGAGGGGGGGAGGGCAAAAAAATCATATGCAATTAAAAAAAAATTAAATATATACCTTTTTAAATAATAAATTTAACAGAAAACTATTTCTAGAAAATTTAAATATAGGAATACACAATTACAGTTCATTCTGCTAAGTAGTTTTGAGTTATGCTTTAAAAACTACTTGCATTTCAATCTGTTTTGTAATGATTACAAATGAATTTCACATTAGGAGTTCCAAACTTTAAACTTTCATAATTCCTAAACTATTTGGCAGAATGATTTTCTAGCATTTCTCGGCAGCTTGTTAGTACATGAAATAAAGTTTATAATAAACAGAAATGTATCGAAAATAGGCCTTGAAGTGGCCGTTCAAAAAAAACACTTGCAATGTTGACCATATTATAAAAAAGCTATTTACAAGTGATTATTGTAAGTCGGTTGTAGTAATAAAAAAGGAATTGAAAGAAAATTACGGCACAGGCATGCATGTTTCAACTGTCAAACAACGCCTAAACCTCTAAGGTTTACCTGGCTGAAGACCAGCAAAAAAGCCTTTGATATCTGTTAAGAATAGGAAGGCTAGACTTGCATTTGCAAAACGGCATAAATTGTGGACAATGGTCTAATGTTTTGTGGTGCAATGAAAGCAAATTTAATTTAGTGTCATCTGATGGAATCAAGTACAGTCGTGGAGAAAAAAAAAAAGTAAAAACCTCTTACTAACTCTGCAAAAAAATATCGTAGAAGAAAGTTACAGGTACCACACGATTGGTAATAAAGTCTACTTTTAAATGATGTATATAAAATTTGCTTAGGGGGCCATCTACATATTAAAAAGAAACATTTTTTTTTTCAATAGCAGTACACAATTCTGACAGTATAAATGAACTCTACACCCTTCAATTAGCATAAAAACAAATTTTTATGCAATTTGTACGATAAGTTTCGGAGAAATTATTTTATCACCTGGCAATGTATCACTTTTTCAAAATTTTATGATTTGTCGTTTGATGTGAGGTGTTAAGCTATAAGTATGCAAAATTTCAAGTCTCTAAAATGTATAGTTTCTGAGAATGGGCTTTGTGACGGACAGACAGACAGAGAAGCAAGACGAATAGGGTTTCGCTAGTTGAACGAAACCCTAAAAAGAAAAAAATTGTTTTGCATGTAAAATACATTATAGATTTTAATATCAGAAACAAAAATAATTTTTTTATATCCATGTTTGCCATGTTGCAATTAATAATTATTTGACAATTTGAATGTTATATTGCTCTGAAATACTACATATGAAAAATGATAAAATTGTGCTATCTGGTTAATTTTAAAGATAAGTTAATATACTTTTCATGATAGATTGGAAAATATTTTTGAGATTCACTCCTAAAAGTTTTTTGAATTAACTGTGTAATTTGTGCAATTAAAAACTTCATACAATTTGTTACTACGTTTTTTTTTTTTTTTTTTTTGGGGGGGAGGGGGGGGGGAGAGAAAGGTAAGATTTGTTAGCTGAAACCTTAGAAAAGTTATACTATTCTAATGGGTACAATTTAAAATTGAGTGTAATATTTTGCATTAATGATCTAATTTTGCATATTTTTTCTTTATTCAAACCTCAGAAAAATTGATCCTATTCTACTGAGTTCAATTCAGATTTAACTGAATTTAAGTTTTGCATTAATGTTATTGGAAATTACATCTTCAGCTTTTTTAATTAAAAGTCCAAACATTTAGAGATTTTGTTCTTTTAGTCAAACTAAATGTCTTAGAAATGTTAATGGCAGAATATATATATATATATATATATATATATATATATATATATATATATATATACATATATATTATTATTATTTAAAATTATGTTTGTAAGTGTCATGTAACAAAAGTAATTTCATAATAAAAATATAAATGTGTATCATTATATTTTTTAATGTGATGTAAACGAGAATTTCTTGCTACTTTTAAAAAAAATTAATGTTAATTTTCAGATATTGTAATTGTTGAGCCTGCCTTTTCTGATGATGCATACATTGCCTATCCAACACCAAAAGCTCTCCGAACCTTAAAGATGAATATGAGGGTGAAACCTCGAACAGCAGATGATTGTTTGATTGCTTATTGTGCTCAAAGTGATAATGGAGCTGGAGATTTTACATCTATAGCTATCAGAAATAAAAGTGTAGAATTCAGATTTGATATGGGATCAGGTAATTTTTTACAGCATTATTTTAAACTGTTATTATTTTAGAGTTAACAGGATTTAAAGAGTTTTTAAAATTGAAACTATTTTTTTAAATGATTCTTCTTCTTAACTTGTGTTTTGAATCTTTAAAGCATATACAGTACTAAGTCCAAAATCTAGAATCCTCTGGACCTCGGTGATTCTGAATTTCAGACTTTGCCGAAATTTGATCATTTCCATTTTTTCTGTCACAAAAAGGGGAAAAAACTAAGCTAACACTCCCCCACCCCCCTGTGAATTATTTACATGAGGAAATGATTTGCAATACTAAAAAAGATAATATTAAAGCAGATATTTTAATAGATGGATTTTTTTAAGTAAAAGAAAAAAAACTTTTACCACAAGTAAAACATTTTTTTTTAATGAGATTTCTAATGATTTGTTTTTGAATTTCACAGGGTTCCCCCATTAACAAATGGAATCCGATTTCTATCTTTTAGACCAATATAGTAAATCTAGTAACCTCTTTTTAATAAAGTTTACCTGGAATTCGTGCAGCTATTTATCACAAGTAAAACAATAAAAATAAAAAATAAATAAATAAACTAATGTTTTGTTTTCAAATTTCGTGAGGATTTTCCCCCATTAGCAAATGGAATCCGGTTTCTATCTTTTAGACCAATTTAGTAAATGTAGTAACCTCTTTTTAATAAAGTTTATCTGGAATTCATGCAGCGATTTTTGAATTTTCTTGAATTTTTTACACGATTTTTAGTTTTTTTGCTCTTTGCTGTGTCTTTTTGACATTCATAACTTTTAGCCTAATCTAGTAAATTTTGTTCTTTGCAGTTTTTGAATTTTTAATGCAATTTCTAGTGGAATTTTTTTTTTTTCTGTTCTGCAGCGATTTTTTTTTTTTTTTTTTTTTTTTTTTTTGTCATTTGCAACAATGTTTAGTCCATTATAGTAAATTTTGTCCCATGCAATTTTTGAAATTTTATCGATATTTAGCATGGTTTTTTCCACTTTGAAGCAATTTTTCCACATTAGTAAAAGGAATCCAGTTTTTATCTTGTAGCTCAATACAGTAAATGTTAACTTCTTTCAATAAATTTTATTCAGAATTCGCACAGCGATTTTTTAATTTTTCGTGAATTTTTTAATGTATTTTTTAGAGTTTTTCCCATGTCATGGCAATTTTTTGACATTTGTAAGAAAGAATTGGGTTTTCAAACCTTTAGCTTAATATCATAAATTTTGTCCTCAGCTATTTTTGAATATTTACCAATTTTAATGCTTTGTTTTGCATTCAGCAGCCTTTTATCATTTGGGAAAGAATTCTGATTTCAACTTTTTATCTTTCCTGTGATTTAGTGATTTTTCTTGTAATTTATTGCAATTTAAAAAAAAATTGTCTGGAAACCAGAATGTCTGGATTTGACATTTTGCATTGTATATACGAGGGCTGTTTTTTAAGTAAGGGTCGTTTTGTTGTATACACCAGGGATGGCGAACCTTTTTACGTAACCGTGCCAAAAATTCATAAACAATATCAATCGAAATTGTAACGTGCCAGACTTTTTCATAAAGAGATATTTGCATATGTTGCTTAAACGAAACACTGGTTAATCATATCAGTTGCTTTCATATATTAAATAATCAAAAACAGAAATCAAAATTCAACTTTTTTAATACTGGAATCAGCCAAAATTTTATGAATTTGGATTTCGAAATATGTTTCGTTTGAGTGGCGCTTACTATAGTAATATAGGGAGTAGAGATGTGAATTTTCCGGAAAATTCGAAGTGGCAGAAAAAACCATTTTTTTCTGGAAAAATTGGAAAAGTTGGAAAAATTGATTTCCTATAAATGTTTCTCAAAAATAAGTTATATTTTCTTAAAAAGTATACAATAATAAACTTTTTCAATATTTATGCACACTAAAAAAAACTATTTTCCCTTTACATGTGAATATGTTATTAAAAAGAGAGAGAGAGAGAGAAAAAAAAAAAAGCCAGCTTTTAAAAGTTTATCCTTTCAGTCTCAGAATTCTGACACTAGCTTTTCTTGCTTAATTTAACACCGGTGTTTGCAATATATCATATGTCTGTTGAAATTATTTTTCAGTAGCACTTGTTTAATTATATCAGTAGAACTAATTTAAAAAACAAACACAAAAAAATCTTTAGTTTCAACCAATATCACTGTTGTTTTAAAGCAGTTTTAAACTGTATTGTACATCTCATCTACATAGTACTGGTTTTAATGAATTATAGTAATTCTGGTATTATTGTAAATACTATTATCATTTTCAAATCTTCCGTTTTTAAAAATTGGTATTATTTTACAATATTACTTACCCCCCTTACAGTTATAATTTTCATTTCCTGTATATGTAGTTTTGGTACAGCTTTCCAGACTAAACTCAAACTATGTTTTAGTAAGATTTAGATCCTTAATATTGAAAGCGGTATTTTTTTTTTTAATGAAACTTTTAAAACAGGTGGATTTTTCTATATGTTTAAAAGTTGTTTTCAACTAGATTTTTCACAAAAATTTGCTTACATTTTCTTTGCAAAGTTTGTATGTATTTATATTTTTTGAAAATACATTTAGACAACTCTTAAGAATCTATATTTCAAGAAAAGAAAAAAAAATGATACATAATTTCAACTGCATGTTATTATCAAAAGAAATTTTTCTAACAATAGTGAAAAATTACAGCCATGCGAATAAAAATAAATGCATATTTCAAATTTTACATTAAATTTTCCATCTTACCATTTTTATTTATTGGTATAATATTGAAATACTTTTGCACATGAATTGAGAAATTGCATTGAATTATCTTACCAGGGATTTGCTTGGATTTTTTTCACACGATCATGTTTTTGCGAAATTGTGAACTTGTAAAAACTGGAGGAAATGTAAAAAATGTAACCGGAATTTTGTAAAGTAGAAATTATCATATTTAAGTTCTTATTTAGATATTATTAAGACGGTCTTTTGTACATATAAACAGCTAGATAATAGATTCATTGGTTATTGCAGCTATTATACAACATGTTTGTTTTTTTTAATTCTAAAATCATTACATTTGTGAAGGATTTAATTTGGGGATTGTAAAAAAATTCTGAATGTCTATTTTTAAGAGAAAGAATTTTGTTAAAGGTCATATGTTTTAAGGAGAAAAAAACTGTGAAGGATCCTTTAAGAGACTCAAGTTCTTTCTAAAGAGATCCCTGCTTACAGATAATATTTTCCATGTTAAGATTTTCATGAGGGACACTAAACATGGAAAAAATATAAATAAAAGTATCAGAATGTAGCAATTATAAAATTTTGACAACATTATTTTATAAATAAAATTTCAATTTTTCCAATTTGGAAAAATTAAAAAATAGCCCTTCAGAAAAAAACTGAAAAAAACTGGGGGTTTTCCCAACTTTTCCGGGTTTTTTCCGAGCATTCCCATCTCTAATAGGTAGATATCATTTTAGTAATTTTTAGCATCGTTAATGAAACATCTTTATTAAAATGATGCAAGTTTCATAAAAAATGTGTGAATAACTTAATAATTAGACTTTTGCTGCTATAAGTATAAAGGTGAATGCTTCATAGCTGGTTAATGTTTTGGGTTTTTTTTTTAGTAAAATACATGGCAAAATTGGGTATACTTGTAATTTTATTGTAGGTAGTAGAGGAATAAAAAGGTTAATTTGTTAATTCATGCAAAAAATAATTGCATTATTTGTGATACTCATAGTCTGTATGCAATGTTTTATGTAATATAATACGAAAAAAAAAAGGAATTTTATCCATTAGATTTTCAAATTTGAATTTTTAGCGTGCCAGAGAAATTGTGGTACGTGCCATGGGTTCGCCCTCCCTGGTATACACTAATAGGCGGCATGTGCAGTGTAACGAGTGCTTGTGTCGTGTCCCGGCATTCCTTGGGAAAAACTGTGCTCAGTTGCAGTTGTGTAGGTAGCCTGTATGGTCTGTTCTGTGTCTTTAAAATGTTCAAGATTATCGAATCGCCCGCCCCATGCAATCACGGTCAGTGATCGTTTTTTGTCACAAAGAAATTCAAAACAAAAGGTGCAGCATGCTGACAGAGGGAATTTTGGTAATCCATGACAGTGCAAGACCTCACACCGCAGCTCAGTAGGCTGGGAACTGTTTGAACACCCCCTTTCCCCTACAGCCCCAACCTTGTGTTGAGTGATTCCATCTTTTCTGCTATCTCAATCATCTTGGTGGCAATCACTACAAGGATGATGAAGACGTGAAAACAGCTGTGATCTCTTGGTTATTGGAGCAGGTGTCAAGTTTCTATGAAGAGGGTTTTCTAAATCTAGTTATAAGGTATAATAAGTGTTTAAACAAACTTGACATCTATGTTGAAAAATAGAAAAATGTATGTAGAATCTAAAAATAAATTTTTTTTGAAAATTTTCTTTCATTTGGTTTTTATTTTCAAATGGCCCTTATTTAAAAAACAACCCTTGTATATATTTTTATTTTATTAAATTCAATTATGAAATGTTATTCTTTTTAAGAAATAATATTGTTCCATATTTTAGATGAGGCACTATTTATTTAATATAAATACGAAAATTAATAAAAATTTAAATTTCATTATATATCTGTTTTGTTTCTATGTAGGTCCTGCAGTTATACGCAGTCCAGAGCCAATATTAAATGATGAGTGGTTAAGTATTGTAGCTGAACGAGATATGAAAGAAGGCTCTCTCATAGTTAATAATGGAGTTGCTGCAAAAGGCATGTCTCCTGGTATTGCTAAAGGACTTAATTTGAATACACCATTTTACGTTGGAGGTGTTGATAAACACAGAATAGCCCTGTCACCTTTTGCTGAAGTACAGCATGGCTTTGATGGTTGTATTGCTCATGTAAGTCTTGATAATTTATTTCTTTTTAAAATTTTTCAATTCTACATTTTTTCATCAAGTTTCTTGTTTAAATCTTTTTTGCTTTCATGCCTGTGAAAAAGAAAGAGCAATTTAGATGGAAAGAACTTTACCTTTGTTATTTAATGTCATTTTGAAGCTATTGAAACAATAAATGTTTGATTCTTTTTATGAAGTTAAATTATTTTTTCTAAATTTATATTCTTTTATTTATGTACATAAAGTATGAAATTAAGTTTATTTTAGAAATGTATATCATTAAACAACTATATGCTAAAAGCTAAAGTCAAACAACAAATTTTTATACTTTTTCAAAGAGAAGCAGGTTTAATAACCAACTGTTTGTGGCCAGTACTATTTATACACTCCAAAACTGTCATCTCAAAATATTTTTTATCTACAAGAAAAGTGGTATAATTAAGACTTTTCTTTTTTAATTTTCAAAAATATCTGCATTAATAAAAAGCTATTTAAGATATTGCAATGAGCAGTGATCTATTGTGTATTGTTAATGCTGATAAGTTGTATTTTTTACTTTTTTGACAGTACAGAATATAATCAAAAAAGAAAAAAAAAAGCATTTTAGACACAATGAATTTGAATATCTTTCCAAATAATTTTTATAAAAGTAAAACTGAATTTTGTTCAGAATGATAAAGAAAAAATATTTGCATCAGTTGTACTAATTTCAAGTTGAAATAAATGAATAAATAAATAAAATCTGTAAAGCTGTTTATTTTGCTTTAAAAATGTACTTTTTTTATGAAGCTTTTACAAAAAACTTTATTAATACTTTTAAGATTTTACTTATGCCCAATCTTTGTTAATCTCAATTTCTTAGAATATTTAATATAAAATTGCCATAGTTCTCACTGCATATACTTTTGTTTCATATTTATTGATTAACTCCTTCATATTGAGCATCTCATATACAACATTTTTAATCTTTTAACATTAGTGTTTTCAATTAAAATTCCTTGCTTAATTTAATCACAGAAATTCTGTAATTAAATAATTCAAAAATTGCTATTAAAAGTACTGGTAGGAAAAATTAAGGATTGTATGCACCGTATATGTTGAGGCGTATGTCAATGCACATTGTGAATTGGTTAAAGTGTTATAATAAAGTTATATGAGTTACGTTTATTTTAGTTTGAAGTAAATGGAGTGGACATTGACATGGTGAATGCAGCCATAGATTCTGCGAATGTGGAGGACTGTGGTGGTCGTACTCCATGTGAGAAGAATCCATGCTTAAATAATGGCATATGCATTGAGGATGATGATGATCCTAAAGGCTATATATGTGAATGTGCAGAAGGATTCAGTGGTTAGTATTCCAATTCACTTTTCTAACAATTTCTATAAGTTAAAGTCTAATTACATCATGCAGAAATCTCTTTTTTGCCTCCAAAGAATGACATGCAGGAGCATGACTATAGGTTTAGGAATCTATATTAATTAAACAAAAGGTTTCAGTCTGTCTGTGTATGCGCTCCTGCTGTGTAGATAAGGCTAGCGTTAGGAAATTTGTCACAGAGGTACTCCAAGGTGTACCTGATAATCCCTCAGAGACTTTTTTTTTTCCGAAATTCAATTTAGATTTTTTTTTTAAATAATGTTTCAAGAGATCTTGTTTTTTACTAGAGTTTTACACTAGATATTTCTTTCACCATTCACATCTTTATTTCTAATTATCACATAATTTCAGTCTTCACACTGCAGAATAGAACAAACAATGCACTTTCAGGCAAAGTTTATCTCAAAACTGCAATATATGAATATATATAACTATATGAATGTTTAATGATAATTTAAATCATTAAACATGTAATTTTTTTTCCTTTTAAGTTCAGTAAATATCGGGCTGCAAATGATTATTTGGTTCTTTCGTACAACACTGAGACACTAATGATACTTTTTTTCTAATTTTGTTAAAATAAGAGTGTTATTTTGGGTGAGTGTTATTTTAGAGTTTGTGAGTACTTGTTTTCATCCTGTCCATGTAAAGAATAAGTTTACTGCTGGTAAATAATAATTTTTAACTTCAGTTAATGACAGATATGTATAATATAATAAATTTACTAATCCACTGTATAGCAAGGTTAAAATAGTAATAATAATATCATAAGAAGTATGAAATTCAAAATATAATGCTAGCTGTTACCCTGATACTGGTCTCTTCTACTTTTCTTAATAATTTAATAAAAGTTTAGATGCATAATTTATTGCTTTATCCTAATATATTCTTCTGGTTTATTTTATTGTGAATACAAATTAGGTATTTCTTCTTTGAATATTAGGATAAAAATAAAATTTTGATAGTATGGAAATCTCTTCAGTTTTCTGCAATTTTTTTTTTTTTGGTGAAGAAACTTGGCAGGAAGTTCATTTTTTGGTAACATGGCATAGAAATGGATATTGAACTTTTTTTCTGGTTTTATGATTCAGATCTCTGTTAACTATTTTATTTATAATTAAAACAAAAATTCAGTGTTTTTGTGTGTGTGTGTGTGTGTGCGAGGGGAGGGGGTATTCTTTTCAAGGCCTTCCATTACAATATTTTTTTTTTTTGTTCTTTTTTTGTTAAGTATTTTCTACTTGTAGATAAACTTGGATATTTTTCGAATTTCAGATTAATGATATTATTTATTATACCTTTGAACATTGAAATATTACGGTTTGTACAGCATTGAAATATTATGATTTGTACAGCATTGAAATATTACAGTTTGTACAGCATTGAAATATTACAGTTTGTACAGCATTGAAATATTACAGTTTGTACAGCATTTTTAAATAAGTCAATAGTAAATGTGAAATCTTTCCTAAAGGAATTCAAACATAATCTTCCATCCATTATTTACTTATTTAAGATTGCCTTTTTTGAAATTAGTAAAATAATTAGGTAGCTTATGAGAAAGTAAAACTTTTGCGATTTAAATAAAAATAAAATTTGATCATAGCATAAGGCAGATCGCACACTGAACAAACAAGCGACAAAAAGCATGAGACAAGAAACAAATTCTAGTGTCCAAACCGGTTTCTTCTTTGTTAACAGGGTGAAATGCTCTTGACTCACACTTTTTAGTCGCTTGTCTGTTCCTTGTGCAATCTGCCTAAGGCTTTTTTTTTATTATTCTTTTAAAAAAATGCCTGAATAGTGAAAGCCTGTTTGAAGCATGGGTGAGCTGAGCCATGTTTTTAAGCCCCCTGATTTTGGATGCCCAGAAATTGATATATACTTTTTTCATGTATTTATTGCAATATAATGTTGTATGATGTTTGTTTTTAAGCAAAGTGTCTATAGTTTGCTTGATCTTTAATTTTATGTGCTGAATTTCTTAATCTTATTTCAACCTTATATTGATTATAATCAATATTTTGTACCTTTACTATAAATGAGAGGAAAGACAAATATATTTATCTAAATATATATCCATATGTGTTATTGTATTGTCCAATTCAGAGCTGGCCACTAGGAAAAGGGGATGCAGTGGGTGCAATACACTCAAACCCTGCACTTACAGGGGCCTCATAATTTTAAAAGATCTTTTTGAGGTTAGTTTGAGTTTTTCACCTGGCTCTTATACTCAAAAGGAGCCCTTAGTGAGATAGATTTCTTGTTTCATCTTTAAAGTAATTTAGGGTCCTAAAAATTTTCTTGCACCACAACCTCTTTAAAGGGAAGGTCACCCCTGCTCACATATGCATTCTAAGTAGAGATCAATCGAATATTCAGTTTCGTTTTCATATTCGGCCCAAAATCTGAGTTTTGCTGAGCATTGATTTTCAGAGAAAATTTGGCCGAGTCTAAAACTCGGCTGAAACTATCTGTATTCCAAAAGTCCTATTTCTTTCTTCGGAAATTTTAAGCATTATCCTTTTCAGTTCCAAAGCTAAAATAATAATACAAATGCTTATTCATTGGTTTTTTTCCAAACAAAATGACATTGTAAATGACAGAAAAAATATCTTTTCTGAAATTGATCCTTCGGGCGCTTAGTAATTTAGGCTAAAAAATATGGATCTAAAACTACAAACCCCTTTAAAACATCAGAAAATAACATTTATTTTATGTGGGAATCAGCTTAGATGCTGCCATTTATTCGTTTGCTTTGAACATAAGAAACATTCAGCTATTAAGAAGTGATGTGAAAATGTAAAAAAATCTGACATTTTAGTATAAGGAAATGAACAGAGATCCCCATATGGGGATCCAGGGACCGAAGAGGTTATTCATTGATTTCAACTGTATCGGCTCAAATGAGACACAACTTATTTATTGCTATGAACTTCACAGTTTATAATTCTCAGTCATCACTGACTCAAGACATGAGTGCAAATTGTAAAGCAAGCAATGCATATATGGCTAAATTTTGAAGACGCTTTCCATGTGCTCAGAAAAATATCCAAATTTAACAGTAATAGAAATTTTTTTGTTTAAAGCCGCAGAAGTGTTTTGAATGCTCTCTAAGAAAGGTGTAGTAAAACAGATGATCATTTACGAAAATCATTAAACAAGATAGATCAAGATATGTATGCCTAAAACATTTTTTAATTAGATGAAATTCATAGAATTAGAAATTTATTCTGTGATATTTATGGATTAGTTACATTTTATTTTATATGAAAATAACGTTTTAGTCAGAGGCATAGAGAGCCAATTTGGTTCTCTGGAGATAAAATTTACAAACAGGGGCGCCATTTCTTTTTTAGGGATATAAGGAAGTGAGCAAATATTTACTTTAATCTTGTGCACATCTAAAAAAAGGATACATTTTTATTCTTACATATATTTTTTAAATTAGATAAAGTACTCAATATCGTTAAATATGTCTCACTTTGAGAATGTTGGAATGGAAAATGAAATTGATAATTAATAATTTCTATGCTTAAAGTGTTGTCTTAATGCTAATGTTCCTGATTTAGTCAAATTTAAAGTTATTTTTGCTTTTGGGTATTTTTTCTAATCTGACCTAAAATGACTTATATATTCTTATCATATTATTTGAAGGGGCAACTGTCTCCCCTAGCCTTCCTAAATGACACTCTTGTTTGCAAAGAACCATGTACATGTATTTGCAAATAAGGTGGTAAATCTAGAAGGTAACTTGATTGGTAACTTAAAATTGATAATATTGATTAAATGCATTATTTTTAAATTACATTATTTTTTAATTATTTTATATATTTACGACAACTTAATTAAATACTCATTATTGAATTTGTTTTCCATTTTTAACTACATTGTTAATTAATTATTGATAAATGCCTATGATTATTGGTTGTCATAAAGTAATAAAATAGAAAAGTTGTATTATTATTATTTTGTTTTTGTTTGAAATTTATACATACATACATACGTATGTTTATGTTTTAGAAATGTATTTCTATATCCACATAATTAATTAATAATTATATATATTTATTTATGCATTAATTACTTAAATTTATTTTGGACAGTTTCGTTTTTGGCCGAAACTAGAAAGATCACAGAAATCCGGTTTTGGTCGAACGCTAATTTAAGACATTGAAAATGTTGAATTTTTCACAACAGTATAGAAAGGAGGTGCGAAATGAGTGACAGGCCCTAAGTTAGCTCTAAAGCTTTATTTGGTCTTGTTGATAGCCTCTGTAATATGGTTCTTTTATCAGTGCACACAAACACACACAAGAAAAAAATATATATTAATACTTTTATATTATTTAAATTCCAACTTATTAAAGGTTTGTATTACATAAAGTTTTTTCTCCTCTTTTAATTGTGATTATTATTTTTGTAATATTGTTTCTTTTATTGTAGGTAATAATTGTGAAATTGAAACAGACTTATGCAGTTTGATTGATCCTTGTAAAAATGGTGGGACTTGTATTGGTTCTGGGAACTCCTACAAGTGCAACTGTCCTCTAAGGTTTAAGGGTCTGAACTGTGAAGAAAGTAAGCCATTTTATTTAACTGAACACAAATATATTGTCCTGAATTTATTACTATGTATGAGAAATTCCTCTTGATATTTAGATTTGATAACAGTATTAAGATCCTCTTTGTAAGTTGGACTTATCTATGCAATAATCATTATATTTTAGGAATGTCATATTTCTATATAATTAAAGTCCTTCTGTTAAGATTCTATAAAAAAGTAAAATAATGAGTATTTCTTCAATTTGAGATTGGATTATTGGGGCTATAGAATTCTTTAAAATTTCTTATCACAAAAGATTGTTGGATTAAAAGTAATCAGGTAATAAAACTGATAAATAAGAATATATTTAAAATATTTCTCTATAATTTGCATTTGCTTGTTCCAGAATCCTGGTTTTTCAAGTTCTGTTTTGATTTTTTTTAAATAAAATTGGAGAGACATTCCAAAATTTTTAAAAAAGCAGTTTCACTTTATAGGTACAGTAAAGCAAAATAAACTGTTTTATGTGTGTAAGGATAAGCGGCTCCCGTTGGTGGTCTTCTGTCGCGGTCTCGCTCTGTGCCGGGCCGGTGGATCGCTCCCTCTGAATTTCTAGCATATTTCTATAGTCTCAGTGTGAGTGTTGATCCGGGAGCTAATAAAAGTCTGAGATAAAGTGCGGAACCATTTAAAGGAAGACACAGTTTTTTCAGGGACCTGATTTATTGGTCTTTAGTTACATCCTTTTGAGAAATCAGGCCCCTTTGGCATGAGAGCTGCTACTTTAATCCTTTCTGGACATCGAAAGTTAGTTGTATCGCAAAGCGATCCCTGCAGAGCAGAGTGGCGTGAACTTAAGGCATTATTTAGATGGTAAAAATGCCCTCTCCTGCAACCCGTGCAGTGGTATAAGTATGAGGTATTTTGCATTATTCTTGCTAGTGGTCGTTGAAGTCAAAAGAGGCATATTTAAAATTTAATTGGTCGTTAACTGAATGATTGATTGCCCGGGACAAGGCATTGGCTCCAATTTGGCCGACTGGATGTAGCACAAAATTAATATTGCACTTACCTCAGCAAAAGTATTCTTATGAAATGTGACAAAACGATCTTTGAAAGTTATAAGATGCGATGCTGAAAACTACCTTAACAGGGGAAGCAGCAGTTTCTATCAATTGAGGCACAATTACTAAAGCATTTAAAGTTTTAATTTTAATTTCTAAATTTAAATTTCTATTTTTTAAAATGGGGATTTCAAATTTTAAAAGGGGCAAAAAGGGGATTTTAAATTTTAAAAAGGGGCTTAGCTTCTATCGTTTCATGTATTGTATATTCATTGATTAATAAATTTTTTCATAATAAAAAATACTTTTGCACTAACAGACTGCCATCATAACTATAAATCTTAATATTAGAAAATTTACTGATGAGAAACTTTCTGTATGGCATCAACAAATTGTATTTGATATACATTAGCTAATATAAAACTTTTATTTTAAAATTTCTTGAAGCTATAATTCCATTAATTTTTATTTTTCAGCAACGCTATTTGATGAGCGAGCCTCTTTTGAAGGTAATGGTCACATTGCCCTTGATAGTGAATTAATGCCACATACACAGAGTGATGAGGTGATTATCTTCAGTTTCTCTACGACAAGCCCCGAAGGACTTCTTCTCTTTCATGGCCAAAAACCTGAGAGTGACGGAAAAGGTCAAGATTATTTAGCTGTAGCTATTGTTGATGGTTACTTAGAATTTAGGTAAGCAAATAAAATAAAATAAAATAATTCAAAGAAGAAAGTTCAAGTTTATTATTTGTTGTAGTCATTGCATCATTTTTAAAATTTGCTTCTATGTTGCATATTTAGCTGCTTACTTCTGGTAACATATCAGTAAATAAAGCTAAACTTAATAAATAGGATACCTACCAATTAATTATTAATGAAAACAAGCCTTATGCATGTCTTTATATTCAAAATGTGCACTTATGCTTGTACCGTAATTAAGTTAGGGAAATAAAATGTAAATTATTTTGTTTTTGTAATGTGATAACTGACATAATTTTTTAAAAGCAGTTGGAAATATCTCATTTGTACATGTATGTTTAAAAAGTTTATGGTTTAATTTCACTGCAAATAAAATTGTGTACAATTCAAATCTGAGAAGGGTTTTCTTTTCTTTACTATATTTGAATTTAGATTTTGTAACTATTAGTTTTCTTTCATATGCTGTCTGAATGAACTCTTATAGATGAAAATATTAATAGCCACACCGTGTTCACATTTACTGAGGGTTTCATATTTAATAAATATATACATGTAAGGAATTTATGTAGATAGAAATGATTTGAACTGGGACCTTACTGTTAATCAAATTTAATTTTAACAATTCCACATTGCATCTAGATAATTGAAAGTTTGTTCTGATGTAGGAAGGTGGTTTCATTACCTAATTAGTTGTTTAGAGCAGCAGTTCCCAAACTTTATTCTTACAAGGGCCAATTTTAAGGTTTCAATCTTTTATTCACGACCCACCAATGATGAAAGGTATAATCTTTCCTAAGGAAAGATGTGCGTAAGGCAATAAACATACACAAGAGAACAGTAATAGGTAATACTAATGTGAAAGAGGGGTTGTTAAAATCTTCTTTTTCATAACAAAAATGTTTGTTTTTTAATAAACACATTTAAAAAAAATACATTTTGAAAGTCAATGTGATTTTTCACATTGCACCAATGTCAGAATCTGTGTTCAAGATTGAAATATTTTTAATTTTAGCCTCAAGCGACTCTCTATGTGAAGTTTAGTAAAACACTGTCTTTTCACAAGATTATCTATATCTTTTCATTATATTTTATTTTAAAGCTGTAATATTTTGTTTTCATTAATTAGTTCAAAAAATAAAATTATTTGGAAAATTTTGAAGACCTGATCAATCATTCCACAGCCCATAGTTTGGGAACTGCTGATTTAGAAAATTATATGGTTTCAAGAAAGGCTGAATCTCAGAATCTGCTTTCTTAATTCCAATATGTTCATGACTTTTGATAGAGAACTTCTAATTTTTTCCAGCAGAGGTCGAATGGTCAAACTGTTGTTAACTTAATATAAGATGGTTTAGAAGCTTTTAATTGATATCTGGGGCTGTGACTATAAGCAAGGGCAGGCAAAGTCAGGATCAGTGTTGTAGTCGTAAAAAAACCAGATTGTACACGCTAGAGGCAGAGGGTATATGCTAAAGTCATTAAAGCCATGTGAGTATACGCTATAGCTTTATTTGAGAAATAGAGGCTATACGGAGCTTTTAAAAAATAAAGAAGATATGTGGCGTATACCTCCATATACCCTCCACTACACCCCTGGTCAGGATGCAGAAAAAACAGAGTTAAGATACGGTTGCACTGAGCGTTTATTTTTATTCTTAAACTTAGGTAGAATCTGATATCTGATAGTAATATTTGTAGGGTCAAGCAAACAGTTTATGAGGGACAGACTCAGAATTAGATATTAAGAGTTAGAAAATATTTTAAATGGGAAGTTCATTAAAATTTTAGATTAAAAATGGGAATTTAATATTTTAATACATTTCACACCTGTTTAATCTGTGCATCTTTATATTATACATTATTTTTATAAATTACTTTATATGTATGTCTATTTTTCATTCCTAGTTGCTTTATACTACTGTGAGATGCAACACAGCAATATTATATTTCTAAAGAGCATCCACATTTAACAGTAATGAAATACAAAAAAAGTTAAAATTTTACAATGCTAAGTGCTGTAAATTTTTCATGTAATGAAATTTTTCTTGCATGATTTCTAATTCATAAAAAAAAAAAAAAAAAAAAAAAATAGTATTTCTAGTTCATAACAAAAAATATATAATTTTTGGTTTCATTGTTTGATATTGTTGTTTTATTTTGTCATAGTTATGAATTGGGTGGAGGTCCCTCACAAATAAAATCTCCCCTAAAAGTGAATGATGGAAAACCACATACAGCAACTCTAAAAAGGTAATTCTTCTATTACATATTTTTTATATCTGTATTGCAGGTACCTGTCTTATTTATGTATATATTCTTAATTTTTATTTTTGTAGTTGTTTTTTTAAAAATAATTAGTCTTTGATTGTACTTATATTTTTATAAATATTCATATTAGGACTGGGCGGCATGGAAGCCTTGATTTAGATGGTGTTTATCAACAATTTGGTGAATCTCAGGGTCTTTTACAAATGTTAAATACAGATGGTGATATTTATATAGGTAATTATTGATTCCTAATCTCTAAAATTGATATGGGAAATTGTTTATTTGTTAATCATGCAATGTAATTTCTATTTCAAATTTTTAAGGTGGAGTGCCACATCATCAATTAATGACTGCTGGCAAGTATCCACAAGGACTAATTGGTTGCCTATGGGATCTGAAAATAGATGACTCTGGAACAATTAATTTATATGATGCTGCGAAATCTGGAGCAAATGTGGATGACTGTGAAGAGTAAGTTTTAATATGTGTATATTGAAATTATACTGAATTTTTCTATTTGTAACACTTAAAAAATTCTCACCATATTAAACCGAAAGTTCTTTAAAGATCTGAGCTGTTATTCTGCATATTTTTTTCAATGCCATTACATTAAATAGTGTGGTTAAAAATATTTATTTTGGTTTAGATTTTTATGTAAAATGAAATACTATATGGGTTATTTCATTTAGAAATGTTGATTATTGGTCTGTGAAACATGGTTTGGGAAGCAGTTGCTAAATCCAATTAAAAAATGGAATTTGCATAAGCATTTTGTTAAGAATTCTACATATATTAAATTTGTCAAAAATCACAGTTAAGCATAAATTAGGAAAACATACATAAAAAACAGGCTTAATTTATTTTCCCACTAGAGTGACAGAATATATTTTAGCAAGATTTTAATTGGATTAAGCATCTCTGTGAATTATTATTATGAATAAAATTTTAGATATTAAATATTATAAATTCTAGATGTAATAAAATTCAACTGTCGCTGTTTCTGAAGCAGTCACTCTTAAACTGGCTTCTTAAACTTGCTAAATTGCAGACTTTTTAAAATGATTAAAGGACAAAATTGTATAATAAACTCTGTCTAAGGCAGACTCTGTGTAAGATGGAAATTTCTCTAACTAAAAAATAAAATTCAACTGCCACTGTTTCTGAAGAGTCGCTCTTAAACTAGCTTCTTAAATTTGTTAAATTGCTGACTTTTAAAACTGATTAAACAACAAAATTGTATAATAAAGCTAATTATGAAACACTAGATAAACTTGACTACATAAAATATATATATATATATATATACAATTAAAAACAAAAATAGATGATTCACTGTACAACACACAGCCTCATCAGTAGGGCTGGGTGATGTCTAGAATTAAATATCATGATATTCTGATATATGAATATTGCGACATATGAACAAAGTAGTAAAATATCTAGTAACGTATGAAACTGAACAAAGTAATAAAATGATTGATATTGAATGTATATATGCATTCATAATATGCGCATAACTTCAATATACATTATATATTTTATTAAAGATTAACTTTTTTTAGAAAAGTTGTATCATTGTAAAATAGATTGTAAAAAACTATACATAAATAAGGAAATGCAAATAATTAAACACTAAAAGAAACTAGTTGGATGTACCAATCCCAAAACTTTCTTCTATATCATAAATCTTCAAAATTAACTATCACAGAGCCAAAATTAAATGACAATCTATGCCCATCATGAATATTCTAAAGGTATAGGTTCATTAAATTGTATGCATTTAAAAAGAGATATATGCATCGCATCTTTCAAACAAATCATTGAATTTCAGCACCAATCCTATTAGATGTCTGCAACCAAAATTCCGAATCCAAAAAACATAGAAGCAACACTTGTTGGATACTATACACCCAAGCCTAATAAGGATATAATTATGTGAAATTGTAACAGAATATGATGTTTGAATAAATATGTGCACTAGTTTTTGAGATATAGTTATCATGAAAATCGTGAAAAATTCAGCATAGCAGCACCACCTATTGGGTGATTAACACCAAAACCTAATCAGCAACAAGTTATGTTAACATCTAACTGAATCTGCAGTTTGATGAAAATCTGTGCATTAGTTCTTCAAATAGAGTATTGTGGAAATCATAGAAAATGCAGCACCATGTATTGGGCGATTAACACCAAAACTTAATCAGCAACAAGTTATGTCATTGCCTAACTGAATCTGAAGTTTTATGAAAATCTGTGCGAAGTTTTGGGGAAACAGCTATAGCAGAAACTGTGAAAAATGCAGCATAATAGTGCCATTTATTGGGCTATAAACACCAAACCCTAATCAGTAAAACTTATGTCAACGTCTAACTAAATCTGAAATTTCATGAAAATCCATGCATTAGTTTTTCAGATAGAGTTATTGTGAAAATTGTGAAAAATGCAGCATGGCAGTCGGGGTTTGTACACAAATTCATAATTATGGTATAACTGAATCTAAAATGTTATTAAATTCTGTGCATTAATTCTTGCGATAGAGTGCCAACAAAATTTCTGTCACATACAAACGTTTTCTAAAAATAGTCAAATCATGTTCAGGACTTTCTAAACATATAAATCCGTCGAAACCTGGAAGTCAAATTTTTTCATGAATTTAATATTTTCTTCTTGTAAAGATAGAAGAAAGTAAAAGAACTAAAAAACAATTTTTGAATTGTTTATATTTTATAACTAGCTGTTTAACCATTCTATGCACGAGAGCTCATGAACTTAATTCTAAAACCAAAATTAAAAATAACTATTCGATTTAGTAAAATATTTTTCTACTACTGTCTTTTTTTTTATTAATGAAATTTAATTTGTTGTGTTACTATGGCAGCAGACGATAAAGCGATATCTTTGGAATAAAGGAATAAATAGAATTAAAAGTTTTGTTGATGTTTCTGATAAAATGTGTTTCTTTATTTTTAAAAACTTGTAACAAGTAAGCGCAATTAAATAATCTCTATTATCATAATACCCGCTAAAGCTTCTTATTATTACAGTGTGGCATATGTAATATGTATATCTCTAATTATTTGCAAGTGAGGTAAAAGAATTATCGTAATACACACTGCAGCTTTTTAGTGAAGCGTGGCGTACGTAATATGCAATGTGTCTTGCAATAGAAAAGTAATATTTTTGGTAAAAATTTTACTGTAGATTTTTAATTTTTGGCAACTACTATAATGAAAAATGGTTAAATTTGATTGGAAATTAGTGTTGAGTTTGTGGTTTTTTATTAATTAAAAATGAACTATAAGTTGTTTCGATTCCGGATTACTTTAGTTGCCTTGGCTGTGTTTTAATACACATATACGTAACATTTCAGAATTCTTGCTTCCAAACTGTGGATTTGTGTAGCATTACAGACAGACAAATTTTCATTTTTATATATTAGATTGTTAAATTTTTATATTGCTACACCTGGTTGGAAATGAAAAAGTTCATTGTATAGGTCACACAGGGAAAAAATTAACTTTTAAACGCACATAAGCTGCGGCTTATCTCCCAGAAATTATGGTATATATATTTATTTACAAAGAGAGAGTTTTAATTGTGAAATTTTACATTTATATAGATTTAATAAAAATAAAAAAGTATGCAATTTATATTTGTTCAGTCAACAAAATTTTCCTTTTACTTACAATTGATTACAGTTTTTTACATGAATAAACCTTTATTTTTCTCAGCAAAATTGATTAAAGTATGGTACATAAAATTTAAAGTATGCTATTTCAATTTCATTTCTTCCATTAACCTGGTTTAAAAGTTTGTTTTTTAGATTTTTAATGTATGGTTTTTTATTCTCGGAATTTTATGTTTACAATTAAAGTAACTGTTTTTATATTTTTAATTTATTGCAGTAATAGGAAAGATGAAATAAAATTAAAGTATGCTGTTTTTATGTACTATATTTTAATACATTACACTGAGAAAAATAAGAGTTTATAAAAGGGAGGAGTAAGTAAAAGGAAAATTTCATCTACTGTACAAATACAAAACTGCATATATATATATATATATATTATTTGTTCTAAAATTTGTCATGCTGTCAACCTAACACAGCTGTTGAGAAAAGAGGGAAATTTATCTTATTATATATGCAAGAATACAAGCATAAATGAAACACAAACTTTGGAATTTTTCCGGGATCCCCTGGCCATTGCAGTCTATGGCTTTCAGATTTTTATCTATTGCCTATATTATATAGATACACAAATGGTCGCTGCATTTTCTATTTCCGATCTTGGAGCCTCTCCTTGTTAATTAAAAAGTTTGTATATGATCTATTTAGCTATTCTGAATTATTGATATTATTACAAGAATGCACAAACATGAATTTTTTCCTCATGTAGCATCTATCATTATCATTCCTAAAAATTTTCATCTCAGTTTATCCCCCCCCCCCCCACTTCCCCTACCTCCTTTAATTTGTTCATAATTTTTAATTGTATTCATCCTTGCTAGTACTTAACTTATGCTTCTATTTCTGATGTTGCAGGCAGGAAGCCAGTGGAGAGTTACTAGATGAACTAGAAGGATATGATGTACAGAAATAATTATAGACAATTCTAGCCACCTAAATGTGAACTGGACATTTAATGTGACATGAACTTTCCCTGTGAAAGACAATTGTATAGAAAAACCATTTAGTGGCTAGTCTTCCTAACAAGTGTCAAAAAATGAAAAAAGCATTGGCATTCAATTCAGCTATGCATTCAATGCGTAGTAAGAGCTGCTATGCAAGGACCACTTTATGCTGTTGAATCCTTTTTCTATAGGCGCACGACTTAAACATTTTTAGCTTATTCTTATCAACTAATTGCTTTTTAAGTGCTTAATATTTTCTAAATTTCTGATGTAAAGAAAATTATTCATTTTAAATTAAGCTAAATTTGTTGAAAAGATGATTTCTTCATATTCCTTTTATATTCTGCGTCAAGCAAAGACATGAATATTCTAGTATTTTGAAACCAGATACCTCTTAAATGATTGAAGTATTATTGTTGCCATTTTTTGTTTTGTTAACCTGTTTCACTGCCATGAGATAGATGTTTTTGTTCATTTTATTTGTTGGCAAAAAGTTGTGTTATCTGTGTTTGTCACATTGACATGGTGCTATAGACAACTTTTTGTTTGTAAGGGTTAAAGTAAGTCATTAAGATAACTTGAAAATCAAATACTTTGTTAATAATTTGCAATGTATGTTTGTTGTAAACATTTTTTCTATCATTGTTTTCAGAATTTGTATTATCCCAGTGACTTAAAAATGCTGTTGTAAGGATCTACAATTTTTATTATTTTGTAAAAAAAAAAAAACACTGGTGAAATGCTCTTTAGCAAAATTTCCTTTGTTCTTCAAAGTGCTCCTTCACAAATTTGTGTTAGCGCACTTGTGTGCAAGTCTTGATGTTTCTCTGTGAATATTTTATTTAAAAGATCTTAAATAAAAGGAAATTTATTTATATATCATCTTCCTTTTGTTCATATAAACTTTTACAATTGTTTGATTAAATCATGTGGGTGACCGTTTGATCTGAATTTGTGGCCTACCATTTTTGAACCATATTTTGATGAGAACAATGGATTAGACATTATTTGGAAATCAGTCCTTCAGTGTGTCATACATGGGAAAATTTGTTTTTATTCAATATCCACTTTTTGCACAAGTGGAAATCATTGCAGAAAGTGTAAACGTGCATAAGAACTGCCAAAAATTGAAAGGCATAAACGTATTGCAAATAGCTTGTGGTATATAAAATGAAACAATTTATTATATTATATCCACTCGGAAAAAATATTTAATATTACCTAATCAGATCCATGGGCATGGTTAACGTCAAGCAAAAATTATGTTAGGAATAATAGTGTTTTAACTGTATAAGCATTATAATTGATTTTATGTGCCAATTAGCTTTGAATTCCAATTATGAGAATTTTCCCCAGGAAAACAAATGCAGGAGGAGTTTTTCCAATTTGCCCCAAGTGAAACTCTGTTATACTCTATGTAATTTCAATTAGCTTCTAAAGGACATCCGTCCTTCCCACTTCATTGTCATAGGAAAAAAGTAGAGTGGCTAAATGTGGGTTTACCATGGTTACTGATCTAAGATAAAGATTGAGAGTTGTATAAAATAAATTGAACATTGTCTCCATCTGGTATGCCTAGTCCAACATAGTATTCTCCCATAAATTTATAAAAATATATTATTTTGCTAAATTTATAAAACTATATTATTTATATTATTTTGCGGTATGGTCAGTGTACCAGTAATGAGCTGTCTACTTTGACTAATGAAAAAAAGCTTATATAAACTCTCAAGCAACTAAAGTCACATGTGATTGTTTAAAACCTGTTACTTTAGTTGCTATTGCTAGGCATAGCTATCATTGAAATCCAAACAAGAGATGCTTGAAATAATTTGTTTCTTATGTAATTTTTTTTATTTTATTATGCAAAATTAGGGTTTTTTCTGGGGGGAGGGGGGATAAATTTGACTTTATTTATATATGGAAGGTGTACTTTATTTTTTTTAAATGATCAAATAGCCAGAAACACAAATGCCATTGAACAAATTTCTTTTAAAATGAAATTTAATGGAAACAGCTTCTGTTATGTTATGACTTGAAAAAAATACAAGTTTCTCCTTTTAGGTAAGAAGTAGAGAAGAGATGTTCAGAATGTTGCTCATTGAATTCACTTTTTAAATGCTTGTCATTCGAACTGTATTGAAATAAGTTTAGCCTTTACTTCTCTAAATTTTAACAGTATATATTTTCTTTTATAGAGCTAACTCTGAATTTATAAAACAAACTATCACACCTTGCTACAATATCTAGCTTCATCAAAGGTTATTTTTAAACTTGATCTGCTTTTAGGGATGCGCTCAGTAGAACCTAGGGTGTAAAAAAATCATGATTTTTTTTAAAAAATCGAAAAAATCAATTTTTTTTATTTAAATCGGATTTTTATGATTTTTTTCCCAGCGTTCAAATACTGAATAGCTACCAAGAGTTTTAGGTTTCCAAAACAATTAAACCACTAATTGCTAACATAATCTATGTTTTTACACTTTAATTAATAAAATTATAATTATTAGTTAGTAATTACAGAAATTATAAAAACTGCAAATTCGTAGTTTCATTAGGTAGTATCATATAATAATGTCATATACATTAATATTGTAATAATTATGTAAAACTTTATAAATACTAGTGATATTTAATATTTATTAAAATTATTAACTGCATTTTATATTAAATAGTTAACACTACTTCAAATTAATAATTATTAAACAATTAACTCTCTAATTAGGAACATATTATATATTTTTAAGCCTTAATTATTAAAATGATAATAATGTAGTATTCATTTTAGAAAGAAAAAGAAACAGGAGTCTAAAAAAAAAAAAATGGTACTATTTCATGAGGAAATATGTTAGTAATGTTTAATGTGTTTAGTAATGATATAAGAAAAAAAAAAGAATAATTTTTAGTATGATAAATGAAGTGCCCCTAATTATTAGTAATTTTATGAATAACAAATTGAAAAATACAATTAAATAACATATTTTAATAATATCCTGTATTTTCTAAAGAAATAAAGTTCCATATTTTTGCAAGATCTTGGCCACATGAATTTAGAAATATTGTTGAATGGGGAAGATTTTTACAAGAAATCTCTGGCTATAACTACAGGTGAATTTCAACTATTTTTTTTTTTTTTTTTTTTTTTTTTTTTTTTAAGGCACGTTGCATTTTGCCAATTTCAAAAGGGACATGGTGCAGCACCATTAAAAAAAAATCCGAGAAGAAATAGTATAATTACAGGATTAATAAAAACTGCAAATAAGTAATTTCATTAGTTAGTAACACAAATAACAAAACTAACAAATATTATTTGCAGCTCGTTTTGCATTTGTATTTAGGAAAATTACTGTAAACCACCAAAATCTAAACTTACACACATGTATGTATATGATAACCAAAAGAATTATGAAAATGAGTTAAACCCATTCATATAGGATAAATATAAGTTAGCCACTTATATCTGAAATCCTCAAAATATTTAAGTAACAGCACTATTACCCCTCAGAGTGAATTATTAATTAGCATTTTGCTGCCTTTTCAATCCCTAATTATTATTTTTTATTTATTATATATGAGTTACAAAGTTAAAAACATTTATTCAACCTATACCGAAGAAGCTCTTGCTGAGCTTAGCATTTTTATACCAATTATTTCTTTTTCTCTTATGCATTCATTTAAATTTAGCTTTGAAAAGATGTCATTCTTTCATTCTTCTTTAACTTAAGATCGCTATTAATTACTATATTTATTCTTTTACTTGTAGAAATATATTACACTTGCTATGTGTAATTTTTATATAAAATAATACATAAATTGATTACCTAAAATAATTTATAACATTGCAAATTATATTAGATTTAAATATCATTTTTAAATGAAACTGCTTTAATTTGGATAAAAACTTAAAAACAATGCTTTTTATAAACTCAGCTGTTTTTAATTTTTTACAATATTTATGAATTAAGCTTAGAAACAATTATTTAAAGTTCTTTTTTTGTTTATTCATAAGTCAAAATACCTATACAAACTTTCAAATTATGTTTATGTTAGATTTTAATACTTTTTTGACATTTTAAACATTTAGGAAATTTTTGATTTAAATCAATGATTTTTTTTTAAAAATCGGTAGATTAAAATCATGATTTTAATCGCTAATTTAAATCAACTGATTAAAATCGTTGACACCCTAGTAGAACCCCAAGAGATTATTATACATTAAATGTTCTGATTTGCTTGAATGCCAGTGATGACTGTTCTCATTCCAGTAACAATAAAAGCCTTTTTTCAGATTATGTATAAATACACATAAAGTATTTTCATTTTACTTTCAGCATTTAAATAGTTTAACACTTTATATTTTTGGAGTTAAGATTAGATTCACTGAACTTCAAAAAAATGTTTCAATGTTTTAGAATAAGAGATTATTAATATGTAAGTCTGAACTCTTTGATGCCACTGGACTTTTCTAGTCCTGAATCTCTGGTATCCAGACATTTCCAAAATTCATGTCCCTTTTTACAAAAGTAGATACTCTTTTTAGTAATAAGAGAATTTCAGCTTAATAGTGCAAAATATGCCCCCCCCTTTATTATTAGGGTTTTTTTTTGGGGGGGGGGGCGGTGTGGGATATACATCCTAAAAAAGACCCATCACAATTTCTTTTATGCATCCCTTCTCCAACTTTTTGTGTAAATGGTAAGTTTTAGTGCATTTTTAATTAATACAGGCTGATTCAAAATGAATGGGACACAAAGAAAACATACCTGTGACTTCTGTAATGGGTTTGTCTTTTAAATGCAAATTTAACATGAATCTATAATTATACAAGTTTCTTAAGCTATTCGATGTAGGCCCCTCCGGTGTCACCGCAAATGTCTATACAGTACTCTAATTACTGCCACACTTTTGCTATCATATGCGATGTTATTGAGCCCATGACTTATCCACTGCTTTCATTGCTGTAAGTCCTGAGGAAGTGGGGCCACAAACACTTTGTCCTTTACATATCCCCAAGGGGGAAAAATTGCATGTTATTAGATCTGAGGATCTGGACAGCAAAAAAGTAATGGAACATCATTTGACCCAGCATGCCAATGGGTTAGATGATTGTTGTGGTATTGAAAAACGTCATTATGCCAATGCGTTGAAGCACAGCCTTGCTGCAGAATGAAGTCTGGAACTGATTCATCTAACTGAGGTAACAACCAGTCAGAGAGCATATTTCAGAAGATAAACCCCTTAATTGTGTTTTCCCTGAAGAAACCTGCCCAAGCACATTACTGTTGGTAATGGCACAGAAAACATTTACTTTCGAAGAATCGCATTCATATGCAAGTGTTGCATGCAGATTTTCCTAGCACCAAAATCGCAAATCATGTCTTTTGTCTTTGTTGCATGAGTGAAAATTAGCTTCACTTGTAAATAAGAGTCTGTTCGCGAAACCAGCAACCTCAAACATTGTTTGAAAATCTATACAGAATGCACTATATAACGGTTTGTCGGTACTTTTTATCTTTTTAAAGCCTGTACCATCTGAAATGAGAACGCATTATATTGCAGATGTTTGCATTATATGTGCCTGTTGATTGAGACACATTCATTTCTGCTCTGGTATGATGTGTTAATTTTGGTGGACTTTGTACAAACACCACAAATGTTTTCCACCACTTTGCTTTTGTCAGGTGGTCATCTCCTGATTTTTCCCTAGCATAAGCAGCCTGTCTCTTCAAACTTTTTCATCCACCTCATGATGTTGTGAAGATGACGTACTTCTTTAAAAAATGTGGACTGAAAATGTCTCTGAGCAACAACAACCAACTAAGTTTTTGCGTATTCTAACACAGTAAGCTTTCTCTTGCGGGGATGTTGCCATTTTGAATAACAGCACTTCTAGTAACGATTTCGATAATAACATACTTTTTGTTGTAGCCCGATAAAACTTGTATAATTGTACTTTCACTCTAAATTTTTATTTTCTAATTAAATCCATTGCAGCAATTTAACGTTGCTTGCATTTTTTCCTCATTCATTTTGAATCGCTCTGAAGAAATATTTATACAATCTTGAGATTATTTTTTATATTTCTGAAAAAGTATAACAAATTTTAAATTAAAATAATCTGTTATACATTTTGTTTAACATAGATCGGAAAATAATTTTTCTGTAAAAAATTTTTTTTTTTTTTTTCATATAATAATGAGCAATAAAACATGATAAAAAATCTGCATTTATTACATTTTAGTAATTTCACAAAGATTAAAGGAACTTCATTTGAATAAATTTTTAAGTACCCATGTTTTATAGATTACCAGTTCTAAGCTTTTTATGTTTTCTTGCTTTCATAAGCTTTTGTTGTGCTGGAATAATCTGTGATATGCAATTATTACCATAGTTTGGAAGTGGTCGTAAATTTATGCGAGTTGAACTCATGTTGTAGAAAGAATTTGCTGCTGTTGAACTTCGTATTCCATACAAAAAGTAAAGTAAAACACCTGAAAAAGATTATAGAAAAATTTACATTTTTATATATTGTGTTTTTAAAAAAATAAGGGAGGAGATAAATAAAATGAAAGGAAAATCATGCATCAAGTATAGATTATGAAAAAATTAGTTACATTTAAAAATGCATACCACAATTGAAAACTCACTTCCAGCAATTATTGCTCATAGACAGTATTGTCATCAAATTCTTTTGTTTGTAAATAAACGATAAATGCTGAACATACCTCAATAACATATATCAATTATATGGATATCTAACTATAGTTACACGAATTTGAGCACAGGCAGACAGACAAACCAAAGTCATAAATGCATTTCAGCTATGTTAAAAGTCCTAAAAAAATGATTCAAAACATGAAAATGTAATTATATTGAGTTAAAACGTTTTCAGACTATAACCATATGATATACAGGGTGTCCGGTCTCAACGATGTCCAATGGCTAATTCGTAAACCGTTAGTCATAGACATATAGTTCCAATTACAAAAATGTTTTAAATGAGGTAAAGAAGTATTTTTAAAGCGATTTGGGTCGAGAAAAACATTTATTTAAAAATTATGAAATCTAAATTTTTATACGGTCCCCCGGTCCTATAAGTGATATTTAGTAAACTTTTCCTATTCCTCAAACAAGTACGGCAAAAAAAGTCCCATTCATCTAACCCTAAAATTGACCGAGTTATGACATTTTCAATTTTATGACTTAAACCACTTTTCTGTAACTGAAAACTGATGAGTTGGACCAAGCTTTCAGGGGTCGTACGCGAAGTGCTTAAAGTATTATAAAGGGCGTCCACTCCAAACGATGTTCAATGGCTAATTCCTAAACCGTTAGTCAAAGACATATAGTTCCAATTACAAAAAGGTTTTAAATAATATAAAGAAGCATTTTTAAAGCAATTTAACAGAAGGTGCTTCCCCCGTATAAATATTACGGTAGTGTTAATTTTTAGTAATTAACTTTCAGATTGGTTAAAATAATTGAAGAAGTGAGTTTCAAAACTCGCCTTATCGAGAAAATCAAATTTTGGGAAATCGCGTAAAACCTTTAAATGCGCCCATTGGTATTCATTGAAAATTTGGAGATTGTAGTGTTTGATCGGTACAGTTATACCAATAGAATAGATTGATAGAGAAACACGATTTTTTAAATTTCGGATAAGGTCAGTTTCGAAACTGACACCCTCAATAATTTAATATATGTTTTGATTTAACAATATTTTTTCCCTAATGTTTAATTAAAAAATAATTAAATAAATAACTGATCTAATGAATATTTGCTGAGGGGAGAGACAGTGGAATTTTCAGAAGGGGTAATGTAAAAATAATAATAATTATTATTATTTTTATCGTTACAATAAAATGACAAATGGAACAAAATCTTAAAAAAAGAAAAGTTAATTAAAAAGAGAGAATGTTGACCCGCCTATGTTATATGATGCCCGACCTTTAATGAATAAATCTGTGCTCTATTAGAACAAAATATTAAAATATTGTAACAATTTTGTTATGTTTATTTAAATCATTGAAGTAACCGCACAGGTTGAATCATATAATTCAAATAATTGATGTTTATTGTAAAAGAAAATAAAAGTGATACGAGGATCATTTTCAAAAATGGACATATTAATTTCCTTAACATATTCAGAGCAGCCATTCAAAAGTTATGTATAAAAATATAGGCATAAAAAAAAAAAAAAAAACAGAAAAAAAAAACATTAAGATGGTACAAACAAATTAATTACAAATTGAGCTTTCTTGTGTTTGTGCTTGGGACGGGAAGAATGGGGGAGGGGGAGATGTAACAATATTTGGAGCAGAGATTTCAGATTGCTGCATTAAAAAAAAAATGTAGTTTTCAGGATTATAAACTTTGTGTGTATGAGAGCCAGTGAGGGAAAAGTTTAAATTGCAATTTCAGGTGAAATTTAGATTATGGATTACTTATTAATTATTGCAGCAATAAAGAAGACGGACCTTTTTTCCCCCAAGTTTTACAGCGTGATAATTTTTTGCACATCAGTAGATTTTCGCTTTTTTTTTTTTTAAGACTTCATCTAAATTAATCGACCCCTTAAATTTCTACTTCCCCACTTTTTGCTTCACCTGCACGCAAAGTTAAAAATCCATAGAGGTTTATATATATTTTATTACTATTCTACTCTGTCTAATTAAATAATGCATCTTCTAAAACTCCACGCCCGTTAAAATTCGCCCGTTTATTTCCTATTGTCTTAATTGTAACACTTAATTATTAGAGCATAAAGAGGTAATAATTTTAAAAATTATTAAATTTAAAATCAGTAAAAACAGATTCAAATTTATAATTTATATAAGCAATTATAGATTTCAATTATAATTTTATTTAAGTATAAATTACTGATTAAATTAAAAATATATAGACATACTCTTAAATTAAAAAAATATAAAAAAGTATATTAAATTTAAAATTATTAAAATTAATAACTTTATTAAAATGTTAGGAAATTTTTCTACTTTGTCTTTGTAGTTAGCCGTTACTTTATAGTTATGGTAAGTTACTAAACATCTCAATCCTCCCTAAAATTTATACTCCCCACCCACAACTTTTGCTCGTCCAATACATACTGTTTAAAATTATGTATGTATTTTTCCATATATTTTATTTTATTATGCAAGAAATAACTAACCAATCTACCACATCAACCCACCTAAAAATTCTACTCTCTCTTCCCCCAACTCACGCGAAAACACCCGTTCGCTATTGTTAATCCCATCGAAGTATTTTTTTTTAAGATAGCTCGTCGCAGAATATTCCCCCCCCCCCTTCTGTTGTACATGATACAGATTACCTTTTTTTTTTGTTCGAGCGTGGGGGCGATATTTACACATTAAAAGTTCAAATAACGCAAGTTAATATTTAGAATTGATTGATTGGATTAAAAAAAAAAAAAAAAAAAAAATCCAAATAGAAAACTAATTTATTATAATGCTATTAATTCTAAGATAGTTTAGTTTTTCTAATTCTCCAGGTCCTCATACGAATCACTTTTTTTATCGAAACTCTATCCTCTGATGGCTTTCGTCAAGCACGATTCCCGCCAAGAATTGTCACTTTCATGCTGAAACTCTGACCAATCAAATTACGAGATACAGCATAAATGGCAAAATGTGATTGGGAAAAAAAATATTTTGTTTTAATATGTCAGAATGAACAAAAATCTCAAAATATATTTGTAATGTTAATTTACTATCAATGTTTAATGTTAAATTTTATATCTGACGATTATTTTTATTTCTAGTAAATTTGTGACTGACCCCTATTTTGCAGCAAAAAAGATACTCCAAATTTAAACATCTATTACTCGGTCAGTTTTAATCTCAGAGGAATGGGACTTTTTTTGTCTTGCTTGTCAGTGAAATAGGATATTTTTACTAAATATAACTTATAGAACCTGGGGACCGTATAAAAATTTAAATTTTTACATAATTTTTTAAAAAATGTTTTTCTTGACCCAAATCGCTTTAAAAATACTTTTTAACCTCATTTGAAACATTTTTGCAATTGGAACTATATGTCTATGACTAACGGTTTAGGAATTAGCCATTGGACACCGTTGAGACCGGACACCCTGTATAATGACATCATAAGCAGAACATTCATGTTATCAAAGCATTTGCTGTATTTTTTTATGAAAGCATTTATTTTTAAAGAGTCCTCCATAACTATTGGAGATATTTACAATTCCACTGAAATTTTTAATTGTATGGGCATTTTAAGTGTATGTGCATTTAAAGTTCATTTTAAAAAATAGGACAGCACAGTGCTGCCAAAAAATAATGCAGCATACACAAAAATAGCACAGTACAGTTGAACCCAATTTTTAAAAGTTCAATAATATTTTTTTTTACAAAAAATATGGAAATACAAATTTCCATCAATTATGAATGATTAATTAGTGAGATATAAATTGATTCACTGCTAATAAATGTTAAAGATATAACTCTAACAGCAGTTTATATATTTCATTACTTTTGATCTTATATGATACTTTCTAATACAAACATAATGGACATGCAACTTTAGATTAAACAGTTTTGGAAGTGTTAAGGGAAGGGTCTGCTTTGGATTGGTAAATAACAGGATATTTATAAGCATTTTTTTTAAATAAAAACTAAAGACAATCTGGCATTTTATATTTTATTATATATACCTTAAACATAAAGTGATGTAATTATATATTCTGCTATTCTTCATATCAGTAGTTCAAAAATTCTGGGACCTCTAGCTTTTTAGGAATTAATATACAAGTATATATACATATATTAACCGCATTAAATACTTGAGGGAGTGAATCTAAAAAAGTTTTAAAAAGGATTAATTTAATTTTTTTGACATTTTAAAGTCAAACTTTATTATTATTATTATTATTATTTTCAATGCTAAAAATTAGTTCATTTTCATAAACTTAATATATTAAATGGTCGCTGCCTGTGGAACAATATATTTAAATTAAAAATATATCTATTATATTTATTCTAAACTGAAACACTTTTTTCTCCAAAATCTAACCCATTTAACTGGATGTGTCTTGCAACTGAATGGAAGGCAACTTTGTACTTAACACTGTACTTTTGCATGCTGTAGACAGGACTGATCTAATTGTTGTGTCCAGAGGATTGATTTCCCAGCTTCAGTCACTTGGTGTATGCAAAAGTAGACCTTTTAAAATAGCAATTCACTAAGTTATTATTTATGGCTTATTGGAAAACACAGAACTTATAAAAACTGGACGCATTAAAAACCTTGTCTTAATTTGCTCATTAAATTTTACACTCATGTCCAAAAATTAAGGGTAAGTGACTGGACACTTTCAATTTTACACGTTTTGTTTAATATCTACTGAAATTTTCTTCTTCCACTTTCTCGAAACAAAATTTTTTTTTTACAACATATGCAGCAGAAATATGCTATAAAATTTATTTTTTAAAATAGTGGTGCCAATAAAATATAAAAATAGTCGCCAGTGGTAGCCCAGACGGCTGCTTTTAGAAAGACACTCACTGTATCACCAGAATCTTTCTTAATTTTCATGATATTTGACTGAAGGTTTTTATATAAGTTTCCCTAAATAGCTGACTACCAAATTATTGAAAAAACATTTTTGGAATCTTCCATGCGTGTACAGTTAAAAATTATTTCATACAAATGCCCATATCTCATCAAATATTCAATATATTCATGTTTTAATAGCAGTATACTGTTTCTACTGTTCTTTGTCAGGTTTTCGGAAAGTTGTGTTAAATTTGGTCGAAAACTCTATATGCTATAAACAAAAAACTTGTGAATTTTTCACAGAAACGTTAACATCTTTATGATTATGTGTGCTATGCGTACACAAGTGTTGAACTGGACCCACAGTGTCATTTAATACAGTGACAGATCATTTTGATCATTTTCTGTTGCAGTGATTGCAAATATTATTATTTTATTATTAAATTTATTATTAGCCCCCTAGTTGTCCTCGCGACTAAATCTTCACTGAAAAATATGAAGTCAAACATGTTCTTTACATCCTAGAAGTTTATGGACAATTCGTCCAGAATTTCAATTACGGGGGTTTGTGCAGGCTTTTTTCACAGGGTCCTGTTTTTGTGAAAATGTGAAGTTTTTATTATATTTGTGAAAATTCTAGTCGTAATTTTGTGAATTTGAAACTATAGTTATATTCAAGTTCTATCCTTCATATATAAAAAAGCTAAGTAATATGTTATTTCATGAGTTCAGCTATTATTTTACAAGTCAGATTTTACTTTTAAATGAATAAATGTGTGAAAGGTTCAATTTGAAGGTGGGAAAATTCTGTAAAAGGTCTATTTATAAGAAAAAAAATTGTGATGACTCCTGTTTTGGAACGAAAAGTTTTGTGAAGGGTCTTGTTTTGAGATTAAAATTTTTGTGAAGGTTCCTGTTTTAAGATAAAAATTTTTGTGAAGGGTCCTTTAAAGGACCTAGAGTTTTCCTAAACAGATCCCTGAGTAGATATTCGACAAAATGTGTAAAATCAAAAGCATCTGGTCATTTACCCTTAATTTTTGGACATAAGTGTAGATGCATCGAAGTTTATTCCTAATGATTTAGCTAAGCAGTTTTTCTCAAGTGTGCATTTCTTATACGATGGATGGGGCTGAAGATGGTTATCGCCGAACAATCGAAAAAAGAATTTACATCTGAAAGCAACACTGTAGATATTGAAATTTCTGATGATGTAAACGAAGAGATCGATAGGAGCAATAAATACTAATTTCGATAAATGTGGAGGAAATTTTTTTTTTATTAGGATTTACTATAATCTTAATATATATTATATATTAAAATTATAGATAGGATCTTAAATACATGATAGATTAAAATTAGGATTTACTACATTTTGCTAAGTTTCATAATTTTTCCTTTCCTTCAAATTTTCTTTATATATTTTCAAATTTGTAGAAAATTTCCTGATTTTTACAGCTAAAAACTAAGGTGAATCTTAGATTCGAGTACTACTGAGCTATTTTTCAAAAAATGGTCTCGGCATGCTTCCAAAAAAAGTAGATTATTCTAGAGGGAGAAAATTTCTGCACTTGGAGTGGGGAAATAATGTAAATGAACCTTTCTTCTGGAATATTGGTTGCCATGGTTTGGACAAAAATTTCATTCTCAGCGTGTGCCCTAACGCGACCGACGTACAAGGCCTGTTCATGACTTTTAAAACGTCACACGGAGTGGATCATCTTTACACAGCGATTGGTACAAAAAGATTATGACCCGCTTTGTACCAATCACCGTGTAAAGAGGATCCACTCCGTGTGACGTTTTAAACGTCATGCACTGGCCTTGTATGTCGTTGGTCGATACTCTCTTATAGAGTCACCCTAATGGATATCAATAGACCAGGAGTCGGCAGCACAGACAATCACCTCATCGAGTTCACGGCTGAGATTCTAGAATGGACTTTATTCCAAATCAAGGTTCGAGGCTGAAAAAAGTCACGTGGTACCGGTAATTTACCCAAAGAACTTCTAACTGATAAGAAGGGAAGCTACTACTGCTTTCTGCAAGAACTGTTTCACTGGCTGGCAGGGATTTACATTGCGTCTATGGAGCTTTCCCTTCTTTACGGTAGAAGTTTTTACCTTGACCACGTGATCATGACGTAGATGGGATATCCTCCATTAGTTAAAACTGGATTCACATATTAAAACGCAGTCGGTCTGCCAAGTCATATCTTGGTGGAAAGCACCTGAAAACCCGATTTTAGCGGTTGACTCGTAGGTTTTCCTGCACCAAAGGTATGAAAACATGGAGGACTGGGAGCAGGAAAACACAATGGTAAACCTACGAGTCAGCCGCTAAAATCGGGTTTTTAGGTCTTTTCTACCAAGATATGACTTGACAGACCGATTGCGTTTTAATATGCGAATCGGGTTTTAACTAATTCTGGAATTTCAGCCGTGAACTCGATGAGGTAATTGTCTGTGCTGCCGGCTCCCAGTCTACTATATCGTAACAGTAAGAATCAGATTCTTTAAAAATTTTCCCAGAAGATTTTATTAGATTTTATTAAGATTTTATTTGGGTTAAATATTAACTAACTGAAGGTAATTTAGAGAAAAACCAGTTCTTTAAAATGATAAAAATCAGAAAACATTGTCACCAAATTATCAATTTTTTCATCCCTAATTTTCCAACCAAATGGTGTTCAAAGATATCCTGTTCAGTATGCACACACTTTCTACGGGCAATATCTATAATTTGGCACCTCTGAAATGATAAAATTCTGAGAGTTTATATGACATCATTAAATCGATGAGAATAACTGGTATTAATTTCACCTTTCAACATTCAATTCTCGGAGGAGTAGTTGTGAAATACACACACGCACATTCAGATTTTAATATATCTAGGAGCTTGTTCACGGACGCAGATCGGAGCGCTCGGGTGCAGGGAGATATCCCTCATGGGGTAGGTCTTAAAGAAGTTAGGAATTTCGAAATAATTTAAGTATTTCGTAATTTTATGGTCCAAAATAGGTGAAACCAATGACTAAATCTTCTTACCTTTCCAAACAATGTCTCTTGTAATAGTAATACATGTCTATATGCACTCAGACAAAATTCAAAACATTCATGAAAAGTATCACGTGATCTGATATAATCCGATCAGCAGCAAATTTTACGCCCGGTCTTCGCTCACTTGACCCACAAAAAATCTGCAGTCATTATGATCACATGCTTGGGCTTTTTTTCTTTACGTTTTCACTTGTTTTGGTAGGTTGATTGATTCACTTGAACAGCTCGACAAAAAACCAAAATACACCATAAAAAAAAAAAATGGTGGGATTCAAATAACTTAACAAGCAGTTCTCTCCCTAATGACTTTTTCTCAAGTGTAAACTTTAAAGGAGAATAATGTGTTACACATAGATAAAACTAGTTGGATGTGCCAATCCCAAAACTTTCTTCTATCTTTTACATCTATTTCAAAACCTAGTTACACATGTTAATACTTCAATATTATTAGTTCAATACTATACCAAGTTTGATTTTCATCTTAAATTTCTACTTCAGTCAATTAAACGGACTAAAAACGAGCTAATCTATATGATGATATTTGTTAAAATTACTAGTTTTTCTTTATTCTGTTGTTATCAGCTGTTTGCGAATAGCTGGATGAGCAGGAAGCGAGTTCCCGCCGCTGCACAATAGAACTACGAAAAATCAAGAAAAGAATTTTATATACTTTTCGATAGTGCAATAAAGAAAATGGCTCAAACATCGCTATTACAGCGCCCCCCTCTGGCAGATTTACTTCAAATTCAAGGAGGACTTTTTTGTCATAGCCAGAAACGTACACAAAAAATTTGGTTCAATTCTATGCATAACTTCATACACTTTTCGATGGTACAATAGTGAAAATGGCACAGAGAACGCAAATATAGCGCCCCCTTCAGGCAGAATTTTTCCAAATTCAGGGAGGACCTTCGTGCCATCACCAAAAACAAACATAAAAAATTTGGTTCAATTCTATGCATAATTTCATACACATTTCGATGGTACAAAATTCAAAATGGCAAAAAAAAATCGCTATTACAGCGCCCTCTACCAGCGAATTTGTTTACAAATTAAGGAAGGACCTACCTGCCATAGCCAAGAACTTTAAAGATTTTTTTGGTTCAATTCTATGCATAACTTCATATAGTTTTCGATGGTACAATATTCAAAATCGCACAAAAACCGGTATTACAGCGCCCCCTACCGGCGAATTTTTTCCAAATTCAGGTAGGACCTGCTTGTCATATACAAAAACTTAAAATAAAAATTTGGTTCAATTCTATGCATAACTTCATACACTTTTGGATGGTACAATATTCAAAATCGCACAAAAATTGCTATTACAGCGCCCCTACCTTTAAATTTTTTCCAAATTCAGGGAGGACCTGCTTGCCATATCCAAAAACTTAAAATAAAAATTTAGTTCAATACTATGCATAACTTCATACACTTTTGGATGGTACAATATTCAAAATCGCTATTACAGCGCCCCTTACGGCGAATTTTTACCAAATTCACGGAGGACCTGCTTGCCATAGCCAAAAAGTTAAAATAAAAATTTGGTTCAATTCTATGCATAACGTCATACACTTTTAGATAGTACAAGGGCGACAGACGGACGGACGGACACACGGACAGACAGACATTTTCTACAAACATGTTTTTTGGGATATCTGACCCCTAAAACGTGTAAATCCGTCGAAAACCGGAAGTCGAAAAAAATTTCGATTACAATACTTTCTTCTATTGAAGATAGAAGAAAGTAAAAATAATTTCCAACATTATAAAATAATGATTAAACTAGTTGGATGTGCCAATCCCAAAACTTTCTTCTATCTTATACATCTTAATATTTCAAAACCTAGTTAAACATGTTAATACTTCAATATTATTAGTTCAATACTATATCAACTTTGATTTTCATCTTAAATTTCTGCTACAGTCAATTAAACGGACTAAAAACGAGTTAATCTATATCATGATATTTGTTAAAATTATTCATTTTTCCTTATTCTGTTGTTATCAGGTATTTGCGAATAGCCATCTTAGCAGGAAGCGAGTTCCCGCCGCTGCACGAGCCGCCGATGAATAATAGAAATACGAAAAATCAAGAAAAGTATACAAAAAATCGCTATCACAGAGCCCTTTACCGTGCAATATTTCCAAATCCAAGGAGGACCTGTTGCCCAAAGCCAAAAACATGCACAAAAATTTTGGTTCAATTGTATGCATAATTTTATACACTGTTCGATGGTACAATAATGAAAATGGCACAGAGATCGCAATTATGGCGCCCCCTTCTGGCGAAATGTTTTCAAGTTCAGGGAGGACTTGCTTGCCATAGCCAGAAACATACACAAAAAATTTGTTTCAATTATATGCATAACTTCAATAACTTTTCGATGGTACAATAATGAAAATGGTACAGACATCGCAATTATAGCGCCCCCTACCGTCAGAATTTTTCCAAATTCAGGGAGGACCTACGTGCCATGACCAAACACAAACACAAAAAATTTGGTTCAATTCTATGTATAACTTCATACACTTTTCGATGGTACAATATTCAAAATCGCTATTACAGCGCCCCCTACCGGCGATTTTTTTTAAAATTAAGGGAGGACCTGCTTGCCATAGCCAAGAACTAAAAAAAATTTTTGGTTCAATTCTATGCATAACTTCATACACTTTTCGATGGTACAATATTCAAAATCGCTATTACAGCGCCCCCTACCGGCGATTTTTTTTCAAATTCAGAGAGGACCTGCTTGCCATATCCAAAAACTCAAAATAAAAATTTGGTTCAGTTCTATGCATAACTTCATATAGTTTTCGATGGTACAATATTCAAAATCGCACAAAAACCGGTATTACAGCGCCCCCTACCGGCGAATTTTTTCCAAATTCAGGTAGGACATGCTTGTCATATACAAAAACTTAAAACAAAAATTTGGTTCAATTCTATGCATAACTTCATACACTTTTGGATGGTACAATATTAAAAATCGCTATTACAGCGCCCCCTACCGGCGATTTTTTTCAAAATTCAGGGAGGACCTGCTTGCTTTAGCCAAAAACTTAAAATAAAAATTTGGTTTAATTCTATGCATAACTTCATACATTTTTGGATGGTACAATATTAAAAATTGCACAAAAATCGGTATTACAGCGCCCCCTACCGGCGAATTTTTACCAAATTCAGGGAGGACCTGCTTACCATAGCCAAAAACTTAAAATAAAAATTTGGTTCAATTCTATGCATAACTTCATACACTTTTTGATGGTACAATGGCGACAGAGAGACGGACACACAGACAGACAGACATTTTCTATAAACATGTTTTTTGGGATCTCTGACCCCTAAAACGTGTAAATCCGTCGAAAACCGGAAGTCGAAAAAAAATTTCGATTACAATACTTTCTTCTATTGAAGATAGAAGAAAGGAAAAAGTTTTATCTTTAAATACACTGAAAAAGAAAAATAAGTGCTTTACCATGCAGTTTACTGCCAAAAGCACATAATTTATTTAGCAAATATTCCACAATTACAAAGCACTCATCAAAATTTCTATCAAAAAATGCATAAAAACTAGTTGGATGTGCCAATCCCAAAACTTTCTTCTATCTTATACATCTTAATATTTCAAAACCTAGTTACACATGTTAATACTTCAATATTATTAGTTCAATACTATACCAACTTTGATTTTCATCTTAAATTTCTGCTCAAGTCAATTAAACGGACTAAAAACGAGTTAATCTATATCATGATATTTGTTAAAATCATTAATTTTTCCTTATTCTGTCGTTATCAGCTGTTTGCGAATAGCCGGCATAGCAGGAAGCGAGTTCCCGCCGCTGCATGAGCCGCCGATGCACAATAGAACTACGAAAAATCAAGAAAAGTATACAAAAATCGCTAGCACGGAGCCCCTTTACCGCGCAATATTTCCAAATTCAAGGAGAACCTGTTGGCCAAAGCCAAAAACAAGCACAAACATTTTGGTTCAATTGTATGCATAATTTTATACGCTGTTCGATGGTACAATAATGAAAATGGCACAGAGATCGGAATTATAGCGCCCCCTTCTTTCGGAATTTTTTCAAGCTCAGGGAGGACTTGTTTGCCATAGCCAGAAACATGCACAAAAAATTTGGTTCAATTATATGGATAACTTCATACACTTTTCGATGGTACAATAATGAAAATGGTACAGACATCGCAATTATAGTGCCCCCTTCCGGCAGAATTTTTCCAAATTCAGGGAGGACCTTCGTGACATGACCAAAAATAAACACATAAAATTTGGTTCAATTCTATGCATAACTTCATACACTTTTCGGCGGTACAATATTAAAAATGGCACAAAAATTGTACAAAAATCGCTATTACAGCGCCCTCTACGAGCGATTTTTTTACAAATTAAGGGAGGACCTCCTTGTCATAGCCAAGAACTTAAAAATTTTTTTGGTTCAATTCTATGCATAACTTCATACACTTTTCGATGGTGCAATAGTCAAAATTGCTATTACAGCGCCCCCTAACGGCGAATTTTTTGCAAATTCATGGAGGACCTGCTTGCCATATCCAAAAACTTAAAATAAAAATTTGGTTTAATTCTATGCATAACTTCATACACTTTTGGATGGTACAACATTCAAAATTGCACAAAAATCGCTATTACAGCGCCCCCTACCGGCGATTTTTTTCCAAATTCAGGGAGGACCTGCTTGCCATAGCCAAAAACTTAAAATAAAAATTTGGTTTAATTCTATGCATAACTTCATACACTTTTGGACGGTACAATATTCAAAATCGCACAAAAATCGCTATTACAGTGCCCCCTACCGGCGAATTTTTTCCAAATTCAGGAAGGACCTGCTTGCCATAGTCAAAAACTTAAAATAAAAATTTGGTTCAATTCTATGCATAACTTCATACACTTTTCGATGGTACAATATTCAAAATCGCACAAAAAACGCATTTACAGCGCCCCCTACCGGCGAATTTTTTCCAAATTCAGGGAGGACCTGCTTGTCATATCCAAAAACTTAAAATAAAAATTTGGTTCAATTCTATGCATAACTTCATACACTTTTCGATGGTACAATATTCAAAATCGCACAAAAAACGCATTTACAGCGCCCCCTACCGGCGAATTTTTTCCAAATTCCGGGAGGACCTGCTTGCCATAGCCAAAAACTTATAATAAAATTTTGGTTTAATTCTATACATAACTTCATACACTTTTTGATGGTACAATGGCGACAGACAGACGGACAGACGGACGGACGGACACACAGACAGACAGACATTTTCTATAAACATGTTTTTTGGAATCTCTGACCCCTAAAACATGCAAATCCGTCGAAAACCGGAAGTCGAAAAAAATTTCGATTACAATACTTTCTTCTGTTGAAGATAGAAGAAAGTAATAAAAGTTATAATTATAAAAAAAACCACTGTTTTTCAAGCAGGAAGGGACTAGGTTATCACCAGCTCTGTAATAGGCTGCCATAGACTGGACAAAAACTTTGGAACTGAACATTCGTTCTGTGCATATGTCGCTATTCTCTTTTAAAAACACTGTGCGGAACACCGCCTTATTTATCTAATAAAAGTGTTAGGTAATACCACAGACTTTTCATATAATCTCTTATTATCTTTATTCTGAGGGTAATACAAAGCTGCTGAGTATTTAGCTCCCAAGTTCACTGTAACTGTATGTTTAAAATAAACCTCACTCTATAGGCCTCATACCCAGTTCACACAAGTCTGTGTTCACACTAGAGGTCTTCACGGGCCCGAGGCCCGTACCCGGGCCGGCGGAATGAAGGCGAATTTTCCAACGGGCCGGGCCGGCAGAATTAGGACAATTTTTTCAACGGGCCGGGGCGGGCCGACAGACAAAATAAACGGGCCGGGCCGATAAAAAAAATTAATCGGGCCTGTCGGCCCGATATAAGAATCCAAGCGAAGCAGATAAAATACGAGCCATTTTCAATGAATATGATTTTCTCGAGAAGTATAAATGTGCGTCACGAGCCAATGCGAGTTTAACAACATCAATACAGTTATGTAACATGTCCATCGTAGAGATCGGCATCGTACAGTTACAAGATGTCTGATTACGGGTTTAATTTTTTTTCAGCAGACTCGTGCCAAGACGGAACTAAATCGATCTCAGGTCTTAATCGATGTGTAGGACAGGCATTATGTTTTGTAAAAGTATTAATAGTGATAATGAACTTCTGTTAAAAGTATCTTTAGAAATATACCTTAAGGGGTTCTCATATTCACTGCTCAACAATGCGAAACTTTCAACACCTTTTTTGACTCATTTTTAACTATAAAGGCATAAAATTCACAGGCCTTACTATTGAAGGCATTTGGAAACGAATAGCTTTCTCCATATTTGATAAATTACTTACAGAGATAACAGAGATTCTTGTCATGTGACTGTACGTTTTTCTCCTTTCCTGTGCTATCGCTTCCGGAAATTCGATTCATAACGCTAACTTTGGCAGTATTTTCAGAGAAAGATATATTGCTTTTATCTATGAAAAAGACGGCATTTACACAGTTTCTGAATAAGAATACCTGCCAATCTTACGCGTTTCCGAAAAGAAATGAATTCTCAAATGTGTCGAAATGTAACTTCTTTCGATTTGAGAAAAGCCTTAAAAATGAGAGAAATATTTTCGCAAATCTACTTTTTATCATACAGCTTCAAAAGGTATCATGTTTTTAATCCTTTATTCTGAACTACATTAACTTTTTAATGAATCCTTATTGGAATTTCGAAATGTCTGTAGAGACGATGACTAAAACACTGTGTAACGTTAATGTTTACTATTGTGTGTTTTCTGCTTTGCGAACACATAGTAATCTAAAATATACTGTAAATTTTTCCCATAAATATGTACGTAGTATTCATTAAAAGAATCTTAATCGTATGTCGAGAAAAAACGGATATTTTTTTTGTAGAAATTGAATCGAGCCGGGCCTGTTTTCATTAATTTTTGTACGGGCCGGGCCGGGCCGAGAACTGTAAAAATGCAAACGGGCCGGGCCAAGATAGCTTTCTTTCGGGCCGGGCCCGGAAATTCCGGCCCGTGCAAACCTCTAGTTCACTATCTTAAACCTCCGAACTCTCTGAGGGAGTTCCACAAACTCTCTGAGAGAGTTTCAACTTTCTTCGGGCTAGAGACAGTCACGACCATTCACTCTCGCTGGCTATAAAGTTTCGCATTAACTGATTGGGTGTTGCGGGCGGTTTTATGTTAAGCGCATGCGCAAACAACACAGTGACGTTCACTGAGTTATCTTAGGCGTGTTTTTCGATGTGAACAGGTTTCCCATTCCGGGAGGGTATCACCCCAAAATTAAGAGAGTTCGGTGGTTTAAGATAGTTCCGTTATCCAGTGTGAACATAGTATCAGTCTCCTCCGCGCCCGGGCGACGTGGTCATCGTCTCTGAACAAGCTCTAGGAGATCCAACCCGGGCTTCCCGGGTTATAGAATTATACGCAAGTTCTTTTTTTTTTTTTTAATTGAGAACTTTAATATATTTTTTACATTTAAATATATATTTTTAGATTTCTTACTAACAATGTAACAATATCAAAAATCATTTTTGTGTAAAAAATAGCACTTATGTATTCAATTAAAGTTTGAAATTTATTAAAAGTGATACTTCCTGTTAACATCATGCCAGTAGTTAACAGACGAAGAAATCGTCAAAGATTGCCATATACAACAGCCCTTTTTTATTCTGATTATTTCAGTGGTGTAAGGGTGTTCGATTCGATTAAGGGTGTAAGGGTGTGTTCGATTACATGTCGTAAATTTGTGTTTTATATTTTATTTTATTATTTATCTATTCATGAAGTTTTAAATTCCGTTACGGAATAAAAACCGGAAGTAAATATTGAACCATTTATATTAATTTAAGTGCAATTTATCTTTCGTAATTGTCTGAACGCGATAGAGATAGATGTAAAAAAAAAAAAAAAAAAAAAAAAAAAAAATGCTTGACATTTATTTTTTAAACTATAAAAAGTGAATAAATTGCGATGCAGGTTTTCTAAAAGTATATTTCTTTTTTCCTATTCGACAGTGTAAAAATTGAAAATGTGCGATGTTTAGAAGTTTAAAAAGTTGCAGTAAAAGCGAAATTTAATCGTCTGCTGTTGCCAATGTCAAATTCACTTCAGGGTTACGCACGGACACGTTTGCCCTTTATAATATAGATAGATACCGGGTGTCCCAAAAATGACTGATGGATTTTAAAATTCAATAACTTGAAAATGGTGACAGATATTAAACAAATCTTTGTAGGAGGGTTATGTAAGATGTAGATGTCAGGAGTTTTTATTCTGCGATTTCCAGTTTTAGTTGCAAATACAAGCGATAGATGGCGGTGCAAGAACAGGCGCTAAATCCAGGCTTGATTTTTCGGCCTCTCTCTTCTCCCATGCGAAAAAAGGAGATTAAAATGTTTTGAATGGATCCTAAAGTACCAAATATCGGGTCTGGAATTAGCACCTATTTCTCGTAGCGCCACCTATTGTTCGAATTTCTAACTAAAATCAAGAATCACAGTAAAAAAATTCCTTACATCATACATAAACCTCCTGCAAGAATTTTTTAAATATCTGTCACCGTTTGTAAGTTACTGAATTTTAAAATCCATCAGTCATTTTTGGGACACCTGGTACATACAAACTAATTGTATAACCTGTTTCGTTGGAAGTCGGCTAAAAAAATCATCTTACCCATTATGAAGCTACCAATACACGCTTTCCATGTCGCCATCAAGACATGTACAAGCAAGGAACAGGACATCATCGATGCGATGCTTGGAATCCATGGCAAACTAGGTATTTTTGCGCAACATTCGTTATGTCTACCCAGTTTCTTATTTTGAGGCAAGCATATCAACAGACTCTGCACAATGGTCGAAAACAGGATGCTGAGCATGACAATAATAATAACTGCAAAATGATCCTCCAAATTGCAAAAATTTATCATTAGAGACACACTGAGAGACACCATCATGAGTACTATTATGCAACAGTAAGCTCTAAAAGACGTCGAAGGTGTAGGTTCAGGGGCTAAACTGCAACTGACGGAACTGTCTAAGTTTTTCAAATTGGTAACTCGAGTTTGGTCTCGATATTGTTCAACGACAGAGTCTATGTCCGTTTCCGAACTCGTTGACTCTGACAAATTTTCTTCAATGCAAGTCGTTGTTAAATCATGTTCTTCTGTTAGGTCGAACCCGACATGGCTATACTGAAATTCTTCGCTCTTCTTTCTTGACCGGTCGCAAGAAACACTTCTTCCAGCTGTATGAAACATCGGTTTATACTGCCAAGAACTGTTATCTCTGTATCTGAAAAAAAGAACGTAAAATATGCAGTGTCAAGAAGTTTATGTTTTTGATAGTAAACCTTCAGTTCACATATAGGATTTACAAGAGTAATTTTCATTTTCTGAAAAATTGTTCTTAGGCATTTAAATAACACAATATATGCAATTATAATGTGTTTTTACTTTGATTTATCTTTACAAGAAGAAAGCAAAAAATTTTGACTTCCGATTTTCGACAGATTTATACGTTTTAGCAGGTCTTGAACGCGATTTGACTGTTTTTAGAAAATTTCTGTCTGTATAGGACACAAATTTTGTGGGCATACTATCTTAAGAACTAATACACGGAAATTAATTAAACAGTATATTTAGTTAGACATTGACATAAATCGGTGTTTATTAGATTTTGGTGTAAATCGCCTAACTGGTGGCTGTGGCGCTACTACGCTGTATTTTTCATCATTTCTACTATAACTGTATAAGGAAAGGACATGTTTACAAACAAACACTTCCGTCAACCAATCTACCACCACATTTTTGTCATAGCGATCATCGCAGGAATCGTCTTGGCTACGTAGGCCAATCGTATCATAAGCCTGCTAAACCTAGACCAATCATATTTCCCGACCTCATGTGTATAGTAGGAGTAATAAGGAACTGACAGGTTTTTCTTGCTGATTATTCCAACCTGCTGATTAATTTCTAGGTGTTCCAACCCTCTTAAGGCCCTTATAAGAGAATCTATTGAAATTAGTCTGAGGAAAGGTGAAGTTTGTAATGACAATGTCTCATTTCGGGTTTCTAGTGTTTGGTTAAATATTTTGAAAGAAGTACATTTGAAAGTTAAATTCAGTTTTTTCTAACTTTGATAATAATGTTATGGTTTACCAACAGATGGCGCCATATCCGTTACAATATTGTTTTTGAAGTTTTTTGATTTCTCACAAAAATGTTTTCAGTTTAGTGCTTGTGACAGTGGCTGTGATGTGTGTAATGTAAGCTCCGTAAAGGTTCAGAAACCTCTGATGATGGTTTGTCAAAATAAGTTTGAAGCGTTGGGTGTATTTTTAATGTGTGTTTAAAGTTGATTTTATATATGTAGTACGCTGATGAGTACTTTGAGTGTTTTTAATCATTAAATTTGGCAGCGCAAGTCCAAGTTTTTATTACAAATAATTGGAGTACGAAACTGCGGTTTGGATAAAAAAGCTCTTCACGATCGAAAGTTTTGTTAAGCAAACATAAAAAAATTGTTGAATAATTTGCTTATAACGTAGTAAGACTCCGAATGTGTAGGTGTAGGTTTACGAGCAATGAAGACACAGTCTGTTACTTTGAAATATGATATATTACGATGACAGGACAAATACGGAAAAAAATATAACTATTTGCAGGATGGAAAATAACAACGTCTTAGGGTCATCAAAATGTAACAATAAAACAGAATCACCATTGCAGCATTTAGCGTAATTTTTAATAAACCACTTCACCATCCTTTTTTTAGTATTCCAAGTTCTTACTAACGGCACAGTGTCTCATGGCACTACGAGCGCCATCACTCACATGATGTCTTTTAACCAATCAAACTGCTTTTTGTTCTATTTTCGGATTCTGTCATAATATTCTCTCTGTGTGGTTCCCCTATTTTGTGGATATTGGTACAATTAGTCTCCCCAGAGATCTTTAAGGATGGAAGTGTATCATTTCCCAGTTCCCTTTCAAAGTTAAAAAATTCACGATAAGCAGAACCCATTTATTTTGCAAAACCTAGATCTACTAACATATTTAAACGTGTGAATGAGCACCATTTGGATGCACTTTGAGCTGCATAAAGCGCAAACATTGAAATATTGTAGGATTTTGTAGAAAAAAAAATAGATGATCTGTAATTTGTTATTGCTTTATCTTTAGTTTTTGATGTTTTTTTGTAATTTTGAAATGTGCAAGCCCAATCTATGGGAATTTTTTTAACTAATTTTTTTTTTTTTTTTTTTTTTTTTTTTTTGTAATTTACTCAGGCAAGATATCCAATCACGAGAAAATTTTTTGTCTATATTACACTATCATACGACAGTTGCTTGATTTTTTATTTATTTTTTAATTAAAAAATGTACTATCTAGTACTTTTTGCCTACTCTGTATATCTGATAGCATCGTTTGGCCCTGGAAGAAAACGAAATATCTCCCAATAAATTGTAGCCAATTCATAGTTGTAGCATATGCAAATTATAAACATTCCAATTTTGAATTTAATATGAAATTTTGCTAAAGTCGCAGGCGATTGATTATAATATGAGGTTAGATTTAAGAATTATACTTTAAATCCAAAATTTATCACCTATTCTTTCAGGAAAGTATTTATAATTTTACATGGTTCTGGTATGTTTTAACAATATCTTAACTTAAAAATTGCTCTCAAATTCAAACTTTATTGTCTATTCTTTCAAGAAAGTATTTGTAATTCTACTTGGTTCTGGTATGTTTTAACAATATCTTAACTTAATAATTGCTCTCAGATTCAAATTTTATCATTTATTCTTTCCATAGGAAGCCTTTCTAATCATGCTTACTTCAGATATGTATTAGTAATACCTCGGAATACAACTTCGTGATGATGGCATTTATGAAATTCGAACCGTATAGTATACCTAAGATATTCTCATATGTGACGATTGCAAAACTGAAGCTTCATGAATCAGTGAACGCTGCAGCAATGGCACATGTTAAGTTGAAAACTAGTCGGATGTGGCAATCCCAAAACTTTCTTCTATCTCATACATGTTAATATTTCCTGAAAAATAAAGCCTATCAGTGCTACCGGTTAGGTGATTTACACCAAAATGTAATCAGCAAAAACTTATGTCAAGTTGTAGCTGAATCTGAAGTTTGATGAAATTCCGTACATTAGTTTTTGAGGTAGAACTATCGTCGAAATCGTAAAAAAATCTACATAGCAGCACCACCTGTTGGTCAATTTATTCCAAAAACTAATCAGGACCAATTTATATCAGGGACTAACTGAATCTGAAGTTTGATGAAAATTTATGCATTAGTCCTTAAGATACAGTTCTTGCGGAAATCATGATAAATGCTGTCTAGCAGCGCCACCTGTTGGGCGATTTACACTAAAAACTAAACAGCACTAATTTATATCAGGGACTAACTGAATATGAAATTTGGTGAAATTCGTGCATTAGTTCTTGAGATAGAGCTATTGCGATAATCATAACTAATGCCGCATAGCAGGGCCACCTGTTGGGCGATTTACACTAAAAAGTAATCAGAACCAAATTTTATCAAGGACTAACGGAATCTGAAGTTTTATAAAAATCCGTGCATTAGTTCTTGCGATATAGCTATTGTGGAAATCGTGAAAAATGCAGCATAGCAGCGCCACCTGCTGGGCGATTTATACCAAAAAGTAATCAGCACCAGTTTATATCAGATACTAACTGAATATAAAGTTTTATTAAATTCCGTTCATTAGTTCTTGAGATAGAGCACCAACAAAATTTGTGTCACACAGACAGACAGACGGACGGACAGACAGGCAGACATTTTGTAAAAACATGTTTTTCGGGTTCTTTGACCCTTAAAACGTGTAAATCCGTCTGAAGCCGGGAATTGAAAATTTCCCTGAATCCAATACTTTCTTCTTGTAAAGATAGAATAACATAAAATACTGTTTTCTGAGTTCGATACCAGGTGTATTATTCTGACTCTGTAGTTTTGAGAAAGTTCCCCCCAAAGATAACGAAAATGCGAGCTAGATTCCTTAAAAGCTTGCAGCTAAAAGCATTTATATATCCTCCGGCAGATATATCATGAGTATTGCAATAAATGGACTAATTAGAATCTGTGAATTTTTTTTAAATGTGTTTTAATGAAATTGATTGCTTCAAAAATTTTCTAAACTTTGTTCCCTGAAAGATATATTCTCAGTTAAATATATTTGATTACGTTAAGGCTTTTTATTTTTTAGCTGCAAGAACTAAATCAAGACTTTTTTTTTTATGAAAACGGTTAAAATCCTATTAATTAAAATCCTAAAGCAATTTTATCCGAGACGGCTTTTCCAGATTATGAAAATAAAAAAAATGTATAGGGTTATTCTAAATGATGGACCTATTTTCAAAAAATTGTATTTTATTTATTAAAGTACAAATCCAAAATGAACAATCTTTATACCAATGAAAAGAGGAAGTTTCAAAGTTTTTTTTAAAGACACTAGGGGGGCTCTGCCCCCTACGAGCTACGCTCGTCAACCCTTGTTCAGACACCGCAGACTCTAACAGCACGCTAATTTGATCGGCTTTAAAAAGATTTCGGAAGATTGAATTATAATTTGAATCTGACAATTATAATCTGACGTAATTTTCACCAAACTTTTCTTTCTCTTTTTAATATTCACGTAAAAATACTTTTGTTAGAAATGAAATATTATGATCATCTTAAAATATCAAATAAATGTCTCGCGCAATTTTTAAATTTAAACTGTTTTGCAATATTATTTTTTGTTCATTTTACGTAATAATTGTAATGGGACGTAAATTCTCCTATTTAAGACTTCTAACGCATGTTAATGAATTTATTATTTTACAATATTCTTTCTCTTTTAAAATTTACGTGTGAATATAGTTTTTATGACGTAATTTTCAATGAGTTCCTGCTTTTTATATTTTCTGTTTATATTAGTCACGTGTAAAATAAATTTTTAATTTGAAGCAAACATTATTGTTTGCGCTGTTTATACAGTTGGCAAGTTTAAATTAATACAATTTTCTAAAATCTGTAAAAAATATCTCTCGAAATGCTGAAAATTTGAATTTAAAATAGAAATAAAACCTCAAAAAATGAGTCAAATTAAAAAACTAAATGCAGTCTGCACACCGGGAAATTCTGCACATAAAATGATCTAAAAATGATTAAATTCCTATGTACAGTTTTTGCTTCTATAAAACTTTTTTAATGGAACGATTTTGTCCAAATTTGGCATTAAATATCTCTTAAAATAATTCTTCGATTTGAAAACTGTCTGCATCAGCGTGTTTATCAAACATTTCTATATAATACTATCGATTTTCATATTTTTGTATGCAACAGTAATTTTAATATTAACGAAGAAAGGCCATGCTTAAGCATTCAAATTGGATGACGATCTGCCGGGAATATCCACGCAGATTTTCATTGGTCCATTTCCAAATCAAAACTTTTTTATATATATAGAAGGATTATAAATGTTCAATGTGTCCACCGTTTGCTGCACGGCAAACATTTACGTGATAGCCAAACTCGTCCCACACACGAGAAAGCGTATCTGCTGTTACTGAGTGCACGGCTTTCAAAGCGGTTATGGTTCAGAAGCGGCCGGTAGAGGTCGCGATTTCGTTTCACTGTTAGTTGTGAGAGAGATGGCTACTGTTGAGCACTAGGTTTTCGAGACGAGTTTGGCTATCGCGTAGATGTTTGCCGTGCTGCAAACGGTGGACAAATTGAACATTTATAATGTCTTAAAAAAAACTTTGAAACTTCCTTTTTTCATTGGTATAAAGATTGTTCATTTTGGATTTGTACAATTTTTTGAAAATGGGTCCATCATTTAGAATAACCCTGTATATAATCACAAATATTACATAAAAATTTACTAAGGAATGTTGCAAATAGAGGAAAGGAAAAAAAACACAGTGATTCGAAGCAATTATTATTAGGATAAAAATGTGATTGACTACGTGTATCAATGTCTAACAATTGTCTAAAATGAAGTAAAATGTGGAGAATAAGTACATTGCACTAGAAGTCTCTAGAACAGTGGTTCCCAACGTGGTGCGTACGCCCCACAGGGGGCAATTTGACTTTTTGGTGAGCAATTCCAAATTTGTTAATCAGTCATTGATTCACTATCGGTTTCTTTTTTTCTTAGAAAAATGAATGTTGCCAACTAAAAATAAATGAAATACAAGCAAATTTGAAAAAATCAGTTATTTACTGAATTTCAAAAAGGTTTTAAATCAAATGTTAAAAAAAAAAAATTAAAAAAGAATCAACACCGGAATAATTGTACGACTAATCTATTAAGATTTTTGACATCTTTTCCTAGCATTAAAATTTCCATAAATATTCCAGTTTTTATTGTTTTCTACGAGTATAATTCTTTGTAACAGTTTCAATTGTTTATTGAATGAGCTTTCTTCTTTTATTTGCTTTGCTATATCTTACACAAAGAATCATTTTCCAAGTTAAAGTACTAAAATTAAAAACTGACACTCTTGAACATATACACCTGAAAACTATATGAAATAGTTAAACGAAGTAGTTCCAAATTTATAAAATTCATAAATCCTAAATAGCATTAGAGAAGGAAATGTAATGGGTAGATAGTAAATATCTATGGCTGAGTCATTCTCTGAAAAGTGGCAATTTTATGTCCCAGGGGTCTTGAAGGCATATTTTTAAAATTACAAAAAGAAAAAGTGATTTAAATTATCAATATTGATCAGTTATACATATAAACTGTAATTATTTGCTTATTGAAATTGAAATTTGATAAATTTAATGTATTTTTTAATGCAAATATCATCCCCTCACTATGTCCCCATTCCCATATGCAGGAAAGAAAATGCTTTCTCTGCCATTGAAGCACGTATATTTATAATTTTTTTTTCCCAATCCATTACACACACTTAAATACATGTTTAGCCATTTAATTATATTTATATTTATATTTTATATAATGAATGAATTAGGGCACTTTTCAATGATGTCACTACACTGTAAAAAAATAATGCCAGTTTTCCGGTAGGAATCGGAAAAATAATTGCCCTTATCGTACCGGAATAATTTCCAACCCAGCTCGGAATAAAATCCGTAAAATACCGTTTTACTGTCTATTTCCTTATTTTTACGGATTTTATTCCGAGCTGGGTCGGAAATTATTCCGATACGATAAGGGCAACTATTTTTCCGATTCCTACCGGAAAACTGGCAATATTTTTTACAGTGTAGCATTTGTCGTCATTCCCTCACATAACTATAAATTTGCTATTATTTACTTAGTAGAAAGCAGCACATGCTTTATATATGTCTAGGACAGTTTGTACAAGAGTAAAGTGAAGTATCCATCTTGTTGTTTGCTCAAAAACGTTCTTGAATAGTTAGTATATGGCTTTGAAGTAGTAGATCAATGTAAGCATTTTTATTACGCGTCATTCCCTCATCTACTATAAATTTAATAAAAACAAATGAAATGTCTTTTTATGTTGTTATATTATTAGGAATGTATTTCAAAAGATATTTAGTAACTGAAAATATACCTAAGACTAATCACTTTTGTATAACATGGTTTACAGAAGTATTTCGTCATTCCGTCAAAATCATTCCTTCATAATATTAATAGTCCAGGGGAAATGTACATTTTACCTTACAAAAGGTCGGGTAAAAGATTTTTTTTTCTAAATTGTTTGTAATGATGATAACATGGAAAAACCAAGTTTTCTAACAAAATTTCTTAAGGCTAAATTTTCTGTGGCCGAAAAACAGCAAAATTTTGGGACATTTTTTGATTTTTTGGAAATATCTCGAGACTCGTTGCCGTAGCATATTATTTGTCAGCTACAGTATTACAGAGTATTACAGAGGATAAAATTCTCTACAACTTTCATATTTACAACTTTTTTATACACTCAATAGCAAGCGCAGTACGCTATTTCAAAAATGGGACATTTTTTTCAATTTTCTTAAAAACCGTGTAAAACGTAGTTTTGCCGCGATTATTCAAATGTTTCCCGCAGATTTAATTGTGTATGTCGACTTCTAAAAATTGGTAGCAGTAAATTATCTATTATTTGCACACTCACGTCTTTATTTTCATCTCAATAGACATTTTATATTCAATAAATTTATATAATTTTAAAAGTAGGACAGAGTGTAGATGAATGAGACAATTTTCATATTTAGACAGTAACTTTAAGTGTATACAATGTTAACTTCAAAGCATTGTTTCAAAGAATTTTTCAATCTGTAGTAACTTATTAGCACGATAGTTTCAATTAAAAAAGATTTCTTGCTTAATTTTAATAAATTTTATAATTTTTAAAATGCATACATATTTTTCCAGGTATCAATGGAATAGGTGGGTCATTTTCAAAATCTGTCAATGTTTCGGAATAACAAAATAAAATTTTTAGAAATAATCAGAAAGTTTTAATTTGTTTTAAATAATTACCTTACCTCATAAACATAAATATACAAGCATCAGCAGAGACCAAATTACTAATTTAACATTTTAAAACTAATTTTTAAATTTTAATGCACTTGGTATAATGACATAAGTGAGCACGGTAATGACAAATTAAGCAAAATATTTTTATTTTTCCCCCAGGCATAAATGGCAGCCATTATATCTTCTGGCACTTACAATGATTTTCTATTTCTCATATAATGAAAGCAGATTAACAAATAAAAGTTCATTTAATTATCAATTACAATTGGGTACGGTAATGACTTACAAAAGAATACTCGCCAAAACATTCAAAGTCTTTGCTTGTTTTATTGAAACTATAAAACTATTTACTCTATTCACCTAAACCTGATAACAAGTTGGCTTTTAAGGAGTACTACTTTTTTTGCCTTGATAAAAAGGCATGTGCTGTCCTCTAAAAAAATCCGGAGGAACTTTTTGTCAGAAGCATGGCAATGACACTCTTTCTTGGGACACGGTTTAAAAAAAATATTAAGAATTATAGATAAGTTTAATTAATAAAAATAAATATTTTTTTAATTAGTAGCATCTTAATGAATAAAAAATGTATAAAAAAAATTATAACCATCTGTTTTAAATAGAACTTTGTCAAATCTTTACCTAATAAATTGCTTGTTGGGACAACCTACGGTAATGATATTTTGACTACAAAAGAATATATTTCTTATTTTTAATTTTTTTTTTATAAATAATAATATACCTGTAAATTATCATTAAAAAACATGATAGTTAAAATGAAATAATTAAAATTATGATATTTAACTATTTTTCTATGCAAATGTGAAAAGACAGTAAAACATGAGACTTTTTTTGAAAATCACCCAGGTATGAAAATTTGAGAAAAACATATTTTATTCCCCAGTACAATGGTATATTTTATTTAACAATTATTGATAACATATGTTTTAATGTTTTATTGTTTTAAAGATAGCAAACATTGAATTGTAGTTCCATATAAAAGAGGGGGAGGGGCACTCAAAAGATAAATATCTTTTATGAAAGAAATACTTTTACCTTGTAAAATAGCTACAACAAAAATGACACCAGATTATTTCACTAACTAATGTATGCATTTATATCTTGTAAAATTTATAAATTCTGTTAATAAAATATTTAAGATCACTAGTTTTATAAAAAAATATTTAAAATAGTAGCTTTAAAATATATTGTCAATTTTTTTCCCACTTATATCAATAAATATAACAAGAGATTATATCATTTTAGCATGCAAAAATATGTAAAACTTTAAGATTATCTATTAATTGCTTTAAAGCTCAAACAGGATACTTTAAACTTCAGAAAGAGTTCTAAACAGTTTTCCAAAAATGAAAGTGTCCGGATATATTAAAAAAAAAAGTAACCAAATCCGAAAAAGTACAAAAGCACAACATTAGATATTGATCTCAGATAGCCCGGGAAAAAAAAAATTATTTAAAAGTAATAAAATGCGAGCGAGATATTTGTCAAGAACGCTCCCATAGGTTTAATGTTACCTTGTGAATGTCTTCGTATGACTAATTTAGTCCTATAATTCATATAACTGTGACTTTAAACGCCTCAATACGACAACTACCGTAAAATCTTTGAAAATGAAATCTGTATATACGGAATTCGGTCTTTAAAGAAAAGTATATATTTTTTCAAGAGAAAGAATATGAACAATTATACCTGCTAAGATGGAAAACTGTTTAAAGCGGAATATATTTCGGTTCCTTTCGGTACGGTTTTCAAGGTTTTAATGAATCAATATTTGGCAAAGCTGATTACGTAGTTCAGCATTACGTATTTTATGCTTACACACTTAAAAATTTCAAAATCCGGCTATTGGAGATTTATTAAAATTCCCTTGGCAAATTTTCTTTTTAAAAGAGGGGAGTGGAGGGGGGGGGGGGGTCAAAATCCATGTTTGGCACGGGTGCAAAAAAGGCTAGTTTTAGCCCTGAAACACATAATTTAATGCTAATAATATATAGAAGTTGACATACACGATTAAATCCGTGGGAAACATTTGAATAATCGGGGCAGAACTGCGTTTTTCACGTTTTTTAAGAAAGCTGAAAAAATTGTCCTATTTTTGAAATGGCGTACTGCGCTTGCTATTGAGTGTATAAAAAAGTTGTAGAGAATTTTATCCTCTTTAATATTGTAATTGACAAATAACATGCTACGGCAACGTATCTCGAGATATTTAAAAAAAAAACCAAAAAAGATCCCAAAATTTTCTTGTTTTTTGGTCACAGTAAATTTAGCCTTAAGGGGGTCCGGGACACATTTTGAAAAAAAAATTTATTTATTGAGTTAAAATTTTGAATTTTTTTGTGAGGGTTAACCATATAATTTATAAACAAAATCAAATGATAAAACTTCTCATAGCTTTTTTAAAAAAAATTTAAATTTAAAATTTATGAAAAAAGTGGTATAACTTAAAATCGTTATAAATCGAAATATTATTTGTAGAATTTAAATTGTTTTTCATTTAAATAAACAGAAATATATATTTTTTTAATTTAGAGCCAGCATTTAAAAAAATATTAATTTTTAAAAATATTAAAAATATTTAACGAAAAAAATTACAAAAAAATGGTGTAACTTTTTTAAAAAAATCATATTTTCAAAAGTAAATATTTTTTTTCAAATACGCTGGCTCAAAAGTAAAGTAAAATAATTGAAAAATATATGTTCAGAGTTTCAACCCTGTATCTTTAACGGTTCTCAAGTTATAAGAATTTAAATATGAGAAATGGTGGAAAAACCTATCATGAAGAAAAACGCAATTTCACAAGAACTCGTTTCCTTGGCAACCATAGCTTGAAAGGCAGATTTTGAAAACAAACCAAAACGAAACTAGTATGTTGTGGCCATCACAAAACTTTCTTCTACATAAATCACGTCAATTAAATCATTTAAATAGTAAAAGAAATTACATCAATTTATTCATATAAAAGTATACCTGAATTTGAAGTTTGATGAAAATTCGTGCATTAGTTATTGAGATAGAGCTGTAGGGCAAATTCTGAAAAATGCAGCATAGCAGCGCCACCTGTTGAGCGATTTGCACCAAAACACAAACAGCACTAATTCATATTAAGGTATACCGGAATCTGAAGTTTGATGAAAATCCGTGTATTAGTTCTGGAGCTAGAGCTTCTGTGGAAATCACAAAAAATGCAGCACAGCAGCGCCACCTGTTGAGCGATTTACACCAAAAGGTATAAAACATCAATTCATGTCAAGGATTAACTGAATCTGAAGTTTGATAAAAATCCGTGCATTAGTTCTGGACATTGAGCTATTGTGGAAATAGAGTAAAATGCTGCATAGCAGCGCCACCTGTTAAGCAATTTACAGCAAAACATAAACAGCACTAATTCATATACTGGTATACCTGAATCTGAAGTTTGTTGAAAACCCAAGCATTAGTTCTTGAGATAGAGCTATTGCGGAAATCACAAAAAATGCAGCATAGCAGCGCCACCTGTTGAGCGATTTACACCACAAGATGCAAAACGTCAACTCATGCCAAGCACTAACAGAATCTCAAGTTTGATGAAAATCCGTGCATTATTTCTTGAGATAGAGCTATTACGAAAATCGTGTAAATGCTGCAAAATGCAGCATTGCAGCGCCATCTGTTGGGCGATTTGCACCAAAACGTTACCAGCACCAATTCATATCAAGGATTAACTGAATCTGAAATTTGATGAAAATCCGTGCATTAGTTCTTGAGATAGAGCTACTGCGGAAATCGCGAAAAATGCAGCATAGCAGCGCCACCTGTTGGGCGATTTACACCAAAAACTAATCAGCACCAATTTATATTAGGGACTACTTGAATATAAATTTTTATAAAATTCCGTGCATTAGTTCTTGAGATAGAGCGCCCACAAAATTTGTGTCACATACACACAGACAGACTCACAGAGTCACAGACAGACATTTTTTAAAACTAGTCGGATGTACCAATCCCAAAACTTTCTTCTATCTCATACATGTTAATACTTCAAAATTCGCTATCACACTGCCAAAATTAAATGGCAATCTATGCATCTCATGAGGATTCTAAAGATATGTAATTCCGTGCATTAGTTCTTGAGATATGACTATCGCCGAAATCGTCTAAATCCAGCAAAATGCTGCCTAGCAGCGCCACCTATTGGGTGATTTATACCAAATCCTAATCAGCAACAATTTATGTCAACGGCTGACTGAATCTGAAGTTTGAAGAAAATCCGTGCATTAGTTTTTGAGGTAGAGCTATAGCGAAAATCGTGAAAATTCCTGCATAGCAGCGCCACCTATTGGGTGATTAACACCAAAACCTGATTAACAACAACTTGTGTCAACATACAACTAGATCTGAAGTTAGATGAAAATTCGTCTATTAGTTTTATAGATAGAGCTATTGAGGCAATCGTGAAAAAGGCAGCACAGAAGCGCCACCTGTTGGGCGATTTACACCAACACATAATAAGTTTCAAGTCATATCAAGGACTAACTGAATCTGAAGTTTGATGAAAATCCGTGCGTTAGTTCTTAAGATAGAGCTATTGGGGAAATCCTGTAAATCCTGCAAAATTCATCATAACAGCGCCACCTGTTGGGCGATTTACACCAAAACGTAATCAGCATCAATTCATATCAAGGACTAACTAAATCTGAAGTTTGATCAAAATCCGTGCATTAGTTCGTGAGATAGAGCTATTGCAAAAATCGTGAAAAATGCAGCATAGCAGCGCCACCTGTTGAGCGACTTGCACCAAAACCTAATTAACAACAACTTGTGTCAACATACAACTAAATCTGAAGTTAGATGAAAATTCGTCCATTAGTTTTATAGATAGAGCTATTGAGGCAATCATGAAAAAGGCAGCACAGAAGCGCCACCTGTTGGGCGATTTACACCAACACATAATCAGTTGCAAGTCATATCAAGGACTAACTGAATCTGAAGTTTGATGAAAATCCGTGCGTTAGTTCTTAAGATAGAGCTATTGGGGAAATCCTGTAAATCCTGCAAAATTCATCATAACAGCGCCACCTGTTGGGAGATTTACACCAAAACGTAATCAGCATCAACTCATATCAAGGACTAACTAAATCTGAAGTTTGATCAAAATCCGTGTATTAGTTCGTGAGATAGAGCTATTGCGAAAATCGTGAAAAATGCAGCATAGCAGCGCCACCTGTTGAGCGATTTGCACCAAAAACTAATCAGCATCAATTTGTATTAGGGACTCACTGAATATCAATTTTTATTAAATTCCGTGCATTAGTTCTTGAGATAGAGCGCCCACAAAATTTGTGTCACATACACACAGACAGACAGACAGACAGACAGACTCACAGAGTCACAGACAGACATTTTGTAAAAACATGTTTTTTGGAATCTCTGACCCCTAAAACGTGTAAATCCGTCGAAAACCGGAATTCGAAAATTTTCATGAATCCAATACTTTCTTCTTGTAAAGATAGAAGAAAGTAAAAATGTTTTTGGAATCTCTGACCTCTACAACGTGTAAATCCGTCGAAAACCGGAAGTCGAAAATTTTTACGAATCCAATACTTTCTTCTTGTAAAGATAGAAGAAAGTAAAAATTAATATTTCCTGTTCTAATTAAGATAGAAACATGATTTAAACATCATTTTAAGCAGAAAACGGCAGAGAAATTTTTAATCCAATAATTTAAAAAAAAAAAAAAAAAAAAAAATGAAAATTTGAAGATTTTTGTGTCCCGGACCCACTTAAGAAATTTTGTTAGAAAACTTGGTTTTTCCATGTTGGTATTATTATAAACAATTCAGAAAAAAAAAAAAAAAAAAAAAAAAATCTTTTACCCGACCTTTTGCAAGGTAACCCCCTTTTTTTGGTACATTTCCCCTGGACTATAATATGAGGGAATTATCTTAATCCATTTATATATGTACTAAACAGCAAAATAAGAAAATCTAATGCAATAAAATACACATTAAAAAATTCATAAGACTTTTAATTACCGTAAGTAAAGATAATACATTTTTAGTTTTTATTATTTTACAGGGAGAAGTTAAAAATAAATAAAAAAAATTCTTTGCACTAATTCAAATAAACATTAACTCTTCTAAATGTTAATGCTTTATCTTTGTTTTTACTTTCTTCTATCTTTACAAGAAGAAAGTATTGGTTTCATGAAAATTTTCGAATTCCAGTTTTCGACGGATTTACACGTTTTATGAGTCAGAGATTCCAAAAAACATGTTTTTACAAAATGTCTGTCTGTGAGTCTGTCTGTCTGTCTGTCTGTCTGTATGTATGTGACACAAATTTTGTGGGCGCTCTATCTCAAGAACTAATGCACGAAATTTCACAAAACTTCATATTTAGTTAGACCTTGATATAAACTGGAATTGATTAGTTTTTGGTGAAAATCGCCCAACAGGTGGCGCTGCTATACGGAATTTTTAACGAATTCTGCAATAGCTGTATCTCATTAACTACTGCACGGATTTTCATAAAACTTCAGATTCAGTTAGTCCAGGATATAGTTTGGTGCTGATTACTTTTTTGTGAAAATCGCCCAACAGATGGCGCTGGTATGCTGCATTGTTCATGATTATCGCAATAGCTCTAACTCAAGAAAAAATGCACGAATTTTTATCAAACTTCAGATTCAGTTAGTCCCTGATATAAATTATTGCTGCTTAATTTTTGGTGCAAATCGCCTAACAGGTGGCGCTGCTGTGCTGCATTTTTCACGATTTCCCACAAGAGGTGTATCTCAAGAACTATTGCACGGATTTTCCTCAAACTTCAGATTTAGTTAGTCCTTGACATGAATTGATGTATAAATTAGTGCTGTTTAATTTTTGGTGTAAATCGCTCAACAGGTGACGCTGTTGTGCAGCATTTTTCACGATTTCCACAAGAGGTATCAAGAACTATTGCACGGATTTTCCTCAAACTTCAGATTTAGTTAGTCCTTGACATGAATTGATGTATAAATTAGTGCTGTTTAATTTTTGGTGTAAATCGCTCAACAGGTGGCGCTGCTATGCTGTATTTTTTGCGATTTCCGCAATAGCTTTATCTCAAGAACTAATGCTTGGATTTTCAACAAACTTCAGATTCAGGTATACCTTGATATCGTTTAGTGCTGTTTACTTTTGGTGTAAATCGCTCAACAGGTGGCGCTGCTATGCTACATTTTTTTCCAGAATTTCCGCTATAGCTCAATCTCAAGAACTAATGCACGAATTTTAATCCAACTTCAAATTCAGATATACTTTGATATGAATTGGTGCTAAATCGTTGTTATTTCTTGTACTATTTAAATGATTTAATTGATGTGATTTATATAGAAGAAAGTTTTGTGATGGCCACAACATACTAGTTTGAATTGACATAGAGTAAAAAAAAAAAAAAAATATATTTATTGACAGTATGACTTCTAATTATAATTTCTTTTCTTTTTTAACCCTTTCAAGGGCGGTGGTATGTTTATGAAACCACTTAATTTTAATTCCCAAGCGCCACAATGGCACCAGACTTTTTATAAACTTTTATCTATTTAGCATGCATGTGAAGTATAGCATTTTTCTTATTTATAAATAAATTTGTTCTTAAATTACGGTACCAATCCTTTATTTGAACATTTTAGCAATGGAAGTGCTTTGAAATTAAAATACTAGAAGAACTATGAGATAAGTTTGGTTCATATTATTTTTTGTATAGCAATAAGGTACTTGTAGGCTAAAGTTTGAGATTTTTGAGACAATTTTATTGGGCCGCAATTTTTTTTTTTTTTTTTTTAAACAGCCACTTTTCAGAGAATGACCCGGCTCCAGGTATCCTACACAGTAGATAAATTTACATGATGATATATACATTTTAAATTTTAAGATTATAGATAATCAGAGAAAATCAAAGATAATACATGGAAGACAACAATATTCGAAAGGGAAAAGAGAGAAAATGTGCTGTGATGCGGAATAAAGACTACTTAAAATTGATAAAGACGAGAATCTTTAAACGCTTCTTTTTTGTATTGTGTTATCTATTGGAAGAAACTTTGGTGTCCAAAGCTTTTCCACCAACTCTTAATAAGTTACAAAAATGAATATTATCAGTTTTAATGCGAAATGCAAGTCTCTCTTCAAGATATTTTGTCAAGATAAAATTCAGAGCGTATAACACTTTTCTTTAAAATTTAAATAAGTTAGAATAGCACAACAAAAAATTTCTAGCCACAAACGCGAAGATGTGCAGACTCATTCCATTTATAGAACTATGTTGAAAACACATTTGTGACAAAAGATTCATTTCTTTGATAAGTTAAAAAAATGTGGAATAGATAGTTATTGTTAAGGCTCTATTACGCTTCCACTGTGTGAATAGAGTGCACTTTTTAAATGATAAGAAACAACATTTTTTGAGTTATAGTGGGGGGGGGGGGGGGGGATATTGATTTTACAGATGATTTGGTGGGGCGTGGTCAATAAAAGGTTGGGAACCACTGCTCTAGAACTTCACACTGGATCATCAAGAGTGTTCCTTCAAGGTTTTTAAAAATGCGTTGTCATACTTTCTCATGCAAAAGAAGAATATAATACTATGTTCGCACTGAGATAGTTGAGTCACTTAACTTTTTTGAAACGGGATACCCGGAATTAGGCTTCACCTGTTCACATTACAAAAAGCTTTAAGAGACTTAACTTCTGTTAAATTTGTAATTACAACTTCTAACTATACATAGTTTATTATTGCTTTTATTCTTTGCGGCGTGTTAATTAAATAAACGATTCAAATGATCATTCGAAAAAGCTGAATAATTATTTGTAGAACTCAACTCTAATTTTAATAACAGTTTCAAATAAGAAAAAGAGTTCAACAGGTAGATTTCCACTCAACTCACAGTTAAGAGAGTATCAAAAGTTAAGTGAGTTTTAGAAATTTGCTCGTCATAATCTTGATTCCGGGTACGTGCGTTTCAAAAAACTTCAAGTCGCAACGCAACTCAACTATCTCAGTGCGAACATAGTATTATCATCTTATAGAATACTCATTGGACAATCGTACACTCTGCTCATTGTCTAATCTTACAAGAAAAGAATATTCAACTATCAAAACTCACTACTTCACTTTCGAGCCTGGACTACCTACTTACCCTAGTAGCAAGCTAATAATGGCTATATCTTGGGCCAATATTTGCGCAGTACTGGCTTCGCATTCGAAATATTTCCAATGAAACGCCAATATAGCCTTAATATTGGTTTTAATGACTTTTCATTGGTTAAATATTTCTTCCTAATATTGGCAAAAATGTCAACATCTCAACATTGGGGCATTTCATGCTAATGAATGGAATATTTGGCCAAGATCTAATCAATATTGGTTTGCCATTAGGGTATGAACGGTATCGGCGTAAACTAAGTTTATTAACTAAAAAAACAACTCTTTAACCCTTAAAGGCATAGTGTAATTTAGAAGTTACATGATCCTTTTTTGCCATTTGGCGCTTTCTATTGGTCTTTGGGTGAACTGTTATGTGCTACTTACGTGTAATAAGATGCATTTAAAGTTGCGAAGTCTGTTTTTTGTTCTGGTTTGTTATCACGGAGAGGTTATAACATCTTTTGTTTATACTTCTTGCAATGTGCTCGACTGGCGTTTTTCTCTATCTTTATAAGGCAGTAATTATTAATTCTGGAAACTATTAAAAGCTTATAAAAATTATTTATTGTTGAATAGTTGTTATTGTTCTGTGTAAACACTTTAAAGTAAGTATATCATTTAAAATTATCATTTTTTGAGCAAATCTTGTTATGTAACTCCGGAGTGACATTATGGCATTATGTCCAACAGAAACATAAATAATTTTTTTCATTATTTCTTCTAGTGGATAATTAACAAAAATAGACTCACATATAATGTTTTCCGAAAAAAAAAAAAAAAAAATCATGCATTAAAGGGTTAAATACCATTTGCTTTCCAAATCTAAAAATTAAATGAAACTTTACCTTTGAAAGAGTACCAAATAAGGAACTGTGCTGCCAATTAAAAGAGGAAAAGCTGCAACAAGATAAAGGACTTGCATCAGTGGCAAAAACACGGACATTAAGCCAATGAAAACAAACGATAAAACGTGCACTGAAGTTGTTGGAACGGGAAAACAAAATGGCTTCCATTTCTTTGAAAAACTTCGGAAGAGTAGACCATCCGAAGACATATCTTCTACAGTGTAGTGAAGAGGGTAGAAGAGCTCTAGTCCGATGGAACACAAACTAATAGCACACAGAATGTTTGAGGCAAGTTCAAGCATTTCATTTGATAATGATGAAGAGTAAGTAATGGAGTTATTTGATAGAGTTTTTGCTGTTATGAAAGAAAAAGCGATTATTAGGTTGATGCAGTTCAGCGGGCCAAGAACGGCAGTGGTGCTTTTCTGAACTTGAGTAATAGGAATGCGAAGTAAATTCTGTGGTCCAGAGAAAAACAGGATGCAAAGGCAAGACTTTGAGAGTACCTATAATAAAAGAAGTACATGTCAAGTTAATTTTTTTTGCGAACAGTTTTTAAAATAAATAAACAATAATTAGTAGGGTTTTTTCATTTCATATATAAAATCCAATTCTCTGTGTGTCCCTTATACAATTCCGGTTGGACCGCCTCATTCATCGCGGCCATGTTAGTATTCCTATGGAGAAATCGGAATGAGCTTTAATAATGAGTAATTGTTGAAAAGTACTAATAGCAGCCGCAATAGGTTACCACAATAGAGCCAAATTTTGACTAACTTGGCAAGATATCGCCAAATTTGGCGACAAAAATATGTTGCCACATATAACGCCAACTTGGCGATAGCTGGTTAATTTGGCGAAATTCCCATTGAAACCCACTATTTTTTTCATAATCCAGCTCACCGAAATTTAATTTAAACTCCGGGCATTTAACCACTTGGGGACGAGCGACGCGTATACGTGCCACATGAAGCACTCGGAATCCTTGATTTTCCTAACCAGTAAAATTTTATGGTAAAATTTGCCTTGTTTAATCAACGCATTTTCTCGATTCAAGAAGACACAAATTTCTGTTTTTAAAAAACGGTGACAAAAGATTAAAAATTTCGTAAAAGGCTCCCGTCCCGAAGGGGTTAAGGGTTTTTCCAAAATCCATGGGTCAGAATTTAAAGTGTAAAGTACGAAAATGTCGTCTTTAAATCTTCAATCCGATGCTACTAATAAAATAACCGCCACTAGAAGGCTCTGTACTACCTGAGCTCCTAACTGGCCGATTTTAATGTACTTTACATAGCCGAATACAGAAATTAAATTCTCGGTACTTTTCCAGTATAGGGGGACTTGGCGAAATAGAGAAAACTATATATATCTTGATATCTCATTTTCAGTCATTTTTGACGGGCTATTTTTCTAGTTTAATATAATTCCCTACGTTTCCATTATTTTTATACAAATCCAATTAGTTGAAAAATCAGTTTTTGCTCTTTCGTAACAAGTCATTTTGATAGTGACTAAATAATTCTGCTTAATTCTTAATAAACTTCCGTTCAACTAATTAATTCTGCTTAATTATTCTTCTTAAACTAATTAATTCTGCTTAATTCTTCTCCTTAACTTCTTAATTCTGCAAGTCATTTTAACCATAAACATTTAAAGTGATCAGTACCGGTCATTTCTTCTCTTTAAAACGGATATGCAAGAAAAATTAAGGGGTCCTAAATTACTTAAAAAAAAAAAGCTTCTTTAGTCTTTTGGAGTCTTTTTTAAGCATGGGGATCAGGTCTTCTGTGGATAGGGCACTTATATTTTTGCTTCAGTTAAAAAAAAAAAAAAAAAAGCCATTTTGTCTCGTTGGAGATTTTTATATGCACCGGATCCAAGTTTATTGCTTACGCCAACAATGAAATGGATCCATTAAATTATTAATAAAAATGAATTGATCAATACTGCATATTACAGGGTATTTAAGTCCCTATACATTTTTTTAAAAAAGGTTCAAAATCCAATTTCTTATCAGGTAATCTGATAGATTTTTTTCAATAGAAGAAAGAATAATAATTGTTTGCGCTTGTGTATGTGCATTAACATCTGAAGAGGAGCAAGAGTGTTTCTCCCACAAATTCAGAAAATAAGACCTTAAAAGTAGGTACTAAAAATTTCTTAAACAAGTTTGAGTGAACTAGTAGCGTTAATCCTATACTGCTCTGTGATGCAGATATGAATCATTTAAAAGTTAATATTTAATAAATAAATTCTGTTCCAGGCTACTACTATGTATAAAAATAAATATTCGGCTTATGTAATCACAGAAGTTTGCTATTAAATAAGAAGAAGAATTAGACTTTAAAATTTGTGGTATTTAACCCTAAAAATGAGTTAAAAAAAGAAACTTTCAAAAGAAGAATTCGAGCAGTGTATGGTTAAAGACTACACTGCAAATAGAAGCGTCTTAAATTTAGACACATATGTGACTGAAAAAGAAATTTAGACACTTAAGTGTCTTAATCTGAAAATTCAGACATTATAGATGTCTTAATTTAAGATACATAAGTGTCTTACTATGACCATGGTGTAAACGAACTGAGAATAATGTCTAAAATATCCGCAAACGTCTTATTTTAAGACACTTCATTGCTTTAAACGTGTCTTAATTTAAGACGTTTTGATTCTTCCGACGCAATAACCACCAGGGGGCACTAGCACTCCCAGTTGCGCATGCGTTTTAGATGTCTTCGTTCGAAGTGGTATACGTTGTAATTCAAACAAAGTTTGTTTTTATGTACGCGTGTATTTTAATTCGTTTTTTGCGAAATGTGAAGTACTGCGATTTTAATTCGTATTAACTTGGATTATTTATTTATTGAATACATACATCTGACGTGTGTGTTCGACATCAAATGTCTCTTAGAAGCTGTCGTCGATATAAGGGCGGGATAGACACAGAACAGAAGTAGACGACGGTTGAAGATTACACCCGGAAATTCTACAAAGCGTGTGCAATGGGCTTAGTGTTAACTCGTATTAATTTATATCAATAATATTGTATTATTCATCTTCGTTCTGTCGAAGCTGGCAAAAAAAAAAGAAACTTTTGTCTGGCGGGCCCTGTTTTGAGGATGAAACATCTCATTCTTTAAATATGGCTAGTCGGATGTATTATGGGATTACCTTTTAAACTGATGAAAATCTTTCTTCCTCACTGTGGATGTGGTAGTTTTTAAAATTTCAAATCGAGGAATATTTTTTACCTCTTGCAAACAGCGATTGAAGTAAGTGTTATAATTTCTTTATAGTACTAAATTTAGTGTCTTTTATGATTTTATTTATTGTACTAAACAAAATCTTACATGAAATTGAATTAGTTTTGAATATTTTTGCAAAAAAAAAAAAAAAAAAAAAAAAAAAAAAACACTAATTCTAGACGTATATATTTTTAAATTTATGACGTTGTCTTTTATTACAAATTATGTATTATTTATTCTCATCTTTTTTCTCAAATTTTAAGTAATAACATCACTAAAAAACAGACATATTTAAAAGTTAAGTTCATTCTCTTGTTTTGTTTTGTTTTCAATATGGCAGTTCTTAGTTTCAATGGATCCGGATTGAGATCCCGGGATCCCGCTTTAATTTTAACCCCGAAAATCCCGGAATTTTTACTGGAAAATTCCGGGATTTTCGGGATTGCTTTTTTTTCTCCATTGAACAATATTCAGCTGAAATTAAAAAATATATTTATAAACTTTCGCTTTTGGAAAAGAAAATCAATTGCTTTTCATGAAATTTATATATAATTGAAAATGAATGTTTATCTCAAGTATTTCTTAGATTATATTTCTAAAGCTATTAAATCTTTTAATGTGTGAAAACTTTTGAATTGGAAACATAGAAGTAAGCTAGTCAGGAAAAAGGAAATCATTTGTTTATTTAGATTACGCTGCATGTGTGGATTCGAAGGTCATTTTCCAATTAGACCTTACTGATAAGCATCGCAAGTTTGTATCATAGTGATATCATGTGCTAACTTTTTTTTTTTTTTTTGCTTTAAAGATGTTTTGTTTAGTAGCTCATAGGAATGATAACAATAAGCCCATGTGGCAATATAAATTTTTAAAAAATCTAATTTTTAAATTATAAGGATTTTTATTTTTTTTCGGGGAGGGGGGGGGGGGGGGATTTTGTATGAAATTTTCGTAAAGTTGATACCTTAAATCTTGCTCTGATTATAATGAAAGTTTTGAACTTTTAGAGTAGGACAAGATTAAAAAACACAAAATATAAATAAACAAAATACCGAAGTAATTTTTTCCCAATATTAACCCTTTGCACTCGAGGGCTCCGGAGCGGAGCCATTTAAAATTTGTCTTCAAACTCGAGGTCTCCGCTACGGAGACAATGCAAATAATTTTGTGATACCATGTAATCTTGGCTTTTCTAGACAGGTATCACAAAATTATTTGCATTGTCTCCGTAGCGGAGCCCTCGAGTTTGAAGACAAATTTTAAATGGCTCCGCTCCGGAGCCCTCGAGTGCAAAGGGTAAAGTAGAATATTTATTTATTTATTCATATTTAAATAGCTGTTGTGATTATCATCTGATATATATGTAAAATTGCCTATGTGGCAATATAATTTTTAAAAAAATCTATTTTTAAATTATATGAAGTAGAGTAGGACAAGATTATAAGAAATATATATATTTATCCATGTACTTTAAAAGCCCTCAATAGCCCTTGCCGCTGAATTTGTCCGATAATCGGAGATGTCTGCTTTTGTGAGGTAAAAATATACAAATATGTATGCCATGCGGATTAAAAAAAATCCCTGCCGGCTCGGGCCTACAGGCGGAGGTAGATTTCGATGTTAAGTACTAAATTCTCCAACAAAACTTAAAATCAAGATTAGAGATAAAACCCAGTTTCTTCACAAAGAGCGAGCTGTAGGGAGCTAAACTTTTTGTGAAAATTGTAATATACACGAATACACACACACATATATATGGAATAGGTTTAAAAAATGGCTACAAAAAATTCAGAGAACCTTAAAGTGTTAAAATATGTTAATATTTCCATAGTCGGGTTTTTATCATGTTTTAATACGTTTCTTCAAACTTACATGGCGTTACATATTCACCTGCTGAGGTCCATTATATTTCAATATGACGCAATATACATATTTTTTTAATTCGTCAAACTATTTATTTTGAGTTTTCAAGCTGAAATCTTGCTCTAGGAAACTTGTGACGCAATATTCAATTTGTTTTCAATTTGTCAAACTATTTAATTTTACACGTGAAAATTTTGCAAAAGAAAAGTAATTGTTGTGGTGAGAATTTTATTATTTGTTTTTTTTTAATTGTTGGCAACTGCTATAACGAAAAACTTTTATCTTTTTCCTGCCATTGTTGTCTAAGAGCTGGTTTTATCAGAATCATGTTAAGACAGTATTCAAAATTTTGAACCCTCCCCATTTCCACCCTCTTGGGCCGATTTCGCCCATTTTCAATCCCCGCCGAGATATTAGCCATCTCAAAGTTGTTGGCGAGTTTGAAGATGATTCGTGCATAATTGCGACTTTTATCGTGCGGACAAAATTTAGTACATACATACATACATATATATATATATATATATATATATATATATATATATATAACTTTTTAGGTGGGGGTGGTTTTGGGTTCCTGGGGTCCTATAATGAAAAGTTATGAAGGAATTTTTCAAAAGTCGCACCATGGTAACGACTGCAATAGGTAGTATTTCTTACGAAATCTACCTAAAAGTATTCGCTAAATAGATGTTTCAGAATAGCTATTCGGGAATGTCCATTAACCTCCACAACGGATACTCCCGAATACCGGACATCTCAATTGAGATAATAATAATGCAGGGTTGCATTTTTTGCAAAATAACTTCTTGATTAAAGAATGGGCATACTGGGCCGTGCCCCGCCCCCTACGATTTTAGTGCCCACAAATTTGATGTGCAATATTTGTAAAGCTTATATTTTAAATCTGTTTCAAAATTGTATTGATTATAATCAATATTTTGAACTTTTAAACTAAAATAAGATTAAAAATAAAACAAATTTTAAAAATCTAATATTTAGATAAATATTTTTTGTTTTAATCTTGTTCTACTTCTGAAGTTCAAAATATTGATTATAATCAGTAAAATGTCGTAAAAGATTTAAATTATCAGCTTAACAAAAACTGCGTACCAAAATTGGGAGCACCAAAAAAATCAGGTTGTAGGGGGGGGGGGGGGCAGGACCCCTGCCAAATATTTTTCCAGGATTCAACGTGGTCAAACATGGCTACGTATGATGCTTACAAAAAAAGGGATGCTATTAAGACGTTTGAAGTGTCTGAAATTCAGACACGAAAAGTGTCTGAAAAAATTCAGACATTTTAAAATGTCTGAAAACTGAACACTCCGTTTCAGACACTTAAGTGTTTGAATTTCAGACATTTTAATTTACAGTGTAAGATTGTTCAGGCAGACCTCCGATAACACCAAATGTCGTGAAATTAGTAAACGAAACAGTTAAGCTTAGCTCCAAGTAATCCATGTGATGGCTCAGGTGGGAGCTAGCTATTCAGCATCCTACTGTTTGGGAAACTGTACATTATGCAATTTTTAATTAATTTTTCAACTACATTTCAGCAGTGAAATTACGCTTGAAATTATTGAATATTAATGATGTGAATTATCACATTGCTACAAAGCGTAAACCAACTTAGTGAAAAATGTCCAAGCCGGGAATCGAACCCGGGTCCCTGGAATAGATCTCCAGTCACTGGAGATCCGGGTCCCTGGAATAGATCTCCAGTCACTGGAGATCCGGGTCCCTGGAATAGATCTCCAGTGACTGGAGACCTATTCCAGGGACCCGGGTTCGATTCCCGGCTTGGACATTTTTCACTAAGTTGGTTTACGCTTTGTAGCAATGTGATAATTCACATCATTAATATTCTGTACATTATGATTTATAAAATTATATATCAAAATCACTTAAAATAATCAAACTAAGTTAATTCTTGTTAAAAGTGATAAAAATACACTTGACAAATTCATATTTACCTTGTCTGTACAGAAAAACAATGTGTAATGGACTATGAACAGTAATACAGGGTGTTTGAATAATCTCAATCATTTTTGAGAAATAAGTTTTAAATCTAATTTGTTTGCTGGTTTTTTTTAATACTTCTAACAGAAGAAATAATAGCAATTGCTTGTGCTCGTCAATGCTACTGTATGAACAGCTGCATGAGGTTTTAACTCACGTAAACCTTTTATAATCTCTGCAGCTTCCAGCAAATTGTAACACATGACACATTAGCTGCATAGTTCTCGATTTCCAGCTTATGCACAGCTTAAATGTGATAGGCATGTTTGTTTAAATCATAACGTCAAACTAAGTTAATAATTTCTAAAAGTGATAAAAATACACTTACAAGGCAAATAAATACCTTTATTCAGATCGATATGTTTCATCGCTCGACTTTCTCAAGATCTATAATAATACAAACATTTATCGTAAATTTTTTTAAAATCCTATAAAAAAGTAAATTAATTAAAAAAAAAATTTCGAAAATATTTATATCATTATAGATCTTGAGAAAGTCGCCGCCTGAGCGATGAAACATGCCGATCTGAATTATTTGCCTTGTAAGTATATTTTTATCACTTTTAGCAAATATTAACTTAGTTTGACGTTATGATTTAAACAAACATGCCTATCACATTTAAGCTCTGCATAAGCTGGAAACTGAGGACTATGCAGCTGAAAGTGTTATGTGTTACAATTTGCTGGAAGCTGCAGAGATTATAAAAGGTTTACGTGGGTGAAAATCTCATGCAGCTGTTCATACATTAACATTGACGAGCACAAGCAATTGCTATTATTTTTTTCGTTAGAAGTATTTAAAAAAAATAACTAGCATAGAAATTAGATTTGAAACTTATTTCTCAAACTGTATAGAGATTATTCAAACACCCTGTATTACTGTTCATAGTCCATTACACATTGTTTTTCTGTACAGATAATAAAGATTTACTATTTAAAAATTTTCCTATTATTTTCTCCAGGTACTAACGGTTTTAATTTGTCTTTCTACAGCAGTTTCGTGAAAACGTATGCCCATTGTATGGCTATCGACGAAATTTAATATATTGAAACTAGCAGGCTGAGCCCGCTGCGCTGGACCATTTTTCAAATAAACCTTCAATCAAACGAAATGGAAAATCCGACCCTGTATTTTAAATTAATATGGACCTTCACCAGGAAGGTCCTTCCGCATTTTCTGAATACGCATCGGACGCAATTGCGCTATTATATTATCTGATGCGTTAGACGAAATACGGGCAATTCAAAAGCAACTCTTTAGTACACAGGTAGAGTTTGGGAGGGAAATGTGGCCATTACCATCATATCACAACACTACTAAAAAAGAGAGAATTACAATGACTGAGGAGATTGACCATTTAACTTAAAGAATGTTCGGGTTATTCACTTTCGTTTGTTAGTTCTTTCACTCCGGGCTTCTCAGCTTGGTACTTTGTGAGGATATGATAACATAAATACAATCTCTCTCCACGTTACATTATATTTGGTAATATACGTCTCCTTTTGCCAGGTTTTCTCTACAGTTTCTTATCTTCGATTTCCAGTAGAGTAAATACAATCAAAACAGTATCTAACTTTTACATTTTAAAATATGTGAATCATGTAAAAGTGGATATTTAAAGCGGAATTGTGTGAATAAAATTAAAATAATGTCATTTTAACTGCCGTTTCTTTTTACATACCAGTTTTAATCATGCAACTATTAGCCTAGGAAAATAACCTCGATAACTAATTCAAATAGAAAACTAAACCTCTAGTTTTCATTAAATAAAATCTTCCCAATCATCCGTAATCGGATCCACAACCAAGTTTGATGTGCAACGTTAGAAATGTTTGTAACGGTATGGCTAAAAATGTAGCAGAGTTAGCTACAAAACAGAGTTAATTACGTTCCAAACTACATTCCATTAAATAATGTCAAATTGCTGTTGATTGAATTTTAGATCTTCCACTATCAAAACTCTTTGCAAATGATAAATAAAGTTAGTGATGCAAAATTTTTAGTTGTGATCTTTTTTGGCAAACCGAAGATTTTTTTCGCATTTCTCTAATGAGCGTAAAAAGACGGAGAAATAAACCAGGGTTCGCACCGTTCCTTAAATTTTCGCACTTTGCTACCAGTATTTCAAATAAAAATTCTTCTTGGTAGATTCCTTTAGCATCTATACTAGAATTATACAATAAAGATTATCGTTTTAAAATAGTGGTAGCAAAGTTCGGAAATTTTAGGAACACTGCGAACCCTGAATAAACATGCTTTTATTTTCAAGACGTCATTATTCATCAGTTTGTTGCCTAAATAAAACTAAAAATGTTAATTTGTGACTATGGTTAGCTGCTCGGGCTGTGCATCAGCCAAAATTTCTCTATAATGATTGAAATTTTATTTGAATCTGAGGTACTTTTTTTAAAATCCTAGGGTAAATGAATAAATATTGTTCCACTGGCCACCTTTAGCATTTGAAAGTTTTTTTTTTTTTTTTTATTTTTTATTTATTTTATTTTTTTTATATACATTCAAAGTAAGGCTTTTTTTAGTGATAGTAAAATAAACCTAAAATTTGACACTACGATCAGCTGTTCGGGCTGTGCATAAGCCAAAATTTTATAATTATTGAAATTTTAATTGAATTTGAGGTACTTTAAAAAAAAAACCTAGGCTAAATGAACAAATATTGTTCCATTGACTACCTTTGGCATTTGAAGAATTTTTTTTGTACATTCAAATTAATGCTTTTTTAGAGATAGTAAAATAACTGCACATGAAAAATATCTATTAATAAATCTTCTTTTGCCCGTTTGCTCCATAATAAAAAAACATAAATTTACTAATCGCTAATTACTAAAAGTAATCTTCTGAAATCGGATTTACCGTCCACGGTTCCTTTCAAATATAAACGAATCTTCCAACACTATATAGTAAATTCGCCAATTGTAAGGTAGCTGATTATGGAAGATTCATCCAATATCCTTTTTATAACATTTCTAAAAGCAGGGAATATATGAAAAAAGAAAAGAAATGACGAATGGAATGGAATATCGAAAAGTTATTTCAGAAAGCAATTTTTATTGCAAAATGTCTTTTTTCGTGATAGAAATAACGCATAATTGCTTACATTTTCTTAAGAATAATCTTTACTACCTAACATTGCAAACATTGAACGTTTGTATAAGGGAAATTGGCGATATGTTTTTTTTATTTAAAAAAGAATGGACAATATTAGCTAATCTGGCTTCGAGGTTATAAAAGTCACAAATTTGGGGAAAACAAACCGACACGTTTTCGCAGTAAACTATGGTGAGAAATTTTTTTTATGTCTGAAATTAAATTATTTTACAATATGTATGTGCATGTGTGGGAGACATTTACACTAAAATTAAAATATTTGACTCCATTTTTAAAATATCAATTGCTATTTATATATTGTACATTTGAATTTTAAAAAATACTCAAAAGATGCTTTCGTACACTTGCAAAATCACCTTTATTTTAAACATAGCTTGAACCCAATTCATGCTTACGTCTTTTTGGCTTAAAATCAAATTGTTTGGCGACAAAAGGGAACTCTAAAATCACAAATAAACATATAACATGTAAATCATAAGTACCATCATTTTTACAATTACATCTGCTAGTTTCGTCTGAGAGTCACATGATGGAAGAGTTAGAAATAAAAAAGAACAAATCAAAAACAAAATTGTTACCACAAGGAAGGTCCCCTTAAAGAGCATACTAAAATTATTTTGAAAAGAAAAATGCTTTTAAAACTACTCATGTATGTAGTAAAACATCAGTCAAATTTGGCGGCGGAATCTCAGTAAAAATCTGAAAAAATCTATATATATTCGAGTATTTGGCGCAAAAAAGACGAACATTCCACGCTATTTGGCTAGCCAACACATTTCCATCCCAAATGCAAGATATTTAAATGCATTTGAAAATTGCTTGTTAAATAAGTGTTTAAATGCCTAAAACTCAATGGATTTAAACTTAAACGAAGGATTAGCGTGTTGCAGTAGTTATTTAATTTTACATGGCTTCACCGGCTGGAAATGTTTTAAGGGTACTATTTGATTATTCATTCAACCAATTTCGCTAAATTATATAAATTGCCAAACTATTCGCCAAATTATACAAATTGACAAAATTTTTATTTTAAACAACGAAAGAATAAATAAATTTTTAAACATTAATCAAATTACAAATAGGAGTGAAATTAAAAATCACTTGATGATGCAACAAACACGTGTACCGTGTTTAATGTCAAGTGAATGTAAAATTTACGATCAGCTATTATGGCATTTAATCTTTTAATTTGGCGATAGTTATTTTGTCGACGGGATAATCAAGTAGTGCCGTTTTAAGTTTGTTTTAAAAGTAGCTGGCTAATTAAAAATGCTACCATTAAACATTTTATATTAAACTAGAAAGGTAGCCCGTCAAAAATGACGGAAATTTAGATATAAAGATATATATACAACTCATGTGCAAGAATATGAGTTTTCTCGCTTGTTCCGCAGTGATAGATGAAAATAACACATTTTAAGAACGAAACACATTTATGAAAAACTGTGTACAGTAATCTGCACAGTTTGGTTAAAAGTGTTATGCAGATTTGAGGCTTTTTGCGGTCATGTCTATTCAATCTTTGTTTACATTTTTTTAAATTCATATATTGGACAATTTAGATTGTTGAGCCTTAAAAATAAATAAATAACACACTTGAAGTAAGGTTAAAAACTATTAAATTATCGTATACGATTTCATGAAATGGTATTATATGGTATTATATGTGTGTGCTTCACGATCTTGGTTACGACGTTGGCGAAATTGGCTGCAACTTGTCATAATCCTAATAGTGTGGGCCGCTATAACAAAAAAGTAACCAGTTTTTAGTAAAATTTCTGATATAAAGTAGCTTTCAAAACTTGTGTAAAGTTGCAGGCCGTTCTCGTGTTATGTCAGTCCTAGGAATAATATTTCTAACACTGAAGATTTTCCATGTATATATGGAATTTAGAAAAGCTTCTCCAAAAGAAAGATCCTGAAATGACATTGTAATTCCTCTAACTTCAAAGTTTAATCGGGCCCTGATGTTGAGTACTATAAATACAGTTATTTTGAATATTACAACAGAATTAAACAGTTAAACTTATTTAACTTAAACCCGCTGTTACTTCCCGATGTTATTTTTTAGTATTAAGAAAGAAAATTATTTAAAATTTTCAAATCATACATTTATGATTTTATTCCGTCTTTAATAACTAAATAATGAAAAAGTAGGCTTTTGTTCTGAGCTCATAAATATGACAATAAAATAATGTAACTAAGAGACATTTCAAAATTAAATCTTTGTGATTACAAACCATAAACAAACGATACCGCCACCATTTTACCTACTATGACGTCATTAGAATATTGCCCATTGATTGTTGGAGAACTTACTTTGTGAATGATTACCTCAATGATTTAATATTTTTGACGTTTCACGATGAATGAATCACTTGTGTTTGTTTAGGTTTATGGAATGAGATATTAAGCTGTGAAACTAATTTCAATTGAAGTAATCCAAGGATATACGTATTTATAATCGAAATTAAAAACAATGCTTTGATCTCGAAATAAAAAGTTTTAGTTTGTATAATTTGTTATTTCTGTTAATTATTTATTTAAGTACTTTTCCATTATAGCGCATTTTTTGAAAAAGCTTGGCGCGGTTCGGGCATCAGAAAGTGAGATATGTTGCGAAAATATATAAACAGCTATGAAAACAAATCTAATGAACTTTTATCTTTGTTTATATATGCACTTATATGCATAAAAAAAATCGTTTCTAAATATATATAATTTTTTATATACAAATACGGCACAGATTTCAGATATGAACCGGGATACCTAACTGGCGCCAAAATGGTGTTAATTTGCCTGCTATGGTGACCCGACTATTGTTTTTTTATTTATTAATAAATTGTTTATTTACTTTTATTTTCTGTTTTTTAATTATATAAACTGCTTTGTTCTATAGTTATTATTCAAACTTTTATTTATTTATAGTTATTTCCTTTTCAAAATGATAGCAAATAATTGAAAAATATATAAGTAACTGGTATTCGAAAGCGAGATTTCTGCCATATTGGCGTCATAGAAAAATCACGCCAACCCCCGTGCGTATATGACATCTGTGCAAAAATTACTTCTGTTTCTTTATAAAAATGGGTAAATAGCCTTTTTTATATTAAATTGTCGGAACAGATGTCATATACGCCCATATTGGCGCGATTTTTTTTTTGACGCCGATGTCATATACGCACCGGGTACTTAACTGGCGCCAAAGTGTCCTTATTTTGCTTGTAATGGTAACCCGAATGTTGATTATGCTGTTGATGTTTTCGCCAAATTGGCGTCGGAAAAAATCGCGCCAATATGGGGCGCGTATATGACATCTGTGCCAAACTGTATACATATGGAAAAAATTGCTTGTGAGTATGAAGCAGTAAATAGGTTGCCAGAAAATACGTTGGCAAACTTCTTTCTTGCCAAGAAACTTTTCCCCGAAATATTGTACATAAGCAATGATTTCTAGAAATGCATTTTTAATTATGAGGAACAGATGTCATATTCGCCCCATATTGGCGCGATTTTTTTCGGTTGCCAATTTGGCGAAAACATCAACAACATAAACAACATAATCCGGGTTACCACATCAAGCCCTTTAGCGCAAGTTAAGTACCCGTTGTCTATATGATATTGGCGACAGAAAAAAATCGCGCCAATATGGGGCGAATATGACATATGTACCAATTATGATATGCGCTTTTATGTTTCACTACATTTATGCATACTATACTGTGTGTATAAATGCTACAGTTCATATGCAGGGCTACACAAAAGAATTCGGGAACAGATGTCATATTTGCCCCATATTGGCGCGATTTTTTTCTGTCGCCAATATCATATAGGCAACAGGTACTTAACTTGCGCCAAAGTGTGGTTATTTTGTTTGATGTGGTAACCCGGATTATGTTGTTTATGCTGTTGATGTTTTCGCCAAATTGGCAACCGAAAAAAATCGCGCCACTATGGGGCGAATATGACATCTGTACCAGAATTCGTACGGGTTACTGAGTATGAGAGTAAATTGCTTAAAGGTGGTTTTTAAAGGAGTTATGGATTTTTACGCTAAACTGCATTTAGTTTCCTAAGAAATGTTTGTGGAATATAGATAAAATGATATACATGGTCACGCAAAGAATTGGATGCATAACCGTCTTTGGATGATAATATCTGGAAATGTGATTTCAGTAGTTTTAAGAGTAGTTTAAATTAAATTTTAGCTAAATAGTGGCATGTAATAACGGTACTATTGGCTATGGACGGTAACTGCTGAAATCAATTTTTAAATTTTTTATGCGTTTTCTAAAATGTTTACTTAGTTATCTTGGTACTTCTTAGTTGTCCCGTCGACCAAATTACTGTCGCCAAATTGTAAGATTAATTGCCAATAATGGTTGCCATTAATTAATTAATTAAATGCCAATAATGGCCAATAAAACCATTAATTCGACGTTTTATTTGTATTTTTATTAATGTTTTACTATTGATTTGGCGATTTATATAATTTGGCAAAATTGGTCGACGGGATATCTAAGAAGTAACGTTATCTTATTTACCTTATTTCCCTAAATAACGAAGTTTTGTTAAAGCATTCAGGATGTGTTGGAAAGTGTTTCATATTCTATGCTTAACGCATGATTTTTCTTTCTTCTTTAGTCTTATTTTGCATTTATTTTATTCTTAATTATATTGCTTATACTGCTTTATAGAAACTTATAGAGACCTTATAGAAACTTTGGCACAGTTGTCATATACGTTATCATATATTGGCGCGATTTTTTTCCGACGCCAATTTGGCGAAAACATCAACAGCATAAACAACAACATCCAGATTACCATATCAAGCAAAATTACGACACTTTGGCGCCAGTTAAGTACCCGTTGTTTATATGACATTGGCGTCAGAAAAAAATCGCGCCATGTCATCGCGTATATGACATCTGTGCCGAAATTTTAATATCTAATGTTTAAACTCTTCGCTCCACTCCCCTTGCATATAGTACAAACTATAACACGGATAGCGCAAAATAATAGACAGTTTGGTACTTTTCCACTGTAGGGGCTTTGGCATTTTTTTTTAAAAGCTTGGTGTAATTTGGGCATCAGAAAGTGAGATTTGGGTACTTTTCCATTATGCGAACACCATTGTCGCCAAGTGTAATAGTTGGCGCAAAATCGTGAATTGAAGCATTGGAAAAATAAAAGAAAAACCATTGTCGATACTAAAGTGAGCATTTAAAAAGTATAACATTTGAAAATTCCAGACTTTTACGAACTATTTCATCAAATCACAAATATATATTTAAAATAAGTGAACAAATAACTGCTATAAAATAAAGCAATAAAATAAAACTCATATTAAACTGCTGGCATAAAATTACAAATATCTTTTAGCATTTTGAAATAATTGGCGCATTAGCATACATTTTGGCATGGTGTCCGTATAATGCGAATATTGAGATTTGTTGTCAAATCATATAAACAGCTATGAAAACAAATTTGATGAGCGTTTTTGTTTGTTTTATATGATATTATTGATGTTTTTTATGTACAAATTACATCTGTTTCTGTATAAAATTAGAGAAACGGCCTTTTTATGTTAAATAAATCGTATAAATATTAAAAAAAATGCGTGTGTATATAAAATGAAACAGTGAATAGGTTCCCGGAAAATATGTTACCAAATTTCCTTTTTCGCCAAGGCACCTATACTGGAAAAGTACCTAAAGCACATTAAAATCGCGCAGTTAGGAGCTCACACAGTACACCGTTGTCTATTGGTGGTTATTTTATGAGTAGCATCGGGAGGAAGATGTAAAGATGTACTTTAAATTATCACCCATAGATTTCGAAAAAATATCTTAAAAAAGAGGAGTTTAAATTAAATTTCGGTGACCTCCATTATGAAAGATTAATGGTTTTAAATGGGAATTTCGCCAAATTAGCCAGCTATCGCCAAGTTGGCTAACATTTGGCGCTACTGTGGTAACCCTGCATTAATATTTTTCAACAATTACTCATTTCAATGAGGCGGTCCTTGCTTTGAATTGAGTAAAATCTCTTCCTCAACTTTACAACCACAAATTATATAGCAATGTAAATACATATAAGGTAAAGCGGTATTTGTTAGAGGTCTGCATGGGTTCAGATTTGGCCCGATCTGTATCACTATTTAGCCCGATCTTGGCCAAATCGTGACTTAATTTTTTTCGAGCAGACTCGACCTTGTCGCAATCTAATAATAACAATTAAAACTAGTCGGATGTACCAATCCCAAAACTTTCTTCTATCTCATACATGTTAATACTTCAAAATTCGCTATCACACTGCCAAAATTAAATGGCAATCTATGCATCTCATGAGGATTCTAACGATATGAAATTCCGTGCATTAGTTCTTGAGATATGACTATCGCTCAAATCGTCTAAATTCAGCAAAATGCTGCCTAGCAGCGCCACCTATTGGGTGATTTATACCAAATCCTAATCAGCAACAATTTATGTCAACGTCTGACTGAATCTGAAGTTTGGAGAAAATCCGTACAATAGTTTTTGAGATAGAGCAATAGCGAAAATCGTGAAAATTTCTGCATAGCAGCGCCACCTATTGGGTGATTAACACCAAAACCTAATTAACAACAACTTGTGTCAACATACAACTAAATCTGAAGTTAGATGAAAATTGGTCCATTAGTTCTATTGATAGAGCTATTGAGGCAATCGTGGAAAAGGCAGCAGAGAAGCGCCACCTGTTGGACGATTTACACCAACACCTAATCAGTAGCAAGTCATATCAAGGACTAACTTAATCTGAAGTTTGATGAAAATCCGTGCGTTAGTTCTTAAGATAGAGCTATTGGGGAAATCGTGTAAATCCTGCAAAATTCATCATAACAGCGCCACCTGTTGGGCGATTTACACCAAAACATAATAATCATCAATTCATATCAAGGACTAACTAAATCTGAAGTTTGATCAAAATCCGTGCATTAGTTCTTGAGATAGAGCTATTGCAAAAATCGTGAAAAATGCAGCATTGCAGCGCCACCTGTTGAGAGATTTACACCAAAAACTAATCAGCATCAATTTGTATTAGGCACTAACTGAATATCAATTTTTATTAAATTCCGTGCATTAGTTCTTGAGATAGAGCGCCCACAAAATTTGTGTCACATGCACACAGACAGACAGACAGACAGACTCACAGAGTCACAGACAGACATTTTGTAAAAACATGTTTTTTGGAATCTCTGACCCCTAAAACGTGTAAATCCGTCGAAAACTGGAATTCGAAAATTTTCATGAATCCAATACTTTCTTCTTGTAAAGATAGAAGAAAGTAAAAATGGTCCGAATCCGTGTCGTGCTGTTTTTTTTAAATAGCTTTTTTGTATTAATGTTTATGTACTATATTTATTTAACGAAATTTTTAGAAATTTAATTTGGTTTTATAAATTAAGAGAAATATTTTTAAAATTTACTTTTTTCTTTATAAAGTTTAGAAAATATGATTTTCTTTAACCATCTCTTTCGTTTATTCCAAACTACATTAATTTTTTAACGAATGTTTATGTCTGTAAGTCTAAGTGTCTAAGTGATAATTAATATTATTATTTCGTATTCCAAATGAAAGGTATGTACTTTAGAGTTTTTATATAAGTACAAGGGGCTCTGTACAGTAACTGTGACATATATCCTCTCTTCAAGCAGTGGCGCAGCCAGAATTCGTCTCTGGGGGGGGGGGGGGGTGAGTTTCTAATAACTGCAGTCATCGGTTAATTGAATCAGTCTATTTAATGGATGGAATCATAGAGCTTTATTTTCTCGGATATTAGAATCAGCAGTTACGCTGGTTATGTCTACTTTAAACAGCGTTTACAATTTCAGAGTTACAAAGTTTCAAATACATCAATGAAACGATACAAAACTATGTTAGATTTACATAAAGTGTTGAAAAAAAGCATAGACGAATTTTAAAAGATGGAAGAACACAGTACAACAAACATTTTTTGTATCCAAAATCAGGGCTGCAATCCAATTTTTCAGTCAAAAATACACAGGGCTTCACTCCCAAGACAATCCCGCTTTCTAACTTCAATAATGAAACAATTTTAGCAAACTTTTCAATAGACTTATTTTGCTTTGTGTCAATGTAATAATATAGCTAAAATTGGTGAATTTATAATTATCCACGTTCATAAACAGTGCTGAATTAGGTATTCTATATTTTGAAATGTAGTTAACATTAAACACAATATAGCTAACTGAATTACTGTGCACTACTAACCCATTAAGGGGCTATTTCACTCACGCAAAAAACATCAGTTCGCTTATGTTAACCCCATGGGAGCATTTTTTTTAAATATCTCGTTTGCATTTCCGTATTTTTAAACGATTTTCTTGCATTGGATAGTTGAGGTCGATCTCTACAAAAGCCGTTTTTTACTTTTTCGATTTTGTTTGCAGGTTTTTCTAACGAGGATACTTTCAGTTACGAAACCGGTTCCGAAAGTGAAAGTATCACGATAAAAAAAAAAAAAAAAAAGACTTGCAAACAAAATCGAAAAAGTAAAAACGGCTTTGTAGAGATCAAACTCAGCTAACCAATGCTAAAGAAATCCCTTAAAAATATGAAAATGCAAACTAGATATTTTAAAAAGTTTCTTCCATACGATTAACATTAGCGAGCGGGTGTTTTCGGGGGAGTTTAGCCTCTTAAGTGACATCGAATTTTGCATAAAGGGAAAGCAATGTAAATTTATTGAAATTTTCGTTAAAATAACTTCATTATCGCTACAGTTCTCAAAAAATATCTGGGTTTGACTTGAAGTCTTATCTATACTGATATTATACAGAGGCAACGTTTGTTTGTGTATTTGTAGGGGGTGATTTCTGTAACTACCGAACCGAGTTCAAAAGTAATGGTTGCAAATTGATAGCAACAGTCCCTGTTTCAACATTGGTTATACTTTATGTCGATGGCACTACCCTCAAGGGGATGCAGGACCAAAAAAGTTCTAAAAATGCGATCATTTTCTAAAGAATTCGAAATAAGAGTGAAAATGCGCGAAAAGAGTTCTAAAAGCGTTCTAAATTACGATTTCTATGTAATATCAAGTAATACTAAACCGATTTCAAAAGTAATGGTTGCAAATTCATAGAAGATTTAAATGATATCAAAAAACAGTTTCTAAAAAATTCCAAATGTAAAAGGTTTACATTTGCGAAAAGCGTTCTAAAAATGTTTTAAATTACAATTTCTATAGAATCTCGAAATATCTAACCTATTTCAAAAGTAATCGTAGTAAATTGATAGTGACACTCTGTGCTCCAATGTAGGCTAAGTTTTATGTCGGTGCCACTACCAGCAAAAAAAGTTCAACATAGGCTAAGTTTTTTGCTGGTACTGGCACGATTTTTATGATACTGAAAGGCCTATAGAAACTTGAAATTTGACATGGTTATTAGATTACTTATAAGATGTAAATGTTCGCTAAGAACAGTTTGTAAAAAAAAAAAAATTGAAATTTAAAAGGAGTAAAAATGAACGAAAAGAATTCTAAAAACTTTCAAAATTACGATTTCTATGGAATTGCTAAAGATAGAAACTTGAAATTTGGCGTGGTAGGTATTTATAAGATGTAAATGATCTTTAAGATCAGTTTCTAAAACATTCCAAATTTGAAAGAGTGAAATGAGCTGAGAGCGTTCTAAAATACGATTTCTATGAAATCTCAGGGAATACCAAAGCGATTTCAAAAGTAATGGTTGCAAATTGATGGTAACAGTCCCAGCTCGTATATAGATTATATTTTATGTCGGTGCCACTATCACCAGGGGGTTACAAGAGAAAAAATTATTCTAAAATTGTATTCTTGTGTTATTGTACGCGCTAGAAAGTAGAAACTATCAACTGATGATAAATAATTGGCATGATAAATATTTTAAAGATGTAAACGCTAAGAACAGTGCAAAAAATTGAAAAAAAAATCGGAATTTAAAAGGATGAAAAAAACGAAAAGTGCTCTAAATTACGATTTCTATGGAAATGATAAAGATAGAAACTTGAAATTTGGCATAATGCATACTTATAAGATGTAAATGATCTCTAAGAACAGTTAATAAAAATTTTGGAAATTTAAAAGGGTGAAATGAGCGAAAACATTCTAAAAACTTTTTAAATTACGATTTCTATGGAATCTCAGGAAATACCAAACTAATCTCAGAAGTAATGTAGGCAAGTTGATGGTGACAGCCCCTGTTCCAGCATAAGCTATATTTTATGTTGGTGCCCAGGTAGGTGGTAGACCGTTAGCCTGGAAGTTTGGAATATACCACATGATGGTTACTTTTTAGATGTAAATGTTTTCTAAAATATTCAAAACTTCAAATGAAAACTGAAATGGGTGTTAAAGCTTCAAAATACTAAATTATCATTCATTTAGAATTAGTTTTATTTCTTATTAAATTAAATCTCATTTTCACCTAATGCTGTGTAATAATGAAGTTTAGTCCAACTGTGGCTTATTTAGTAACTTTTGAATTATCCGTAGCAGCATAATTTCGTGTAATAAAAACTGGCGCACAAACACTTCTTGGTATATTTCAATTATTACATGAGCTAAGCCACGGGTTTTGTAGTACCCTACATTTTTCGCTGGATAAATTTTCGCTGGATTTTTCGACCTGTTTTTTTACACAAATGTCTAATATCTACCACTGTCATGCATTTTTTTAAACACCTGTTTGCGTCACACTTTTTTATAAGGGAAAAAAAATGTATGTATGCTTTCTAAATTTCTTTTTTTTTTAAAGGTTTTACGTAATATTTAGATATATTTAATTTTCTGTTAGATATACCTATGGTAGAATGAAAGATAGGTGGTACCTTCCTCCGTCCGCAAATAAAAAGCGAAAAATTCAATAACATTTTCGAAAAAAAGGAGAAGGTGGTCTTTCTCTTTCAATTCCACGAAATAATTGGGATAACGTCTACTTATATATACTTTTAGTTACATGAAAGACATTGTAGCTAAATACGTATAAGAAATGCCCTCCTTCCCCCCCAATGATATTTTGTATTTTTTTGCATCCTATCTAATTTAAGGGGGTCCGGAACACAAAAATCTTCAAATTTTGCAAAAACATTTTATTTCATTAAACATTTTTCTGTTTTTTCCTGCTTAAAATGACATTTAAATCATGTTTCTATCTGAATTAGAACAAAAAATATAATTTTTTTTTTGTTTCGTTTTCAAAAACTAGCTTTCAAGCAATAGCTATCATGGAAAAGACTTCTTGTAAAAATGCGTTTTTCTTCATGATAGGTTTTCCACCATTTCTGGTATTTAAATTCTTATAACTCGAGAACCGTTAAAGATAAATGGTTCAAACTTGGAACATATCTTTTTCAATTATTTTACTTTAATTTTGATTCAGCATATTTGAAAAAAATATTTACTTTTGAAAATATGATTTTTTTTTTTTTTTTTTAAAGTTGCACCACTTTTTTTTTCACTTTTTTCGTTAAATATTTTTAATTTTTTTATAAATTAATATTTTTAAAAATGCTGAATCAAAATTAAAACTTATATATTTTTGTTTATTTAACTGAAAAAAATTGAAATTCTATAAATAGTATTCCGAGTTATAACGATTTTAAATTGCCCCATTTTTTTTTAAATAAATTTTAAATTTAAATTAAAAAAAATATGGGAAGTTTTATCATGTGATTTTGTTTACAAATGATAAGTTTAACCATCACAAAAAAAATCAGAATTTTAACTCAATAAATAAAAAATGTTTTAAAATGTGCCCCGGACCCCCTTAAACAGTGACTGAAATTTTGTCCTCGTGAAAAAAATAATAGGTCATTATTTTAATGATATGCAGGTAGCATCACTTATGATTAACAAGAGTAAATCAAGGTATAACTAATTTATTGTTTATTAATTTAAGTTGATTCATAATTAGCATAAGTTTCTGTGTAAGATACAGATAGGAATTTTTATTTGTTCTAAGAAAATGTTTCACATTTACTGTCTGTCTTTTGGAAACACTGCTCATAGGCATGTATCTGTAAGTCGATGCAATTAATTGCAATCAGTGTTTCTTTCCTACGGGGAATGGGTGGCAGTACATCCCTGAGCGGAAAATTCCATGCTACATTACCAACTAATAAACTGCAATCTTTAAATTTATGTACCCCCACCCTGGAACAAATGGTTCAAAAGAAACACTGATTGCAATAATATGTTAATCACAATCAAAAACAGCCTTTTTTTTTATCTTAATATATTTATAGTACTGTTTTTAATTCTTACTTTTTCAAAGGTTTTTACGCACTTAACTTGGTCTTAGAGATAAGTGAAAACAAAAACTCAAAACAGGGCGTTTGAAACTGAGAGAAATCTAGAAAACGCGTGTTTTATGTTTTTCTCTGGAATTTAATGGTTCATTATCGTTTCAAACATGGAACAAAGACAAAAATGCAGTTAATAAATTGTCTAATGTATAATACTCAAACTCAAAGCGTCTGTGCGGCTGGAAATGACCACTCTTTTAGCCTAAGACGTCTCGAAAATGTAACCGCTGCCTTTTTTCAAAACAAATGACCAGTTTTCATTTAACTAATGCATATAATGTGTCTGTGTGCTTTCATAGTTTTAAATACAATATTCGCCGTTTAATTGAATCACTTTGTTGAGTAGAATTTTATTCAACAATAGCCGGATTCTGAATAAACCAAAAAAAAAAAAAAAAAACTTTGGTTTTGACTCATAAAAGCGGCTAATTTGCTGAACTAGTGATTCATATAAGCGGCGATTATACTAATTATTTTAGCTCTGGGAGTTTTAATCCCCCCCCCCCCCCCTCTCCCGGCGCTGAGCCTGTGCTTCAAGAAAAGACATACCGTAAGTAACTGTTAAGAATACTAAAAAAATGTTACCGTCAGTGTTCTACAAAATCTGCATTTAAGCGTTTTAAAAACGTTACATAAATTCCTTTCATTAGGATTTTATATATATAGGGTAGATGTATTAAATATTCTTTAAAAAGAATTTTAAATATAGGATAATATTTGTTAAGAAATATTCCCATGTTTTGTAGATACAAGGTCGGGTCTCATTTCATAGATTTTAGCACGGGCACGTTCCGGGTCTGCCCTAGAGATTTCTCGGTCTTTGCTGACCTCAGTACTCATTGTTGGATCAAACACAAATTGACTAATCTATTGGCGACACTGGTTATAATCATTGTTGTGTGAAATTTTGAAAATTTTTTCATGTGCGTTTGGGGCAACCAGTGATATGGTCGAAATAATTCTTAAATTTGTGAATTACATTAGCATTCGATGTTTTTTAAGCCAATGCGATCGGTAATTAAGTAGGGGAGATGGGGGCACATGTGAACAGTTCGCATAAATATAGGTTTTTCTCATGACTGGGCTAATTTCTATAAACAAAACCTACTCAATATAGTAAATAGAACTTTCTTTTATACATGGTAATTTTTTAAAAATCACCTGTATAGTTCTTCTTACATTTTTTAATAGTTTTATAAATTCGAAAAAATGTTCACATGTGCCCCATCAGCGGGGTAGTTGTGAACACACGTGGGGCACATGTGAACTTAAGGAAAAATATCCTTTGACATGCTTTTTATTCTGTTATTCATTTGTCATCGTAATGATTAGTTAATTACCTGTGAAATTCGCCATAAAAAAGTATATATATATATGTATAAATATATATATATTTCTCTAGTTTCTGGGTGATATGTTTAAGCAAAAGATTATAAAATGAAAATAAGTAGATTTTGGGGGTGGAGGCTTAGATGATTCATTAAGTCTTGCTGAAATAAAATAAAAAAATAAAGAAGCAATTTTAAAAAAGAAATTAAAACTTAAATTTTGCTTAGGGGTTTTTGTTTGGGGAAATTTTGGGGGAGGGGGCGTTTACATACTATTTATCTCAAATCTGCCGAAATACGAAAGATTCCCACTGCTTTATTTGCCTTATTTACTTGTAAATTATAGATAAAGAAGGGGTTTTTAATGATTAAAAAAAAATTCTCGACTATAACCCCCCCTCCCCTCCCCTAACTTCTTTTCTTTTTGAAAGAGGGAGGGGTTACAATAGGGATTTTACGGTAGTTATCAGTTTAAAAATTTTACTTTCTTAAAATATCACTCATATGTATCTCCATTCAAAGCGTCATATACATAACAGTTTTAGATATGGAAGTAAGCCATCATTGCAAGTTTAGAACAAATGTAATACAAAAATTTGCAAAGTTGTTCAGGTTAATACTTTTGTATTAACAATGCTTAAAAAATATTGTTGTAAACTGTTTAGTAAAATAATATATAATACTTATTGGATTTTAGAAAACATTGAATATATTTAAAGTACAATTGAATGTAAACGAGCTTGTTGCTCTTTATGTATTTGCTGAAAGATGTGTTTGATGAAGTTTCAATGCAAAATCAACTTTGTGTGAGTAAAATATCTTCTATTTCAGGAAAATTATAGGTAATGGAACTGACATTATTTATCATTAAGTTAACTGAAAGGAACAGAATCACAGAATGATTATTGGGGCACTTAAGTACTGTTCATATCTGCCCCAACTTGCTTGTTCACAAGTGACCCACATTGCTGCTTCTGTTAAATTGATAAATTATTAACATTTCTCAAATTTAGAAGAAAAAGAACTGTATTAAAAATATTTATTAGTATTCATAGTGCATGTTAAAAAACTCAAATTTAAATAAATGAATAAATAAATAAAGTTAAACGCTTATGAACTCGGAACAAAGATTTTACTTTTGAGATCTAAAAACAGTGTTTTGGCTACAGATGACAAATAAGAGGTCAAAAAGCTTCAAAAAATTTTTACCGTATGTCTACAGGTGTTGTCATCTTTAGTAATTTTTTTCAAATAAAAAAACTTACAATAACCATTGAAAAATTGCGATGTTCACATCTGCCCCCTGTTCACATGTGCCCCCATTTCCCCTACATCATGTGCGCTTAGTATCTATGAAACCACATCTCTTATTTCAGAAATAAATAAAATGAATAATAAAAACTATATGAGTTTCATCAATTAGTTTGCCAGTTTGTAACGGAAGCTCTATTGGTAACCTGGAAAATCAAGAGGAAAATGCAACTTAAATTTAAATCTTATGACAGTTTCAGGATTTTTAAAATTTTCGATGTTTGTTTTTATCAAATTCCGAATTTTGAAAGGTAATTAGTTCCATATAAATTACAAAAACGAAAGCACATATTAGAAGCAATTCAAAGCAAATTAAAAAAATATATATATATTACTTCATCGACTCCTGTGATATCATGGATGCTCAGCTTGTCCGCTATAGATTTCTCGGCATCACTATTTATAAAATTTATTATGTACATAGCAGCAATCATCACAAATGCAATTGGTATAAACAACGTATACCACACCGTAGTTTCTGCGAAGCCAGTTAATATGAAGAGAATGAAAAATAGTACAAATATGAGAGATGGCACATCAATGGCATAGTCGAAGAATATTTTCTCCAAAAATTTACGAGGGATATCACTGGACCATTCGTTGACATGAACAGCAAGAATTTTGCACACGGCTGATATTGCGGCGATTTGGGATATTATCCAAGTCCATCCGATGAAAAAAGCCAGCACTTCACTAGAGTATTGATAGCAGCAACTGTAAATGGAGGGCACTTCTGGTGATAGTAAATGGATACTGGACTGGCTGTTAATGTATTCTGCGAGACATAAGCCTGAAAAGAAAGTATGATCAACTAAACACTTTATGAAAATAATAACAATTGGAAATGTTATGGCATTGAATTAACTCTCCAACTGCGGTCGACTTTTTCAGTGGGTTACTTTTTTTTAAATTAAGATTGTTTGATTCCCACCACTTTTTGGAAGTAGAAATAGTCTTTTTATTTAATTACAGATTAAATAATGTAAGAATAAGCCGAATTATACGCTTTTAAAAAAGTGGTGGGAATCAAGCAATCGGAATTTTTAAAAAAGTAATCCATTGGAATGCAAAAATGGCGTTTCTCGTGGCTGGAGGGTTAAGTGGTCACAGTAATTTACAATTTAAACATTTTCCCGTTTAATTAATTTCTAAATGCTAAATGAATTAAACAACGTCATTAAAGTTACTAACGATGCATAATTTTTTGCAATAAGCACAAAATATGGACACATGCAAATGGCTAAGCAAATACGTTTGTTTTAATTGAAATATGAAGAATTTGTCTTACAAAAGTCCCAAAATTACACTAAATTTTGCACAATTCAAACATATGCATTTGTACCGGGTGTCCCAAAAAGGACTGACTGATTTTAAAATTCAATAACTTCCAAACGGTGACAGATATTAAAAAAATTCTTGCAGGATGGTTATGCATAAAGTCAAAAGTTTTTTTACAGTGATTTTCGATTTTAGTTCGAATTACAAACAATAGATGGCGCTGCGATCAATAGAGGCTAAATTTAGGCTCGATTTTTGATAATTCGTGGCCCGGATAATACATTTCCATCTCCTTTTTCTGCATGGAACAACAGAAAGGACCAAAAACCGTGCCTGTATTTAGCGACTATTGCTTACAGCGCCATCTATTGTTTGTAATTCGAACTAAAATCGAAAATCACTGTAATAAAACTTTTGACTTTATGCATAACCCTCCTGCAAGAATTTTTTTAATATCTGTCATCGTTTGGAAGTTGTTGAATTTTAAAATCAGTCAGTCCTTTTTGGGGCACCCGGTATCTTTAGGAGGAATTGCATTCGTTGCACAAGTTTAATCGAAAGTTATGTCGAAAGTTATGTCGTAGTTTAATCGAAAGTTTAATCAAGTTTATGTCACCAAACTTAATAAAAATGTACAATCTTATACATCCGACGCAAATTATGCAAGCAAATACCTTTGTACTTAAAAAACCCTTGTGCATTTTGAAATGTTCATCCAAATATTAATACTCCTTTATGTCCACACGCTTAAAACACATTACTTCACTAAGACAATGCAACGATCAGAAGGACGGGCCGACTTGTCCATGGCACTGAGGGGAAACTGAAACAAGAATTTTTATCACCCGCGACAAGCAAGAATTTTGTTGCCTCCCACTTTTTTGTCCACTAGGGGGCTCGGCCCCCTACGAGCTACGCTCGCCAACCCCCGTCCAGACACCGCAGACTCTAAATGCACGCTAATTTGATCTGTTTTAAAGATATTTCGAAAGATTGAATTATAATTTAAAAAACAGTGGCGATCTCCCTATAAACGAATTTCTATTCATTTCTCTTTGATTGGGGAATTTTAACGTCAAATCCGCTGCGGTACTACTTGATTATCCTGTCGACCAATTTCGCCAAATTTATAAATCGCCAAACCACTCGCCAAATTATACAAATTGATATAATTTTTATTTTAAATAACGAAAGAACAAATAAATTCGTACAACATTAATAAAAACACAAATAAAACGTCGAAATAAAAATAACTTGATGACGTATACACCTGTAACAACATTTCAAAATAAGCTAATATAAAAGGAATTAAGTAAAGAGAGTCTTTGTCTCCTGGTATTTTTTAACAAAGCGAAAAGAAAGTTCTTTTAAATGAGACATTTTAAATTAATTTTCAAAATATCAAATAAATGTCTAGCGCAATTTCTAAATTTAAACTTTTTTGCAATATTATTTTGTGTTCATTTTATGTAATAACTATAATGTGACGTAAATATGACGTAATTTCTCCTAAGACTTCTAACGCATGTTAATGAATTTATTATTTTACAATATCCTTTCTCCTATAAAATTCACGTGTATACTTTTTATGACGTAATTTTTAATAAGTTCCTGCTTTTTATACGTAATTATTTAACATTAATTTGAAAGTTTTTTTACTGTTTATAATAGTCACGTGTAAATAAATTTTTAATTTGAAGCAAACATTATTGCTTGCGCTTTTTATACAGATGGCAACATTTTAAATTAGTACAATTTTCTGAAATCTGTAAAAAATATCTCTAGAAATGCTGAAAATTTGAATTTAAAATAGAAATAAAACCTGAAAAAATGAGTCAAAATAAAAAAATTAATGCAATCTGCACTCCGGCAAATTCTAACGCACAAAATGATCTAAAAATGATTACACTGCCCTGTATAGTTTTTGCTGCTATAAAACTTTTTTAGTGGAACGATTTTGTCCAACTTTAGCATTAAATAACTCTTAAAATAATTCTTCGATTTGAAAACTGTTTGCATCAGCGTGTTTATCAAACATTTCTGTATAAAACCACCGATTTTCATGTTTTTGTATGCATTATTTTTGTTAATATTAACGAAGAAAGGCCTCCGGTCACAAAAAAATCAAAACCGGCGGCGGCGGCGGCGGTGACAGCGGGAGTTACTTTTTTTTAGAATAGAGAGAAAATTTATAAAGAGATGTTTTTGAAGTGAAAACTTCTTTAGGCGCGTTGAACTTTTTTTGAGATGGGGAAAAACCACTTATTTGGAGACACTGTAACGTAACCGACATGCTAGCATTTTGGCACATAGACACTAGCGCGCCAAGCGGTGAATGACAGGAACTTTTCCCTCTTCAGCTCAATCCGCAAAAGAAGAAGGAAGCTAAAACTCACATTTTCTCCCGGCGTATTGCTAAAACAAATCATTATTTTGTTTTTCGTCAGTTAAAATGAATTATACCGTAATCGTGACCTACCTATTTCGTGTAACTAAAAACCGATAACGTTGTATTTTATGGTGTTGATGGTCTGGTCAATGACCAACAGTATTGGCGGGAATTTCGATTACAGAAGATAAAATACGGGGCACAGATGTCAGATACGCACTTGGGTACCTAATTGACAGCAAAATGGCGTTACTTTATTTTACATGGTAACACGGCTACTGTTGCTTATTTATTAATAAATTGTTCATTTACTTTTATTTTATTTTTTTAAATTGTACAATTGTTTTGTTCTATAGTTATTAATGAAATTATCGTTTATTTATTGTTGTTTACTTTTTAAAACAATAGAAAATAATTTAAAAATATATATTGTAACTGGTATTGGAAAACGGGCTTTCGCCAAATTGACGTTAAAAAATCGCGCCAAACCTGGTTCGTATATCACATCTCTGCCAAATTCTCGGTTTTTTGATTTTTCGACTTTTTATCCAAACTTTCCGGATTTTTTAAATTTTCCCTTTCATTGTATCCCAAACACTACCTTTGAAGAAAAATTTCAAAGACAGTCGAACATCAACTCAAAGAAGGAGGTGCTTTCTGGGATCTTTTCTTTAATTATTTTGATGAATATTTACAGATGCATGGTTCTATACATATATACAATAAAGATTCTCAAACACTTGATGTGGTTCTTCGAAATAAGGGAGGCTTAGCCTCATCAACAACTGTAAAAATATTACAGCGATCATGCTTTTTTAAATCACAACATTGCTTCGTTTCGTTCCAGCCAGAACAAAACAAAATCGCATTCTAAGGTGGGATGCGCGCGCATCGCCCGACCTTCGTTGTCATGGGAGCAGAGAAAAAGTTTCTCTTCACACTCCCCACCTGAACTCTTAAAGAGTTCACAAATCAGAATTCCATCATAAAATCATAAAAATTCAATTTTTCGTATCAGTGGTTCAGTAATCTAATACAATTTTTAAAATTCGAATACAAAATACTAAATGTAAGAATTCAAACAATATCTAATTAATCACTTAATTAGTCAAATTCAAAATATCAATAAATTCTAAATAAAACACTTTAAATTACACAGTAAAAATAATGACTGTTAAATAACACACACATTTTTTTTTTTTTTTTTTTTTTTTTTTTTTTGCAGTTAAATCATATACTTACTTATACCAAAATTCAAAAAGATTCTATATATAAATAACACTAAAAATTAAAAAAGAGAAAGAAAATATTTAGAGTCCTAAATGCAGAAAAAACAAACTAAATAAATGTCTATAAAAGTTTATGAATGTTTATAAAAAGTCTGCAAAAAGTCATTTTGTCAGTCATTTTGTATTTCAAAGGGATACAAATGCTGGATGGATCTTTTTAAGGTTCCATTCGCTGTTTTTATTTCGTATGAACGAATATTGCCGTCTCTTCCAGGAATGGCAGTCTGAATCTTACCAAGTTTCCAAAGAAACTTATTTTTTGCGTCATCTTGAATTAAAACAATATCGCCCACTTTCAGTGGCGTATGGGCATTAGGATTTTTTAATGAATGGGCTGTTTTTAAATCCATCAAATATTATTTTTTCCATTTGGTCCACAATTGTTTCAATAGTAAAGATTGATATTTTTTTCTTTTCAGGAGTGTTGATCTCTTCGAACAATCTTCAATTATTTCAAAAAAATTAATAGGAAATGAAAGTTCTTTTCCAAAATTTAAAAAGTGCACTGGAGTAAGAGGTTCTGGTTCATTGCTGTCGCTATATACATACGTCAATGGTCGCGTATTCAAAACTGCTTCCACTTCTGTCAACAGAGTCGCTAATTCATCATAACTTAAGAATGCTCTACCAATTACTTTTCTCAAACAGTCTTTGACTGACTTTACTAGTCGCTCATAAAAACCTCCCCACCATGCAGCTCTTTCTATAATATTCTTCCATACAATTCTCTCTTTTGTAATAAAATTTAAAAATACTTTGTCTGTCAGTATGTTGTATAAATTTTCGAGTTCACCTTTGGCCTTTTTGAAGGATTTTGCGTTGTCAGAATAAATAATTTTGGGATTTCCTCGTCTAGCTGCGAATCTTCTGAATGCCATCAAAAAGGAATTTGTTGTCATATCAGACGCGAGTTCCAGGTGAATGGCTCTAGTCACACCGCAAGTAAACAGGACAATGTAAGATTTTTGCGTTTCTTTAAAATTTCTGATATAGATCGGACCGGCGAAGTCTAAACCGCAGATTGCGAATGGCGGTGCTTCACTAGCTCTGTCTTTTGGTAAAGGTGCGGTGATCTGGTCTGCTGGTTTGGAGAAATATTTTTTACATATTATACAATTCTTGATAACACTCTTGACCAACTGACGACCTTTAGGTATCCAAAAACGAGATCTAATTTTTGCCAAAGTACTGGCTGTCTCTCCATGCATAATTTTCTCGTGCTCTTGACGAACTATTAGAGCAGTTAACCAAGAATGTTTGGGGAGAATTATTGGGGTTTTCTCTTCTGCGGACAGGTTAGAAAATTCGAGCCTTCCGCCCAACCTCATCAACCCGTTTTTGTCAATAAAGGGCATGAAATTTGAAAAGGATGACGTCTTATCCACTGATTTACTATTTTTTAGAGATTCTATTTCTTCCTTATAAAATTGTTTTTGTTCAGATTGTATCAAAAAATTTTCAGCTTCGAGTAATTCTTCGGTTGTTACTACGTCTTGCACTTCAATTGATTTTTTCAGCTTCATAATGAATTTCTTTACCCAAACGGTAATTCTCAAAAGTTTCTCTAAATTACTATACTTTGAAATGTTTATGGGATTTTCGAGTTTTTTGACTAAGCACTCGCTCTGAAAAACATCGTTAGGATTTTTTTTGTATTCTAATTCATCTGAGTAAGCGATTTCTTTTTTTTCTGATATTGGCCAACACTCAGGAGGTAAACTTAGCCATTCTGGTCCCTGTAACCAAGTTGTATCATTGATTATCCTAGAGATTTTTGATCCTCGAGAAACTATATCAGCTGGATTGGCAGTACCAGGACAATGATACCAGTTATCAGGTGAGGTCAATTTATGGATCTCTTCAGTTCTGTTTCTGACAAAGGGTTTAAACATTTTAGGGGATCCTTTTATCCAAAAATAGGATATTTTTGAATCTGTCCAGTAATAAGTCGGTACATTCAATTTTAAAGCTTTCAAAATGTTACTACTTAGCTTGGCCGACAACAATGCGGCCATCAATTCAAGCCTTGGCAAGGTAAGCGCTTTCAGTGGAGCAACCCTGTTTTTCGAAGCAACAAAAACTGTTCGAATATTTTCGGTGGTTGTTGCTACACGTAAATAAGCAACCGTACCATAAGCCTTCATGCTCGAATCGGCAAAAATATGTAATTGTAGGTCATAATCATGCCAATTGGTGATGTCAGAAAAATAGTGTCTGGGTACTGAAAAGTTTTTCGAATGAGGGAGTTCGTTACACCAGCTACTCCAAACTATACGTAAATCTTCGGGTAAGGTGTCATCCCAATCTAGACCCAAATTCCAAATTTGTTGAATTATACATTTTAGTCTTAATGTAAATGGTCCTAGGAATCCAAGTGGATCAAAAATCCTACCTAAAACTTGTAGAATAAATCTTTTGGTGTCTATTCTTCTTGAAACGAAATCAACTAAACCTCGAACATCAAAATAAAGTAAATCTTTGGAATTATTCCAAGCGATTCCTAAAACTTTATAAGGGAGATTTTGTTCTCCAAAAGCTTCAGAATTAACTTCTGAAGTTATGCCATTTTCTTTCCATAGTTCACTAAGTGGTAAAGAGTTCGTATGCCATTTGTGTAAATGCATACTTGCATTTTCAAATATATCAATACATTGTAAACTAGTGGATAGGGCTTGATCAATATTTTCATGACTTCCTATAACGTCATCGACATGTATATTTTCATTTAAAATTTTTACTGTGTCTGGATATTTTTCGGTGTATTTTTTCAAGTGGTGTTTAATTGTTGCAGCCAATAAAAAGGGACTGCTACTAATTCCAAATAACACTCTGGTGAATCTATAAATTTCAAAGGGTTTAGAATTATCAAACAAATCTTGTGAAAATAAAAATCTTGTTACATCACGATCTTTTTCATCTATAATTATTTGTAGAAAAGCTTGTTTTATATCAGTTGTAAAAGCTATGGGATTAAATCTAAACCGTAACAAAACATCAAACATTTCAGGATACAAATTTGGACCTACATGCAGACAATTATTCAAAGACAGTGAGCTTGTGTCATGAGCAGAGGCATCGAAAACTATGCGTAATCTGCTTGTTGTCCTATCAGTTCTAATTATTTCTCGATGAGGTAAATAAAAAGTTACATTTTGTTTTTCTTCAGGCTCTGTAACTAACTCAATAATACCTTGTTTCAAATAATCTGCTAACACCTCTTTATACTCAAAAAATAATTCAGGGTTTTTAATCAATCTTTGTTTGAGTTTAAAAAATCTATATTCTGCAATTTTCCGATTGTCATTTAAACGTTCCCTTTCAAGCTTCCACGGAAATCGAACTGTATATCGCTTATCATTGTATTTAATTTCTGACTCAAACTGCTTCATAACATTGTTTTCCGAAAAATCTGAATCCTGTTTAGTATTAAAAAGGCCAGATGATTCGATATTCCAGAATTTTTCAATCTGTTCAGAAATAAAATTTTTTTCTACTATTACATTAAATGCTAAGGGCGTATAACTGTCAGTTGTTTTTCCCTGTAGACACCAACCAAAAATGGTGTCGACAGCTACTAATTTTTTATTCAAATGTTTTATATTTCCAGTAACAATCTCATAATAATAGTCAGCACCTATAAGTAATGTAATGGGTTCTTTGGATGTGGGTGTGTCCGCAAGGGTTAAATTTTCAAATTGTTTACTTTTCATCAAATCATTGATTTCAGGTGGGGGGGATTTCAGTAGCTGATATTTGATTGGTGACTAGCGCTTCTATATCTAATTTTGAATTAGGTACATTTTTATTTTCAATAGTTAGTTTAACTACTTCAAAGGTTTTTTCAATGGGGTTCTTATTTCCAAATGTAAAAACCGACAATTTTTCTTTTCTTATTGCCTGTAAATTCAATTTATTTGCTATTTCTTCAGATATAAAGGTTCGCATGCTCCCACAATCTAAAAGTAACCTAATTAGAGATTGTTTTCCGTTTGATTTTGTTTTTACACAACAAGTTTGTAGAAGAATTTTATTATTTTCTGTAGAGGAAATAGCCGAAATTACTTTTTCACTAGCTTCACTTTCATTACCTTTTAATTCGGGTGTAGTTACTTCTTTTATTAATTTAGATTTTAGGCATATCGTTTGATTATGTCTGCCTGAACAGTTCTTGCAACTAGTTTTAGAGTTACAATTTTTGATAACGTGTTTCCTGCCTAAGCAAAGGTAACATCTTCCTTGAGATTTCAACAAATTTCTTTTAGTGTTTACATCAACAGCCTCACACAAATCAGATGAATGTTTACTATCGTTGCAAAAAATACAATGAGCGAGCTGCCTATCTGAAGTCGATTTATCATTCGAAATGTTCATAAATTCACAAGTAGATTTAAATTCAGATTTTGTTTGACTCTTAATTTTTGTTTTATTATTTTCAAATGCTTTCATTCTCGAAAAAAATGTGTGTTCTCTGCTTTTTATTTCAGTGTGCAGAAAATCTAATAATTTATGTATATCTGAATGTGTTAAATTATCTACATTTTGTCTATTATATTCCAAAGCTAATTCTGCCGGTATTAATTTTAAAATTACGGCGATAAGCATGGAGCCATAATTTGCTGGTTCGAGTCCTAATGTGGACAAACATCGAACATTTATTTCTATATCACTGTGCAATTTTTTCAATTTTTGAATTTCGTTAGCCTTATAAACAGGGGATAAATTAAGAAGCTTGTTCAGGTGATGGTTAATTATCACGTCTTTTTGACCATAACGCGATTCTAAAACTTTCAATGCTGCGTCATAATTAGCTTCTGATATTTCAAAACCTTCTACAGCATTAGCCGCAGCTCCAGATAAGTAACTCTTTAAATAATGAAATTTTTCAATTTTCGAAAGCGATTTATTTTCGTGAATTGTATTTTTAAAGGTATTAAAAAATGAAATAAATTGCGTACAGTCGCCATAGAATTTTTGTATATTGAGTTTTGGCAATTTAACAACTGAGTTTTCATAATTAATCACATTCGATTTTAAATCTTGACTGTTATTTAAATCAACATTAACAATTTTTTTGTTTTCGGTTAATTTTTTCTTCACCCGGAATTTTGCAACTGATATTTTATCCACGTAATCATAAACAGAATTGATTTCAGTTTCATAGTCGTCTAACCCTAAAAGGGGCTCAATTTTCTCGTCAACTGACTTCAATAATTCTGCTTTAGTATCTAACTGAATAAATAATTCTTCTAAATTATCAAAATTTATTGGACTATCCTTCATAACATTTTCTATATTATTAATCAGCTTTGTTACTGCTGTTCTCAAAACTGTACGGTTCTTTTTCAACTTTTCTAAATCAGACATTTCGAAATAAATATGAAAAACTTAATCTTACCTTTGCCGTCTTCTTATCACTTACTATGCTCTATTTCCTTATTTGTGTTTTGAAGACATTAATAGGGTAACGAATACTTTTTTTTTTCTTTCTTTCCGGCGTGATGCACCATGAAGAAAAATTTCAAAGACAGTCGAACATCAACTCAAAGAAGGAGGTGCTTTCTGGGATCTTTTCTTTAATTATTTTGATGAATATTTACAGATGCATGGTTCTATACATATATACAATAAAGATTCTCAAACACTTGATGTGGTTCTTCGAAATAAGGGAGGCTTAGCCTCATCAACAACTGTAAAAATATTACAGCGATCATGCTTTTTTAAATCACAACATTGCTTCGTTTCGTTCCAGCCAGAACAAAACAAAATCGCATTCTAAGGTGGGATGCGCGCGCATCGCCCGACCTTCGTTGTCATGGGAGCAGAGAAAAAGTTTCTCTTCAACCTTCATACCAAATTTCAAGATTCTAGGGATACAGGACGTACCTCTGAGTTTTGATGATCGGTGAATCAGTGTCGAAAAGGCGAAAGTTTAAGTTCATATATCTTCCGAAATAAAAAAGATAGAAACGTGAAATTTCAGCATTTAGTTCCATTTCCACATTACTTTAGATTTACGAAGTTTCAAGTTTCTGGGAATCACCAACACAAAGATATTGGGGGGTCAAAAGTACCCTGAGTTGCTTGCTTCCAGAAAAAGATGCTTACGGCTGTGCTTTCAAGACTTGGCAGGGGCACTGCCGTGTCCCCAGATGCTTTCATTAGTGCTGCTACACAATTCAACGCATAAAACATTTCCTGACGATTAAAAAAACACACACGTAATTGTTGAAGTTTTTACTTCTTTTGGCACTCTCGGAGTGCCACTGTTTTTTTTTTTTTTTTTTTCTATCCATTGCCTTTTTAGGTGCGTTCGTAATTATATAAAATGCGTTGCACCTACAGTCATCGCTAGTCCGCATATAAGAGTGCAAAAACTAGCCAACTGAATGGTTTAAAATTTAATATATTGAATCGTTGCAGAATTTTGTTGAGTCATTTCAAATTTTGTGAAAATCGAATCAAAACTTAAGAAGATATTAATAAACGTTTTCTTCATTCATTAAATCCTATCATACGTAATTGATTCAATGATATCGCATGATAGGTAACGATTCTAGGTTACCATGGTGATAACGTCCTATTTTGAGATAGAATCATATTATTTCCGTATTACTGAATTTAATCTATATAATTGTAATAAATTTTGTATTCATGCATTTTTGTATAAGAGTGCAACAGCTATTGCACCAAGATATGAATATTCATAAAACTAGTTATAGTACGAAAGCACCTCATTTGCCACGTTTGACGTACAATTTCCGACTTGTATTAATTTTAAAGATGAAATAATTGTTAAAAAAGTACATCATTTTTAACATTTTAAAAATAATGATTTAAAACCGAATTTTATTAAATCTTGATTAATTTTAGACGGAACTGATTCTGATTGAACTAGCATCAGAATAGTTGCTAAAATCAGAATTTATATTATGCTGATAGAGTGTGTGCGAACTATGTAAAGACAAAGAGCCTTGGTGAATATTGTTTTGTTATCAATACAAAAAATGAAAATGTTCTGTATGAGGATTCTGTTATAGACAATATTAAAATGTTCAATACTTCAAATCAATAAGAAACTCCAAACAGCTCTTCTGGAGTGAGTTCAGTATTTTGATCATGGCAGCAACATTCATCAAGCATTTCTCCTCCCATCCGCTCTCTTTAAGGTGTCCGGGACACAAAAATCTTCAAATTTTCTAAAAAACTTTTATTGCATTGAAATTTTCTCTCTCTTTTTATTTCCCATCTTAAAATGATGTTTAAATCGTGTTTCTATCTTAATTGGAATAGGAAATATTAATTTTTTCGATTTAGTTTGTTTTCAAAATCTAGCTTTCAAGCAATGGTTGTTGTGGAAACGACTTCTTGTGAAAATGCGTTTTTCTTCAAGATGGGTTTTTTCCCCCATTTCTCGTACTTAAATTGCTATAAGTCGAGAACCGTGAAAGATAAACGGTTTAAACTTGGAACATGTTTTTTTCAATTGTTTTAGTTTAATTTTGATTCAGCAAATTTGAAAAAAAAAAAACATTTACTTTTGAAAATATGTTTTTTTTTTTTTTTTTTTTTTTTTTTTTTTTTTTTTTTTTTTTTAAACGTTACATCTTTTTTTCTTTCTTTCTTTCTTTTTTTCTTTTTTTTTTACTTTAAATATTTTTAGTTTTTATTTAAATTAATATTTTTTAAAAGGCTGAATCAAAATTAAAACTTTTATATTTCTGTTTATTTAAATGAAAAAAAACATTGAGGTTCAACAAATAATATTTCGAGTTATAACGATTTAAATTACCTCACTTTTTTAATAAATTTAAAATTTTTTTAAAATAATTATGAGAAGTTTCATTATGGAATTCTATTTACAAATTATATGGTTAATCATTACAAAAAATTTAAAAAAAATAACTCATTAAATAAAAATTATTTTAAAATGTGTCCCTTACCGTCTTAATTCTTCAAAATCAGAAGGATTAATAGATTTACTTAGAAATTATTTTGGCCTCGGAATTGCATCGCGTATTACGCACTCTATTTGTAAAAGGACAGTGATAAGATAAGTATAAAAGTAAAAATAATTTTCTTTAAGCACTCTTTCACAAGTATTCTGTGTTTATTCTAAAAACCACGCGTAACTTCAGGACTGCAGTTCCAAAAAAGTTCGAAAAAAAAAAAAAAAAAAAAAAGGATTTTATTTCATGAAATTGGCACTCTGAATACATTAAAGCGAATCAGTTAATTGGAAATGAATTAAGATGTTCAATTACCCATTTCTGAAAGAGTTAAAACGGCTTCCATATTTGTTTTTTATTTATCACAAACTTCCGCTTCCTGACTTCCGGACCCGTCGCCGGTCGTGAAATGAGTAGATTACCTTTTTCCGCATATTTGATCACAACGTAAACAAAACAAAGTGAGCCTTTCTGACAAGAGAATTTATAATTACAGTAGAACCTCGATTATCCGGAGTAATTGGGACCGACTCTCTTTCGGAAAATCGAAATCTTCGGATAATCAAGAATGCTTCAATTTTAAGATTAAGAAGAAATATATGCGATATTTCTTATTATGATAACAGGTGCTTAATAAAAATAAAGCAATAGAAGATTAGAAATAAGAATAAATTAAGTGAATTTAAATTTTTAAATTAACTACCTTTTACATATATCACAAGGGTTTGAAAAAATGTTTTGTTTGTCGCAGTTTCGATTGCCTTTCCTTTGAAGCTCATCACGGAGTTTTTAAATATTATTAGTTCACCAGTATCACAGTCTTTCTGCTGCTCCAGCCGTGCCAAAATATAAATATTCAAAAACTTCAGAATTGCTAATTTGCTCGTTTTCTTCGTTCCACTCCTTCGCTCGAGTCAAATTCAAAAGAATGCTAAGAAAGGGGATCGAAAATATTTATATGTACATGTAGTTTGGAAAGGACCTCTTGCACACAAGGAATATGATAGTTAAAAATAAATAGCTTCCAAAATTAATTTTGCATACAAGGAATGTGATAGTTAAGAAAAAAAGCAGCTTTAAAAATTAATTTCGGTTAACCGAGAGTTTCGGTTAAAAGAGGTTCTACTGTATTATTCTTTAATTTTAATGCGATTTTTAACTGACTTCCACATATTTTTTATACCTAAGCTCAGCATCTACCTGATTGGTGTATCAGCGAGTATCGGGCCCAGTGCTCCAGCTACTCCAGCATCAATTAGTAAAGTCCATGTTATCAAATAAACTTTTAATTTTACAATAAAAAACATAGACAAATTGCGTTTTGAAGCAAGCTTACCTTGCTTATAGGGTTCCGTACTTAAAAAGTAAAAACGGAACCATTATAAGATCACTTCTATGTCTGTCTGTCTATCACAGACCTTTTTTCTCTTAAACTATGGGACATGGAAAATTCAAATTTGGCAGAAGTAATAAAGGCTATTGACCCACATATTTATAGACTATTAACCATTCATAAATATATTTAGAAAAAATGTAAGGGGGCTAATTAAGTTACTTAAAAAATAAAAATATTTTTTCGTATATCGTGTGAAAGCTCTCGTAACGCCAAACTCAAAACTACATTTATTTTAATTTCTGAAAATATTATATTTTCAGAGATATCGTCGAAAATGTAATGCAAAAATGTCCCCCTTCCTCTATTTCCGAATATACTGAAACTAAATTTAGGGGAAAATTAGAGGTAGTAGAACTTTATTTAAACCTTGCAGGAAAACTATAGCGATTACCGTAGGTCACACAGTTTTTGAGAAAATCGCATTTTTCCTAAATATATAAGTAGTACAATATAAAACTATTTTTTTTTTTAAATAAAATATAGAGTATTTAACTTTTAGTAATACAGCTGCTGAAATGAATCCGAAAGGATAGGAAAAAAACTTCTGTTTCGCACAGGCTTCCGTTTAAGATGTTTCAGTCCCTTATAATTCTACTGCATTCTTTTTGCTAGGGTCATAAAATTTTCCTTTTACTCCTTTATACACGAGTTCTGTTTCCAAAGGATTTATAAATAAGTCATAGTATCCATCTATATGACTTTTACCAACAGAAATAATAAGTAATCTTTTTGTTTAATGAAACTATAGTTAAAAAAACAAGCCATAAATTGTACGTCAAACGTGGCAAATGAGGTGCGGTCATATTATATCTAGTTTTATAAATATTCAGATCTTGGTGCGATAACTGTTGCACTCTTATGCAAAAATGCATGACTTCAAAATTTATTACGATTCTATATATTTCATTCAGTAATACGGCTATAATATGAACCCATCTTAAATAGGACGTAATCACCATGACAACCTAGAATCATTATCTATGGTAGAATATCATTGAATTAATTACGTATGATAGGATTTAATAGAAGGAAGAAAACTTGTATTAATATCTTTTTAAGTTTTGATTCGATTTTCATAAAATTTGAAATGACTCGACCAAATTCTGCTGTGATTATATATATTAAATTTCAAATTATTCGATTGGATAGTTTTGCGCTGTTACATGCGGACAGACGGACCAGACGACGACTGTAAGTGCTAAGTATTTACATAATTATGAAGTACCTATAAAATCTTCAGAATTTATCAAGCAATAATAAAAATGGGATTAAAAGAAAACAACAACAAATCCTTTTAAAACTTTACATTTGATTTTTTATGCTGTAATTCTGTAAGTAATAATAAAAATAAACTAAAATTAGTTGAAACGTGCCTCCTTACTGTGATTGCGACAAAGTAAAATTAATCTCACCCAATTCCAATAAAACAGGGTCGGAGCAACTTATGTTCTTGATGGAGTAATAAATGACCTACGTTCCTTTTTCCGCAGTTTTCTTGAATAATCTCATTAAAGTGTTTACTCCAAATCTCAGAGCAGTTTTCTTTCACTCTGTGTTTTTTCCCGCAAACATGATACTAAGAGATCTGCATCAACCTCGGGCGATTTATTTTTTCGCAGTTAATGATCCAGACCACCACGAGAAAAAATCAAGGAAATCAGACATGAGTCTACCCGGGGTAACTCAATTTTTACAAAATACGTCAATATTTCTTAATCAACATTATTATTGTAGTTAAATTATTTTAAAAGAGCACTGCATACATGTTTATAGTACAGCATATTTCAGATTATATGTTTGCAAATATGGGATATGGGATCATAACATTAGCGATAATTTACAAAATTACATTTAACCCTTAAATGCCTGGTGTTGCTTTTCGGCAACATACCCAATTTAGGCTCTAAAATACTATTAGAATAATATTGAAGCTATAATGCCTAATGTTGCCAATAAAATACATTCTGAAAATATTGTTAAATCGATTTTCAACATGTATATGGCAACACTTGTGCAGTTTAAGAATAAAGGTAGATATTTTTTTTCAATTGTTGCTACTTGTTCTTTTTGTTTTGTTTGGGAGCTTGTAAAATACCCTATTTTGACCTGCAGTGAGCAAGTAAAATTGATTTCATATTATAGTTCCTAAAATTCTTGTGTGTTTAATATTATAGAATTTTATCAAGGGAAATTATTTTTTCAATTAAACAACAGTATTGCTGATTAGTAACAAACTGTTTTTTAGTCGTAAACTATACTCAAAACAAAATATGATTTTTTAAAGTATTTTTCCCATGATTTATTTAAAAAATGAAAGCCGAAAAACATTATTACAATCATTTTGAAAAATCAGGCATTTAAGTGTTAAATGAAGACTATGATAAATAATAATAATAATAATAACGTAGCTTAGAAGAAAAGCACGTATAAAGAAATAAATAAAACAGCAGATTTTTAAAAATATTTTTCTTTAATTTATTAGACTAAACTGAATTTATAAAGATTCTGTCATCAAATGCACAATGTCATTGCTAATTTTACAATTTAAAAAAATACTAGCCAGGCATGGCCAGGACAGAATAAAGGCCAGTCCCGAACCAACGTCCAAACAAGCCTAGGGAAAGAAAATCGACCCGGGCGGGACCGGGATATTGAATATTCAAAACATTTCTTAACACTGTTGACTAGTCACGACGATACCCGTGACGCATAGCTGCCAACTTTTACTTTTCTTTATTAATATTAAATTTTAATAATAATGTTTGAGTTATTTAATCGTGATTTATGCGATTAAAATCGTTGTGCGTCGTTTAAAATCGGGTTATCCAACTCCATGGAGGACAACAATCTAAGCCTCATAACAATAGTTTTTACTTTGGTAGCTCTTTCCAGAATTAGTTCAAGCTTAAACATTGGAATCAGGAACTATTCTTAAATACTTTGTGAAATGTATAATTAGGAAGATTTGAAGGCCCAAATTAAGTTTTTGATGCACCGATTATAAGTATCACGGTTGAAAAACTTAAACGTTTTGCATATTTCAATATAGAGACGGTCACTCAAGTATTATTTTATTTGATAAAAAAAATATATAGAAGTAAAAAATCTCAACAGAACGATCTTTTAATTTTTCTTTGTGCTAATTTAGCCATGTGCTGGTACTGTATGCTGTTCTTTTCCTTTTTGTAGGCCGACATCGCTTAAAAGTGTCGATGGACAGCAACGAAGACTAGAACTCAAGAAGTAATGAATTCGACCCTCGAACTGTTTAACTGCATATCATACACTGTAAAAAACATCCCGTTAAAATACGGAAATTGTACTGGCAATCGAGACGCCGCGCCAATACTATTTCCGTATTTTAACGGAAAAATTTCCCCGTAAATTCCAGAAAAACGAGAAATTTTTTTAGAATTTACGGGAAAATTTTTTTTAAATGGGAAAATGTATTTTCCTTTTCCGCAAAATACTGAAATAGTACTGGGGCCTCGATTGCCAGTCGAATTTCCTTATTTTAGCAGATTTTTTTTTTTTTTTTTTTTTTTTTTTTACAGAGTATATTATTTTTGTTGTCAAAATCCCGTTTTCTCGACTAATATGTAGCATACAACGATGAATAAGGTATCACTGTGGATAGGCTTTTTTTCCCACATCTGACATTGCATACTGAATTTAACTAATATGTAGCGTACAACGATGAATGAGGTGCCATTGGATAGAATTTTTCCCACATCTGACATTGCATACTGAATTTTAATTATACTTTTAGGTTAAGTATCATCATACATATTATTTCCGATGTCGACATGCACTTTTATCTGCACATACAAAATACATAACGATTAATGGGACATTATACGACAGGGTTTTGAAGAAGCTTTTGACATAGTATGCTCTGCTCATATTTCGTTAAAGCAAGTTGTTTGATTAAAAAAAAATTGCTGTTAATAATAAATCAATGAAAAATATATCTGAAAATAATCTCAAAAATTGCAGTGCGAAAATCTCGCACGAGTTTACTGGTAGTAATTAAATAATTAATTAATTGTTTTATCACAGTCTCACGTAACTTATATTTCAATCATATGTAAAATATTTAACTCAAAAATCTTTTCACGCGTTTCATGGACCCGTGTCCATATCATTACGAACTTCTACTAAGAATTTCTCCCTAGAACTTAAATCTTTTCAGCTTTACCAAGCCCCTTCCACCCCCCACCCCCCCCCAAAAAAAATCAGTCGCGCCGCTTGTATTAATAATAAAATATAGGGGCAGTACCGTGACTACGTAGTAAATAAAGAGTCAGCAATACCGGGCAAGGGTATATTCACCGTAGACAGATATATTATATGTCTGAGCATTTACCCATTTAGCATGAGTAACTTCTTTAACAGATATTTTGCTGATGTAAAATACCAAAAAAGAATATATCTACATCTATATCTGAGGCATTCTCACAAAATTTTAACTTTCAGGAATAAAGATCTGGTGAAATTAAATTAAATAAAATAACATTTTAAACTGATGGACGAATGCCTTAATGATTCAAAATAAAGAAAAAATGGTCAGCAGCGAAAATTTTTTTTATTTAACTGAGGTTTAAGTTAAACTTGCGAGTTTAATTTGCCTAACCATTTTATCACTGTAACTTTTTATTTTCTTCTACATTTTTACTTATAATGTATTTGCATAGTACCAACGCTCATTCAACAAAGAAATAATAACAATGTAGTATTTTTAGTACAAAATTTTGGTATAACATTGTCTTAAAGGGGTGTTAAAGAAGGGACGATAAGGAAAAAACAAGTAATATAAAAATTTTGTTTTTAAAATCAATTCCTACTTAGGTCATCAAAGAAAAATTTAATATAATCTCTTAAGCTAATATTAGTTTTTGTTGCATTAAAATATCTCAATTTGTTGATTTTCTATAAGCAAGTAGGTTTACAATGGAAGTCTGTGGGAATTTGGCGAAATATTAAAGATATCGCCAAGTTGGCGTAATTTTTGGCGACTCATTTTGGTCGCCAAATTTGGCGATATATCGCCAATTTGGCGATAAACTTGGCAGTATTTGGCGACAGAACAGGGTCCCCCCTATGATAACCCGCCTTATAGATATGAAGATGCATTAAATGCTTCAATAACCAATGGCCGCCATTTTGTCTCCCATGTAAAACTAAAATTAATTAATTAAAATTTAATTAATGAATTAAAATTTGAAAAAAATGTGTTAACATCAATTGTCACCCAGTACAAGTTTTAAAAAATTTATTTCAACTTGATAGGATGAATAATAAGTATTTTATTAACGATTAAAAATTTGAACAAGATATATAAATAAATAAATAAATATAGGGAGAGTGTGAACTAATAGTAGGAATTGAAAAAGGGGGCGGTAAGGGAAAAAAAAGGCATGGTAAGGATGGGACGGTAAGGAAAAATATCACCCATTTTTAGGCAAATCATGTTAAGACTAAGTGATAGCCACAATGTTCATTGATTTTGAGAAACAGTTATTTACATTGGATTAAATTTTTTTTTAATTTAATTTACCTCGAAAAGTGCAGGAGTAAACCTTGGGGACAGTAAAACTACCAATAAAGCCACGATGCTTGAAATTGATATTTAAATGCTGATTTAAATTCTGCAGTAAATTTCCTGTTAAATAATTTTAGCCATTCTTTCTCTAGCATACTTTTGCACGAGAAAAAAGTTGAAAAAAATTCTGTGTCTGCATCTGAAGTGATTTCCTGTATAATTTTAGCAAGGTAAGGAATCTAAAACCCAGGGACAGAATTAAAAAAAAAATAATAATAACAACCGTAAAAATGTGTGCAGGTTAATTTTTTGCTACGTATTTATATAAAACAATAGTCCCAGTTTCGGAAAACAATTATATCGAATTACTTTTATTGAAACAATTTTATACAGACAGCTCTAAACTTAAAAATAAGCATCAGGGACACGGGACGGTATAGGAATTTCGTGGTATATTTGGACTCTCAACAACTTTCAAAATTTATTTATCTCGTTAATATTGTTATGCAGTCATGCAATGTGATGTTTTCCAGGATAAAAAAAAAAAAAAAACAAGAATATGTACGAAAATAAAAATTATTATTCAGGGACTTAAAAGTCAAAAAATTGTGAGAATGCCTCATCTATATACATTTAAGAGAAATTTAATAAAAGTCAAATGTAAATGCGAAAATTTAACAGGACTTCTACCTAAAAGTGGAATTCAATTTTCCCTGTTAATCCTTTCCGGCGCGGAGTAATTCTGTTTATAAACTGGTGAAATAATGGACTGACACCAGAATTTATAAACGAAGCTATTAGAAAATATGAACTTGCTTATTTTCACCTACATTATAAAAGGGAAATTTTAATTACATATTCTTGGTGCCGTTTGTCAGTTTTGGAATTAAAATTAGGTGCCCTTTTTTAAGGACACCGCCCTCGAAAGGGTTAATAAAGACCGACTGAAAAATAAAAAATCGTTGTAAGTCAGGTAAAAACCGTAAGTTAGTAACATTGCGTGTGGAACCTTAAGGACTTATATTTCAAAACGTTTCCTAAGCCTATCTTATGTTTTCGCATCTAATCAAATACGAGTGACTCACTGCCTCTATTATCAAATGTCCGATATTTGAATTATAAGGAACATCTGTATTTTTCAGGTAACAGGTGATCTCGATAAGAAAGACAGGTGAATTTCGTTTCCAGCATGTCGCGAAATATTGGAGGAGGGAATACAGACATCTGTTTTCTTTTCACATCTACATTGCATAAAATGATATTCAATATCACATGAATCTAATGAAGAAACATTTTCTTTCTTTTTATTATTATTAAAAATAAACCTGGTATAATAGCGTTTTTTATTATTGAACATGCAGTAACATAAGCAAGCATATGTTGCACATTGACTATGGGGTATTTTCCAAATTTAAAAACTGATAACACTCGTGAATCTGCAGATCAGGGGCCTCAACATCAACTCTACAATTCATTGCTCATTAATCTCACCTTGCATAATTTTTAATGGCATAAAACTTGCAAATTTATTTATTTTAGTTCTATATCTATTTGTAAGCATATAAAATTTTTCGAAGTTTCTGAAAATTTTAGAAGTTTCAAGTTAAACGCGGTTTTATGCAATGATATTCCGACGAACTTCTTCTTCTTATTATTTTTTTAGGGTGAAAAGTATACCTTTGAACCTCTGTTGTCATTTTAAATGTATGTTCTCAATTTCCAGTAATTGCGCAATTTTCGCTCTTCGACTTTATGGTATGGATGCGTTTTCTACATTATTAAAAAATTTTCTGTGAAACTACAGAGAATCTACGGGTAATCCATTATCTTAAGTCCTGTGAAAATACAGAGATTAGAAAAACCGAGATTATGTTAAATAACAGAGAAGTTATTCGATAAATTTACAATAGACTCTGTAAATTAACATCGTTAAAAATACACAAGACTCTGTACATTTATTTTTAATGATAATAATTTAATTTAGTTTTAAAAATTAGCGAATCACTCAATTTTCAGTGAGCTTCAAATAATTTGAATCTTTCGAGTCAATTTGAACTGCTGTATCATTTAATTTTTACACAATTTGTTTCTAGCCGCCCTGAGGCTAGAACTAACTAGAGGTCTGCACGGGCCGGAATTTCCAGGCCCAGGCCCGGCACTGCACGAACGAAAGCTATCTTAGCCCGGCACGGCGTAAAAATTAAAAGTTCGGCCTGGCCCGTTTACATTTTCATAGTTCTCGGCCCGGACCATACAAAAAAAAAGTGAAAATTGTCCCGGCCCGACTCAATTTCTACAAATAAATTCCGTTTTTTTCTCGACATACAATTAAGATTCTTTTAATTCATACTACATGCGTATCTATTGGAACATTTTACAATATATTTTAGATTACTATGTGTTCGCAAAACAGAAAACACACAATAGTAATATTAATGATTACGTACAGTCTTAGACGTTTCAAATTTCAAACAAGAATTCATTAAAAAATTACAGTCTTAGACGTTTCAAATTTCAAACAAGAATTCATTAAAAAATTAATGTAGTTTAAAATAAAGGGTTAAAAACATGATAACTTTTGAAGCTGTATAATGAAAAGTAGGTTTGTGAAAATATTTCTCGGTCCTTTTTTAAGGCCTTTCTCAAATCCTTTGGATTTGAGAACACATTCTGACACATTTCTGAATTAATTTCTTTTCGGAAAAACGTAAGACTGGCAGGTATTCTTATTCAGAAACTATGTAAATGGCTAATTTTTTATTTATTTTTTAATATAAAAGCAATATATCTTTGAGAAAATATTGTCAAAGTTAGCGTTTCGAATCGAATTTCCGGAAGCGATAGCACGGGAAAGGATAAAAACATATAGTCACGTGATAAGAATCTCTTATATCTCTGTAAGTAATTTTTCAAAAATGGAAAACGCTATTCGATTCCAAATCTCTTTAATGGTCAGGCCTTCCAATTTATGCCTTTAGAGTTAAAAATGAGTCTGAAAATGTGTTGGGAAGTTTAGCATTGTTGAACAGCGAATTTCAGGACCAGCTTAAGGTACTATGTAACTGTTTCAAAAGTACTATTATCAGAAATTCATTATCGCTCTTAATACTTTTACAAAACATAATGCCTGCCCTATACATACTTAGAAAGATTAAGACCACTTTCGTCCCGGCACGACTACGTAGAAAAAAAATTGCAAGTTTGATCTTGGCCCGGCACGAGTGTGCTGAGAAAATTAAACCCAGGATCAAACACCCGATGCTGATCTCTGCAATGGACATGTTGCATTTCTGTACTGATGTTGTCAAACTCGCATCCGCTCATGATTCACATTTATACTTCTTCTCGCGAAAGTTATATTCATTGAAAATGGCTAATATTTTATCGGCTCGGCCCAGCAGGCCCGTTCATTTTTTTTTGCCGGCCCGGCCCGGCTCAAGTTCGCCTTCATTTTGCTGGGTACGGGCCTCGGGCCAAGCCCGGGCCGTGCAGATTTCTAGTTTGAACCCGAGACCTCTTGACAGTGGAAGAACACTTTACTGACTGATCTTTAACAGCTGTTACAAAGTTTGTCTTTTATAGTTCAGCGGGGGGAAAATCTATTGTACTTGTGCTTTTCAAAGATTTCGCTTCAAATATATTTGCTAGAAAATTCGTAAACGGTTTATTTCAATTTATTTTAGACCGATACCTAATACCTGTTATTTAAAAAATCATGCATCGAGCATAGATTACAAATGCTACATGCTTCATTTTCAACACCGAACATACCAGGGTAAGCTTCAATAATATACATCAATTACATGGCGATCCGAGTATATTTACGCGAGTTAGAGCACGGGCAGACAGACAAACCGAATTCATAAACACTTTTCAACTATAATGGAAAATGTTAAAAATAGAAAAGTAATATTTTCGTCATTTTTAGCAACATAAAGAGTGCCGAATCCCCTTAAAAAAGATGCACCTAAATCTCTCAATAAAGTTGTTAATGTAGTAAGGAAAACAATTGTAACGAAGTCTACTTATAACGAAAAGTTTTCCCATTCTCTTCAGCTTCATTATCAGCGGTTTCTTTAATAATAGTTATAAAACTTTTCGTTTAGCAATTGGTGTTAAAAATAGTTTTTGCGAAAGCTTAGTATAACAGAATGGTAATTTGGATAAGTGTTAATCACATCAAAGTGTTAGGTTTTTTTATTAGCTTTACGTCACACAGTATGAATCATGCCCAGACATCCGGACGTCTTGACTGACCGCTTTTAAAAGGCTTCATCTGTTATTTAACAGCGCTTCCCGCTCTCAGTGTAGAAAATCAATATGCCACAAGCTGTTTGATCCTTTTAGGCGCACGAATTGCTTTTCTTCAAGTAGAGTTTTATTTGTATTTTTAGTTTATACATACCGCATTTTGTACTGCAAGCGAAGTCGGATCTTTTAGTGCGTTTCATGCAGTTTTTTTAAATACGGACAGACCAGTATAATTTGTACACTAGGGTTTCTGATAGGATCCCATTTTTAACAAAATTAAAATTTTTAACAAAGACTATCTAAAATGTGAAAATAAAACAAGACATTTTTTCATTTTTGCTAGAGCATTTTATAAAACGTTTGTAAAAATATCCTTCACCGAGTCTCAAAGAACCAAAGGCAAAATGTGTTACAGTAGAGCCTCGATTATCCGAAGTAATTGGACCGACCCTCTTTCGGAAAATCGAAATTTTCGGATAATCGAGAATGCTTCAATTCTAAGATTAAGGAAAAATATACGCGGTATTTCTTATTATGGTAACAAGTGCTTAATAAAAATAAAGCAATAGCAAAATAGAAACCAGAATAAATTACCTGAATTTAAATTTTGAAATTAAGTACCTTTTACATATTTCACAAAAGTTTTAAACAAAGTTTTGTTTTAACAGTTTCGATTGCCTTTGCTTTGCTGCTCTACCACATAATACTATTAAATCACCAGTATCACTGTCTTTCTGCTACTCCAGCCATGACAAACATTTTGTTCGTTAGCTAATTTGTTCGGTTCTCCCTCCTCTTACTGTGTTCCAGTTCACTTCGCAGTTTACGGGAGCTCAAGTTAAATTCAAAGGAATTCTAAGAAATGGGATCCAAAATATTTATGTGTATTCGTTTTTTGGAAAGGACCACTTGCACACAAGGAATGTGATAGTAAAAAAAAAAAAAAAAAAAAAAGCTTTAAAAATGGATTTCGGTTAACTGAGAGTTTCGGTTAAAAGAGTTTCGGATAAAACAGGTTCTACTGTATTTTTCATTATTTATTATAGTGGAGAGGGGCAGAGGTATAGCAGAGCCTATTAGTTTTAGTTTTTCTAAATTAAAACACGTTCTGGTGAAATATCATTATTGTACCAACATAAGATAAGCGTGAGCAATAAAAATATTCAATTGAACAGTTGAGTTAAAAAAGAAAATACTTAACGGTTTTCTCTGGTCAGAATATGGTTGAAAAATACTTTATTTACCAAGCCCGCTGTCCGATTTGTACGCGAACGAATACCTTCTTGCTACTAAAACATATCCACCAAATGAGAGCTCAATCAAAATCATAGTTTGAGTTATCATATTCATACACATACATACATCCTTGAAATATAAATTAACTTATTTTTATTATTATCTTGACAACTATAACGTCAGATACTGGTTCACTTCGTGCCAGCTATTGGTTTTTCAAAATAGGGTTGGTGTCAGTTACTAGAGTTATTGACCCTATTTATGAAAAAATTAATTTTTAATTACACAATGTATAAATTTTCAAAATTTTGTCAGCAACAATTTTTTAATTTATCTCTACTACACTTTTAAAAATAAAAATAAGAAAAAAATAGATTTAAAATTATTTTGTAATAGTGATTTGAACAAGAAAAAGTCCTTATGGTGTCAGTTACTGGGGGTTTCACCTTAATGTATCAAAATTGCATATTGATTTCGTAAATTTTGGAATACTGAACATCCTTAAAATGTATAGTTGACTAAAAGTGGAAAGTAAAAAGAGAACACGCCATACATTTTACCCACCGAATTGTCCCATAAAAGAGAGAGAGAGAGAGAGAGAGAAAAAAAAAAAAGGAAATAGGAATTCGATTAAAAATTATGTCTTCTTCTATTTATGTTAAACAAAGTAAGCTCAGAGGATCTCTTCATATTGGTATTGTACAAAACTCTAAAATTTTCCATACGAACACAAATTCTAACATAATATTTGGCTATTTCGGTAAACTTTACATTAGGATATTAAACGGGAAGTCGATCAACTGGTTTAGGAATTAGGAAGATTTAAAGTTTGGAACTCTTATTTTAAAATCATTTGTAATCATTGGAAATCGATTGCAATGCGTGTAGTTTTTTAATCATAACTCAAAAACTACTTTGCGGAATGAGCTTTAATTTTGTATCCGCATATTTAGAACTTCTAGAAATCGATTTCTGTTATAAAATTCATCGGTTAGATTTCATATATTTTTAAAAACTTAATTAAAAAGATATATTTTCGCAATAAATTTTCGGAAAAAAATGCGAATTGTAACCTATGAATTTTTTAAGACATATCGATTTTTGGAAGCTTCAAATGTGAAAATCCAAAATTTGAGCTCATTGCACGAAGAAGTTTTTTGAGTTATGAAGGTTTAAAATTTTGAACTCTTAAATTGATCTGTAATCATTGCAAAACAGATTGCAATGCGGCTAATGTTTTAACCATAACTCAAAAACTACTTAACCATATGGCTTTCCGTTTGGTATCCTGGAGTAAAATTTATCGAAAAAGCCAAATATGATGTCAAAATTTAGCGTTAGTTATTGAAAATTTGAGAGTTTGCTTCAGTTTCAGTATGAACCTGCTAAGTTTCTCCCGCCATTTTCCTTGAAACATAAATACAGTAGAACCTCGATTAACCGAGTTTTGATTAATCGAGGTTTCTGTTAACCGAGCCGATAACAAAGTCTGATTTTTTTTTCTTTTGAATGAGCTTTGAAAATGACCACACTTTTTAGTTCACTGTCCGCGCTATACAGGCTCTTCTTCCCGCAAAAGCACTCAACTTCCAAGAAACATTGGACCCTGAGACGTCAACAGCGAACAATGCTTTGTTTCAGTGGCCGTGTGAACTTTCGTAAATTTTTCAATTTGCTTTTTAAAATTTACTACTAGTAGTTAATTTCCTTTTTAAATTTGTTAAGTTGTGAAATAGAACTTTACATTTATTTATTTTTATTATTTAAAAAACGTTCTTTTTTTTTTTTTTTTTTTTTTTTTTTAAGAGATGTTAAATTCGCAAGCACAGCGAGTTTTTACGCACAGTTTTCATTAAATGAGATTTCCGATATTCGAGGTACTAACGGCCCCAATTAGCTCGGATAATCGAGGTTGCACTGTAGAAAGAAAACATAATTTCCAATCAAATGACAATTTCCGTTTTGTTTTGGGACAACTTTGGTGACAAAAATGTATAAGATCTCCCTCTTTTTTTTTTTTTTTTTTAGCGAATTGTATTTTAAACGATTTTCGACAATGTGTCCGAATTCTTTTGAGTGTCCTTATAAACAAGCTATAAATGTCATAGACTTCCTTTTAAATGGGAAATATGACATGCAAACATTAATAACACACCAATTTTAAGAGAGTTAGAGCTCAGATAGAAGACAGACAAATTGAAGTCATGAACACTTTTCAACTATGTTGTAAAATGTTTAAAGAGCATTTATTAACCTTAGCCACTCTGGCAACATTTTAAAATTTGTCAAAAAGACTGTTGTCTTACATTTATATTTTTAAAGTAACTAGGAATTCAACCCGGCCTTCACGGGTTACAAAATATAAGGGAAATCCTTTTTTTTTTCAGTTATTTAAAACCGTATTTATTTATTTATTTATTTATTTTTTACATTTTTATTTATTTAGGGGAAAGTAGGGGAATGGCGCTCACTTAAGGGAAAACATGAATAGCTAGTCAAATTTAGACAAAAAAATCAATATTTTATTAACAAAGTATAACTCCAAAGCATAAGGAACAGTTTGCAATCAACTAATTTGCATAAAAGTTTAAGGAATTTTTTTTATCGTTTTATTTAAATAACCATCGATTGAGTGGTAATGCCCGACATGGTAGGGTAATTGCGCTTAGAGTTTGAATACAACATTTAAGTAACACAAAAGTCACATATGTAGTTATGTGGGCTGTTCACATTACTGCAGACTTTTTGCGACCATTTTACACATATTGTGTTACACATATAGTGGGCTACTTTTTAAAAAAATATAGGTTTTTTGATTTTCACCACTTTTTTGAAACCGCAAAATTCTCCTTGTTTGATGACAGATTAATTAAGGCGAAAACAGGGAATTTTAACATTGCAAAAAAGTGGTGTTAATCAATAAATTTGAATTTAGAAAAAGTTGCCCACTGGCAACACTTCTTTTGGAATTCCACGCGAGCGCCATTACCCGTTATCGCCATGTTGGGTTTTAATGCATTATAATTGGCGTAACAACGCACTACAAGAATAAATAAAGGCTTGAAAGTACAGCTAAATGTATATATTTTGTAAACATAATGAGTAAATTAATATTTGAAAATATGAGTGTACACTTACCTTCAAGTTAGATGTTGTAGAATTTTATAATAAAACAACTGCAAACTAATAACGTGAGGACACAAAAATACTTTCCTTCCGACGGTCATTATATCCTTACTGGGAACTTACGATGAAGTTCGCTAGGTGCCCGTACCGATCGCACGTTTTCAATTCTATTCTGTTTAGAGATATTGGGTGAGCGGGATTACCCTTCTGACCGTCATTACCCTACTTTCCCCTATTTATTTTTCGGACTAACAGCAACAAAAATCCTTTTTACGTGAAAGATATAATTAAGGTTTCCAAAAAAAGTTTTGAAATTTATTAAAAGCGGCACTTTTGTATTGGCCTCGTGCCAAAAGTTGATAAGCGAAGTAATAACCAAAGATCGACATTTACAGCAACAATTTTTATTCGGATAATTTTAGTTGTTTAACCCATTATCGACGAGCCTACACTTCTTTTAATTCTTCGACACCAGTTTTAGCCACTTTGTGATTTGGATTTATTTAATCGTTCAAAATCTCAGATTAGATAATAGGAAAATTTCCAAACTAAAATACTGGTATTCAAATTTAAAAATTTTGTTCGCCTTACCTGGCAAGTTTTTTTGCCAACCGGCTTTAATGAGTTAAGCGCGCAGTTGAATTGCATGTCTTAAATTTGTGTTTTATTTATTTTTCATCATTTTATTAATTTATCGATGAAGTTTTAATTTCGTTATGCAATATAGGCCGTAAACAAATGCCGAACTATTTATATTATTTTAAGAGAAAACGGGTTTATGTTTCGTAGTCGTCTGCATGCAATAGAGATAAACTAAAAAAACATTCATGCTTGAAAATTATTTTAAAAACCGTGAAAATGAGTAAAGCGCGATACAGATTTCAAATGAACTGCATTTGAAAGTACATACTTTTTCCTATTCGACGGTGTAAAAATTGAAAATGTGCGATGTTTAGAAGTTAAAAACTAGTCGGATATGCCAATCCCAAAACTTTCTTCTATCTCATACATGTTAATACTTCAAAATTATCTACTACAGTGCCGAAATTAAATGGTAATATATGCCCATCATGAGGATTCTAAAGATATGAAATTCCGTGCATTAGTCCTTGAGATAGGACTATCGCTAAAATCGTGTAAAACATGCAAAATGCAGCATATCAGCACCAACGGTTAGGCGATTTACACCAAAATCTAATCATCAACAACTTATGTCAACTTCTAACTGAATCTGAAATTTGATGAAAATCCGTGCATTAGTTTTTGAGATAGAGCTATTGCGGAAATCGTAAAAAATTCCACATAGCAGCGCCACCTGTGGAGCGATTTACACCAAACACTAGTTAGGACCAATTTATACAACGGACTAACTGAATCGGAAACGTTATGAAAATTCATGCATTAGTTCTTGAGATACAGCTATTGAGGAAATATTGAAAAATGCAGCACAGCAGCGCCACCTGTTGGCGATTTACACCAAAAACTAAATAGCACTAATTTATATCAGGGACTAACTGAATCTGAAGGTTGATGGAAATTCGTGCATTAGTTCTTGATATAAAGCTATTGCGATGATCAAGGATAATGCAGCATAGCAGCGCCACCTGTTGGGCGATTTTCCCCAAGAAGTAATCAGCACCGAATTACAAGGACTAACTGAATCTAAAGTTTTATGAAATTCCGTACATTAGTTCTTTTTATTAGCTTTATTCGCTTATTAGCTTTTTATTCTTTTTATTAGTTCTTTTATTCTTATAGCTATTGTGGAAATCGTGAAAATGCAGCACAGCAGCGCCACCTATTGGGCGATTTACACGAAAAAGTAATCAGATCCAATTTATATCAAGGTCTAACTGAATCTAAAGTTTTGTGAAATTCCGTAGATTAGTTCTTGAGATAGAGTGCCCACAAAATTTTTGTCACATACAGTGACAGAGTGACAGACAGACATTTTCTAAAAACCATGAAATCGTGTTCAGGACCTTCTAAAACGTATAAATCCACCGAAAACCAGAAATCGAAAATTTTCACGAATCCAATATTTTCTTCTTGTAAAGATGGAAGAAAGTAAAAATTGCAGTAAAAGCGAAATTTAATCGTCTGCTGCCACTGTCTAAAGGACGTAGCGTTACGCACGGACACGTTTGTCCTTTATAATATAGATATTCTGGTCAACCTATAATAACCGTGCGTAAATTTATTGACAACCCAAACCCATTTCACTATTTTGAAAATTTTCTAAAATCTATATTTTGCAAGTTTATGCGACGAAGTTTCCTTTTTACGAGTTATCTGCCGCATAGCAACCAACTGCAAACGTCTAGTTCCAAAAGACTGAGAAATTCAAATGAGGAAATCTAAGAAAAGGTCAAACACAGAATTGTTAAAACTGATCAGCGAGTCTTTATTCAGTAAATATTCCTTTATGCAATCCTCAGTGTGAATTTTAGTATAATTCTGTATTTATGGCTAAAGTTTAAGCTATAGACGTTCATAAATTATACAATATGAACTTTAAGAAGCTCAATGTTTTACTTAAAAGGCGGTTAAAATAATAAAGTTATAAGTTAAAATATACATTTTATTTAAAACATCTTAGTACTTTCAAGCTTATTTCCCAAGCTCATCATCAGAGAATATTTGATTAACTAATAGCTGTTTATTTTTACAAATACGTCGCATCATTTTGAAATGAGAGAGGCAATAATTATTAGAGTTGAAAGTAGAAGTAGCAGTCTCTTGGATTGAATTTGGAGAAAAATATATACTATTAATTGCAGTTCTATTTCTTTTATTACATCACTCTGTTTCTCATACGCCACTTTCATTAAATGCCTAGCTGGATAGTCGAAGTAGCAATGTTTCAGATTAAAATTACGCAGAAGGAAATATTTAACTGTTGTAAACCATAAACTTTAATACGTCACTTTGCTCGAATGCACCAATGAAGGTGTGCGAAAAGAGCATCGCGTCACTCTAGCGGTCTGTAAAAAAATACACGTGGGATGCACCGCGGTAGTCTGTCTTTTTCGTTAGCCTGAGCTCAAGTCGCCTTTTAACCTCTTGGGGACGGGCGACCGGTATATGTGCCGCGTAAAGTGCTCAGAATCCATGATTATTCTCACCAGTAAATTTTTATTGTAAATTTTGTCTTATTTAATCTGAACATTTTCCCGATTCAATTGGGCAAAATTTTCTGTTTTGAAAAAACGATGATAAAAGATTAAAAATTTTGTAACAGACGCTCGTCCCGAAGGGATTAAGTAAAACAGTGAACTTCTTAAAGTTCATACTGCATGGTTTATGTTTAAATCAAGGTGAAATATCGCGTTTCGTCTTATGATTTTATTTATAGAGGTTCGTTTTATTGAAGTTCAAGTATCTTTTACTTAAATTTAATATTTTGAGCACTAAAATATTAAATTAACCTTAAATATTATTATTTCTTTGATTTAAGACGTCACTGTAAAAAACTTTCTCCGATAAATACATTTATTGTCTTAAAAGAGAAAATTCCGTTTGGCAAACCAATATTGGTCCGACTTCAAAGAGATCGATATAAGTAAGCGTCCTATCTTAAATGGGAGAGGTAACCGCAAGATTAAAGGCGAGGTCACATCAATCAAGGTTGCACGCCACGTAGCGGACGGGGTTAAACATCAGGAAGATGCCTAACTGTTTTCTTACTTCACACCACTAAAATTGTAAAGTTTTTTCACATTGATTAATAGCTGAAATGTCTCTGACAAGGCGAAGAAAACTTCGTGGTGTCAAGTGCATCTGGACGCCCCTCTCGCTACGCCATTATTTTGCAATAAATGTGATAAACAAAATTCAGTTCCATGAGTGACTATGAAGATTTAAAGTAAAAAATTAAAAAATGCATTTTCTGTTCGAATTTGTTCTGCCAATGATCAAATATGAGAAAATAAAAGGCTGAACAGAAAATCTTTAATCTTCGTAAGACTTTAGATGTAGTCTAAACTAGACTAACTATTCCTTATCATGCTTTGTTTTATAACTGCTCCATACCTCCCTGTTAGTAGGGAGGTATGGGAACATTTTGAAACGCACAATTTCTTTAATTAAAAAATTATTTCTGCATATTATGTTCCTATATTGTTTATGGACATTAGAATGTGCCTCATCTTGTATTCTCTGCATTGAAATTTTTGTTGTTGTGTCAAATAAAGTTGATTTTCCAATTTTTTACAAAAAGTGTCCCATTCCTTCCCACTCTTCCCTACTCTAACTCTCGTAAATATTCTTGGATTGCCATGTAAATTCTATATGTTATTTAGGCTTTCCATAAAATGTTAGGTACTGAAAATGAAGTGTGTCTCTGTTTCATTAATAGTTCGTTTACAGGGACACACAAAAGAATTCAGATAGACTATGGCCTATGGGGAAAAATCGTTTGCAAGAATTTAGTTACAGGACTGACTATGATCGATAACTGCTGAAAGTTGGTTTTCCTGAGTGGAATGCATTTTTAAACAAATTTTTAGGGTATTGCGCGGTGTGTATAGATTTTGTTGATCATATACAGGGCTGCACGAAAAATTAGCACACATTACCGGATATGAATAATTGCTGAAAGTGGGTTTTCCTGTGTGGTATGCATTTTTAAACTTATCTAATTTTTAGTGTATTGCGTGGTGTGTGTAAATTCTTTAGATCATATACAGGGCTGCATGAAAAATTCGCACACATTACCAGATATGGATAATTGCTGAATGTGGGTTTTCCTGTGTGGTATGAATTTTTAAACTTATCTATTTTTTAGGGTATTGCGTGGTGTGTATAAATTCTTTAGATCATATACAGGGCTGCACTAAAAATTTGTTCACATTACCGAATATGGACAGCAATTGCTATTAATAGATTTTTACTGAATTATGTTTTTTTTTTAAATTGTCTGTTTAAATATTTAATTTCATTGAATAAAAAAAATTAATTTCGGATTAATATTCTGTTAGTGCTGGTAAGTGACTCATATTTTCTTTCTTTCTAAAGAAAGTTTCTGGTTTTAATTGATTAAAAATAATATGAATGTTGGCAGCTATACTTTAGCGTATGCCCGAATGGTTCATTCGATATCAAACTAACTCAGTATGCCCATCATTAGATTTAACTAAGACTTTATAAACACAAGGGGATAAATCCGGCCTTTCCGGGTTACAGAATATAGGTAAAAACTTTTTTTTTTTTAATTGATACCTCTAATATATTTTTTACGTTTAATATATATATATTAGAATGCCCGCTAACATATTTATATGAAAAATAGCAATTATGCGTTCAAATAAAGTTTTGGAAATATATTAAAAATGATACGTTCGTATTGGTCTTGCACCACGAATTAACAGCCGAAGAAATTGCCAGAGGTCACTGTTTACAATCAGACTTTCTGATTTTGATCATTTCAGTGGTTTAAGCGTATAGGGAAGAGTAGCCATATTTGGACCGCTGCTTGAAATGGACCGTTGCCATTCTGCAGTTAATTACAGAAAGAGAAGCCATCTACCACTGAAATCTTACTCATCAGAATGATGTCATTTACGATTAGAAGAAGCACTCGCCTACTACGTACTGTTTTCAGACAATTAAAAAAAACCTAAAATTAGCCGTTTTAATCCAAATTTTTCCTACTAAGCGTAAGTGAATACAGTGAAACCTCCCTGAGCGACCGCCTCCATTAAGAGATCACCTCCTTGAACGACCATTTTTTCATGGAACGAAATTTATTCCCATAGGCTCAATACTAATTTTACCTCTATTCAGAGACCATCCCAGTTGAACTCCCTCCATGAGCGACCAATTTCTTTGAAGAAAATGAAACAAATTCTGTTTTTTCCTGGTCGCTTTAAGAAGCTATTATTAGATTAATAATCCCGGAGAGCGCATTATTCATCAAACTTCTAAACTAAGTTTAGAATTTTTATTTATTCCGGTAACTTTTAAGTGTTTAAACTCCTTTGTGCCTTTTTAGGCAATGAATTTAACTCTGATGACAAAGTAAGGATGAAGGTCAATAAACTCCCCTGCCCTATTTTGTCAGGAAATTCTCAAAGAAATAGATAAATTAAAGAAATCGTCATAATTTGTTCCCGTAAAAAAAAAAAATAAATAAAAAAAAAAAAAAAATAAAATAAAAAAAATAAAAAACATTTGTTTACTGAACTTTGAAAGGACTTGGAAATAAAAGTTATAAAAAAACCCGTAAAATCAAAGCAAACGTCAATGTATTCATTTTTTAAACCCTGCACTAATTAACTTATGTCATTAATTTGTGTTTGATACTTAAATTCTCCTATTTTTTCCTAAAGTGAAAAATAAATTTTACTAACATTAATTGTTACCTTTTTTCAACAATTAAAATCTAGATTTAAACATGACCTCCATTAAGAGACCACCTCTCGGAGCGACCCATTTTTATTGGAACGGAACGTGGTGGCTTTAGGGAGGTTTTACTGTACATTAAAACTAAGGTAAGTTGTTATATTTCCATATACATATATAAATTCATCTGTTTATTGCGCATATTTTTCACGCGGATTTGTTTGATTTCGTTTTCGTTTTTAGTCTTGAGATTATCTGTTTTAAAAAATGGCGCAGTTTCCTTAATTGGGCCAATTTAAGTTGCTTAATTTGCACCAGATATACGATCATAAACTTGAAGAGTAAGTAATGAATTTCGAAGTCTGTGCAATTTGTAAACTATTTTTTTAGTTTTTAATATTTTGTAAGGGATTACTATCTATTTTTTTTTGTATATCTGGATCAATTTCTTTATACAGTTTAAGCCTATAAAAACATAAAATATATTTTTACATGTTTACGCAATACATTTTGTTTGCAATTTCTTTTATCTTGTTTGTATGTGTATTTATTTTCTTTGAATTCTTTATTCCTACGGCGTATTTGATTTACAGAGTTGAATTCAAACATTTACGGTTCTATGAAGGGGGAGGGGGCAGACTTTTTACAGTTCTGGAGGGTGTAATTACACTTTTTTGCCATTAACACTAGAACGCCGGAATATTTTACGTAAGTTTTATAAAAATATATCAAACAAGAACATTTATTTAAAATTATTTAAGTTAATTGTTTAACTTATTTCAGAGTAATTTGAATTTAACTTATTTACTGAAGAAATTACTGGTTGGAATTGATAATTAGTCCCTTGGTCGGTGTCGAATAGACACCTGCTCGGCGTTCTAGTATTAAAACGCATGCAATCTCAAATCTTCCCGGGGGAGTGGTTATCTCAATGCTCTGCGGGGGATCCCGTGAATTCAACACTGTTTGAATATATGATGTTTTGCGTTGATTAATTGCAGCGTATTTTTTTTTTTCAATATAGCATATTTTTAAACACTTTTTTAATGTAATTGAACAATGTTGAAAACGACGCAGACAAACTCTCTGGAAGAAGAACACCCGTGACAGCAAAGCTGTTAAAGATATAGAAAACGAAAAGGAAAGAGTAAGTTGTGAAGAAATTGACCTGCAAGAACGCTGCACCTACAAATCCCCCCAAAAAGCCAAAGAATCATTAGAAATGTTATCTCCCTTACTAAATTCATTTAAATCAAAGTACAGACGGAGCCAAACAACAACAACAACAACAACAAAAAAAAAACCAGCTGTGTTAACATCTTCGCCATATAAAGTAAACCTTGAAGCGAAAAAAAAAAGACAAAAAGGAAGCTCTCATAGCGCAACAGCAATTGGAACATCAAGTTTTAAAAAACAGGCGTAATGCAATTGGAAAAAAAAATGGCGGAAGGGAAGACCTACAAACATAATGTAAAGAAAACTTTTGTTGCAAAAAAAAAAAAAAAAAAAAAAAAAAAGGTCTAATGATTCAGAATCTAAAAAGAAAAATCAAGACAGTGATGATTGATTTTGCCTAATTTGAAGGAAAAATAAAACAGCAGATGTTCAGATTGCCAAATACGGTTCCATGTTATGTGCGCTGGAATAAGAAAAGAATAAACGAAATTCATGTGTAAGCTTTGCATCACTTCTTACATGATATTTATGTAACTGGCAATTAGTTCCATAATTTCTATTCTTAATTACAGGTAACTTTGATTGATATTTTAAATACATTTAGGTTTAAAACAATTATTCTTATTTTCAGATATTTGATATCATTACATTTCATTGCTGTTATTTTGTTTGTTTCAATAATCGCAAATTTTGCTTTTAATAAAATTAGTTATATTTCCTAGCCATTAAAAGAACTTGATATTGTTTGGTTCAATTTAGGATACTGGGGGTCCAATTTAGGCGACCAGTTTCTGAATTTGGACCACTTTTGATAATTTTTTCAAATTAAAATAAAACTTAAGATTTTCAAAAAGAAATTGATCTGAAGATTTATTTAGTTAGTAGATGAATAGATTGAACCCGTGTAGTGAAGTTTTGCAGATATTCAAAAAATTAAGTGAGTTACACCTGAAAATAAGTGAAGTGGTCCAAATTCGGCTACTCTCCCCTAGTTCGATTATATGTTTTAAATTTGCGTTTTTTTATATATCGCACCCTTGCTACAAAAGTGTCACAACTCAAAAATTGACTTTTTTGAGTTATGGCTGCCATTCAGCTTGGTTTTTATGCCTCTACCAATCACCTAAACTGCCACATAGTGCATTAAAAATTCAGCCACCAGGTAGCAGTTGTGTCGATTTTTATGCTTGTAAAATGGCCACTGACCATTCCAGAAAAGTGCCACATCTTCAGTTGTGATCTAACCTTCATACGCGAAAGTTGTGAGTTCAAAAGTGCATTATTTTGAGTTGTGGCGTTTTTAATGATTCAAGTGGCGATGATCTTCCGAATGATTTCGAATTGTGGCAGTCTAGATCATTCATGTTTAAATATGTTTTGTTTCCTATTTTGAATTGTGACACTCTTGATGATCAAGTTTGGTACAATTGTTGGTTGGAACTCTAAGTGTGTCTCTTTTGATGTTGCAAACGAAGAAAAGTAACAAGACAGGAACAATGTCGGAGTGCTGTTTTTGTTAAACTCGTTGTAGCTACACAATATGAACTTTAAAATGTTTTCGTTTACTTAAAAGGTAACAGATAACAATAATGCAGATGCTTCAAGTTTAGAATATACATTTTATTTAAATTTCCGAGTACTTTCGGTCTACAATCCCGCAGCCCACATCAAGGAATATATCTATTAATTGCCGTTCCATTCTTTCAAACGTTACTTCGTTTGAAATGAGAGATTCTGTGGGTGCGTTCACGGCATAGATAAACATACAAAATAAGACATTTACAGCAAAATCTGTAATGACACCGTTAAGATGCGTCACTAGCGACAAGGGGGAACAACTAACAATCTTCCGAAATTTTCCTATGTTTGTGAAATTTCTTTATGCTTTACTCTATACTTTTAACCTATATTCTATGATTCGATTCTTTTCGAGGCGGACGATCTCTCGAAATTTAGCGTTGGAATGTGTCGTTGGAATTTAAGTGTATTTTTATTGTTAAGGAAATAACAATTTTTTCAAAACTTTTTTAAATCTTAAATATGTCCTGCTATTTTCTGCCCAGGAAGTCGAAACATTTTGTCGCTTGGATCGTTTTATCACCTACCAGAGAGAAAAAGAACTCTCTCATAAATAAAAGGATGCTGACAAAAATATTTCAAGGGGAGTACGCATTGCTGTTTACGATATAGAAGCAGTGATGCTAACGCCGAAAGGTTTAGTGTCGCCATTCTACTGCAAAAGCAAAATGAAATGTTATAATTTCACCAAAAGTGATTTGCGAACAAAGAATGTGGTGGAATGTTACTTCTGAAATGAAACAGAAGGTAAACATGGTGCAGTCGAAATCAGAAGTAGTGTGATTCGATATCTTGAATTGCGAGTGGAAACAGCGCAAAACACTGACATTGGTGTAATATTGTAGGGGTGACCATGGGAATGGCGACACCTTAAGAGAATTTAATTTCTTTCACCGCAAAAAAATGTTTATTTTTTAATAGTAAAAATTCTAAAGCTGAATCATTATCTTTAGTATCTGTATAAATTTAACCGTAACCATAACTGTAAAGTAAGCACACATAAAGAAAATTTCTTTCAACCTCTGTACAGTGGCGGGATTACCCAGGATACTGGGGTAATTCCGCCACTGCATCGGGGTAATGACGTCACTCTTTAATGACCTAGTAAATACATAAAATGGATACTAGGAAACACATAACCTACTAAAAATGTTTAGAAAGCAATAATTTATCAAAATAATGAATAATTACAATGTTCCTTAAGCTAGATTTATTAATGTGCTAAGCTTACAATTTAACTCAAATTGGAAAAGTCACCCTTTGCCATGGTGGCGGCATTACCCCGAGAGGACAATATAGTGGAAAACACCCAGCAAAGCCGAAAGAAGAACCGAACTTGTTCAACAAATTGCATCAAAATATCGGCGAATGCATGTAGATTACGGATAATATTATTTTAAGTACCTAATGTTTCAATAAAAGATGTTTACCTCTACTCATTTGAAGCTCCAAAATAAGAAGCAACTAGATGAAAACTAAATTTTTCACTAGAAAAAGCGAATGACGTACAACAAAACCATTCTCACTCTAGGCACTGTTTCTATTGTTGGCCGCTACAGTGCAGGCGCAATCACTATCTCAAACTGCCGTTAGTTTTTAAACTAGACGCGGTGGCGGCATAACCCCGAGTGGCGCGATTTCCCCGATCTCCCCTACTCAGACAGTTGTTGTGGGAAAAAATATGTATTTGCTTGCTGCATATGCATACACAGTACAGTGCTTCGTAACCTGAAATATCACGCAATTTCTAATAGACAGACATTCTCAAAACGAGGGTGATAATGTGCACAGTGTCATTAAGAAGCAGATTGCAAAGAATCTTAAATTCTCAGCCATATACGTACCAGAGCAATACGTCACGTTGATACAGATGGCGAAAAAGAGAGGACCCCCTTACCATGTTAATGAGTTCACATTCGAGAATTTTTATGATATAAAGTTGCTGCAAAAAGAATGGGGTAACGACTTTAACGTGGACATAATTAAAATGAATATGAAATGGCAAGAAATCAAGATGCACCGAAGCGAACGAGATCACTCTCGTGCATTTTTCTATGAGACATCCTACAGAGATGAAAATTTCAAGAAGGTGAACGTGTGCAATAGTAAGAATACACGATCTCAAGAGGATTTGAATTCTGTTGCGCTAGTGTGGGCCTGTTCATGTAAAATCCGCTTACCTGGTAATGCAAAAAGGCATTCAAGACTTCATTAATAAAAATATAATCCAGAAATTTTATTTTAATTCGTTCCTCAAAAATGTTTTGAGATAAAGCAACTAAATAATCCGCAACCAGACAAAGAAGACTGACTTACGTTTGTTATTTACAAGTTTTTTTAAACTGTTGTATTAAAGTTCAATGCATTTAATTATCATTAATTGATATTATATTAAGTACTGTGTGCCTAGTTCATTTGCAATCATAGATTCGTTTCGTAGTTTAATTTTATAGGTACAAGTGATTAAGGTTTTAATACATTAAAATGTTATTTAAAAAATCCTTGGTTGGTTATTGATTTCGTGTTGAATCCAGTGAAAGCAGTTATTATCTGGGAGCTTATCTTTCACTTATGGAACACTCAGGAACAAATAGAACAAATCTGTAAACACAATAGTTACTGTATTACTAAATGTTAGTCATTTATCTTAATGTTTCTATTTGAACTGTTTTGTTTTACTATGTTTAGAGTTAAAATATTGCAAAGGAATACATTTTCTTGAAGTTACCTGAAGTCAAAATAAAATAATATTATTCAATCATGTTGCAGCTTCATTCATTCACCCAAAATAAAGTGCTATCTAGGAAGGACATAAAAAAATAGATAAATCCTTGTTAATTAAACGTTATAACTCAAAACCCAATTTGCTGTCGAGTCACCAAAAGTGTCACATGTCCAGAAGACAAACAACAAAAGTGTCACAACTCAAAATGATGACGTACTCATTAGTCCATGTTGGGCGACAAAAGAGGCACAACTCAAAAAAATGGTATTTTTAGTTGAAAATTAAAAAAATCTGCAAGAATAGCAATCTATAATATTATTATATGCACAGTTCTTCTGAGCGACACCACTAGATTAACTAAAATTTACCTACTTAGCCCGGAAACAGTTTTTCGCATTTTCTGCAAAACAGAGTTTTTTGAATTATGCCACTTTTGTGGCAAGGGTGCGATATTTTATTATTTTAGTTATAGATTGATGAATGCATTAATTTCATTATGAAACATAAACTGGAAACAAATGTTGAGCTATTTACTTTAATTTTAGTGCAAACGGATTTATCTTTCACAATCTTCTGCTTGCGATAGAAATAGATTTGAAAAAGAATCATACTTGAAAATTATTAAAAACAATAAAAATTGCGCAAATTCCAATACAGTTTTAAGAAAATTTTAATATAATTTTCAAACAAATTGCATTTCAAAGTACATTTTATTCCCTATTCGACTTCGTAAGAATTCAAAATGTACGATACTTAGAAGTAAAAAAAAAATACAGTAAAAGTTAAATTTAATCGTTTGGTGTTGCCACCGTCAAAATGATGTCAGCGGACACGTTTGTTTTTTATCATATAGATATATTTAAAGTTACATATCTATAGTACTTTTCAAAAACAAAAGTAGCAACTGTTTTGTCTATTTTGTTCTACTTAAAAAAAAAAAAAAAAAAAAAAAAAAAAAACGATGCTTGTTTTATAAATCTAATGCCGTTTTGTGGCGGTTGAAAACAATACCATACACTGCCTTACAAAAAACACGGCAACTCACGAAAATATATATAAACATCCACAGCTTACAAGCTGGGTAATAATTATGAGAAGATTTCCTAGGAAATATATAAATTTAACCCCTAGGGGACGAGCGTCGCGTATACATGTTGCATATAAGGTGCTCAGAATCATTGATTATTCCCAGCAGTTATTTTTTATTGTAAATTTTGTCTTATTTAATCAGGAAATTTTCCCGATTCAAATAGACAAGTTTTCTGGTTTCAAAAACCGGCGAAAAAAGATTAGAAATTATGTAAAAGACTCTCGTCGCGAAGGGATTAAGAAAATATTCTGGTTATCTCAGAATTTGCGGAGACACAAACATTTATTGTCTCCCCCCCCTCTCCCCCCAAAAAAGAGATTCGAAAAATCGATAATAATTTTAAATACAAACTATCACAATAGAAAAACATTAATTTATGTAATGTTAATGACATATTGTTAGTAATTTTAGAACGCCGATGCAAAACTTCATGCAATGTTTTATATTATAAGGATTTTAAGTTAGCAATTTTTTAACAATGAAGCTTTTTAACGTCTAACTTTATTTATCAAAATTGTTTAATTTTGATAAATAATGTTAAATACGTTGACAATTAATTTTTAAACAATAATAAATTTAATTATGCGAAAGATAAAAGCAAAACTAAAACGGTTTAAAAAATGTTATTTTTGTTTTATTTTAAAATTGCATTTTTTTAAACAGAAAAACTGATATTCTGACCGCAAATGATGAAACAGCTATGTAACTAGAAAATGAAAAAAAGCTTAAAATTTGAAAAATTTCAGAAAAAAGCAAAAATTTGAAAATTTTCGGAAAAAAAGCAAAAACCGATACGGAAAGAGAGGTAAGATGACAAACCGAAATTATAAACATTTATCTTTTATGTTCGAAAGCAGTTATAAAAAGAACGAAGCAGCAGAAGTTTTCTAAACAAATAAACTACTGTGAAATGAAGCCGCAAAAGATATCTAAACAGATAATTGCCATGGAGAAACAGTTTCCGTTGTAACAGCTCTAGCTTGTATGTAGTTGTGAAAAGATTTATGTTGCAGTAAATGTAAGAATTTTTTATAGCTGGTTATCTACATACTGTACAAAATATGAATCTGAACATTAATTATATGTCTGCAGAAACAGGACTCATAGAATAAGGATATGGAACTTGACATCTCTAACACTTTTGAAGATGCTCTCTGAAAGTGAAAAATCGATTCATTTTTAATGCATATCTTTCCAATTCGAATAAGTCCTTTTCTTACTTTTGCTTTTAACACAGGTATTGTAACTTCAAAGGCTTCGGATAGGTTCAACAAATAAAAATTTTAAACACCTGCCCAGTTAACAGATTTTATATAGACATCACTGCTGTTAAAATTAATAAATACTTTTAGAGTAAAGACAAGGAAAGGATTAAGAAAAAAAAATACATTAATGATTTAAAAAAAATTTAAATACTTCTTAATTTTTAAATTTCCTTTAGGGGCTATGTATATATAACGTTATCATTTTAGAGGGGGGGGGGGCTGGCACATGATATCTTAAGATATCTCTAAGGGGAGGGGGTATTTGTCTTTTGATATTGTTATCATTTTTGATCCAACCAAATTTTTCTTTTTTTATCGGTAACTTTTTCTTTACATCAAAATAAGTCTTATCTTTTTTTAGTCTGTTATCTATTTTTATGAAAATGCAAAGTTATTATAAAAATCATTAAATTGATTAAGAAATCATTTAATTCGAAAATTTGGAATATCCCAACGATTAGCATTCCTATTCTTCTGTCATATGTAATCCGTTGTTGAGAAACTAGGTCCGAAGTATATTTGAAATGATACTTGTTATGTTTATTATTAAAGAAAAGAGAAAGAATGTTGTCCACCTTTTATGTTGATAAAAAGTCCTCCCCCTCCCTCCCCCCGTGCTGGAGCAAGTGCAAGAAGACATTATTGCTATTGAATGCATTATGTAACAAAAAGCTATTTAAATCTTTTAAATAGTAGCTAATTTTTTAAAAATGTTATTTGATATAAAGTTATTTCATATATGATATTTTATTGATTTCTCTTCATTTGAATAAATAAATGTATAACCATATCTGTATGTCACTGCAAGCAAAATAAAAAAATTGCAAAAATCAAAATAATATTTAGACATTGAGAGCGATATTATTAGGTAGGGGGCGGGTGGTTCGTGGGATGATAATGTATGATATCGCAAGGGGGGGGGGAAGGGTCCAAAATTATAAAAAAAAATTATAACGTTATATATATTTGGCTCCTTATTGGGAAATACTCTGTAGGATCAGTTTTGGGTAACTGTAAACATATTTTCACACTTTTCAACTGAAATTTCTTATTTGTAATTTCTTATTTTTTTTATGTCAAGTTGTTATTTCATTCCTTTAGAACACATTTATAGAACATTCCTGTAATAGTCGATATGATTGAATGGACTTAAGTCCATCTATAATAGCTTCATATTCTTTTTTTACTTATTCTTTTTTTTTTGGAGGGGGGGGGGGATTTACACCAAAAACTAAGCAGCACCAATTTATATCAAGGACTAACTAATTATGATTTTTTTATTACATTCCGTGCATTAGTTCTTGAGATGGTGCGCCCAAAAAATTTGTATCACAAATGTACAGAGAAACAGACAGGGTCACAGACTCACAGACAGACATCTTGTAAAAGCATATTTTACGGGACCTCTGACCCCTAAAACGCGTAAATCCTTCGAAAACTGGAAGTTGAAAATTTTCACGAATCCAATACTTTCAATACTTTCTTCTTGTAAAGATGGAAGAATGTAAAAAAAAAAAAAAAAAAAAAAAAAAAAAAAAAAAAAAAAAAAAAAAATAAGCAAAAGCAAAATAGTAGTTTTGTCGTTGCTGCCACAAATATGACATCAACGTTACTCAAGGGCATGTTTTAGCTTTACAATATAGATACAGAAATGAATCAGAGATCGATACTTTTCCACAATATACCAATGGTACAACAATGGTTTGATCGAAGTGCTTTTGCCATAAATAACATGACGTTTTTCTGGCGATTGGATCATACAAACAACAGCTGACGTTCCCTTTTTCCCCCGGTACCTGCGGGATCAGTGTTGAATTCAGGGGGTGGCCCGGAGGGGGTATCCCTCCCCCGGAGCAATGAGATGTCCCGCCGGAATATTTGCGATTTTGTGCTTTCTATGGTCAAAAAGCGCAACCCCCCCCAATCTCCTCGGAACTCTATAATGTCCCCCACGGAGCCACAGAAATCCTTCTCGAAGAAAACTGTCTGAATTCAACACTGAGCGGGATCACTACATCGCATGTGTAAATACTTTCATGCATAAAAATCAGTTATAATGACAACAACAGCAAAAAACAAAAAAATTCAATTTAACAAATTACAACGACCATTTGGAAGATGATTTTTTCAAAGAGTAAAATTTTAAGACACTAGGGGGCTCTGCCCCCTACGAGCTACGCTCGCCAACCCCCGTGCAGGCACACCAAAATCCAAAAAGCACGCTAATTTGATAGGCTTTAAAAATATTGAATTAAAAAAACAAAAAAACAACAAAAAAAAAAAACAAAAAAAAAAAAAAAAAAAAACAGTAGCGATCTCTCTGTAAACGAGTTTCCATTCGTTTTCCTTGGATTGGGGATTTTTAAGACTAAATCTGCTGCTGTTAAGAGATACAATGGCTGTTTTCGTATTTAATTAACAAAAATAGTTAAACATTTGAAAATAAGCTAATGTAAAATGAATTAAGTAAACAGTGTCATTGTCTCCCGGTATTTTTTAACAGCGCTGTAAGATAGTTCTTTTAAATAATTCATTTTAAATGTATCGTTTCAAATCTGATGTAATTTACACCAAAGTTTTATTTCTCTTATTAATATTCACGTGAAAATACTTATGTTGTTAGAAGGAAATATTATTTGTGCTGTCTTCGAATTCACGATAATAGTTGAAAAGATTATCTCAAAATATCTCGCGCAAATATATTTTTCAATTTAAATTGTTTTGCTATATTTTTTGCCATTTTAAATATGACGCAATTTCCTCAAATTACAAGTTTTAACGCATAATAATGATTTTTTTATATTTTAAGATTTTATTTCTCTTTTAAAATTGAAGTGTAAATATGGTTTTTATGACGTAATTTTCCTGCTTTTAACATGTAATCATTTAATTCTAATTTTAAAGTTTTTTTTTTCTGTTTCTAATAGTCACGTGTAAATAAATTTTTAATTTGAAGTAGGGTGTCAACGATTTAAATCAGTTGATTTAAATCAGCGATTTAAATCATGATTTTAATCAAGTGATTTTTTTTTAAAAATCATTGATTAAAATCAAAAATTTTCTAAATGTTTAAAATGACATAAAAAATATTCAAATCTAAGATGAAGATAATTTGGAAAGTTTCTACACCTATTATGACTTATGAATACACAAAACAAAGCTTTAAATAATTGTTTCTAAGCATAATTCCTGAGTATTGTGAAAAATTTAAGTACAGTAAGTTTGTAAAAAGCATGGTTTTTATCTAACAAACATAAAAAGCATTTAATTTTAAAATGATATTTAAATTTAATATAACTTACAATGTCATAATTTCCTTTTAATAATCAAGTTATTCATTCTTTTATGTACAATAAACATAGCAATAGAGTGTCAATGATTTTAATCAACTGATTTAAATCAGATGATAAAATCACATATTTTCTGATTTTTTTAAATAGTGTGAAAAAGCATTATAATCAGTAATGAAAATGATCACTAAATCACTTGTAAAAAATGTAATATTTGTTATTGTTAATTATAACAATATTAAAGTGTATAAAAAGAAGTATTATACATTTAAAAAACACCTAACTAAATGTTAAATAACTTCAAAACATTATAATATTTAATAGCTATTAAAATATTTTAATACTGTGGGGAAACAATCTGATTTAAATTTCAAAAAGACAATTTGTGTAATCTATTTATAAATTATGTAGTGAGTTTGCTGTATACATTGCTAGAATTTTTGATCAATTTGATTATACATACGCTTTAGAACCTGTGTAAAATTACTGGCTGCTTTATGAATTTATCAAACTATTATTTATCACCTTTTTTCAACCACTTTTTCAAAAATGTAGATTGTGTTCTTAATTGAACAGTAAATTGTTCAATAATTACAAAATTTAATCTGTATCATCAATTTAAAATTAAATGCAATTTATCAATAACTTTAAAATATAAGCAGTATTTAATATTGGTTTACATAATTATTACAAAATATTAGTGCACATAATGTTGTATGTTACTAAATAAATTTTTAATTTGCAGTTTTTTTTTAAATTTCTATAATTACATAATTAAAATTTTATTAATTAAAGCAAAAAAACATAGATTATGTTAGTAATTGGAGGGTTATTCATTTTTGAAATGCTTAATTCTTGGTAGATATTGAATATTTTAACACAGGGAAAAAAATCAAGAAAATCCGATTTAAATCAAAAAAATCCGATTTTTTTTATTTAAAAAAAAAAAATCATGATTTTTTTACACCCTAATTTGAAGTAAACATTACTGTTTGCGCTGTTTATACAACTGGCAACAGTTTAAATTAATAACATTTTCTAAAATTTTGTAAAAAATATCTCTCGAAATGCTGAAAATTTGATTTTAAAATTGAAATAAAACCTCAAAAAATGAGTCAAATAAGAAACATAAATGCAATCTGCACACTGGGAAATTATAACGTATAAAATGATCTAAAAATGATTAAGTTCTCATGCACAGTTTTTGCTCCAATAAAACTTTTTTAATGGAACGATTTTGTCTAACTTTAGCATTAAATATCTCTTAAAATAATTCTTCGATTTGAAAGCTGTCTGCATCAGCGTGTTTATCAAACATTTCTCTATAATACCACCGATTTTTATATTTTTGTATGCAACAGTTTTTTTAATATTAATGATGAAAGGACATGCTTAAGCATTCAAATTGGATGCCGATCTACCCGGAATATCTACGCAGATTTTCCTTGGTCCATTTCCAAATCAAAACTTTTTTTGGTACAGATGTCATATTCGCCCCATATTGGCGCGATTTTTTTCTGTCGCCAATATCATATAGGCAACAGGTACTTAACTTGCGCCAAAGTGTCGGTATTTTGCTTGATGTGGTAACCCGGATTATGTTGTTTATGCTGTATATGTTTTCACCAAATTGGCAACCGAAAAAAATCGCGCCAATATGGGGCGAATATGACATCTGCACCCTTTTTTTTTTATATATATAGAAGGATAAAAAATCGCACGGAGTTAATCATACATTACGTGCACCATGGATTACATTTTTTGGTACTGTAAATTTTTAAACTTCTACGGAGCTGGTCATACATTACGAACGTCATGGATTAAACATTAATATTCCTGGACCAATTTTAAATGAAATTTCATTCTTAAACTTCTAAACATCCCACTATATTACTTTTTACACCGTCGGATAGAGAAAAAAATGTACTTTTAAATGCAATTTGTTTGAAAACTGTATCTCAATTTGTTTCTGAGTTATTAATTTTTTTTGTAGTTTTTATTACTTTTTTGTCATAGTGGCAACAAGTATCCATCTCTGTTGAAAGTAAAGGGAAAATACAGATAACTGTATAGACCAATCAAAAAACGAATAAAATGCGGATTCAACTAATAAAACGCTTCAGATATGTTTTTGATTTCCTACCCTGACAGAGGACAATAACCATTTTTCCAAATGGTTAAAAATAACTAACGGGAAAATAATAAAAAAAGAGACCAAATAAAATAAATATAAAATAAAACTAGAGAACAGGAATTCTGCTTTTTTAGAATTTAGTGTCGCCCCCGGCATTTCCATTACTTCATTTTCTTCTGATGGACTGATGGCTTCTATTATTATGAAACAGCCATTATAAATGAAGAGTTAGGTGAAGATGAAAGAGCTGCCGTAAAAAGTTAGAACTTTAGTTTTCTGGTCATAATGGGAAGGGGGGGGGGGATGACCGCAATTTTTTTTACGGCTTCTCTTTCATCTTCACCTAACACTTCATTTATAATGGCTGTTTCATAATAATAGAAGCCACCAGTCCATCAGAAGAAAATAACTCGGTTAAGCGGGACTCTACTGCAGTACAAACATATTTCAACTTTAAGACTTAAAGCACACGTTTTATTTTATGTAAAATGACGTCATTCCTATCCGCTTCAGAATTCCACATTTGCGATCTACTCTTAAACATCTTATCTACAGTAAAGCATGCATTGCACATCACTATCACGAAATAATGCACAAATGCAGCAAAAAGATTCCGTCATTCAAGAAAATCGAAAAAAAAAAGGCTATCTAATGATTCATAGATACTTACAATTAAATACAGTATATAATAGCTCCATTGTTTTAACAGAAATCATTCGTTTATATTTTTTTCAAAATAGCACGTATTTTAATTACATTTTCTTTCGGTTGTTACGAGAAAATGGCAACAAAAATATATAATTACTATTTTAAAACTATTTCTCCTTTACTTTCTACAGAAATAAAGCACTTCCGTTGCCAATATTAAGCAAATGGCTCCAAACACTACAAAAAAATTAATGTTTCAAAAATAAATAGAGATACAGTTTTCAAACAAAATGCATTTAAAAGAGCTTTTTTTTTGTTTCCAATACGATGGTATAAAAATTGAAAATGTGCGATGCTTAGAAGTTTAAAAAATTGCTAAAGAGTATGTAATCGTAATGCTTTGCTTTACGGCTAGACTGTGTAAGGTAACGTTATTTTTTGGTCACAAAATAAGCTGGGAGAAAGAAATAGCATACCGTACCGGAGGCTAAAAAATTAATAGATTCAGATGCCTCAATGTACAAGAATCTCAAAATGCATCAGTTGGTTATATTTTTGAGAAGTGGGGTTCTATTTTATTTAACCCTTTATGTATTGAATTATGAATTCATGAAAATTTTATCTTCTAAAGAATTTTTTGTGAATTTTTGAAACTACATTAGAAGATTTACATAATCATTTAATAAATTTTAGAAGGATTGAAGGATTTATAAGGATTAATTAAATTTGAATTTATAGGGATTTTGTTGCAATATTTATAACACCACTCAAATCTTTTGCTTTAAATATTTTTCTTAGTATTTTGTAGAATTATGAAATGTACAAATATTGTTTTTACAATAGAAATATAGAAATATTTCGGAATTGAAAATCCCCCCTCCCCCCTCCAATGCCAAGAAAACTGAAAAGATGCAAAGGCAAAAGAAGGCATCATTTTAAAAATATTTTTGTTTTGTGTAACCAATAATGCTTTTGGAACAAGATAAAGTAATGCATCTGTAACTCATTCTAACTGTATTACTACTAATCGATGTATTAAATGAATCTTACAACAAGTTATTTTAATGGTACTTACAAGTACAGTCAGTAGATAAAGGGTTAAAGGTGCTTTTTTGACAGATGGTACGTTTGTGATTTACTCACACTAATATATCAAAAAATCTCATTATTTGTCTTGTGTCATTTCGCGAATAGTATGCGATATAGGTAAAATATCTAATGATCTCATAAAAAAATGTAAACTTGTATTTAAACAGATAAGGTCATCAAAAAATTTACTCAAATTTCTAGTACGTTTTCTCGATATCTTCACTTTTTAACCCTTAATGGTTACCTAAAAGATTTTTAATACATATCTCACTACAGAAGTAAAAGAGAAATTTTGCCTCGAAAAAAACACCATAATTTTTAAAATTCGGAATGATTATTTTAAAATGTTTTTTAAAAACCTTAAGCATAACTTATAGTTAGTAAGAAAGGGGTGCAGGGGAAATTATCAATGCCGTAACTATAGAATATACTTTTTAACATCTTAAATATAATTGAAAGTAAGAAAGGGGGGTCGGGAAAATCAATGATGCAACTAATAGGCTCTCAAGAGGGGGAGGGGGAACATATAGTAAAGACGTTTTTAGCTTAACCCTTAATTGCATGAATTATTCTTTTAGAATTGTGTTTTTTATTTTTATATTAAGGATTAGACACCAGAAATCTTAAGATAGATTTTTAACTTTATTTAGTAGCATAATTTTGTAATTTTTAGAGGAGTAATATTTCTATATAAATATAGTGGTTGTAAGAACTTAATTTATGTATTAAAAATTAAATAAAAAGGTGATGGAAATTTACATTACTATGCATTTAAGGGTTAAGCTATTATAATAAATATTTTATTTTATAAAGGCAAACCAGATGTTTCGCCCGGACCTCAAATGACTATCACTGTTTCTAGCATTTAAAATAGATTTACGCTTTCTGTACTTTAAATAATAAAATGATTGTCCCCTTTTTTCCTTTTTACATTTCAAAGAATTAAAAGGTTAAATTTCTTGTAAAAAAGTTTATATATTAGGGGAAAGTAGGCTAATGACGCTCAGAAAGGTAATCCCGCTCACCGAATATCTCTAAACAGAATAGAATTGAAAACGTGCGATCGGTACCGGCACCTAGCGAACTTCATCGTAAGTTCCCAGTAAGGATACAGTGAGCATCGGAAGGAAAGTATTTTTGTGTCCTAACGTTATTAGTTTACAGTTGTTTTATTATAAAATTCTACAGCATCTAACTTGAAGATAAGTGTACACTCTTATTTTCAAATATTACTTTACTTATTATGTTTACAAAATATATAGATTTAGCTGTACTTTCATGCTTTTATTTATTTTTGCAGTGCGTTTTTACGCCAATTATAATGCATTAAAACCAAACATCGCGATAACGGGTAATGGCGCTCGCGTGAAATTCCAGAAGAAGTGTTGCCAGTGGGCGACTTTTTTTTAATTCAAATTTATTGATTAACACCACTTTTTTCAATTGGTAAAATTCCCCTGTTTTCGCCTTAATTAATGTGTCATTAAACAAGGAGAATTTTACGATTTCAAGAAAGTGGTGAAAATCAAAAAACCTATAAATTTAAAAAAAGTAGCCCATTATATGTGTAACACAATATGTGTGCACAATATGTGTAAAAGTGGTCGCAAAAAGTCTGCAGTGCTGTGAACAGCCCACACAACTACATATGCGACTTTTGTCTTACCTAAATGTTGTATTCAAAGTCTGAGCGTAATTACCCTACTATGTCGGGCATTACCGCTCAATCGATGGTTATTTAAATAAAACGATAAAAAAAAATTCCTTAAACTTTTATGAAAATTAGTTGATTGCAAACTGTTCCTTATATGCTTTGGAGTTATACTTCGTTAATAAAACAGTGATTTTTTTGTCTAAATTTGACTAGCTGTTCATGTTTTCCCTTAAGTGAGCGCCATTCCCCTATTTCCCGTAAGTTTTATAAAAAAAGTTTTTATAAAAACAACTAGTTTTTAATATTTCTCCCAGGAAATAAATTTGTAACATGCTTCAACATACATTAGTTCATTACAAATAAACATTTAAATAAAATAATAATAAAAAATATATTTAATTGAATGTAACAATGTCTTTATTAAATACATATTTCGAAGTTTTATTTTTTGCCTCTAGATCAGATATATTTTATTAAAAATTTTAGTATAATTTCATAAAACTTGATTTTGTTTTGTTAAGCCCTCCAATATAAAAATTTATTATAAGTAATTGAGAGTAAGTAAAAAATAAACAAGTGGAAAGACTAAAATAATGTAGAGGGGAAAGTAGGGAAATGGCGCTCCCTTAAGGGAAAACATGAATAGCCAGTCAAATTTAGACAAAAAAATCAATATTTTATTAACGAAGTCAAACTCCAAAGCACAAGGAACAGTTTACAATCAACTAATTTTCATAAAAGTTTTAGGAATTTTTTTTATCGTTTTATTTAAATGACCACCGATTGAGCGGTAATGCCCGACATGCTAGGGTAATTGCGTTCAGAGTTTGAATACAACATTTAAGTAAGACAAAAGTCGCATATGTAGTTGTGTGGGCTGTTCACACCACTGCAGACTTTTTGCAACCACTTTACTTATATTGTACATACATATTGAGTTAGACATATAGTGGGCTACTTTTTTTATATTTAGGTTTTTTGATTTTCACCACTTTTTTGAAATCGTTAAATTCTCCTTGTTTAATAACATATTAATAAAGGCGTAAACAGGGAAATTTTACCATTTCAAAAGAGTGGTGTCAATTTTGGCAACAAATTTGAATTTAAAAAAAGTCGCCCACTGGCAACACTTCTTCTGGAATTCCACGCGAGCGCCATTACCCGTTATCACCATGTTGGGTTTTATTGCATTATAACTGACGTAAAAACGCACTAGAAAAATAAATAAAAGCATGAAAGTACAGCTAAATGTATATATTTCGTAGATATAATGAGTAAATTAATATTTGAAAATAAGAGTGTGTACTTATCTTCAAGTTAGATGTTGTAGAATTTTATAATAAAACAACTTCAAACCAATAACGTGAGGACACAAAAATACTTTCCTCCCGACGGGCACTAAATCCTTACTGGGAACTTAGGATGAAGTTCGCTAGGTGCCGGTACCGATCGCACGTTTTCAATTCTATTCTGTTTAGAGATATTTGGTGAACGAGATTACCCTTCTGAGTGTCACTACCCTACTTTCCGCTATATATATTTAATAAACGAATGCTTGGGGGAGGGGTAGGGAGGCTAATTCTGATAACTATGAATTTCTCTTTACAGCAAGATATCATCACGCAAAATATAAAGAAGATCAACATTGCTTTCTATCGCTATGTATTTATTGCCCTTTTAAAGCGAGAACCATTAGGAAACTTTAATCCATGTTCTAGATATACAAGATGAATTAAAATATAGTAAACTTTAATGTAAACTCTGAAATAAAACTTTTTAAAAACTTGCATCAAAACTCTATATTAAAAGCCAAAGTGTATTTTAGGGGATAGGAGAACACCTTAGATAATCTAGAGATTTCACTTATCTCAGTGATTAGCATGATGACCATGTACATCAAAGCCAAAATTCATGTGTTCGAAGTTGAAATTTGCGACTTTGTTCCTGCGCAGTTCAAGCGGGATATCTGTATTAGGTTTTTGTTTCATTGTCACTTTTTGAAAGCCTATCTGAAGACTTTCTTTCTAATGCAATTGAGCCGGAAAGTCCGATGCTTGTTAAATCTCCTATATTGAAATAATACATTTAACACAAAAGTTACAATTTTAATACAGACACCCGCCTGTTAAGGAGTATTTTTTATACTATTACTGCTCCATAATAATTTACAAATAATAGATATTTATAAATATAACTTCGGACAAATTTAATTAAAAGTGGAAATTAAACGTAACAAATGATATAAAAAGTTTTCACTTACCACTTGTTACAGCTACGACCCCAGCTATGATGAGAGACACTAAGTAAGTTGTCATTGAAGATGAATCGATGTTTTTGGACAGAACAAGTGATATTCCAAAAGATACGCTGCAAAACATGGTGACTACACTTAAAAATGCTCCAAATTTATTGCCGCATTTGCCTTCGTGAGCTGCAAATTTCGGTGGGCTGGAAACGCTACTGCGTTTACGGCCCAGAACTGAAATGTAGTGAGGTTTTGTACGCATCATCATCAGCCATCTGTCCTGACACCAGCTTGCGAATCCCATCTTGATTGAAATTTTTGGAAGTTGATTTTAAATAAAAAGAATTAGTTTTAAAAACATTTTAAACAGCTAAAAATCCAGTAATAATACGAAAATGCCAAGCCAATTTTTTAAATTTCCGGCTCGTCTCTTATGAAGCAACAGAAGAAAGAAATAAGTTTCTTTTCTTTCCTTTTTTCGAAGGCAGGTCTTGAACAAATATTCTTGTATATAGAAAAACAAATCACGTGTTTTTCGTATTATAATATATATGTCAAATTATTTCAGCATCATTTTTTGGAATGCATTTGGTAATAATATTATTTATTTTCACATCCTTTTTTATTACGAAAAATAACTAGTTTTCAATATTTCTGCCTGAAAATAAATTTATAACTTCATCCCCTGATATTCATTAACTCATTCCAAATAAAAGTTTCAAGGAATTATTTAATAGAATGCGACACTGTATTTTTTCTTTTCAAAATATATTTCTTGGTTTTTATTTTTTGTATCCAGATCAGAACTTTTATGAAAAACTTTAGTATAAATTCTTAAAAACTTGATTTTTTTTATTAAGTCCTAGACTATTCTTATAGAATTTTTTATGCTTTTCAAACGTCTTAAACTGTTTCCATGAAATTATTGTCTTCTGTAAAACTTATAAAAAGTGAATGGCAACATACTCGTAGTTTGAATTTTTCTACTTGCTTCTCTAAATTCTTTCGATCGACATATTGATTATACCACAAAAAGAAACAGTTATCAATACTCCAAATGTTTTTTCTTAAAATATTTCAGTTAACATGTACTTTCTTCTTAAAATAAGTGAATTTGAAAAGAAAAATTTCAATGCGTAAACATCGCTGTTTCCAAGCGCAGCTTGAATGCTCCTCTGGAAAAGCATCGTACGGAAGCGAAATGAAATCAATCTGTAAACGGATTTTCAGGAAATAAAATAGAAGGCGTGGCTTGTGACGTATTAAAACTTCTCCAATCAAAAAAGTGGATGACGTAGCAGAGAAACAGATGTAAAACTCCCGGGATAAAAACAACAGGAAGCAGCCACGTGGTCTGCTGCAGCTATGCTAACATTTCGATTATTAAAAGAGAGAAAAATGGAAAATCGAGGCGTTTGTCTTATGAGGGCTAAATTAGGAATAAGCTGAATAAAAAACTTCGAAATGGGGTAATAGAACGTGTTATTAGAAATTACCGGAACTTAGCTGGTCGGTTTTCCCCGAACGAATCTCTAATTAAATGTACCTAAAGATGGGTTCTCCCACTGACTTTGAATGCAAACACTCCTGAAGGCTACGCCCGCACCTGTCTAGAATAAAACAAACATTGAATTATTGTGATTTTTTTTATTTCGACTCAGACTAAATACAAATTTTTAGCATCTTTATTCACGTTCCAGTAGGAACCAAATGTGTATTCTTCCAATTTTAATTCAATCAAGAAAGTTAGAAAATTTACCGGAGAGTTCTTCCATTTCAGAAAAAGAACAAAATGTCGAAAATTCGTCGCAGAAGGCGGTAAACATTAAAAATCGCATAACAAATTCAAAAACCCTAGAGGGAAAAATTGCTATTTTGGGCTGAAAGGTTGGAACCGGATTCTTTTTACGAATGTCAGAATCCGCCGAGAGACGCGGGAAAATGTTAAAAAATGCATAAAAATTTCGCAAAAAATTAAAAAATTGCAAGACAAAATTGCTGTATTGAACTAATAGCTTGAAACAGGGTTTCTTTTATAGATAATAAAAAAAAAAGACCCTCGAAAAATTAAAAAATCATAAAGGAAAAAATTTATTACATTGGAGTAAAAAATTGAAACTGGATTCCTTTTATGAATGTCAAAAAATCGCTGCCAAAAGCGGAAAAATTTTTTAAAATCGCATAAAAACTTCCGGAAAAACTTAAAAAATCGCTGCATGAATTCCGAAAAAATTTTATTGAAAAGAGGACAAAATGTGCTACAGTAGTGGCTAAAAGAATGAAAACACATTCCTTTTACTAATATGAAAAAATCGCTTCAAAACGCGAAAAACGCTAAAAATTGCATAAAAAATTAAATTAAAAAATCTCAACGAAAAATCCAAAAACTGGCTTCGAGGTGTATACAGGTACTAATACCTTTATAAATTTATAATAAAGTTCTAAAAATATTAAAATATTTTATTGTCAACTGAAACTCACTTCTGCACATATTCTTTTATAATTCAAGCATATCAGGAAACGACTGAAAAATAGATGTTAAGTTAAATAAAATAGTACAATAAAATGTGCAAATTTTAATGAAAAATGTATTTTGAATTTGAATCACTACTTTTTTTTTTTTTTTTTTTTTTTTTTTTTTTTTTTTTTTTTACCATCCTTAAGGCATCCTTTAGTCAGTCAGCTTCCGATTTCTATTCGCTAATGCTAAGTCTAATGGGCGTTTGATGCATTTGTATATTTAAAATATCTCCTCAGGAAATTAATATTTTTAACTCCTTTTTTCTCTGTACTTTGGGTCTTAAAGAATGTCTCTTTTTAAGTGCGTTCGTAATTACATAAAAATGTATCACCTATAGTCGTCGTCTGGTCCGTGCGTCTGTCTGTCCGCATATGATAGCGCAAAAACTACCCAACCGAATGGTTTTAAATTTAATGTATGTAATCGTTGCAGAATTTTGTCAAGTCATTTCAAATTTTATGAAAATCGAAGCAAAACTTAAAAAGATAACAATAAAAGTTTTCTCATTCTATTAATTCCTATCACACGTAATTAATTCAATGATATCCCATGTTACGTAATGATTCTAGGTTGCCATTGTGGTTACGTCCTATTTAAGATGGAGTCATATTATTTCCGTATTACAGAATTTAATAGCTACAATCGTAATAAATTTTGTATTCATGCATTTTTGCATAAATGTGACAGCTATTGGACCAAGATATGAATATTTATAAAACTAGTTATAGTACGAACGCACCTCATTTGCCACGTTTGACGTACAATTTCCGAATTGTTCTTTATACTCTTCTTAAAAGATGTTTACGTTTTTCTTAGTTCTCAAAATATTTCTAAATCTACGCTTAATTTAATATTTTATGTGTTAAAAGCTGATGAATTGTAAGACTTTAACATTCAACATAAAATTAAATATATATTTTAGAAATATTTTAAGAACTAAGAATAAAAGAGACATCCTTTAAGAAGATTACACAGAAAAAATAATTTAAAAATGTTAATTTCTTGAATAGATTAAAAAAAAAAAAAAAAAAAAAAAAAAAAAAAAAAAAAAAAAAAAGACAAATGTATTCTACGCCTATAGGTTTAAAATTACTGAGGGCATTCGGAAATTGACTGACTAAGATCCTTCAAGGGACAGTTGAAATTGAAAAAACAAATCATTTATTTGTCAATGGATTGATTTGAAAATTACCAGATGTGTTGGTGGCAAGCTCAAATAGTTTATATTCAAAATTTGGTGTTCAAATAATAAAAAGTTTTTACGTTATTAAATTTTTAATTTTGAAAAGGACAAATAATATTTTAAAATGCCTTAGGAACTTTTTTTTGCAAAAAATATCAAAATATTAATTTATGATACTAGGGGGTTTTGCCTCCTACGAGTTACGCTCGTAACTCTCGTTCAGACACAGTTTACTCTAAAAACGAACTAATTTGATCGGTTTTTAAAAAGGTTATAGAAGATTGAATTATAATTAAAAGAACAGTGACGATTTACCTGTAAACCGGTTTCCATGCATTTCCGTTTGATTAGTGAATTTTAAGGCTCAATGAGTTGTTATTAAGACATGTAATGGCTATTTTTGTGTTTGATTCAATAAGATCAGTTAAACATTTGAAAATTAGCTAATATAAAATGAACTAAGTAAGCAGTATTTGCCTCCTGATATTTTTTAACAACGCTATAAGAATATTGTATTAAACAAAACAATTTAAATATATCCTTTTAAATCTGACGTAATTTTCACCAAAGTTTCTCTTTCTCTTTTTAATACTCACGGGAAAATACTTTCGTTGTTAGAAAGGTAATATTATTATTTTTGCTGTTTTAGAAATAGCAACAATAGTTAAAAAGATCATCTCAAAGTATGAAATAAATGTCTCGTGTAAATATGTTTTTAAATTTAAACTGTTTGGTAATATTATTATTTGGCCATTTTAAATATGATGTAATTTCTCCCAGTCACTGATTTTAACGCACATTAACGAATTTATTATTTTAAAGTTTTCTTTTCCTTTTTAATATTTAGGTGAAAATACTTTTGTTGTTAGAAAGGAAAAATTATTTGTGCTGTCTTATAATCGTCAATAATAGTTAAAAAGATCCTCTCGAAATATGAAATAAATGCCTCGTGTAAATATATATCTTTAAATTTAAAATGTTTGGCAATATTATTATTTGGACATCTTAAATATGACGTAATTTTCGCCATTTACTTTTTTAAAACACATGTTAATGTAATTATTATTTTCAAGTTTTCTTTCTTTTTTGACATTCATGTGTAAATACAATTTTATGACGTAATTTTCAATATTTTCCAACTTCTAACACTTAATCATTTAATTCTAATTTTAAAGTTTTTTTTCCCTTTTTTTAATAGGCACGTGTAAATAAATTTTTAATTGAAAGGAAATATTATTCCTTGCACTGCTTTTACAATTGGAAACAATGTAAGTTATGACCTTTACTAAAATATGAAAAAAAAATATCTCTTGAAATGAGTAAAGTTCGAATAAAAATTAGGAAACAAAAAAATCTTCGAAAAATTAGTCAAAAATAAATAAATAAAAATAAATAAATAAAAAAAAATCAGTCTGCACACCGTAAGGTTTTAATTTATATCCTTAGAAAAAATTATTAAATTCCTATGTATAGTTTTTACTCATATAAAACTTTTTAATGGAACGATTTTGACAAACTTTAACATTAAATATCTCTTAAAATAATTCTTCGATTTAAAAACTGTCTACATCAGCGTGTTTATCAAAAATTTCTCATTCTTTCATATTTTTGTATGCAGTAATTTTCTTAATGTTAGCGAAGAAGTATTTTCGGTCACAAAAAAATCATTTATGGCAGCGGTGACTTCGTTAGTTACTTTATTTTGTTTGTAATATACAGATACTTTTTTTTATATTACAATGGAAGTTGCCCTGAACTGTATACGTTCACTGAATGTAAAATATTTTTTTTTTATAATTATACTTTGTTTTTGTAATAAAACAGCTATATATTTTCATATGCATATAAATTTCAACACGTAAATACCACAGAAATACGACTTTTTTTGCTAATATTTAAGTATTGCGCGGCAGCGCAATACTTTTTTATTTCCAGTGTCACTTCTCAATGTTAATTTAACATAGAAAAGCCTACGGAGATGATAACTTTTTCATTTTTTCTTCCCACCTTTTTGTCCCTGATGCCACTCATTTTTTATTCTTTACTAATTCTAATAATATTATAAGTTTAAAGTTTAAAAACGTTTGCCTGACGTCAGGGTCAAAACGAATGGCAAAATACCTTTGCATATGGGTGAATTATAACCCAGAGAGAAACAAGGGCCAATATTTTTGTATATTATTCAAATATTTTTCTTAATAATTCCAAATTTCACTTTTTTCATTGAGAATCAACGGACATTTTTAATAGAAAATGTAACATTTTTTTCTTCATTGTTGCAAAAATTTCAAAAGCCGCAATACTAATTTATTTGGCTTTAGTAGAAAGATTCCCACGTGAAAAATTTTAATTGAAATAGATTTTTTTTTTTCAAAAATTAAAAAGGTGAATATGGCGTCATAGTGGAAATAAAAAGGATATTTTCAGAATACGTTTTTGCTTTGGTCAAGTTTATATTTTAGTAAAAAGTTTCTAATGGATAGCTATTTTTACGCAGGTAACAAACTTAGTAGGGAATCACATAACTTAAATTTTAAAATGTATTTTTTTTTTTTAGAGATGAGAACTATTTATACCCCAAGTTAAACTTAGGTAATAATTTTCTGATGTGTTTACATCACCCTTTGGGAGAGAATAAGGTTTAAAAATTGAAGTAAAACTTTTATTACTTTATTTTTTACTGTATCACAGCTATAATATTGTTAAATATTAGCAGTAAGGATTCAACAGAATTTACATTTACATTCATAGCTTTCCTAACTGGGAAATAGGTTATCTAAATTTAAGTGAAGTTAATTTTTTATGTTTTGATTATACATTTTTTACGTTCAGATTGGAAGTTTTTATCCAAACTACCGCAACCTGCATTACTACAGTGGTGAAACATTTTGAATTACACATTGGTAAACTGCATCCCACATTGTGATGCAATACCGCATACATCAAAGCCTGATGATGATACTCTGTATTAATTTTGAAGTGCGTTCGTCTGAGTGCTGTAGTCATTAAAAAACTTGGCATATTAAACAAAAACATAATTTGAAGAACAAATTAAAAAAACAAAATTTATTTCCTACATTGTTTAAGCCCGAGAAGGGACAGATATTAAGTTATTTCATTCAATTAGTTCTACATTTAATGTTAAATTTTTGTAACAATTAGTTAAGCCAATTGAAGATTAAAAAATAAAAATAAAATTCATACAATATGATACTTAAAACATCCTAAAAAATTAGATTCCGTTCAAATGAAATCGAAATAAATCTTAGACTTTTTTTAAAGTTTTGTATTTTGCATGCATTTTATCATTTTATGCACAATTTTCATAAACATAATACTAAATCTGCAATACAAATATTTTCAATTAAAAATGGAAGAAGTCTAAGATTTATTTAAATTTCATTTGAACGGAATCTAATTTTTTAGGATGTTTTAAGTATCATATTGTATGAATTTTATTTTTATTTTTTAATCTTCAATTGGCTTAATTAATTTGTTACAAAAATTTAACATTAAATGTAGAACTAATTGAATGAAATAACTTAATATCTGTCCCTTCTCGGGCTTAAACAATGTAGGAAATAAATTTTGTTTTTTTAATTTGTTCTTCAAATTATGTTTTTGTTTAATTTATTTATTATTGTATAGATGATATACTGTAGAAATTTCAAAAGAATTTGTTAATAAAGAATGCGCGTGGAACGTTTCAAAAGTTCGAAATTTTAAATTTTTAGAAAACAGCATTTTAATTAAAAAGAAAAAAAAAACTGTATAAATATTCGTATATACAGTTTTTACAAATATAAAAGCCTATATCTTTGCGAAGAAGCATCAGAATTGAAAAATTTTTTTACAAGAATTTGTTAATAAAGAATGCGCGTGGAACGTTTCAAAAGTTCGAAATTTTAAATTTTTAGAAAACAGCATTTTACTTAAAAAGAAAAAAAAACTGTATAAATACTCGTATATACAGTTTTTACAAATATAAAAGCCTATATCTTTGCGAAGAAGCATCAGAATTGAAAAATTTTTTTACATCAAATAAATTCGAGCATCTAGTTTTACAATTCTCACGCCCCCCCCTCCCCCCCAAAAAATCGATTTTGTAGTCGATTTTCGGGATTTTGAAAGTCCGCTGCCCCCCTCACAAAATTAGTCGTATTATTGAACTTTTTGATCCCATGTTTTTCTTACAATTATGTTCTACAATGCTAGGGATCAGATTTCCAAAGAATTAAGAAGAATTAAATAAAAGTTTATGACATATATAATAATATTACATAAGTAAAAATGACTTTTGCTATCCGTTTTCTATCTTTCAGTTATATATTTGCAATAATTGGCGGTTGAGAGAACAGAGAATGGACAAAAGCGCTGTTGCGTATGCGGTAAATCCCTTCCCTGCTTTCGCACTCTCGATGCTGGGAAACCAGTTTTAAAGGAATGTACCGTAACGATGGAGAGCCTTTTTTACCCACGCGTGCCAAAATTTCGTAAACAATATTTATAAACATCTTAAGGAACCAAAATTCACTACTTTTAAATAATTAATTAGAATACCAAATGATTCATAGGAACGAAACATTGGAAGCTGAATCTTTAAGATAAGTCACCATTACTTTAAGAAGCAAATTTGTAAGCACCTAAGTCCATAAAGGAAAAGTGTAAAATGTGTTTAAGTAACAATTTCGAACTTCAGATTCTAACTACGAAATTGGGTGTTTAGAAATTTATATAAAATATGAAAAGATGGCTGCCAAGGACATCATGCATACTTAAAAATAATAATAATAATAATTTTAGAAAAACTTAATGATGTATTTTGTACAGTCGTGGAAAAAAAAAAGTAAACACCCCCTACTAACTCCCCAACAAATTATTGTAGACTAAAGTTACTGGTACCAAACGATTGGAAATAAAGTCTACTTTTAAATGATGTATATAAAATTTACTTAGGGGGGCATTTACATATTAAAACGAATCCAAACTTCATTTTTTTTCAATGGCAATACCCAATTTTAACGAGATATTTCAAATCTTTGGTTCAAACTATGCCTAGACCACAATTTTCAAGTCATTTGAACGATAAGTTTTTGAATTATAAACATTCAAAATATAGTGCTTCTAATGTTAAATTACATTTTCATATTTTTATTTATAACTTCTGAAATTATGATCCTAATGTTCTAATTTTTTGCGGAGCAATAATACTAATATACCCAAACATAAATACGTTGAATCTGCAATTTTTATAATTTTCTGATATGAATGATGAATTATGAAATTAATATAAAAAAAATTATGAATTGCAACCTACAATTTTTTTGATGGATTCAGATTTATTAAGTCCTGCTTTATGGAAATCCAAAATTTCACATTTTTCTTCCAAGTAGTTTTCAAATTATGCTTAAAAAACGGCAAAATGATGGTTTAAGATGATAGAAGTGACTAAATATTTTGAAATTTCTTATGCTAACCTGTAATCTAACAGGCTTAATTGACTGCTTAAGGTGCTTTGATCAAGAAGGAAGCTCTCTCGGTTAACAATCGAGTACTGAACTTCAATTTGGATACAACCCGTAAAATACGCTCGTTTTAAAATAATTAATTTCTCGGAAATTTATGGTACGAATTGCATAAAAATTTGTTGTTAGACTAATTGAAGGGTTTCAGTGGCGTACCCAGGATTTTATTTCGGGGGGGGGGGGGGGGGCTGACTTAAATTTTCATAATATTCTAAATCTTACGAAACACGTTGCATTGTGTTATAAACAGAAATCATTTTTGTCAATAAGGCCGTAGCCAGAGGGGGTGGGGGGGGGGGTGCAAGGGTGACTTTGTTCCGAATTTTCCGAAAATTTGAAAAATTCGGTCATCAGTCCGAAAATTTGGACTTAAAAAATTATCGCGATTTTTGACAAATGGTCGCCGAAAAAAATCAATTTCGTCAATCGTTCGCAAAAAAAAATCTCCAATTTCTTTAAAGGATCAAGGAAAAAACCGGAATTATGTCATACGGCCGCAGATAAAATGCGAAGTTTGTCAAAGGATCGCGAAGAAAAAGTCAAATTTCGTCAAATGATAGCGGAGAAAACGTGAATTTCGTCAAATTATTCTAGAGGAAACGCTAATTTCGTCAAAATGAGCACAGAAAAACCCGAATTTCGTCAGAAGGCCGCAGAAAAAACGCGATTTTCATCAAAAGGTCGCGGAAAAAACGCGAATTTCGAAAAAAAGATCGCTAAAAACACGCATTCCGTCAAAGGGCTGCGAAAAAGAAGCTAATTTCGTAAAGGATCGCAAAAAACGCGAATTTCGTCAAAGGGACACGGGAAAACGTGAATTTCGTAAAAGGCCACAGAAAAACGCAAATTTCATCAAAAAGACGAGAAAAAGCACGAATTTCGACAAAAAGCCGCGAAAAAACGCAAATTTCGAGGAAGGATTGTGCAAAAATGCGAATTTTGTCAAATGACCACAGAAAAAACGCGAATTTCGTCAAAGGACCACAAAAAACTGCAAATTTCGACAAAGCATCGCTAAAAAAACACGCATTCCGTCAAAGGGAAGCTGAAAAAACACGAATTTCGTCAAAGGGACACAGAAAAACGTGAATTTCGTCAAAAGGCCGCAGAAAAACGCAAATTTCATCAAAAAAGACGAAAAAACGCAAATTTCGTCAAAGAGCCGCGGAAAAAACGCAAATTTCGACGAAGGATTGCATTAAAAAACACGAATTTCGGCAAATGACCACAGAAAAAAGCACGAATTTCGACAAAGGATCGCTAAAAAAACGCATTTCGTCAAAGGGAAGCTGAAACAACGCGAATTTCGTTAAAGGATCGCAAAAAAAAGAAAAAGTAGGGTCACAAAGAAGGGCCACAGAAAAACGTGAATTTCGTCAAAAGGCTGCGGAAAAACCACTAATTTCGTGAAAACCCCGCGGAAAAAAGCAAATTTCGACAAAGGATCTGGAAAAAACGCGAATTTCTTCAAAAGGCCGCAGAATAAAAACGAATTTCATCAAAAGGCCGCGGAAAAACGTGAATTTCGACGAAGGATTGCGTAAAAAAACGTGAATTTCGGCAAATGACCTCAGAAAAAACGCAAATTTCCTCAAAGGGCCGCAGAAAAAACGCAAATTTCCTCAAAGGGCTGCAGAAAAAATGCAAATTTTGGCAAAGGATTGCTAAAAAAGTATGCATTCCGTCAAAGGGAAGCGGGAAAACGCGAATTTCGTTAAAGGATCGCAAAAAAAAAAAAAAAAAAAAAGCATGGTCACAAAAAAGGGCCACAGAGAAACGTGACTTTCGGCAAAAGACTGCGGAAAGAAGCAAATTTCGTCAAACAGCAGCGAAAAAACAAAAAAAACACGACCATTTCCATAAAAAAACGCGAATTTCGTCAAAGAGTCGCGAAATTCATCAAATAGACGAGAAAAAAGCGAATTTCGTCAAAAAAGCAGCGAAAAAAACGCAAATTTCGACGAAGGGTTTCGTAAAAAACGGGAATTTCGGCAAAAGTTCACGAAAAAAACTCGAATTTCATCAAAAACTCGCGGAAAAAACGCAAATTTTGACAAAGGATCACGAAAAAAAAAACGCGAATTTCGTCAAAGGGTCGCGGAAAAAAGCTAATTTTGTCAAAAGTTTGGGGAAAATGCAAATTTCGTCAAAGCGTCGTGATAAAAACCTGTATTTCATCAAAGGATCGAGTTAAAAACACATACAAATATCTGTGTTTATTATTATATGTATAGTTTTTAAACTGGAATAATATGCTGAACTTTTTAGAAATCTGGTTAACCCGAACCCACTCAGCCTGAAGTTGACCTGAATATAAACAGAGTTAGCCCAAACTGCAACAAAAATAATTAGCAGCAGGAAGGGATTACCTCTCCTTTCCCCCTCTGCTGTAACCTTTCAGAAAATTTGCTGAGAATTTCAGATTTTTTTTTAAAACTCAGATCAAATCTGGGGGGAAGGGGGGAGGGCACGGGTCTGATCCTGAGACCGTCCCACCTCGAAATCTGTTGAAAAGTGTTACTGGTTTTTTTTATATATATACTTTCATTATAAAGAAAGTCATTATAACTTAAAATCTATAAAATTGTTCTTCCAATTCCCGTGAACTAAATTCTGGCTACGTTTCTTGTTTAACAATAAATTAATATTGTAACAAACACAAAATATTTTTTGTATACACAAAATATTTTCATACACATATATAAAATAAAGACTTTGTTTATTATTTGTGCATTGCACAAGTAATAAGAAGGACTTTAAACTGTTCCAGATGAAAAATACTGGCTGCAAAGTTAAGACAGAATAGGAAGATAAGTGGGAGGAGGGGACATTACCGAACTCCAAAGATGTCTTTGCAGTCAAACAAGAAGTCACTGTGTATCTTACAGATACGAGGAAGTAATCGAGTGTTAAAAACAAAAGTTAATGAATATCATTCACAGTCAGCTCTTCCGCACATATATAGTGTGCCGGACTTCCGACTTAGCCAAAATTCTGAAGGGATTAGCTAAGGTGTCATTATGCACTAATATGGGACTAACAAGAAAGACAAGTGCGATGCATGACAAATATATATATAATTGAATTGATCTAAAAAGTAAGAAGTAAACTTTTTTTACCATTTAATCTGACCGTTTTGGCAGGTAAAAGAGGTTTAGTCCCTTCAGCCCTCCGCACCCCCATATTTCGGTGTGGCATGGAGATGCGACTGAAAAATGAAAGTTAATAAGCTACTTTTACAGTCAACTCTTCCGCACCGGATTTCCGATTTAGATGAAATCGACTTGAGATTAGCTGTGGTGTTACTGTGCATTAACATACCCCCGCATTGACAATCTTGCCGCCCGCCGATTATGGGAAAAATTAAAAAAATCCTTAAATTAAACTACTTTTAGATTTGTCGAATTTATTTGTAGGTCTCTTGAACTGAGTATATATGTTTTCATTTATCGAGTAAAACAGTGATTTCAGTCATTTGAAAATGGATTTTGTGGTCTCAAGTAAATTTGGTCGCAGGACTGAGGAGGATATTGGATTAACAGGAAAAACAAATTCGTGGCATGCCAGAAAATAAAACAAATTTATCTGAAAAAGAAGGAATATCAGCCCTTTTTTCATTTCACTGCGATTTCTTCAGAGGTGGAATGGAGCTGTAACGTCATAACCCCCGTCCCCATCGAATCCTTTGGTGTATGCTGGGGCATCACTGTGCACTAATATATGGGACTAACCAGAGTAGCTGCGTCGCAGAAAAAAATTAAAAATTAATCTCAAAAGAAAGAAAAAAAACTGGATTTTTTTTCATTTCATATTTGATTATTTCGGAAGAGTAAGTAACCCCATCAGCCCCTTCCCCTCATTGGGTATACTGTGGTGTAACTGTGCGTTGATATGAGACTAGCCAGAACGTGTAGTTCGTTGTATTGCAGAAAACAAGTGCATTACAAATTCATCTCGAACAAAAAGAAAAATATCGGCCCTTTTTTCATTTCATTTTCGACTATTTTGGGAAGGGGCTGTAACCCATCACCCCCTTTCTACTTATTTCGATATAATGTGGTGTCACTGTGCACTAATATGGAACTAAAGAGAAGAGAGTGGCTAGTCTGTTGAATGATAGGAGAAAAAAAATACAAATTTATCTAAAAAAGAAAGAAAAAAAGCAATATTTTTTTATTTCATTTTCGACTATTTCGGGAGGAGGGGGCTGTAATTCCATCAGCCCCCTCCCCATCTTTGGGTATGCTGTGATGTCAATGTGGACTAATATGGTGTTAACGAGAATGGCTATTTCGCTGTATGACAGAAGAAAAATTACAAATTTATCTCAAACAAGAAGAAAAAAAACAGCCTTTTTTTTCATTTCATTTTCAACTATTTAGGAAGGGGACACCCCATTAGCCCCTTTCACCTCTTTGGGTATAATGTGGTATCACTGTGCACTAGTATGGAACTAAAGACAAGAGAGCGGCTAGTCTGTTGAATGATAGAGGTAAAATACAAATTTATCTCAAACAAAAAGGAAAATATCAGAACTTTTTCATTTCATGTTCGAATTTTTGGGAGAGGGCTGTAACTCCATTAACCCCCTTCTATCTTTTCGGGTATAATGTGATGTCACTGTACACTAATATGGAACTACAGCGAAGGGAGCGGCTAGTCTGTTAAATGATAGGGGAGAAAATGCAAATTTATCTCAAATAGACAGAAAAAAATCAGCTCTACTTTTTCATTTCATTTTCGACTATTTCCAGAGGAGGAGGTTGTAATTCCATCAGCACCCTCCCCACCTTAGGGTATGCTGTGATGTCAATGTGGACTAATATGGTGATAACGAGAATGGCTATTTTACTGTATGACATAAGAAAAAAATACAGATTTATCTTTAAAAAGTAAAGAAAAAACTTTTTATTTAATTTTTCGCGATTTCTGGTTGGGGGGGGGGGGGGGGCTGTAACCCCATCAACCCCCTTTCTCTTCTTTGGTGTCAATATGGACTAATATGGAACTAAAGCGAAGGAAGCGCATAGTCTGTTGAACGATAGGGGAAAAATGCAAATTTATCTTAAACAGACAGAAAAAATTCAGCGCTATTTTTTCATTTCATTTTCGACCATTTCGAGAGGAGGGGGCTGAAATTCCATCAGCCCCCTAACTAATATAATCTGGACTAATATGGTGTTAACGAGAATGGCTATTTTGCTGTATGGCAGAAGAAAAAATTACAGATTTATCTTTAAAAAGTAAGAAAAAAACACTTTTTCATTTAATTTTTTGACTATTTCAGGATCAGTAGGGGTGGGGGTGGGGGTGGGGGGTATAACCCCGTCAGCACCCCTTTCTCTTCTTTGTTGTCAATGTGGACTAATATGGGACTAATGAGAATGGCTTGTCCGTTGTATAATGGAAAAAAATTTAAAAAAATTCCATAAAAGAAAGACGAAAAATCAGCACCTTTCTATATCACTTTCGAAAATTTCGGGGGGGGGGCTGTAGCCCCATCAGCCCCCCCCCCCCCTTGGGTACGCCACTGAAGGGTGTAGAGTTCATTTATGCTGTCAGAATTGTGTACTGCTATTGAATAAAACAAAGTTATGGTTCGTTTTAATATGTAGATCGCCCTCTAAACAAATTTTATATACATAATTTAAAAGTAGACTTTATTTCCTATCGTTCGGTACCCATAACTTTCTTCTACGATAATTTGTTGAGGAGTTAGTAGGGGGTGTTTACTTTTTTTTTCACGACTGTACATGAGAAAAAGTTTTCTATCAAAATATGCGTAGGTCCTTGACTTACATACGGTAGCTTATTTAATGAAAAATGTTAAATAAGTACTATAATATAACCTTGGACATTTCATAACACTCCATTTTTTAGCCACAACTTTCTTTTTCTTTTTTTTTTAAACCTTGGATTTTTTCATACTTTTGAAAAGTTGTTGTTGAAGATACAAAATATACAGGATGGGGAACCTTTTTACCCACGCGTTTCAAAATTTCATAAATAATATTTATCAACATCTTAAGGAGCCAAAATTTTACACAGAAAATTATTATAAGTTACGTCACTAATACAAATCACAAGTTAATAGAATTAGTCGCTTTCGTGCATTAACCCTTTCCGGCACAGACAAATTTTGTTGCAAAATGATGAAATGATCGACTGGCACTGGAATTTACATACGACTTTTTTAGAAATTAAAAACCTGTTACTTTATGCTTTCATTGTAAAAGCAAAATTTTATTAAAATATTCTTGGTGCCGTTTGTAAGTTTGGAATTAAAATTAGGTATCCCGACCCGGGACCACTGCGTCAGAAAGGGTTAAATAACTCAGAACAACAAGTAGCAATTTTTCGACAATTATTAGCGAAAAATGACATGATATTGCATCAATTATTTATAAAATTGAAATATTTTTATTAATTGAATGAAAATAATAAAAACACTTTCCAAAATAGTTGAAAAGTGTTTATGAATTTTATTTGGACCGTCTGGGCGTCTGTCTGTCCGTAAATATACTCCGTAAATTTACTTGCGTAAATATAATCGGATTTACATCTAATATATATATATTATTGAAGATTACTACGGTATGTATGAAAATGAAGTGTGTAGCTTTTATAATTCGTTCATAGAGTGTCAATCAAAAGAAATCTGTTACATTACGTATTATAGAGAAAAATCGTTTATAATGTACTTTAATGATGCTACGCTATTTCAAACATATTGAAATTGATATACACCGTTGAGCGGAGCTACAAGATGCTTACTGTAGTATATGGTGTGCATAGTATTTATCGTTCATTTACAGGGGCACACAAAAGAGTTTGGTTACAGTATTGTCTCTGAGCGATTATTGATGGAAGTGCGTTTTCAGTTGTGGCATGCGTTATTAAATTTAACTTTTTTTTTTTCATATTACTTGTTGTGGCTAAATTCTGTAGATCATATACAAGGGTTAAAAAAAGAATTATTATATAAATTATAAGTGTGTCATAGTGCTGCAATTTTCGTTGATTTTTCGTTACGTAATGCCAAATATCAAAGTCTCAAATAATAACTTCGTAATTTCATTATGTTAATTGCATGTTTCTGATTGCGTTTATTAAAGTTTAATTTTTCAATAATTTTAAAAGTTGAAATTAAACTTTAGTTAAAAATAAAATTTGTTTTAAGATTTAAGGTAGCCAATATAATATTGATTATTGTAATTATTTTTGTTAATTTTCTTATAAATTCAGTCAATCAATCTCGCAATATTTCCCACAAGCATCGCGGTATTTGATTGGCTTTTGGTTAACGCTTGTGGGGAAAATCGAGAAGCTGATTATCTATAATCCATCGTGACGTTGTATGATGTCAGAAATGCTTGTCGTCCATTGGTTGGCATTTCTGTTTATTGACGGAAATTGCCGAAGTTGAATTTTCAACTGTGTTATGCGTTTCGCAATTGAAATAAATTTAACATACTATGTAGTATATAATACAAATCTATTGAACATTTACAGGGCTTCAGAAAAGAATTTGAATACTATTCCGACTAAAATGGTAATTGCTGAAATTGGATTTTTAGATGTGCTCTGCTTTTTTCAAATTGTTTACTTAAATATCAACTTTCACGTTATTAATCATTTATTACAGTATTCTGAATATGTTGGAAAGTGTTTTATAATCTATGCTTGAGGTATGATATTTCTTTCTTGTTTTATGATGTAGCCAAGTTACTTCAATATTTAGAGCAGTAGCATTATCCCTAATCTTTTATCTTTGATTTTTTTATTATTTATTTGTTAACATTTTGTTGTTAAATTTTCATAACTTCAATATATTCTTTTTAATAGAACCACTATATATATTTTGTATATATGGTGTTATTCGGTGACACTTGGGCTATACACACTCGGAAAGCCAAGAAAGACATTTTCGCATAGTCCAAGAGCCGACAGCACAAAAACATATGCTATCAAGCAAAAGAAAAAAACCCTTTATTTTATGGAAGAGCAGAAGTAGAGGAAACTAATGATCCATTTCTGCCGGAAGTGAAGTGGTGCCATAAGCCAAAAATTATTACCACCAGTGGTTGACTCGTAGGTTTATCATTGTGTTTGTCCTACAAACAAAGGTATGAAAACATGGAGGATAGCTGTACGGCAAACACAATGATAAACCTACGTCATTGTAAACGTACTACGTAAACATACTTTTTAATTTCTAAAAACCTACGAGTCAACCACCGGTGGTATTAATTTTTGGCTTATGCACCACTTCACTTCCGGCAGACATGGATCATTAGATTCCCCTACTTCTACTCTTCAATAAAATAAAGGTTTTTTTCTTGTGCTTGATGACATAGGTTTTTGTGTTGCCGGCTCTTGGACTAGCACAACATTTATTAAAATGAATCCCCACGTTCCCATTTTATCAGCAAATAAAAGAATTGCATTGTCCATGGTCAAACACGCTACCCTCCTTTTCAGAGAGGAATTGGGTAAAAACAAGAGAATCAAAAACAAATTTTTTTATGTATTGGAATAAACCAATATTTGTATGCAATTTCAATTCACAAACGCGATTCATTCAAGGTAAATTTAGTGTAATAAAGAATACATTTTTACAATTTTTTTATTGGAATAATTTAGAAGTTATCATAAATGGAACTCATAATCTATACTAATATTATAAAGAAGTACTGTTTGTTTGTGTTTTTGTTTTATGTTTGTAGGGGGTAATTTCTGGAATTACCAAACCAATTTCAAAAGTAACGAGTCGAAACCCGTCGAATTCGACAAATGAAAATGTTTAAAAGAACTGATTGACTGAATTTATAAAAATAATTACAATAATTAATTAATATTATATTGTTTAGCTTAACTCTGAAAACAAATAATTGAAATAACATTGAAATAAATCTTAGACTTCTTCCATTTTTAATTGAAGATTTTGTATTATGTTTATGACAATTGCACATAAAATGATAAGATGCATGCAAAATACAAAACTTAAAAAAAAGTCTAAGATTTATTTCAATTTCATTTGAATGGAATCTAATTTTTTAGGGTGTTTTAAGTATCACATTGTATGAATTTTATTTTTATTTTTTAATCTTCAATGGCTTAACTAATTTGTTACAAAAATTTAACATTAAATATAGAACTAATTGAATGAAATAACTTAATATCTGTCCCTTCTCGGGCTTAAACAATGTAGGAAATAAATTGTTTTTTTTTTAATTTGTTCTTCAAATTATGTTTTGTTTAATATGTCAAGTTTTTTAATAACTAATGCACTCAGACGAACGCATTTCAAAATTAATAGAGAGTATCATCATCAGGCTTTGATGTATGCGGTATTGCCTCACAATGTGGGACGCAGTTTACCAATGTGTAATTCAAAATGTTTCACCACTGTAGTAATGCAGGTTGCGGTAGTTTGGACAAAAACTTCTAATCTGAACGTAAAAAATCTAAAATCAAAACATAAAAAATTAACTTCACTTAAATTTAGGTACCCTATTTCCCACTCAGGAACGCTATGAATGTAAATGTAAATTGTGTTCAATCCTTACTGTTAATATTTAACAATATTATAGCTGTGATACAATAAAAAATAAAAGTTTTACTTAAATTTTTAAACCTTATTCTCTCCCAAGGGGTGATGTAAACACATCAAAAAATTATTACCTAAGTTTAACTTGGGGTATAAATAGTTCTCATCTCGGAAAAAAAAATACATTTTAAAATTTAAGTTATGTAATTCCCTACTAAGTTCGCTACCTGCGTAAAAATAGCTATCCACTAGAAACTTTTTACTAAAATATAAACTTGACCAAAGCAAAAACTTATTCTGAAAATATCCTTTTTATTTCCACTGTGACGCTATATTCATCTTTTTAATTTTTGAAAAAAAAAAAAAAAAAACTAGCTCAATTTAATATTTCACGTAAAAGACTTTCAACTAAAAAGAAATAAATTATTATTACGGCTTTTGAAATTTTTGCAACAATGAAGTAAAAATGTTACATTTTCTATGAAAAATGGCTGTTGATTTTCAATGAAAAAAAGCGAAAATTAGAATTATTAAGAAAAATATTTGAATAATGTAAAAAAAAAAAAAAAAATGGCCCATGTTTCTCTCTTGATTATAATTCACCGATATGCAAAGGCATTTTACCATTCGTTTTGACCCTGACGTCAGGCAAACGTTTTTACACTTTAAATTTATAATATCATTAGAATTAGTAAAGAATAAAAAATGAGTGGCATCAGGGACAAAAAGGTGGGAAGAAAAAATGTAAAAGTTATGATCTCCAAAGGCTTTTCCATGTTAAATTAACATTGAGAAGTGACACTGGAATTAAATAAGTATTGCGCTGCCGCGCAATACTTAAATATATTCCCAAACTTGATGTCACGTTGTCAGTTACAATTTTGAGTCTGAAAATTCACACTTTTTACTTGAAGTTCTAATCTGAGGGCAGGCGAAATCCAGAAATTTACTTTTAGACGCGTTCGTAGTAAAATATTTAATTTTATAAAAGAAAATACTCCTTTCATTTAGACTATGACATCATTTTCACCCACTGAAGACCTCTGAGATGACCGTCTCAATCTCATTATCAGTGGAATGAAAAAAAATATTGAAATGTAACAGCTTTATGGGTAAAAAGGCTTTCTTTTAAATCATGACGTCACTTTCTGTTCAAATCTCTCTAATCTCTATTCTAAAAAAAGTAACTAACGCTGTCGCCGCCGCCGGTTTTGAATTTTTCGTGACCGGAGGTTTTTCTTCTTTAATGTTAAGAAAAATATTGCATACAAAAAATATCAAAATCGGTGGTATTATAGAGAAATGTTGATAAACACGCTGATGCAGACAGTTTTCAAATCAAAGAATTATTTTAAGAGGTATTTAATGCTAAAGTTGGACAAAATCGTTCCATTAAAAAGTCTTATAGGAGCAAAAACTATACATGGGAATTTAATCCTTTTTAGACCATTTTATACTTTAGAATTTCCCGGTCTGCAGACTGCATTTATTTTTTTAATTTGACTCAGTTTTTGATGTTTTATTTCTATTTTAAATTCAAATTTTCAGCATTTCGTGAGATATTTTTTACATATTTTAGAAAATAGTATTAATTTAAACTATTGCCAACTGTATAAACAGCGCAAACAATAATGTTTGCTTCAAATTAAAAATTTATTTACACGTGACTATTATAAACGAAAAAAAAGCAGGATCTTATTGAAAATTACGTCATAAAAACTATATTTACCCGTGAATTTTACAAGAGGAAGGATACTGTAAAATAATAAATTTATTAACATGCGTTAGAAGTCTTAAATAGGAGAAATTACATCACATTTACGTCACATTACACTTATTACGTAAAATGAACGAAAACTAATATTGCGAAACAGTTTAAATTTAAAAAATGCGCGAGACATTTATTTGATATTTTGAGATGATCTTTTCATCCATTTTTGTTTGGGCAGCGCAAATAATATTTCATTTCTAACAAAAGTATTTTCACGTGAATATTAAAAAGAGAAAGAAAAGTTTGGCGAAAATTACGTCAGATTAAAAACGATACATTTAAAATGTCTTATTTAAAAGAACTTTCTTTTCGCTTTGTTAAAAAGTACAGAGAGACTCTGTTTACTTAATTCATTTTATATTAGCTTATTTTGAAATGTTTAACTGATTATATTTAATCAAAGACGAAAACAGCCATTGTATCTTTTAACAGCAGCTGATTTCGCCTTAAAATTCCCCAATCAAAGGGAAATGAATAGAAACCCGTTTATAGGGAGATCGCCACTGTTTTTCAAATTATAATTCAATCTTCCGAAATCATTTTTAAGTTGATCAAATTAGCGTGCTTATAGAGTCTGTGGTGTCTGAACGGAGGTTGGCGAGCGTAGCTAGTAGGGGGCAGAGTTCCCTAGTTTTTTTAAAAAAAGTTTTAATTGTGATACGAGAATGGCATCCGTAATGATATGGCAATTCCCATTATCTCTCTTCTCTTGTCAACAATGGAAGTAACCAGATTGCCACCAATGTGAAGAAATTTCATAAAGGACATTTAAAATTTAAATTAAAATATAAAAATAGGATTATTTAAAAAACTACCGAGTTCGGGCACATCTACAAATAAAGTGCTTTCAGTTAAAAAATATTAGGTTGAACAAAAAATTCTGGGAAATTTTTAATCTAATAGTTACCAGAATTTGTATCGTCGAAATTTTTCCACACCCCGCCTACAGTCCAGACGTGGCTCCATCCGATTATGGCCTTTTTCGATCAATGCAACCCTTTTTCAAGGACTTGAATCCTTTAATGATGTTGAAGAAGCATGTCAAGAGTTTTTCGATTCCAAGGAGCCGCCATGGTACTTCCAGCAAATCCGGAATCTGGCAGAACTATGGCAGAAAGTCGTGGACTATGATGGTCTCTACTCTGAAGAATAGTCCCTGTTGCTTTTGTTGTTAATTTGCGCATAACAACGCAACTTTCACAAATTTCCCAGAACTTTTTGCTCAACCTAGTAAAATGATCTAATGTTTTGTATATTTACATGGTGTATATTCTATAGATTATATACAGCTCTGCATGAAATAATTCGCACAAATTACCGGATTTAGACAGCAATTGCTAAACATGGATCTTTACTGAGTTATGTGTTTTCTTTTTAATTACTTGTTTAGATGTCTTATTCCATTATAAGAAAAAATGAAACAACATTCTTTTAGTGTTGGATGTGTTTCGTATTCTATGGCTGATGCATGATTTATCAAACTGGTTAATGAGATATAATGAATAGACTTCAAACATATTCCAGGTATTTTTTTTAATTCAAAAATATGTTTTTAATAATGAATATTATTAATGAATTTATGTTTAAAAAATCATGAGTTATGACATATTAATTTTTGCATAAAACGAACCATAATCGTAAAAAAAAAAAAAAAAAAGAGTGTATAATTTTACAGCTTATTCCAATCATTAGTTTTTCTCGATATAAGTAAAATTTTAGATTTCAACAGTCTAAGGAGACCATTCTCTGTTATCGTTGGTATTTACACAAAAGAAAAAAAAAAGGACGTCACCAGAAGAAAATAATGGTATTTTCTCTGTTATAAAGTTTTAATAGCTACACTTTTAAGATACAGTAGAGAGCCGATTATCCGAACTCCAATTAACCGAACTTTCAATTATCCGAATAGCCTAACTCTTTCGAATTTTTTTTTTTAACTGAACTTTCAGTTATCCGAACAGCCTATTTCTACCAAATTTTTTTTAACCGAATTCCCAATTATCCATTGGCTTGGAATAAAATTTTAAATAAAGCAAAAACTGATAGTGGATCAGAAAACGTAGAATGTAAAACGATAAAGGTGATGGGATCCTAAGCTATGAAGAAAATGGAATTAACGAGTGGCTAAATAGTGAAGTAACATGACCCTTAATATCAGATTCTAAATGATGATGAGATTCTAGATGAGATTCATGATGAAAAAGAAATTGGGGCAAATGAAAACGAATGCACTGGAAATAACCCAGGTCCATCACATAACGAAGCCTTTGAATATTTGAAAACAGCTATGAAATGGCTCGAACGGCAGAAGAACGTTGATCCTATTCAACTAACGTATTTAAGAAGAATTAGAGATATGGCAGCATTGAAAAGAATGTTTGCGTTGAAGCAAGCAACAATCGAAAGCTTTTTTGCTTAAATTATAATCTCTGGATTTCAGAAAATGATAAAAAGAGAGAGAAAAAATTAATGATAAAAATGTAAAAAAAAAAAAAAAAAAAAAAATTAAAAAGACAAAAAAAATAATAATAAATAAACATGTCAGCAGTAACTGGCGCTGCCAGTCCGAAGTTTAGATAACGTGTGAAGGTTTTAGCATAGTCAGAAATATCCCTTAAATTGTCTGTCCATTTATCCGAACTTTTGCTCATCCGAACTAGGGTCGGTCCCGACTTGTTCGGTTAATCGGCGCTCTACTGTATATTTAGAATTTATGTGTTTCTTTCTGGAAGCTACTTGAATGTTCCCTTGTAAGACTTTAATTTTATTTTTCGAAATTTATGGATAAACACCTAACATGTTTCCTTTTATAACTCTGCTAAGATTTAAGAAAGAGTGTATAAACCATGCTTTTTTTCGGGTTGCCTTGATCAAAGAAACTCAAATATGGTGTCAAAAATGGGTGTTATTTTTTTGAAAATTCAAAGTTGGTACAATTTTGAAGATCTGGACCACCCGTATTTCAATAATTGCATCCATATTCGAAAAGTGGACACAATTCCCAGTCGAATAGTGCCTCTCGCGTCTCTTTGCGAAATTTTGGTGATAAATAAAAAGCATGAGGTGATGTTTTTTTTTCCAGGACAGCGTGTACATAAAATATAATGGACATTTTGACTAGTATTGTCATGTGTCCCGATTTTCAGAGGCGCTAAGATGCTGCATATTCCCTCAGCCGCCATCTTGGATTTCTTGGCGATTTTTTGTTGGCGTTGTTTATCGATAAGGCAACCCCGGTTCTGGCAACCCCGTTAAGCCTAACATGCACATAAATTGCTGCTTGGCGACATTTAGTACTTGGCGGAAAGGGGTTTTCATGCCAAGAAAAAATCCAAGATGGCGGCCGAGGGAATATACAACATCTGTTCCTTCAGGGGTTCAAACACCTGTCCCGCGGGACGCCAAAAGTCCTGATTTTAATGACACACAAATTCTTTCAAATTTCTTTTAGTACCATTTAGTACCACCAGTTATTCGTTAGTCTGCATCGTATGGAATTCAATGCAGTAAAGCCTATAAAAACGAAACCTGTCTATAATGGAAAAATTCTAAGCTTCCACCCTTGGTAGCACAAAGATATAGGCCGACGTCCTATCCAATATTGGCCAATATTTCGAAAGTCGCTGAATGTCGTACGTCAGATTTACATCTTACATCTGCTGATAGTCATAGATATAACTTAAAATTAGTTTTTAAAAGATTCCATTCAACCGAGTTTTTTGTGTTACTTAAAACATTATAATGCAGAAATAGTATTCTAAACAATAAAATTTAATAAGTTTGACGTTTTTCGAAAACTTGACTTTTTAATGCCTTGTTTTTAATATTTGGTTAACAGCGGCCAATGTTGTAAAATTGATATTACAAATACAACATTCAGGGATATCTATCGAGATTCGTAAAAATTATAACATTTTTCCGAACATTTCAAGATATCTGTCGACATTTAGCTCAGGGCCGAAATTAAGGGGAGGGGGCATGTGCCCTGTTCGCCAGAACGAAGGGGCGCCAAATGAAGATTTTGTTTGTCAATTTTTCTCATGTCTATGTTTAGCACGGTATTGTTAAAATCGTCCACTCTGGAGTATGCCAAAGTATAGAAGAATCTGAGGATAAAATGGCATAAGGATCCTGTATAAATCGGAATTTTTTTCGATTCTGTTTTGAAGGTTTTAATGAATCAATTTTTGACAAAGCAGATTACGTAGTTCAGTGTTGCATATTTTATGATCACATATTTTAAATTAAAAAAAAAATTCGTTTTGTTTATCCGAAAAAGTTTTTATTCTTGACCAAAGTCAAAGGACAGTTCTGAAGGACCGCCTATTTCTATAGTTTTCGTCGATGAATATTTGATCAAGACGTCTGCCATAAAATTTGCCCTAATTAAAATTTTCTGTAAGAATCTGTAGTTTATAAAGAAAAAAAAAATGTGAAAAAAAATTTAGATAGAAATCTATATAGATTGCTATAAAAAAATTTCTTTATATAGAAATTTATAGATTGCAATAGAAAACTCTTAAGAAGCATTTCATATTAAAATCTATTGATAGTGCTAAATAGCTAGTTAGCATTGTAAGGAATACTGTATCTGTTAAGTAAATTGGTCTAAAACGGATTATTTCTCCCTTTTAATATATTTTTATAGATTTTACGGTACTTTGTTTAACAAAACATGAGAAAAGGAAACCTATCTCTAACGGAATCTCGCTTTAAACATGGAACTATTAATATAAAGGAACTGACATATCCTTAAAATAGTGAAGCTTCAACTGGAATCACTTTTGTAAGGGCTGATTACCTCCGGTCGAAGCTTCCACCACTAAACTTATATAAAATTTTTCTCCATATTTAAAGCCATTATTAATGCAAAATTTTAGTCATAAATAATGGTAGAAAAAGATTTTAATTTTAACCGGTGTAAGTTTACTTTTGCGGTAGGTCCTTCGCTTAGAGGAGGAATTGAAGAGCAAATCCCTTTGTTCTCTCCATCGAACCCTGATGCACTCATGTCGGAGATCTCATCGCCAAAAGGGTGTCGTTTTTTGGCAGTAATCCCTTTCTTGGCAATTTTCCGTTTTCATTCTCGTGATAAAAGAAACGCTCCAAAACGAACGCAGACGAAATAGGTTTTGGTGGGATGCGGGAAAAACCGGTTTGGCGCGCATTCTCCCCACCATCACGTGATGGTGGGAAGCATGATATGTGCTTCAAGAAAAGGCTGCCATTTCTGCGTCCAGTTATATTAGAAGTCTATGGTCCTTCGTTTCTGCCATATTGTGACAGCCCGTAGTGCAATCTGACTGTTTTACGGTTTTACCTGTCAAACTGACACAAGAAAATATATGCGAGGAAATATTTCCATCAATAAGACGCTTAAATAAGACAAAATTTTCTATCCAATGGATTTTACCCACGAATGGCAACAGCCACGCCTCTGCGGGGGGAAAAACCTACCGAAATAGTCTGTTTATTGGATGAAAGGGGAGTAGTGTTAAAATGACCTTCACGCCTATTGGTGTTTTTCTTCTGTTTACCCACCGCCCCCTGAATACTAGGCCTGAGCGCTGACACAAAAATGGCGGCTGTCGAAGGCGGATTTTTTTTAACGTATGTACGGTCCCTTAAACTTTGACACCAGTATTTTATTAAAGATTTCTCTGACTCGTTTAATCTCAGAAAAATAAAGTGGAAAAAAACTTTAAAAATTTATTGGTACGAATGTTTAAGGGACCGTAAACACGCTGAAAGTAATCCGCCTTCGGCAGCCGCCATTTTTGAGTCAGCGCTCAGGCCTAGTATTCAGGGGGCGGTGGTTTACCCGCGGCTGACGTCACATGGGCAAAGTCCATTATACTAGTGGGAAGTTTGCCCGGCGGTATTTTGAAACTGTAGATCCGATTTAAAACAAGCAGTCGCCATATTGTGACAACTTCCTCAGTTACTTCACTCGCAACTGGTAGACAGTACACTATATGTCTCCTCCTCTTTATTCATAACTCCATTGCCTTAAACGTAAACATTTCATAGTCCCTACGGAAGGATGTCATAAAATTATAACTACTCAATCGGAAACCTCTATAAAACGAAATTTTGTTTCGATCTCCAACGATTCCGCAAACACAGATTTCACTGTATGAAATTACTACGTTGATTGAATACTGTAAAACCTTCTAAAACGGAATTCAAATTATCGGTGACAGATTCCGTTTTAAACTCATTTCCGTCTTTACAGGCGTAATTAATCGTATGGCATTCTTTCCTTAGAGACCATGATTTTTTTTTCTTTTTTTAAGAGCATTCCGACATAGAAAAGTTTCGTTTCCATAGGATTTACTCTATTATTATGTACCTATTTAGAAGCTGTTGTCCTGCTTTTTTTTTTTTTTGTACTGTGGACATGGCAACACTAATTTTAGTGGAGAACATATATAAGTTTAGTGCTGCCATCTAGAGTTTGTATCTGCACTCACAAAAGGATGAAAAATTCAAGTGAGGAGAGGCGAATCCAGTCCTCTATTTCCATTTAGAGAGAAAGTGGGGGGGGGGGGGAACATATATTTATTAACAAATTTTACATTTCAAATCTAAACTGGCTATTTCCTGGCGTATAATTAATTTTAATTTATTTCCATTCGTAAATGAATGAAATTTCCAGGTATATTTGCAAATGTTTAAAATTTGCAGGTTCTGTCCAGATACAAAATAAGAGGTACTTTGTATCTGTTCAGACTTTCCCAATTTTCTTATAAAAGCAAAGAATATTGCAGAAAATGTTCTCAAGGTTAGCATTTTAGGCTGACTTTTGAGCACGACAGTCGTGAATGGTTCTCTCGACAGCCCTCCTGAGGGTGCAATTGAATACAATTTAAGATGACTCATATTTTTAGGAAAGTAAAAACGTTGTTCGCTTCTTTGGTGTTTAGACAATTATTTCATGCCCTTCTGTATAAAAAGTAATTCTGTGAATGTATCAGAAAGATTGTGATTTTAAGCAGGAAAAAAAATGGTAAACTAGAAAACAGGAATTCTGCTTTCTCAGAATTTAGTGTCGCCCCTGATAAAAAAAAAAGAAAAAAAATCTATAAAAATATAGATAGTACAGTTTTAAAACTCCAAACACGCGCTTTTATTTTATATAAAATGACGTCATCCACATCCGCTAAAAAATTTCTCATTTACGATCGAGTCTTAAACAACATCTGCAGTACAATATGCATAGGACATGACTATGGCTGAATAATACACTGATCCAAAAAAAAAGAGACTTCGTCATTCAAGAAACTGGACAAAAAAAAAAAAAAAAAAAAAAAAAAAAAAAAAAAAAAAGGCTATCCCATGATTCATATGCCTTCATTTGTTTGCAATATTAATATAGATACTTAAAATTAAATTTAGTTTATAATAGCTCCAGGTTTTACCAGAAATCATTCATTTATATTTTTTTCAAAATAGCACGTGTTTTAATTGCATTTTTTTTTTTGAGTTTTTATGAGAAAATGGCAAAAAAAGAGATATAATATCTATTTTTCAACTATTTTCCCTTTACTTTCTACACAAATGGAATACTTGAGTCGCCAAAATTAAACAAATGGTGCTAAAAACTACAAAAAAATTAATGTCTCAAAAATAAATGGAGATGCAGTTTTCAAACAAATTGCATTTAAAAGTACTCCCCCCCCCCACACACACAATACGATGGTTTAAAAATTGAAAATGTGCGATGCTTAGAAGTTTAAAAAATTGCAGTAGAGATTATTCCGTACAATGATACATTTGATTTGTTTTACTGCTGGCTTATACAACGTAACGTTATTTTTTGGAGACCACACATTAATAGGTGGGAGAAAGAAATAGTATACCGGGTGTTAAAAATACCTTTATTGAACATTTATATTTAAAAACTACATTGTTTTGTATAAATGTTTTTCATTTAGAGGGAGGTCATGACACCCTGACACCCATGACCTCTACCTTGGACCTTCGATAGAGGGAGAGGGAATGTTTTTTATGTTAAAAAAATTTATGAGTATAAAATTTGCAAAAGTTTATTTTGCTTATAAGACAAAATTTCGCAGAAATCAGAAAAATCGTTTTGTACTCCACAATTTATCATCAGGGGGAATGCCATGTAAATGTAACTTCAAAATTTTTTTCTTAAGGCTTGTGATAAGTCAAACCGCAAACTCCGTCACTAATTTTAAACTTACGGGCTAGAAATCGATCTGTATTGTTTTAATTAACCTTGGAAAATTAAAAACTTTACCTTTTTTTTTTTTTTTACTGTATGTTTTTCTTGAAGGGGTTTTATTTCTTTTTATTTGACAAGATATTTCTAAAATAAGACAGTTAGTTACATTTTAAGCGTTAAAATCTCATTTCCAACTAGTTTACTGTATTTAGATTTTAAATAAAAAATATAAAATTAAGTATGCATTTTAAAAATATTTTGTCAAATAAATAAAAAGAAAAGTACCCAGTTAAACTGATGGCATTGAGCTCACAGGCTATTCACACTAAACTTGTTTCTTTTCAGTAGCAATACCAAAGTTTGACACCATAAATAGATTCTACACCATTCAGTTAGCATAACTGTACATTATAATCTTATTTCAAAGAATAATGCCCCTCGAAAAATAAATTAAGAGGAGAATTACCCCCCCCCCCCTCTTTATACTTAAACGATGAAACTTCAAATCTAATCAGGGAAGCTCCCTATTAGAATAAACCTGTATACTAAATTTGAAGCAAATCGGATAATTCTACATGAAAAACCCATTTAACTAAGTTAAGGAGGGAGGGGGAGCTAACTCCCCCATTCCCCCCTTTATACTTAAGCAATGAACCTTCAAATCTAATCAGGGAAGCGCCTTATCAGAATAAACCGGTATGTCAAATTTGAAGTAAATTGGATAAAAAAATCCATTTATCTAAATTAAGGGGGGTGGGGAGATTAGCCCCTCACGTGTCCCCCTTTATACTTAAGGAATGAACCTCCAAATCTAACCAATGAAACGCCTTATCAGAATAAACCAATATATCAAATTTGAAGCAAATCGGATATTTCTACATGAAAAACCCATTTATCTAAATTAACGGGGGATTAAACCCCGTCCCCCCCCCCTTTATACTTAACCAATGAAACCTCAAAAACTAATCAGGGAAGTGCTTTACCAGAATAAAACTAGAAAAAAAATTGAAGCAAATCGGATAATTTTATCAACAGTTATTGAGTTACGTATATACATGCGTGCAGTCGTGGGAAAAAAAGTACACACACCCTACTAACTCTGCAACAAATTATTCTAGAAGAAAGTTGCTGGTGCCAAACGATCAGAAATAAAGTGTACTTTTAAATGATGTATATACAATTTGCTTAGGGGCCATCTACATATCAAAACGAACCCAAACTTGGTTTTTTCAATAGCAATACCAAAGTTTGACACCATAAATGGATTCTACACCCTTCAATTAGCCTAAATGCAAATTTTCATGAAATTCGTATGATTAGTTTCCAAGAAATTAATTATTTTAAAATGAGCCTATTTTAGTGGTTGTATCCAAATTGAAATTCGGCACTCAATAGTTTAAATGTTACAGAATGACTAGGTCACTTCTATTAATGTATTATTTCTTGGCAATATGACTATTTCACTTGCTTAATATTTTCGACTATTGCCATCCCAAATGTTTCATTAAAATGAATAAAATATATTTTTAAAAAATTATGCTTTTATGGACATCATAGACCGTCATTTTGACGTTTTTTGCTCTTAATTCGAAACAACTGGGAAGAAAAATTTGAAATTGTGAATTTGCTTAAAGCAGGACATAATAAACCTAAATCTATCAAAACATTTGTAGGTTGTAATTCATATTTTTTTCTAATATTAATTTAATAATTCATATTATAAAATTTTTAAAATTAGAAATTCAATGTATTTATGTTTGTGATTTTTAGTATTATAATTAAACAAAAAAATCATCACATTACGATTATAATTTCAGGAGATACTAATAAAAATATGAAAATGTAATTTTCCATTAGAAGCTCTAAATTTTGAATGTATATAATTAAAAATCTTATTATCCAAATGACTTGAAATTTCGTTTCTAGACATAGTTTGAACCGAAGATTTAAAATATACATTGTTAGAAATGGGTGTTGCCATTAAAAAAAAAAAACAAAGTTTGGTCTGGTTTTGATTTGTAGATGGCCCCGTAATCAAATTTTATGTACATAATTTAAAAGTGCGCTTTATTTACAATCGTTTGGTACCTGTAATTTTTTCTATTATAATTAGTTGCAGAGTTAGTAGGGGGTGTTTACTTTTCCCCCCATGATTGTACATACAGACCCAGCGGTCACATTAGCTCTCAGGCTTTGATAGCCTGTGAGCTAAAAAGAAAGAAATATTCTTGACGAGCATGCAGAAAAAATAAGGTAAATTTCTAATTTTCCGAGGAGAATTTTGAAAAGTATGGATGCATTTGAATCGAAGCCCATAGATTTAACTTTAGAGAGAAAGATTTGCGGTCTGACTAATGAGGAGTCTTAATTATACCTCCCCGATTTATAAACAAGCTGAAAATAATCTTAACTCATTAAAGACGGAATTATTTTTTCTTTTTAAAACACAAAAAATGCCTTTCGTACCACTTTTTCAGAAAAACAATATTTATCTTATTTTATAGCAGAGTTTCTGTCATTAAAGAAAATGAAAATTTTTGTTATAAATTACTGGTATTCAAACAGAAAAAGGGCTGACAGCTATTCTGTGACCATATGGCAACGCTAGTCTTTAATGGGTTAGTTGAAGTTATAAATAAAATATGGAACCATGTAGTAGAAATAGTTATTTCGAAAAGTTCTTTGCCACATTGGTCTAACATTTAGTGCTGCCATCTAGTGTTTATATGCAAACTAACAAAAGAGTTTGAAGTTAAATGGACTCAGTACTATGAACATTTTTTTTCTTTGAATATTTTGTAATATCTTATTGACAAATTATTAAATGATTTTATACAGGAAAATTACATAATCACGAAAAATTACAATTTTGTCATTAAATTAAGAAATTTCTTAATTTTAAAAGAAATATTAATTAATTAAGAAAATTTTAAAACCACACGTCTCCGACGGTTTTAAACATTTTCGAAAGTCTTTTTTTGTATATTTTTCTTGGACGTGTGCTCTATAACTGTTAGGATCTTGTGTTAAAAAAGTTAGCTAGTTTAAGAAAAAAAATAAATGTCATAACATACGCAAAAAAAAAAAAAAAAAAAAAAAAAAAAAAATGTTTAAATGACTATTTTTTTAACCTTTTTATCTCTTAAAAATAAACTTTTAATATTGCTGAAATCCTATCCTTAGTTTTATTAAATGTGCTAAAAAAAAGCGAGTGAATTGAAGAATATTTGTCTAAGTATTGTCACTTTAAACATAAAAAATAAAAGGAAACCTCTGAATAAATGAATTTAAAGATTGCACCCCTGAATCATTTAAAAGGAAATGTATGCAGTAAAAAGCCCATTTTTAAGATATTTTTAATTAGTTGTTAGCCTTGACTTAGTTCATGTAATTTTGAAAGAAAAATTAATGTACTAAATTAACCAAACAAATTCCCTCACGAAATTTAAAACACATACAATACAATTAATCAACCTTTTTATCACATTTTATAGTATATACAATACATCTGATAATCCTAATTCGACAATTTATCATTTTGTATATAAGATCATGTAAATTTCCTCCATATGCTTGAAATTTCATACGCTTTCTCTAAGGCTAAATTGTCTTGAATAAATCTACTTCTTAGTTATTCTATTTTGTTATTTTTATTTATTCTGTTTTACATTTATTGCATTAATGGATATCGATTCAATTTATGTTTTCGTGTCAAATAACATTGTCTAAAGTGATTATGTTATTAAATATTTTTGAAGAAATTTGATAATTAACCGGTCACTTAAAGCATGATTTTGAAGTGATTAGAAGTAGATCTACCAACAGCATCAAATCTTAGATATAGATCTATAGAATCTTATAATCAATAGATATAGCAGCAATATTTATCACATCATAAAACTCTAAAAGCCTTAATGCTTATTTGTTAAACAATAGAGTCATTTATTGCTTTCAATTGCGAAAAAGATGTATTATTTATGAAAAAAGTACCCCGATTGTGGATAAATATTCACAACTTATTTCAAACTAGTATGTAATCCCCGTCAAAAATGATGGAAAGTGAATGATAAATCTTCAAAACAATAGTTAAAAAAATATTTTTCTGACTTAAAAAAAAAAAAAAAAAAAAGAAGATGCCTCATGCATTTTGTTAATCAAAAAACATTATACTTTTTTTTTTTTTTGTATGATTAGAGCAAAGAAATTATGTAAACTATAATTTAGTCACCAGAGCTTAAACATGCCATTTTCAGCTACACGTTCTATGGCGAAAAATGACGGAAAGTAAATGATAAATCTTCAAAAGAATAGTTAAAAAAAATATTTTTCTGACTTAAAAAAAAAAAAAAAAAAAAAAAAAAAAGATGCCTCATGCATTTTGTTAATCAAAAAGTATTATCCTTTGATTTTTTTTTTTTTATGATCAGAACAAAGAAATTATGTAAACTACAATTTAGTCACCAGCGCTTAAACGCGCCATTTCCAGCTATACATTCTATGACGAAAATTCTTGTTTAGGTTCCCTCTACATTAAAAATTTGTAGTTTAGCGGGACTTTTTTTTTTTTCGCTACAAACTATGTTAAAATTCATAATTTTATCTGCAAGATAATTAAAATATGTTGTACCGATAAGAAATATTAATTTTATTTGCAATGTCTTCAAATTTGATAAAATGCATTGTAAAAAAAAAGTACGATTACAACAGAAAGTTGACGCCAAAAGAATTAGCAAGAAACATAAGCTCCTAATTTATTGGGAATTACCACGGCCTACAGAGGCATTGCTCGCAGCCTTCGGTACAGAAAAAATTGTCCCTTTAACCCTTTATCTACTGGCAGTACTTATAAGTATCATTAAAATAACTTGTTATAAAATTAATTTAATACATCTATTAGTAGTAATACAGTTTAGAATGAGTTATAGATGCATTACTCTATCATGTTACAAAAGTATCATGGGTTACATAAAACAAAAATATTTTTTACAGGATGATTTCTTTGGCCTTTGCATCTTTTCAGCTTTCTTGGCATTGGAGATTGGGTTGGGGGTGAAGGGGAGATTTTTCAGTTCAGAAATATTTCTATTGTAAGAACATTATATTTGTAGAATTCCTATTCTACAAAATACTAAGAACAATATTTAAAATAAAAGATTTGAGTGGGGTTATAAATATTACACAAAATCCCTATAAATTCAAATTTAATGAATCCTTCTAAATCCTTCAATCCATCTAAAATTTATTAAATGATTATGTAAATCTTCTAATTTAGTTTAAAAAATTCACAAAAAATGCTTTAGAAGATGAAATTTTCATGAATTCATAATTCAGTACATAAAGGGTTAATTTCCCTTTAAATAATGCTAAAGTGCCATTGAAATAATTCTTAATTGTAAATGTATTTGAAAGTTTTAGATATTCAAATTCGGATAATTTTTACTTTGTCATATAAGACAGAAAACAAATGTCACAGGAAATCTGAAATTGTAATCATTCTGAATAAATTAAAAATACATGTAATGCAATGCGTTTGCTTGCACGGACCGTTTTAGAGCGAAAATTATATATTTTCTCCACCAGATGGGATAGTTATCCGTTATTTGAAATTAGCTATTCAAGCGCTCGAATACGCCATCTGGTGGAGAAAAGATGTAACTTTTTGCTTCAGGATAGAGCCATGCAAGCGCATTTGCACTACATGTATTTTAAATTTGTTCAGAATGATTATTCTTTTGCACAATTTCAGATTACCTTGACATTTGTGTTCTGTTTCATATGATAAAGTAAAAATTATCTGAATTTGGATATCTAAAATTTTCAAATGCATTTACAATAAAGAATTATTTCAATAGCACTTTAGCATTAGTTAAAAAGAAATTAAAGGGACAATTTTCCTGTACCGAAGCCTGCGAGCGGCGCTTCTATAGACCGTTTTAATTCCCAAATTTAGAACTCGTTGTTGTTGTTGATGATGATGATGAAAAAACCCTTAAATTTAGAACTTTGGATAGTTTTTGAAGGTTTTACACAAAGTTAAAATATTTAAAGGTTTTAATATACTATTGCAAATTTTTTAAGACCAGCATTGGCGTTAACCTGTATTTTTTTTAATGAAGCGTTCAAAGAATAATTCATTTGTTTGTAGTTTTGCTAGAATTTGAATCTGAATGGCAACAGTATCGTTTGTTTAGATCCGATTTCTATCTATATTATAAAGGACAAACATATCTGTGCGTAACGCATACGTCATTTTGCGAATGGCAACACTTTGAAATTTGAAATAAAATTTTGGTTTTGCAATTTTCTCTATTGCAAATTTTTAAACTTCTAAACATCGCACATTTTAAATTTTTACACCGTCGTATAAGGAAAAAAATGCTCTTTTAAATGCAATTTGTTTGAAAGCTTTATCTCAATTTATTTTTGAGATATTAATTTTTTTGTAGTTTTTAATACCATTTTTCTTATTGTGGCAACAAAAGTACCTCATTTCTATTGAAAGTCATTGAAAGTAAACGGAAAATAGTTGAAAATAGGAGGTACTGTATCTTTGTTGCCATTTTCTCATAAAACCTGAAAAAAAAGTTGAAATTAAAATACGGACTATGTCAAGAATATTGTCTATTATTCCGTGATAATGACGTCATATGCATACTTTTCTACAGACGAAGTTTAAGACTGGATTGCTTTAGCGGATGCAGATGATGTCATTTTATAAAAAAGCGTGTATTTTAATTCTTAAACATGAAGTATGTTTTGTAGAAGTGTGTCATTTTCACAGCAGAGCTGCTTTGAAATTCTTCACAGGTGAAAATGCTTCACTTGTGAAAATAATATAATCAAAGTCACACACTGATAAAACGCAATGTTTTACAAAAATTTAGAGCGCCTTTATAAAATAGAGGTGACATGCAAATAATAGCTGTTTATGTTACAGAAATTGGTGATTTTTGCCTGGATGGATTTGCTCCGCCGAGTTAGACAAGCAAACAAATAATTCGTGGTTTAAAATAATATCGTGTTCCTGAAGTTTTTGTCGAAAATTCTCTCGAATAATAAAATTTTAATGCTAATCTTTAGGACATTCTAATATAATTTTATCAAAATAACATAACTTGCTTAATTTATTTTTTTCTAATTTTATATAACCTACATATTTATAACACAAATGTGTTTTTTAGTCATCTACCCTGATCTTTCTGCTGAACCAATTTTACTAATATATATATATTTTTACACTGAAAGCTCTTCCTTCGTAGATGTGATCGTACTATCTGTTTTTTTTTTTTAAATATCCCCACTTTTATATTTTAATTTAAAAAGTATTTTATGAAATTTCTTCAAAATGATGAAAATTGGATAGCTTTCATTATTGCAGACAATAGAGAAATAATGAGGTATTTTAACTTTGTTCATGCTAATTTCTCATAAAAATTCAAAATTGTTGATTAAAATTGTTGTATAGGGTTTAGTGGCACAAAATCACATTAGGAGCAGAATATTATATTAGGGGCATAATAACGGAAAATGACATACTGCTTTTGAAAACACGAATTTTTCCTCATAAATTTTCTATATTGTTATTCCTTCTGCATGTGTACTGATACTAAGTTTCAGACACTAGGCGAAATGCTTATCTAAGTGAAAATGAAGTCATATTTAAAAGAAAACGATCATTTTCTTAGATAAAACTAAACATTTTAACACAAATGCGTCTAAAAAACATAAATTACGGAAATTTTTACTCTCCAGAATTGAGATTAGAATCTCAAGTAAAGAGTGCGTCTGTTTACATAAAAGATGTTGCTGACAATCGTAACTTCAAGTTTTGAGTTAAAATGATTTTAAAATGATCAAACAAAATACAAATTTTTTAAAAATGATGAATATGGATATGAGAAGTGTGTATGCAAATTTTGAGAAGGTGAAAATTTCTGTTTTCATTCCGAAAATCCAAGCATAAGAGCCTCAATTGATAACAGCATCCTAATAACTGATCTTTATTATATTTTACTGATTAAGTATCTATATTATAAAGAAAAACATATCTGTGCGTAGCGCTGACGTCATTTTGCGAATGGCAACAGTTCACGATCAAATTTCGGTCTGGAAATTTCCGCTACTGCAATTATTTAATCTTCTGACCATCGTACATTTTCAATTTTCGTCGCATAGGGAAAAAAATTTACTTTCAAATGCAATTTGTTTAAAAACTGTATTCATTGATTGTTATTTAATTTTCTAAAATAATTTTTAAACATGATTTTTTTAAAGTTTATCTTATCACGTGCCGGTTTCAATACATAATAATAATAAACATTTTGCACATAAAGCAACAAACATTTTTCAGCATTTGTTTCTGACTATTTTTTGCATAACGAAATTAATACTTCCTTTATAAACAAATAAAATAATAATATAAAAAAACCACCAATCTAACATATTTGTGAAAGACAAATTAACGAAATTAATACTTCTTTTATAAACAAATAAAAGAATAATATTGAAAAAACACAAATCTGGCATATTTGTAATCGTACAATTTGAATTTTTAGATCACCAAATAGGATTTTTTTTTTCAAACGGAATTTGTTTGCAAAGTTCATCTTAGTTTACTGATTGTCTATGGTTTTAAAAACAATTTTAAGGCATGAAATATTTTTTAATTTATCTATATCACGCGGAGCTCGATTCGAAAGATTATTCCGTTTGCCCTTAAAATAAAATAAAGAGTTGATCATTTTCTTACGACTAATATCCATTAAAAAACTTCCCTATGAATAAATAAATAAAATAATATAAATAAAACACAAATTTACCAGACATGAATAAGCTCTGAAATTATCAGAATATAAATGGATACCATAAGTAGCAAAATCTTGGCAAATAACTCTTAGCCTGCGGCTATTAAGAAAATATCGCTTTTGATAAATTTCAGAAATTTATTTGATTGTATAATTCGCATTTTCCATATGAAAAATGCTTTTTTAATGTAAGTGGTCAATCTAAAAAAATGTATTGCATATAAAAAAAATTATTAGTTAAAAAAAAAATGTTTTTACCCATATTCTTTAACCCGGAAAGCCCGGGTACGATCCCCTAGTGTTTATAATAGCTTAATTTTAATGTAGAACTTAATACATTGTAAATGGATATGATACACATGTTTTAAGTGAAAATATGCTGAACAGACATTATTTCAAGTAGAAAAAATTATCATTTAGCTTTCATATGCTAGGCTATGTTTTACATTAAGCCTAACATGGCGTTTAGCTACGGTCGATTCGCAGACCAGAGTGGTTCGCACCGGCATGGTTCCGACAGTTTCCTGCACTCAGATTTTATTATAAGTAGATGCACAGAAATTCTTAAGGAACTCAAATTGCACATAGAGCTTCTACGTAAGTATAAAAGTTTTAACATTGTATGTTTGAAAAGACAAACAGGTAATTAGATTTAAAATTAAAAAAGAAAGAAAAATAATGCAATTCGCCTAGATTATAGAACACTTTCCGACACTTCCAGAAAGCTGTAACAAAACCTTACAACTTGTTTTGTTTGTAGAACACATACATCCGACTTGCGAGATTGACATCTTGCATATAAGCCGTCGCGTAATCGATAGGAAGGAATAGACACAAGGAAATAGACAGCGCCAAAATATTATATCCGGAACTCCACTTTTTCGTTAGTCTCGTGGATGATCCATTTTCGCCAAATTAATGTTTGATGAATGGAGGATATTCCATCTCCGTTTTGATCACGTGGTCAAGGTAAAAACTTCTAGCGTAAAGAAGGGAAGGCTCCGTAGACGTGTAACGTAAATCCCCGCTAGCCAATGAAACAGTTCATGAGGTTAAGCAGTAGTATCTTCCCTTCTTATCAGTTAGAAGTTCCTTGGGTAAATTACCGGTATCACGTGACTTTTTTCAGCCTCGAACCCATATTTGGAATATCCTCCATTGCCTCACTCGTATAATCGAGCTCGTCCAGCCGAATATTACGAAATTCTGGAATGCGCATTACCGTGACTTGGGCAAAAACTTCAATCCTATCTGAGCATGCCCCCTATGCCATTATGTCCCCCCTCTCTTATGGGGACACTCTAATTCTACGTGTTCATCTAAACAGCCTCATCTGAAAAAACTTATGCACGTATTCACCGTCTACCTGAACCCAGAAAACCTCTATCGAACGCTCAAATTGTATTCATCATTAATCTGATTGGACTTCGGCCGCGATCAGTACAATCAGGTTAATCGTGTATTTCATTTGAGAGTTCGACTGCGACCAACGACATACAAGGCCAGTTCATGACGTTTAAAACGTCACAAGGAGTGTATCATCTTTACTCGGCGATTAGCACAAAGCCCATCGTTTTGTGCCAATCGTCATGTAAAGATGATCCACTCCGTGTGACGTTTTAAAAGTCATGACTGGCCTTCTATGTCGTTGGTCGCGATAGTACGGAGAGCTAACTCACCGATCCACTTTCTGACCGTAGATATAGAAACTAGATATTACCATAGACATTTTATTATATCTATGTTTCTTCCGCGACCGCATCACACATTCCAGTGTTGAATTCAGACACTTTTTTCCGGGAAGGATTTTTGTGACTCCGGAGGGGACATTATAGAGTTCCGACGGGAAATTGCACTTTTTGACCCTTGAAAACACAAAATCTCAAATCTTCCGAGGAGGGGACATCTCATTGCTCTGGGGGGGGGGGGGGGAGGGGGAGGGGGAGGGAATGTGCCCTAGGGCTACCCCTGAATTCAACACTGACACTTTCAATGCGCGCAAGTAATGAATCCTACACTTTTCTTAATATTAACACGTTGAGTGCCACTGTGACTGACACTGAAGCTGAAAAATTTACAATGTTTTAAGTAATTTTTAAGAAAGTATTAATCCTGTAATAAATAAAAGGTAAGTAAATTTTAAATAAATTTTCAATAATTACTTAAAACAATATATATTTTTAGTTTTATATCACATTTTAGACCATCAGTTATGAGTGAATGACGCGTTTTAAACGGAAAGTTCAGTGTCAGGCACCGGTGACTGACGTGGCGCTTAATGTGTTAAAAGCATTTTTTCAAACTTTTCTGCACACTTTTTATCAGTTCTGGTTATTTCAACACCTTTTACATATTTTTTATGAGCAATACTTAGCAAATTTTTCATATTTTTTTGTTGAACTTGCATAAAATTTCATTTTTAATTAATACCAAATTAAAAATTTGCGATGAAATTAAATGAAATCTATAGCTTTTTCAGTAAAAAATATATATCAGTGAAAACTGTAGCAACTTCGTAAAAGAAAATCCAATTTGAAAGTTATCTACGACATACTACTCTACGGTGGGAAATCTATACTTTTCCAAAAAAATTTCCTCGGAAATTCTTTGGTATTGTACTCGTGGGCGGGCTGCTGGATTCAATGTATCAGATTATGGAGTTAGCCCTCCGTACTCATGGAGGAAAGAGATAGATGGAGATGCCATCTATCTGCCTTAAAAACGGTTTGTAATATGATGTACGTTATTGCTCAAATTTAAAGGCCCTCATTCGGCCCAAACAAAACAAGCACGTGGAAGAGAACGAATTCTTTGACATCTCCTGTGCATTTTTTTCTTTAAATGAAAATTATCTACTTATATTTAAGCAATCTAAAGTAGCATTTCATTGTATTATGAACTAAAACTGTATTACTAGAAGTTTTCTTCTTGTTTTGCGAAAGCACGTGATTGTGTTTAAGCACAACGTAGCGGATATTAGGGTTACATTTTTGGCATCGCCTCTTGCCACCACACTTCATCTCTATTCTTTCTCTTTACTCTATGCTCCGTATATTCTAGAGATCAGTGATAGATACTTATACAATGTTTACGTTTAAGCTACCAGATGTCACTCCGATGGACATTTATCGTTATCATGGTTCGACATTTATCGGCTTAAGTTTAATATATTTTTTTTAAAGAATAGCCTGTGTGTGAGAATAGCCAATTGCCATACTATATTTTCTAGACACTATAGTTTGGTGATCTCTGATCTAAACTGTTCAAATACACAATTTTCACAAATACACTCGACTAGATTTGTATAATTCTCACTCTCATTCAAAAATTATTATTTTTTTTTTTATGAACAAACAGCTGCTTCTCACGAGAAATATTTCATAAATACGCGGTCTTTTGTACATAATGATATTACTCAAATACTGTTCTAAAAGAGAGTGAAAAATAATAAAATTTCCTCTCTCTCCATTGATAAAAATGATTGATAGGTGCGCTTTCTCATTTTCAACGCGTACGCTAAATGAGTGAACCAGATTTTCTATTACAAATGACATAAAATAAAAATAATGGAATGATTTATCCTTGTGTTTGCACAGTGGAGCTCAGTAGGGAAAATCGGGCGCCAACCTGACCTTGGCCCAATGAGGCTCGTCTTAAATTCAGCTCGTCATTGGCTTTTTTTTACATGCGTCTGAAGTTCAAAATCTAAGACTGATACACGCTACGCATATCAAACTGATTGCAAGTTGTTTATCTCTGCTCTCAAAAAATTTCAATGGAACATGTGCATTCGGCAGTGAAAACACGTGGTGTCAGACGATTTTTCCGCGTCTCCCTCAATCGAACATTGGAAGACAAAATGACGAGTTACTAGTTTAATTTGTACCTAAATTGTAATTCGATTTTTCGGACTTCAACCCTTTCTTATCGCAAGGTTAGAGCTTACGAAATAGGAAGTCAGCTTTGTGATATGGAGTTGATTATTTTAGTTGTGTTCCTTAATTTTTTTTCTCGTCTAGTAATTTGCGGGGAATATTGAAGAATATTAATATTTTGGCAACATTGAAAGAAATTTTGGTGAAACTATTGTTCAAGGTAACTATTTTTTTTTTTTTATATCGATCACTTTAAAAGTAATGCTATTTTTAAATATTATGTTCTTCACGAGATTAAAGTTTAGAATCAAAAATAAAATGTTTTAATCGAATTTTTAGAATATTTTAATGATAAACTCAAAATCCACTATTTTAATTACAAATGCTATAAATCCCAGACGAAATCCTAAAGTAAAATGGGGGAGAAAACTTTATTTTCTATGTCATACATTTATATGCGTTTATAAGTTTTATATTTATAAGTTATAAATTTAGTTTTGTTTTATATTTTCCATATATTTATTTTGTGCGATCACCCAGTGTTTTCATATGTGTATTTTCATAAATATTTTAACTAAAATCATTTTATGCATAATTCCATATGCATTCATAATGCATAATCATTTATGTAATTTTTAAGTGGGAAATAAAACTGTATAAATTGAGGAATAGAAAATTATGAATACACAGTTAAAGATTAAAAGGTTTTCAGTGTTTTAAATTTTTATTAAAAAGCAACACTTAAAAAAAATGATATGTTTCCAAGCAAAATTATTGCTGATACTTTGAGAGATCTATAAAAGACATCGAAGGGGGGGCTTTGAAATTTTAGATCTATACTGGTTATAACTCTTTATAAACTGAAGTATGTCATTATCATTAGTGCTCTAAATATTAGGCTATAGATTAATTGTTAAATGTTTTAAATTAGTTGTTAATTGTAAAAGAAAAAGGTCTAACATAAAGTTCTATATTTTTCGTTATATTTGAGATTTCTTTTCGTAATGTACATAAATACTGAATTTCAAGTCTATTTTTGAAATAAATTCCGATTAATTATAAACATTGATTAATAACAAAATTTGTCATTTATTTTTTTATTCATCCCCCCCCCCCCCACACACACACAAAAAAAAAAGGATACGAATAACAGTTTTGTTTAAAAACAAAGCTTATGCTTATTTAATGCTTATAAAGACAACGCAACTTTCCTACATAGGATTCAAATTTCACAATCTTGTAAAGGTCAACTAATAAAGTTTAAGTTTAGGTAATTTATCTCCTTTTTTTTTCTGAATAAAAAAAAAATATCTGCGTTTGGATCTATGAAGAAGTTATATAAACAACAAATCATGATCTAAATATTAATACCATACATTATTAATTGAACTTTCTTTTCACTACGATGTAAATGAAATTTATTTAAAAATTTTACCAATTAAAAAAAATGAAGTTTTTGCTATCGGAAACTACTACATATATTTAAAAAATATATATGATTTGGGAATATAAAAATTCACACAGATGAAAAAATTCTTTCACGTACAGTTTTACCAAAAATCTGTGTACTTTTTACGAATTTAGTATATTTTGGTGCCCGTAAATACTATTTTATGACTTAGGTAAACATCTTTATCGTCTCAAAAGAGTAAATTTGTGCATTCAAATGTTAACCAGGAAAGAAGAAAACATTAAATTCGAATCATTTTGCCGTACTGGTGAAACTGCATATGAAACGTTTTGGGAGGGGAGGAGATTATTATAAGAATTTATAGACTTACTTATGCTAAGTATTTTATTTTATAAGTATAAAAACTCTGATATAAATGTAATTTGTATGGTTATACAAATTAATAAAATAAAAAATTTAATTTAAAAATTTCGTTTTATTTTCAGTTATGTCTTAATATGCAATCTTTTTCTGAAAAACTTTACATGATAGAAAAATAAAAAATGTAAATATTTGGAATAAACATTGAAAATAAAATAAATCCGTAATCGAAATTAAAACAATTTTCAAGGAAATATTTTTGAAGACATGCTGTTTTTGCAGTATGTTGGGGTTCTCTCATCGATAGGCAGTTTTCTCTAAAAGATATCGATCTAAAACTTTGTAGTACTAAAGCATTGAATATGAAGGAAAGACTGTTTTTGCAGTATGTTGGGGTTCTCTCATCGATAGGCAGTTTTCTCTAAAAGATATCGATCTAAAACTTTGTAGTACTAAAGCATTGAATATGAAGGAAAGACTGTTTTTGCAGTTTGTTGGGGTTCTCTCATCGATAGGCAGTTTTCTCTAAAAGATATCGATCTAAAACTTTGTAGTACTAAAGCATTGAATATGAAGGAAAGACTGTTTTTGCAGTTTGTTGGGGTTCTCTCATCGATAGGCAGTTTTCTCTAAAAGATATCGATCTAAAACTTTGTAGTACTAAAGCATTGAATATGAAGGAAAGACTGTTTTTGCAGTTTGTTGGGGTTCTCTCATCGATAGGCAGTTTTCTCTAAAAGATATCGATCTAAAACTTTGTAGTACTAAAGCATTGAATATGAAGGAAAGACATCTACCTTTTTTTCAGGTAATGTGGTGTTGAAACAAATGATCGGTTTTGAAGAAATATTTGAACTTTAAACCGAATGCCTTTAATTTCTTTAAATATTTATTTCTGCTAAATTTATAGATCTTTAATACTTTTTTGTGTTGTATTTACTGCTTCCTTTTTTCCATCCAAAACTTATTGAAAGGAGGTGGGCAGATCAGCATTTATTTTTGGTCCCTGATAGAATGAAAAAATGTTTTGAATTTTTTTTTTTTTTTTCCCTTGCAAGAAGTTTTGATTGCTTTAATATAATTTAGGGCCTCTCTGATTTTTGTTTGAATATTTTAAAAATGTGTTATACAATATCAAAAATATAGATTTATTTAGCCAATTATAATGCCTTTCAATAGTATCTATTTGATTTTTTTCTATATGAAGTGCTTTTAACATCGTCGTAGTTTCTTTATTTATTCTATACACATATTAACATATACATATATTAACATGCACGTATTATTAACATACACATTTACATTTATTAACATACACATATACATAGGGGAGAGTGGAGAGGAATGGGACACTTTTTGCAAAAATAAGAAATTCAGCTTTGTTTGACACAAAAACAAATTTCAATTTATAGAATACAAAATGAAACACTTTTTAATGTCCCTGAACATTATAAAAACATAATTTGCAGTAACAATTTTATAATTAAAGAAATTGCAAGTTTCAAAATGTGTCCCATACCTCCCCCCTAACAGGGAGGTATGGGACATCTATAAAACAAATAAGGCACAAATAGTCCAGTGTTGGCTACATGTACAGTGTAACAAAGATTGTAGGTTTTAATGTCTGTGTCACAATATCTAATTCCAGTATCTTCATCACTGGAAGGAAAATTCAGGATTGTCAATCACAGATGCCATTAAAAAATCACCAGTTCAATTTATTTACATTTTGAAGTAAATGAATATATATTATCAATGTTATAATTAATATATTACCCTCTAAAAATATTTGCATATTAACAACTTACATTCATCTTATTAAAAAGTAGGAATTGGACTTCTCCCATTTCTCCCTTTGCAGGCATGTCTCATTCCACCCTACTACCTTCTTTTATGTTAAACTTCTTGTATAAACAAAAATGCTACTTTTAGGTTTAGTTTAAATTACGGATAATATACAGTACAATGTTATATAAATAGGGAACTATTACATCTACGCATGAACAAGTCATTAATATACAGAAAACATAAAAAATATATGAAGCAAATTTACTTTTGATTCTTGAAATAATCTTTTTTTTTTTATATATACAATTACAAGCTTATGCAGATCAGCACCTCTTTTCAACTGAAGATTGGGCAGTCATTGCTTCATCTAGTGTGTGATAGATGAAATGTTTAGAATGATACATAAAGAGAAAAACCTACTGTCTCATCCAATTCCACTCTACCCTATATTAACATGCACCTATATACGTATATTAACACGCACAAATACGTATATTAACATGCACATATACATAGATTAACATGCACATATTAACTTACTATACACAACATTTATTACACACATAGTAACTTACAAATTAAATGTGTTTTACAAAATCAGGAACATAGGTTTATTTAGCAAATTATAATCCATTTCATTTGTATTGATGCGATTTCTTTTCAATAGGAAACGCTCTTAACACTATCGCAGTTTGTTTTGTTTTACTAAACACACATTAAAATATAAACAAGAAAGGAAAATCATGCGACAAGAATACATTATGAAACACTTTTCAACACATTCACCATACTGAGCGAAACTTCGCCGTTTAATAATGAAAAAGATTATATCTAAGTAAATAATTTAGAAAAAAGTATAACACATTTCAAAATCCGATTCAGCAACTACAATTTATAGTCATAAAAGTATTCAAAAATTTTTATGCAGTCCTGCAAATGATCTATAGATTTGTATATATATACAACATAGTAAGATAAAATTTATTTCGGTTAGAAAACTCATACCACAGTTGTAAATTTACATTTCGAAATTTCCGTCAATAAAGGAAATGTACTCGAATTCTTTTGTGCAGTCTTTATAAGATCTATAGAATTTATACACAGCAAGTAATATAAAAATATTTAGTTAAACTTAGAAACACATACCACAAGAGAAAACGCACTTACATCAATTTTCTCTCATAGTACTGTAACGGAATTTTTTTGTTTGTCCCTGTAAATGAATGATAAATGATATGCACACCGTATTCTACAGTATCTATCTTGCAGTGCACCTCAGTGATGTATATAAGTTTCAACATGTTTGAAATAGTATAAAATCCTTAAAATACATTGCAAGCGATTTTTCGCCATAGATCATAATGTAACGGAATTCCAATGAGTGTCACTGTAAACGAACTATAAATGCCACTACACACTCCATTTCCAATTCTCCATAGTAATTTTTAATAATATCATATCAATTAAGCAATCAGCTATCTACAGCAATCCGAGTATATTTACACGAATTAGAGCTAGACAAACAGATGGCAGACAAAGTCATAAATACTTATCAGTTATGTTGGAAAGCGTACAAACCACGGCGGTGTTATGTCCAGGGGTGGGAAATTTTCAGAAAATTCTACCAGCCAGCAAGATGAAACATGCAGTTGAAAATAGTTATAAAAAAATCGCACAAATAAGTAATTACTATTACTGCAATGCATTTTCACAATTTCTTTTTCAATAAATGAAGAAATATATACAACAGAGGAAAGCTTAGTATAAGATAGAACTTAGTACCATGTTTACATTACAATAATTTGGAAAGTTATAATATCTAAGTTAAAAAAAGTGTTTTTGGTATATCTCTTTAGCCTACAATTATTCAAAAACTACCTAAAAATTCACTTTCCTTGTCAGAAAATCCACTGGCCACTGGCGAGTAAAATGTATTTCCCCACCCCTGGTGTCATATCGAAAATAAATCATTGATACAATTGAAATACATTAAAATGTACTAAATAAACCTAGTTTATGATCTTGTTCATTTAACTTTTTATGCACTGACGGTACTTTTAAGTACCATTATAGAAAATTTAACATAAAATTTATTTAATCCGTCTAATAATAAAAGTAGATTGTACTTTTCATACAAAATACTGTGTTCGGTCACAGTTAGAAAAAGCACAGCGAAAAAGGTCGAAACTAAATATTTTGTAATGAGGCAATTTTCTCAACCATTTACATAAGTAACTTTTTTCTTATTAAAAAGTGGTATATAAAAATTTTGCAACTACAAAAACCCTTACATTTACAGATAGGATCATTATATATTTATTTACAAGTTTTTTATAGAGACTTGTGATGATTTCTTAACAGCCTTTTTTTGTAAATCTAATTATTCTTGTAAATATTTTACAAAAAGAGTTATAACTACTGATTTATTAAAAGAGTTTTAAGGAAAAATCTTATCTAAATTTCGTATTATTCTATTTTTTTTTAACGTAAAACAATCGTAAAAATTTCGGCGACTACTTGGTCCATTGGATTTTGAAGTTTTGATAATGTACTATTAGTATTTTGAAAACGGTTACAACAGCCAACACATTCTCTATAATAGGATGTGGAACTTTTTGAATTCATATAGTTAGTAGTATATAATATAGTTTTTTAAAGTAGAAATATACAGGAGAAGAGGGTTAGTCTATCATACCGAATATTCTTAGCTAGGTTGAACGCACCAGTGACGGTGTATCAGTGTTCGACAACTCAAGAATTCGAAGCAAATAAGATTTTACAGTATTTTTCTGAGCAATTTCAAGCTCTTACAAGTTTTAATCATATCTCATAAAAATGGTTCCATACATTGGTTTAGAGAAAATTAAGGAGTACGAGAAAAAGATAAGTCAGCAATTTTTGTGAGTCAGTTGAAAGCCTTTGCTGCAACATGATGAAGCTAAACAAGCAGAGGTGAATTTTAACGTTTTAAGTCGTAAAATTAACAATCATAATCATTTAAATTTTCCAATGGGGGTCGGGGAGTATACAGCTTTTGAAAACTGACTATATGCAATATTTGAGGTATGAGAGGATGTCAACTACTAAAATACATTTCTCATAATATTCAGCAGGTGATTTAGCACCCACAATTTACATATTTTTAAACATAAGATGAATGCATCAGAAAATATCAGTAATATTCCTTCTACAGGGTATATGAAGTTCGAAAACTGGATTTATTAACTCCATCTTATTTTATAATCTACAAGTAATTTTTAAATTCAAAAGAAAGTAAAGTAAAACTACAAAACGTGGAACAGTTTACATTAATCAATGAATTTTATTGAGGAATCCGCTTTAATTGGTTAAATGTGTTTTTTATGACTTACGAGTCATTTTTTCTTTCAAAACTTTCAAATGTTATTTTAAAATACAAGTTTTGAATTATGTACAAAATTATCTTTAAAATTCTATGTCATTTATTAAATTTGTAATGGAAGTTGGGAAAACTGGATTATATGCTCAAAATACGTTTCAAAAGTGTTGCAGAACTTTTGCTCCAAACTGTACATAATGAACAGTATTTACTCACGAATTCTTAACGTAACTCCACTGTTATTTTACACCAGATTTTTAATGTTTAATATTTATCTCTGATTAATCTCTCAAACTTCTCGTTATTCCAATTACCGTTTTCTAGCATCAAGAGAAATCTAATAAGTTTCGATATCTCAAACACACTATGGAAATTATTTATAAAGCTTAAAATAAGAATTTTCAGGTTTAAATTTTTTAAAGATTGTTTTAAAAGAAGTCTGATATTTTAAACTATATTTTGAACTTTTCCGTATAATGTTCCAATGCTTTTTTGTTACGTTACTTTCGTATCTAAAAAAGAAAAGTATACAATGTTTTCTTTACTCTTTTGTTTACATTTTGAAAGATATTTGTAGATTGATAAGATATAAAAAAAATATTTTCTAAAGTGAGTAATGTTCCTATTTATATCGTTGTAGGCTCAAATGTTTACTGTGTCTACATGTTTTGAGTGACTGTTTGTAAACAAATAGTTCATGAACTGTTATAATGATGGAACCATTATGAAATTACAATCTCATCGAGCAAAAACTGACTCTTTTATAATTTCCAGTTTACCCCATGGGATTGTCTTTTTGAGAAAAAGGAAATTTTTCTTAGTTCTGACTGCAGAGTTATTACAAAGCATTTCAAATTTTTATCTTTTTTGGTTCCTGCATCATTTTTTATTTCTACCTTACTCTGTATCTGAAAGCCTGTATATATATAAGAAGCTAAAATCCACTTACAAAATATTTCTAACTTAAAAATATTTTTAATTTCAGGGGTTCAAAGCTGCGATTTTAGAAAATTCAAAGATGTATAAAATTTTACGTATTTTTTGAATTAATTGACATAAACAAAAAATTCAAAAAGATATGAAATCTGCACATTTTTTTTTCTATTATCATGTAATTGTTATGGATTTATATGCATTTTTTGAAAGACTGTGTACTACTTTAAATTATACTAAAATATTAGTCAAATTGTCAGTTTTTGAAAAAAATGTCTCATAAAGGGAAATAAATATCAGTATGTATTTTTTTTTTATATGCGTTATTTACTTTCCCGAACACATATAGAAAAAAGAATGTTATCTTTCTCTGAATTAAAACTGAATTAAGTGTTGAAAAATTTCGAAAAATTTCATTTTCGACCTGTTCCTGCTTGTAACAAATGCTATAGCCAGAAAGTATACGCAGAAGCTTTGGGTAATACAGAGTATACGGTTCTAAAAAAAATCTGGAGGGTATATATCATACTTTACCATATGCACCTAACGCCCAACGATAGCCCTGCGTGAAATGTATAAGGAAAATTGTATTCATATGCAATTTGGCAGTTCAGGAGCCCCCTGTATACTGCCTATAATGTGCCCCCCTGTATACTGCCTATAATCTGCAATTCGTTTTCTGTTTCTACAACTGGTCTATGAAATATGGAGTTTTGAAATTGGAGAAATGACAACCAGCCACGAATAAAAAGAACATTTAGAAAGAAGTAACGTTTTATTAAATAATTTTTCCGGGTTTTGTTAAAAGTACAGTAAATTCCAGAAATATTTTTCTCACAGAAAACTTATTCAATAAAATGTTTCTTATTTGTAAATGCCCTCTGAATTCGTGGCTGGTTGTGTTTTTTCTAATTTCAAAATCTTGTATATCATAGAACAGCTCGAAAAACAGCAAATGATTTGCAGATTATAAACAGTATATACAGTGTGCCCCCGAATTCATGGTCCAAACTGTAAGGAAAGATAAAGTACACATAAAGAAGCAATTTTGGTATAGCAATGTGGTGTCAGGAATGAAAAGTTTTGGCGAAAAACAAGAAATGCGGAGGATATGAAAACGAACGTTTTTTTGACAACAATTACAGTAATACTGCTGTTTTAAATTATCAGATGCAATGATTTAAAATTGTGAAGGTTTCCTTACTTTGTACATAATTTTATTTTAAAAACCCATACATATGAAATTGAATGCATAGCTACACATATGACATAAGATGAATTTAAACTTTAGATAATTTAACGGAAGTCAGGAATTTTATTGGGCATTTGAGTGTTTTTGCCGTATTGGCAACGAGAAGACTATTCGAAGGTAATTTTGAAAGGAAAGTGAACCGAATGCTTGCTTTTGTGCATTGAAAATCCTGAAAACCTAAACCACCTCATTGGCATGAATAGGACCAAAACTGTGTACATCAGCTCCAATCTCTTCTTATGGCATATAAAACCATTTGTGCTTTAAGTTTTTAAGAGGTACTACATAAATTATGTATTATTATACGGTAAATATTCTATCTGTATTACAAATAGGGTGTCAACGATTTAAATCAGTTGATTTAAATCAGCAATTTAAATCATGATTTTAATCAAGTGATTTTTTAAAAAAAATCCTTGATTAAAATAAAAAATTTTAAATGTTTAAAATGACATAAAAAAATATTCAAATCTAAGATGAACATAATTTGGAAAGTTTATACAGGTACTGTGACTTATGAATACACAAAACAAAGCTTTAAATAATTGTTTCTAAGCGTAATTCCTGAGTATTGTGAAAAATTTAAGTGCAGTAAGTTTGTAAAAAGCATGGTTTTTATCTAACAAACATAAAACGGATTTAATTTAAAAATGATATTTAAATCTAATATAACTTACAATACCATAATTTCCTTTTAATAATCAAGTTATTCATTCTTTTATATATAATAAACGTAGCAATAAAGTGTCAATGATTTGAATCAATTGATTTAAATCAGATGATAATCACATATTTTCTGATTTTTTAAAATAGTGTGAAAAAGCATTATAATCAGTAATGAAAATGATCAATAAATCACTTGTAAAAAATGTAATATTTGTTATTGTTAATTATAACCATATTAAACTGTGTAAAAAGAAGTATTATACATTTAAAAAACATCTAACTAAATGTTAAATAACTTCAAAACATTATAATATTTAGTAGCTATTCAAATATTTTAATATTGTGGGGAAAAAAATCTGATTTAAATTTCAAAAATACATTTTTTTTGTAATCTATTTATAAATTATGTGCGAGTTTGCTGTATACATTGCTGCAATTTTTGATCAATTTGATATAAATATACATACGCTTTAGAACCTGTGTAAAATTACTGGCTGCTTTATGAATTTATCAAACTATTATTTATCACCTATTTTTAACCACTTTTTCAAAAATGTAGATTGTGTTCTTAATTAAACAGTTAATTGTTTAATAATTAATTTAATCTGTATCATCAATTTAAAATTAAATGCAATTTATCAATAACTTTAAAATATAAGCAGTATTTAATATTGGTTTACATAATTATTACAAAATATTAATGAACATAATGTTGTATGTTACTAAAGAAATTTTTAATTTGCAGTTTTTTGAAATTTCTATAATTACATAATTAAAATTTTATTAATTAAAGCAAAAAAAACATAGATTATATTAGTAATTGGAGGGTTATTCATTTTTGAAATGCTTAATTCTTGGTAGATGTTTAATATTTTAACACAGGGAAAAAAATAAAAAAAATCCAATTTAAATAAAAAAAATCTGATTTAAATAAAAAAAATCCGATTTTTTTTATTTTTTTACACCCTAATTACAAAGGACAAACGTGTCCGTGCGTAACGCTGACGTCATTTTAATGGTGGCAACACCAGACGGTTAAATTTAACTTTTACTTCAATTTCTTAAACTTCTAAACATCGCAATTTTTCAATTTTTACACCTTCGAATAGGGAAAAGAATTTACTTTAAAATGGAATTTGTTTCGAAAACAATTTGTTTGAAAACTATCCTAATTTACTATTTTTTTACGGTTTTTAAAATAATTTTCAGGCGTGATTTTTTCAAAAAATCTGTATTGCGTGCAGACGATTGCGGAAAATAAATCCGTTTGCACTTAAATTAATATAAAAAAGTCCTTCCGGCCAGTGCCGGGAGGAAGAGGTAGCTTTCATAATCCTTATTTTAAAAAAGCCAACTTATATCATGCAAACACACGAAGCTCAATTTAGTGGAAACCGGATATAGGAGATTCAATACTAATTTTTATCAATATAATGAATGAGAATTTCGCGAAATTAGTCAGCTTTATCCAAGCTGCTTTTCTTTAAAGTAACATATATTTGGCTGCCAAATTCGGCAATTTCTTAAAGTGCCTGTCATTTTAAAACAACATGGTGGATGAGGCTAACCAGTGAACTTGGTCGAGACCTTAGTAATTGCTGTGCACATGCTCACTCACATCGGAATCGGTTAATATATAGGAGTGCTGTCGCATGCAAATATCAGATTTTTCAAAATGTCACCCACAATAGAAATTGAAACTGCTATATCTGAGCCATTTTTTAAGTAAAGACAAACAAATAATGCTCCTGAATCCTTATATCAAGATCAAATACTTAAGAAAGAAACCTTTTTCAATTTCTAATTTTTTTGCACCTCACTTTAAATATATATATATTTTTTAATTTAATGGCCGCCATTTTGAAACAAGATGGCTGATGAATCTGGCCAGCGAACTTGGTCGAGGTGTTGATGTATACTATCCACATGCCTTCTTACATCGAAATAGGCGAATACGTGTGTTATCGCGTGACAAATACAAGATCGTTTCAAAATGTTAGCCATGCTAGAAATTCAAAGTGCTATAAATCAACCATTTTTTAAGATATCAACAAAAGAACAAATTTTCAGAAACAAAAACTGCTCCGGAATCTTTGTATCAAGGCCAAACACATAAAAAAAAATCTTTTTCATTTTCCAATTTTTTAATACCTCATTTTGAATTTTAAATTTAATTTTTTTTAATGGCAACCCTTTTGAAACAAGATGGCGAATGAAGCTGGCCAACGAACTCGGTCGAGACATTGGTATGTACTATGTACAGACCAAGTTACATCCAAATAGGTTCATAAATACGCCTGTTATCGCGTGACAAAAATCAGGTCGTTTTAAAATGTCAGCCACAAGAGAAATTCAAAATGCTATTACTCAGCCATTTTTTTTTAGATATAGACGAAAGAAAAACTGTTCCGGAATCTTTGTATTAAGGTCAAACACATACAAAAAATATCTTTTTCATTTTCCAATTTTTTGGTATCTCATTTAAATTTTTTTATTTTTTAATTTTTTTAAATGGCCGCCATTTTGAAACAAGATGGCGGATGAATCTGGCCAACGAACTCGGTCGAGATATTTGTATGTACTATGTACACACCAAGGTACATCCAAGTCGGTCCATAAATACGCCTGTTTATTACGTGAGAAAAATCAGGACGTTTCAAAATGTCAGCCACGCTAGAAATTCAAAATGCTATAACTCAGCCATTTCTTAAGATATAGACGAAACAAAAACTGCTCCCGAATCTTTTTATCAAGGTCAAACACATAAGAAGAAAATATTTTTTCAATTTTCAATTTTTGGTACCACATTTCAAATTTAAATTTTTCTTAAAAATTTAAATGGCCGCCATTTTTAAACAAGATGGTGGGTGAAGCTGGCCAACGAAACTGGTCGAGACATTGGTATGTACTATGTATAAACGAAGTTACATCCAAATCGGTTCATAAATACGCCTTTTATCTCGTGACAAAATTCAGGACGCTTCAAAATGTCAGCCACACTAGAAATTCAAAATGCTATAACTCAGCCATTTTTTAAGATATAGATGAAACAAAAACTGCTCCGAAATCTTTGTATAAAGGTCAAATACATAAGAAAAAAATATTTTTCCATTTTCAATTTTTTGGTACCACATTTCAAATTTAAAATTTTAAAAAAAATTTAAATGGCCGCCATTTTGAAACAAAATGGCGGATGAAGCTGGCCAACGAACTCGGTCGAGAGATTGGTATGTACTATGTACACACCGAATTACATCCAAATCGGTTCATAAATACGCCTTTTATCGCGTGACAAAATTCAGGACGTTTCAAAATGTCAGCCACGCTAGAAATTCAAAATGCTATAACTCAGCCATTTTTTAAGATATAGACGAAACAAAAACTGCTCCGGAATCTTTTTATAAAGGTCAAATACATAAGAAAAAAATATTTTTCCATTTTTAATTTTTTGGTACCACATTTCAAGTTTTAAATTTTTTTAAAAATTTTAAATGGCCGCCATTTTGAAACAAAACGGCGGATGAAGCTGGCCAACGAACTCGGTCGAGACATTGGTATGCACTATGTACACACCGAATTACATCGAAATCGGTTCATAATTACGGGAGTTACAGTGTGACATAGGTCAGATATATATATATATATATATATATATATATATATATATATATATATATCAATTTTGAACGGAGGGTGGTTTCGGGGTCTGGGGGTCATGATCGATGAAAATATACCAAAATTTTTTGAAATCGCTTTCCTCCGAACGGCTGCAATAGGTAGCTTTTTTGTAAAGAAAGCTACCTAATAGCTCAGCATTTGTTCCCTGTTTACCATTCTATAACGAAATTAAAACTTCATCGACAAATAAATAAAATAATAAAACACAAATTTAAGTCATGTAATTGAACTGCCCGCTTAAACCACTAAAATGATCGCAATTAAAAAGGCTGATGGAAAGGTCTTTGGCTAATTCTGCATTAATTAAAGTCCCTTCTTTGGTCAACTCCTTGCACGAGGCCAATACGAAAGCATGGCTTTTAAGAAACTTCAAAACTTTATTTAAACGAATAATTACTATTTTTTCATATACAAATAATTTTTGGTATTGGTAGTGGGCATTCTAAAAAAGTAAATTTTAAATCTATTCGAGCTTTCAAAAAAAAAAAAAAAAAAAAGAAAAAGGTTCTCACTTATATTCAGTAACCCGGGAAATCAGGGTTTATCCCCTGTAAAATCTTCAAATAATTAGCACTAATTAGTGATTAATTTAACAGAACAATGCCCAAGTTTAGACTTTACACCGGACGACAGTTTCCCAGGGGGAGAGAACAATTTGACTTGCATGGACAATGAGCAGGCATCGCAGAGTATCTTTTTCTATGCTTCATGACACTAATGATTCGTCACGGCGCAACCTTGATAGAGAACTTTCTCCTCTAGTTGATCCTCTCAGGCCAAAATTTCAGCTGCGCGATAGACAGCCGGGGGCATCACTGGCCTCTTGAAGACAGCAAAGAACTCCAATGAGCACGAAGGCACTTTGCAGCGATTGGAAGGGCCGTAATAGTGGACGCGCTCCCACCCCCTTTTTTCTCCGGAGGGAAGAGGATGCGGAGGAAGGGAGATGAGAAGAAAAGACATAGTCGGAGAAGTGTGCAGTGAGCTTAACTGCAGTGTGGATCGGGGAGAAACCCCGAAAAAGGCCCTATAAGGAAAGGGCATGTTTACAAACACACATCCGTCAACCAATCTACCAACTACATTTTTGTCATAACGATCATTGCAGGAACAGTCTTCACGATGCAGGCCAATCATATCAGAGACCTGTTAAACGTAGACCAATCAAATTTCCGTAGCTCATGTGTATAGGTAGGAGTCATAATGAATGACCAGTTTTCTCTTTCTAACCAACAGTGGCGTCAGCTGCCCTTTCCTTATAGCGGGTGAGTTGTGTAAGGAGTTGGGAAGACTTGGAGACAGCAGTCACGCTGACAATTTCCATACCTGGAAGAGACCTCCTGTCTCTCGATCTATGTATAGGACTCAGTAGCACGCTGGACATATCGTGAAATTGATTCCCCCAAAGACTTGGTATACACTCAAAGGCACGAACTCTGACCTTCTCATTAGCATTTGCGTCGGAATCAGCACTTCGAATATTGTATGTCCTATTCAGTGTTGGGCACGCTCACGAAAAAAACGAACTAATTCAAACTCAAACTCAGTTTCTCAAAAATGAGTCAAGTTCACGTTCAAATTCAAAATTTTACAAATGAACTCGTTCAACTCAAACTCATCTATGAAAGTGAGCGAAGTTCACTAAAAACTCGTTTTTTTTTTTTTTTTTTTTTTTTTTTTTAAACTATATTATATATTAGAATTTGATCGTCCAAATTTACAAGAAATTATGAACCTATCTTTTGGTTATTCGATGTAAGGGTCGTCTTCATGGGTCCGGCCCAATTTTCCTTCCCGACACTAGGTCCGAGCTTGGTTTGAGGATTACAGTAAACTCTGTCTAAGCCGGAATCGGTCGGGACCGAGAAAAATTTCCGTGATAGACAATAGTCTGGCTTATGCAAAAAAAAAAAAAAAAAAACTCCTTCTCCCACCGCCACCAAAAAAAAAGTAATTCATAAATCGTATATATATATATTTTTTACGTTCGTAACTTTCCGTACCTTTCTTTAAAATAAAACTTTTAATGAAATCAGACTTGTTATTAAATTTATTGTTATTAATAATTTCGATAAACATTATTTAAACATAAAAATAGATATTACCAATACGAAATTGCTTAAATTCTGAAATTTACTAATAATCATTTCATTTAACCGATACATGTAACATACATCATGTTTCACATAGTAGTTTAAAGTATCAAAAAATAATCTTTTATCGGCCCTTGTTTTTTCTTTAGGTTAGCCATGCATTCTTCACTGACACGTAAGCCTGATTTGCATTTACCGCATTTATTTATTACTATACCGAAACATTTATCGGTATTTTTTGTTGTTATTGTTTGAACACGATTTTTTTAAAAAATATAAACAAATTTGAAGTTTACACGCACACACACACACACACACATACACACAAATAAATAAATAAATAAATAAATAAACTTCGGGAAAGAAACAGAAAGCGGTGACTTTGAATGCGAATCACTTTGAATTTTAGTACAACCTTAAGATTGTTTTCAACTGCTCTGCTCAACAAGCGAAAAACGTTTTGACGCATTCGCAAATTCATTTTTTAATGGAAAGATATGAAATTGGAAAGCCTGACCATGGAAGCGATTTGGAATCGAACTGTTTTTTCATTTTTTTGATAAATAAATGACCTATTTTATAAGCGAGTTTGATCACGTGAAAAACACATTTTTCACCCTTTCTTGAATGGTTATTCTTCTTTCGCGTGGAAATTCGGTTCAAAACGCCCACTTTGACACTATTTTCTGAAAGATCTATTGCGTTTGCCAAAAAAACCCCGGCTCGATTACATAGTGTCTGAACAACAACACCTGCTACTTTCATGCATTTCCGAACAAAAATAAATTAAAACTTATGTCATAAAGTTGCCCTTTTGGATTTGAGAACAACCTTAAAGCATAATATATTGTACTTTAGACAATACATATTTTCATAAAGGTGCATTGCATTCTAATAGTAACAATAACTTTTAAATGCAAATTTATATAGGAAATAATGGCAAAAGCAAGAATTCCTTAAAATTTAAACAGTTTCTGTTCTTATGAATTAACTTTTTACAAAGTATTATGGAATGTAATTATTATGCTCGCGATTGAGTATTTGACGTATATATATCACTTTTAAAGTTCCATAAACGAAAGGGCTTTCATTTTTAAAGTTCTATAAACGAAAGGCCTTTCATTTTTTAAATATCCCTTTTTCCGCCTTCGAAATTTTCGTTTCGGTGGGACCTTAAAACCCTTTCCGTTTCCGCGTTAGACAGATTCCGTCTTATGCAGCAAGAATTAATTTTATTTTCTATAGGTTCGCCGGAACTTGAAAATTTTTCCGCGGTAGACAGATTTCCGGCTTACACGGAGTCCGCCTTAGACAGAATTTACTGTACTTTTTGCTAGAGCTTCAGACCGAGATGAGCCGGGGACTGGATTTATTTTCCGGCCCAAGTCGAGGCTGGACTGCATTCTTCTTGAGGTATGAACAGGCAGAAATTTTAAGTCCCAGTTCCAATCCAGCTGATATGAAAATCATTGGACCGGCTAATTTATTACCGGCTAATTAATATCAGTAAAATTTAACCCGACCCCCTTTTTTTTTTTTTTTTTTTTTTTTTTAATGCACGTATTTTTAAATCTCTATTATTCCACAATTAAAATTGGTATATTTATTTTTATTATTTTTTAAGATGGATAGATACATTTCTAGGCAATAAAATTAAAATACGGTAAAACCTCAGAAAAAGAACCTGCCTCTGGCGGAATCCCGTGTTTAACAAAATAAAACAAAAATGTTGATCTATTTAAAATGAGGATAACAATACTTGTGAAAATAATGTAATGCATTTACAACAGACGATGAACCTGCTCATAGAGGAACCTGTCCATAACGGATTTTTCTTCTTTCCTATGCCATTATGTCTCAGAAGATTTTTATAGTATAAGAATTTTAATTTTTTTTTTATCTCTAAGCCATAGAATGTGCATAAACGATATTAATGATAATTATGACATTCACCTATAATCAGATGCTTTTAAGAAATAAGTCCGCAGCTCACTAAAAAAAAAAAAAAAAATGAAGAACAAAAAGATAAAATAAGTATTTTTAGTTAGGACTTCTCGTACAAGACAATTTTAACATTATAGGTGTAAAAATCTATATTCAGCAGGATCGAGCTTGGTCGGCCCTAGCGGAGTAAATTTCTTATGCAGTCTGGGCCGAAGTTTTAGTTTTTATACCGGACTTGGTCCATACTTTTTTTGAACGCGTATCAATTTTAACTACCAACGTACACATCCATATAATGGACTATACATATATAAAGTTATCGACTTTTTGTTAGTTTTGGACCTCCTCCACCCCTTTCGATATCACACGCTACCGTTCCTCGACACCCCCCCCCCCCCCCCCCCCCCCACACACACACACATAATGATATCGTTATCAATGTCTAAAAATTATTTTTTTTTTTTTTCGGATTTTTTTCCTTTCGTTTCGAGTGATGTAGTTATATTTATTTTTCGCATACTTTATTGATTCAGGTGAAGTCAATAAAACATCCCTTTATATATGAAATAACTTTATATCAAATAACACTTAAGGCTGTTCTCCCCTCTCTGCTCAACAAGCGCAAAACGTTTTGACACATTTACAAATTTATTTTTTAACGGAAAGATATAAAAATGGAAGACGTGACTATGGAAGCGATTTGGAATCGAACTGTGTTTTATATTTTTTGATAAATAAATTACCTATTGAGTTATAAGCGATTTTGATCACCTTGACAAGATGTTTTTCTCCCTTCCCTTACTATTTTTTTCTGCTTTCTTCGGGAACTTCGGCTCAAAACGTCAACTTTGACACTATTTTCTGAAAGATCTATTGCGTTTCCAAAAAAAAAAAACAAAAAAAAACAAACAGAAAAAGCAGTTCGATTACATAGTTTCTGAACAACAGCATCTGCTAGTTTCCTGCATTTCCGAACAAAAATAAATTAAAACGTGTCATAAAGTTGCCCGTTTGGATTTGAGAATAGCCTTAAAAGAAATAGTTACTATTTAAAAGAATTTAATAATATATTTTGTTATATAATGCATTGAACAGTCATAATGTCTTTTTGCACTTGCACCTGCACGTGGGGAGGGGGCGGCAGACAGAGCTTCTTATCAACAAAACAGATCGACAACATTCTTTCTCTTTTATTTACTAGTAAACACAAGTATTATTTCAAACGTACTTCGCATATGCTTTCTCGAAAAGCGTATTATATATGCGTACACATGACAGAAGAAAAGGAATGACAAAAGTTGGAGTAGTCTACAATTTTGGAATTAAATAATTTATAATCATTTAATGATTTTAATAATATCTTTGCATTTCCATAAGACTATATAAGACTAAAAAAACAGACTATTTTGATGCAAAGACAAAGTTACAAATAAAAAGAGGAAATTTTGGTTGGATCAAAAATGATAACAATATCATAAGACAACCCCCTCCTCCCCCTAGAGATATCTTACGATATTATGTGCCAGACCCCCCCCCCCCTTCCCCTCTAAAATGATAATGTTTTATATATGCACAGTCCCTAACAGAAAAAAAAAAACATTTCTGATAGAATTTTTTGAACGAAATTTGGGATTAGGGGTTTTAATACGCTCGATTACGACAGGTTGACACAACACAAATATTCAGACATTTGAAATATATCTTTGACTTTCACAGAAAATTAACAGATTAAACGATACTGTTTCCGGGAAAATTTTTGTTTACGAATTATGCAAGAGTACTGTATTCGAGAAAAGCTGTTATAAATCATTGTACTGTAACCGCTTCTATTACTATGCGCGCTGCGTGGGGTCATATCGACTGACTATAAAAAGTATCCCTGACAAGAAGGGAGAAAGGGCAAACAAACAATCGCCCCGAGCAAATTTCTCCTTACAAAGTTAAACAGTTCGAATACGCTTTGTCATCGTGTGGGAAAAATAATCGCATGTCTAGGTTTTTGCTTGAAGCATGATTTGTGAATTGAAAACCATAGAAAATTTTCTGTTCATCTCTTAAAATTTTTAAATGAAAAAATCTGAATATTTACAACTTTAAGAAAAATGCTAATTCATAAGCTGTCGTATTTTTTAATTTGTTACAGAATATATTAACATATTCTGTATTAACAATCAAAGAAAAAAGCTCACCGCTATTTCTTACAAGAACCAAAAAATACATTACATATAAAACGATTTTTAAGGCATTTAGATCTATCTTTTGGAAGGATATAGTCAAAGATTCTTTTATACAGCTATATTCATTTAATAGCACTTATTACTTCTACAGTTTTTTCCTCCGTAATTTTTAACAAGTCTATGCTCACAACAAAACTTACTACTTTGTGACACATTTATGAAATAATTTTCATTCTTAAATGGGTACATTTTACGGTTATTCTTATTCAAATAAAAAGAAATTGAATAATCTCTCTCTCTCTCTTTCCTGTAAAAGAAAAATATATTTAAGAAAATGGTGTCAAAATGGATGTTTTGAGCGAATTTCAGAGATTTAAAACAACCACAGAAAGTTCGTCATCATGGTGCATTAAAAAAAAAAAAAAAAAAAAAAAAAAAAAAAAAAATCATGATGCAATAAATTTAATGGAAAATGAAAAATAGTAAATAAATATAGCCTTTCACTTTAATTTATTTTTCACCGTTGCATATGTATTATCTTCCCTTTTTTATGATTTCAACTTACGAGCAATAGAGAAATTAATATGATGTCGAATTAAAAACTCAAATGGTATGGTTCTATATTAATATTTGGAAATTTTTCCAGAGAGAAACATTCTCCTTGAATACAATATTTCAAATGAAAATCAAATTTCAAATTATTTTTGCTTAAAAGGCACAAAGACCAACTTAGTGAAAAAGATTCCAAGCCGGGAATCGAATCCGGGTCATCAGTATAGCGCACTGACGTCCTACCGCTAAACCACATGGAACGATACCCAGCCTGGAACTTCTCACTATTACAAGTTGGCAAGGCTACAAACGCAGCACAAGATGGAATATTTTCCGTGAGCCACCAACATGGGGCAAACACAGACACTTAATTAAATCCAGCATCGATGAATCTATATTAATATTTGGAAATTTTTTCAGAGAGAAACATTCGCCTTGAATACAATATTTCAAATGAAAATCAAATTTCAAATTATTTTTGCTTAAAAGGCGCAAAGACCAACTTAGTGAAAAAGATTCCATGCCGGGAATCGAATGGTATGGTTCATTTTAAAAAATGCTTGTGTTATTAAACATAATTTATCTTGATAAGAAAATTTACATAAGATTTTTACATAAAAATTTTATGAAAAATTAACAATATTACTTAAAAAAATATATTACTGTGTCTTTATAGATATGCATTACCTGTATCCAAAATTTGGAATGCGATTGAATTAACCCCTAGAATAATTATTTGAATAGATTTGTTATTAAAGAGGGGCTCGACTCCCTACGAGATACGCTCGCCAATACACGCCCAGTCTCCTCATGCTCAAAACCCAAGCTTATTTGCTATGTTTTAAAAATATTACATGATTACAAAAGATTCTGTGGTAGTATCACGGCTAATCGAGATCTTCTGTAACTGGGTTACCATGAATTCAACCATTGATTTGGAAATTGCATCGGCTCCCAAGGCCGCATCTACCGCAGTAGCGATAGCTGACGGCCATTTTCGTAATTAAGTAAGATCAAATACACATTTCAGATGAAACATGTAAACATTCAAACATTACTATACAAGAATAATAACAAAGACAAATAATTTCAGTGAACAATTACAAAATTTTACAAGAAATAATAAATTTATAAATAAATATACAGAGCTTTTGCAAAATTTAATAAGAAAATATTTCAGTTAAAAAAAAAAAAATACAGCTAAAGTAATGCCGTTTAAGTTTTTTTTTTTTATGTTTAAAAGAGTCCCGTCTAAAATCAATATGATTATAAAACATTTCAAAAAATTTTATATAGAATAATCGCATCTCTTAACCGTCCACAAACTGTGCTATCGTGTGTGAGTAAATCTGAAGTCATGATAGTCATAACTATTTATACCCCACCCCCTCCCCTTCGAACACATATTCATATAAGATAAATTAGATTTTTTAGAAAATTAAAGTAAAAGTAACAATAAAGCTATTTTCCCTCTTATAAAATAAAATCTAAAACTGGTATTAATTAAAACAAACATACCTTTGAATATTTTCTGCTCTTTCATACACAGTATGGGTCAGTGGCAGAAAAAAAAGTAAACAACACCTACTAACTCAGCAACTAATTATAATAGAAGAAAATTACTGGTACCAAACAATTGAAAATAACGTCTACTTTTAAATGATGTATAGAAAATTTGCTTAGGAGGCTATCTACAAATCAAAAGCAGACCAGACTTTGTTCTTTTCAACAGCAATATCCAATTTTGACACTATATTTTAAATTTTCGGTTCAAACTATGCCTAGAAACGAAATTTAAATTCATTTGGGTGATAAGATTTTGAATTATAAACATTCAAAATTTAGAGCTGTTAAATTACATTTTTATGTCTTTATTAATATCTCCTGAAATTATAATCCTGATGTGATAATTTTGTATGTGGTTATAATACTAAAAAATTCAAACATAAATACATTAAATTTGTAATTATAAAAATTTCATAATATAAATTATGAATTATGAAATTAATATTTAAAAAGAATATGATATATAACCGACAGTTTTTTTTCTTTTTTTTTTGATAGATTTATATTTATTATATCCTGCTTTATGCGAATTCTGAATATAAAAATTTTCTCCGAAGTAGTTTTCGAATTATGATTAAAAACTGTCAAAATGGTTTAAGGAGCCATCTAGAAAAGCATATTTTGAAAAAATATATTTTACTCATTTTATTAAAATTTCAGGCTCGCAATAATCGAAAGATATTAAGCGAGTGAAATTGTCATATTGGCAAGAAATAATATATTAAGGGTATATTTAAAAAAAAAAATATTTTCTCACGCGCAACAACTCAAAATTTTCGGACGCATTTTCAGACTCATTTTTAAAGGTGAAAACATGAAACTTGCTGACAAGATTTTGGAAGAGATGTATAAGTGGCCGCATGTTTTCATTTTTCGTTCAATTCATTAGAACTTGATTTATAAACAATTATTTTCTCAGTACGACCATCATTTTAGTTCCCAGCTCTCTCGCTCCGGGAAATTCGGTTCAAAACACCCACTTTGACGGCATTTTTTTGCAATATAGTGTGCCTTTATCAAAAAATCGACAAGCACGGTCCATTATATAGTTTCTGAAAAAGAGAATCTGCCAATGGGATGCGTTTCAGAACAAAAATGAATTTAAGATTGAATCGGAAAATAAATTGCTTGGATTGTAAAACACCCTTAGTAGAAGTGAGACAGCCATTCTGTAGCATTTCAATAATCGAGTACTGAACTTCAATTTGGATACAGCCCCTAAAATGTGCCCATTTTAAATCAATTTCTCTGAAACTAATCTTACGAACGTCATGAAAAAAAAATTTTTTTTTTTGGTTAATTGAAGGGAGTAGAATTTATTTATGGTGTCAAACTTGAGTATTGCTATTGAAAAAAAAAAAAAAATAAAATTTAGGTTTGTTTTGTTATGCAGATGGCCTGTAAGCAAATTTTATATACATCATTTAAAAGTAGACTTTATTTCCAACCGTTTGGTACCAGTCACTTTCTTCTACATTAATTTGATGCAGAGTTAGTTGGGGTAATTTTTTTTTTTTCCACGACTGTAAGATTCACAGAGAATGTTAGTTAGCCAAAGCAACCTGATATCTATACATTGCTTCCTAGAATTTAGCTTAGGAGTTCCAAACGTTCTTTGGGAGTTCTACGACCAAGGTCATTTTATACAATAGGAGAGTAGATGTCTTATCTCAGAAGAACGTACAATAGAGGCCCCTCTTTGAGCTTGAGGCATCATAAAAATATCCAGACCTTGTTGACCACCTTGTTTCTTAAAGAATCAATCTCATAGCTGGCATGTCTGTTGTTATGTTGTATATTACTTATGTGACTTTGACTGTGCCCTCCTCCCCCTCACTTAAACAGTAAACCACAATTTGCATTTTATTGGGTCTTGTTATTATAACTTATCATTTATAGCTCTACTGCTCTTTTAAATAATCCTTTTTTCACACAAAAAATATTTTTTTTTTTTTGGGAGGGGGGGGGGGGGGGGTGATACCCATGATTTGCCATGATTACCCATGATTTTGAAACATTTAATATTATTCTTTATAAAGAATATTAAATTTCTAGGCTTATTAACCCTTTTATGCCTGAATTTTTTTTTCTCAAATATGTTTGTAAAATCACTTTAAAATGTGGCAAAATGAACTGAAAAAAATACTAAAAAAATTACGTTAAAATATTTTTGTATTTATTTGATAAAATGCAAACATACTAAATATGTGAATATCCATACGTGGAAAAATGCATAATTCTATGTTTTGTCTAAATTTATATAAATTAAGTTTTGAAATTGTATATTATATACTATAATTAGTATTTTTGTGAACTATTAAAAATAGATTTATTTCTTTACAGAGACTAATAACATTATAAGTATTATTAATAATGAATTAAGAATAATCGTATTTGAGGATAAAAAACAATTTATTTCAAAATCATCTTGAAAAGGACTTTACATAAATAACTGCCCCTAAATTGCTATTAGAAATATGTACCCATTTGTGCCTGGCGCCCTATATTTAGTATGCTACAAACATACATAAAAATAGGCTTGAACTTATAATTTCGCAATTTAAAAAAATACATATTTCAAAGCAAGCTTAGCTTTACAAGCTAAGATTATGGCTTATTTATTTGGATCTTTGATACAAAAAATACACTTATTACATATTTAATTTTTACATTTCGCTATCTTGAAAAATGAAAAATTTATAAACACCGAAAAAAACCCTTCATTTAAGCAAATAAATGTCAATCTTATGCTGTCATAGAGGTTTGCACGGGCCCGGACTTGGCCCGAGCCCGTACCCGGGCCGCAGGCCGGGCCGGCAAGGTGAAGGCGAATTTTCAAACGGACCGGGCCGGCAGAATTAGAACATCCTTTTCAACGGACCGGGCCGGGCCGATAAAAAATTGAACGGGTCTACCGGGCTGGGTCGGGTCGATAAAAAAAATAAGCGGGCCTACCGTCCGCTATAAAAACTTAATCGAAGTCGATAAAATATGAGTAATTTTCAATGACTCATGGGGATCTTCGCGAGAATAAGTATAAATGTGCATCACGAGCCGATGCCAGTTTGACAATATCAATTCAGAAAAGTAACATATCCAGCGTAGAGATCAGCATCGGACAGTTAAGGGTGTATTCGAAAAAATGTTTTTCCACCCTCAACAGCTCGAAATTTTCTGAGACATTTTCAGACTCATTTTTAAAAGTAAAAACATGAAACTTGCTAGGGGTGATTTTTGAAGACATGTTTAACATGCCGTGTGATTTCATTTTCAGCTCAATTAATTAGAATTTGATTTTTAAACAATTATTTTCTGAGTATTACCATTTTTTTCATTCCCAGATCGCCCGCTTCGGAAAATTCGGTTCAAAACGCCAACTTTGACAGCGTTTCATACAGTATTTTCTGCATTTATCAAAAAATCGAGAAGCACGGCACATTATGTAGTTTCTAAATAAGAGAATTTCCCAGTTTGATGCGTTTGAGAGCAAAAATGAATTTTAAAATGAATCAGAAAATAAGCAGTTTGGATCGGAATATCTGAGCCCGGACTTTTTCTTTTCAGCAGACTCGTGCCGAGATCAGGATTGCATCCCCCCCCCCCCCCTACATATTCGCGCAAGCCTGGAACTGGATTTTATTGTTCTCAGGATGAGTAGGGTAGGCAATATGTTTTGTAAAAACATTAATAGCGATAACGAACTTCTGTTAAATGAATCTTTGGAAATATATCTTAAGGTGGTTCTCAAATTCACTGCTCAACAATGAGAACTTTTCTGACACATTTTCTTCTGACTCATTTTTAACTGTAAAGGCATAAAGTTGACAGGCCTGACTTTTGAAGTGATTTGGAATCGAACAGTGTTTTCCATTTTTTTTATAACTAAATTACTTATCGAGATATAAGAGATTCTTGTCTTGTGACTGCCGATTTTTCTCCTTCCCGTGCTATCGATTCTGGAAATTCGATTCAAAATTTTAACTTTGACAGTATTTTCTCAAAGATATATTGCTTTTATATAAAAAAAAAGGATAACGTTATTCGATTACATAGTTTCTAAATAAGAACACTTGCCAATCTTATGCGTTTCCGAAAAGAAATGAATTCAGAAATGTATCAGAAAGTAGCTCCTTTGGACTTGAGAAAAGCCTTATTAAATGACAGAGAAATATTTTTACAAATCTGCTTTTTATTATACAGCTTCAAAAGTTATGTTTTTAACCCTCCTTTTTTTTTCTTTTTTTCTAAACTACATTAATTTTTTAATGAATCCTTATATGAATGCTGAAACGTCTAATATTCTAAGTAATCGTTAATGTTACTATTATGTATTTTCTGTCTTGCGAACACATAGTAATTTTAAAACATACTGTAAAACTATCCCATAAATATGTACGCAGTGTTATTCTTTAAAAGAATCGTAATTGTATGTTCAGAAAAACCTGAATTTTTTGGTCAAATTGAGTCGGATCTCATTTAATTGATTGTCCACGAATCGGGCCTGTTTTCACTGATTTTTGTACGAGCCGTGCCGGACCGGGCTCGGGCCGAACTTTTAATTTTTTCATCAGGCCGGGCCAAGATTGCTTTTGTTCGGTCCGGGTAGAGCCAGGGCCTGGAAATTCCGGCCTGTGCCGACATCTATGCTGTCTTCTCTCGGTAGTAGATAAAGACATTTATAGACAATTACTTCATACAATTTCCATGCTGTAAAGAAGAAGAAAATTATAAAAAAATATATTAAAGCGTGTGCACACGCTTCATTTTATAATGTTTGTATAATTAGAGAGTTGTTGGAAATTTTAGCAAAAGGCAAGAGTACCTGTAATGATGTTCTATCCTATAACATACCAAGAATCTGGTTTAAAATACTAGGGGTTACAGGGGAATTTGGTTTTGATTAACCATTTTCCCTCCTCCCTGTCCCCCCCCCCCTCTCTTTTTCTGATTAGCTGCTCCTCTCTGTTTTTCCATCCTTCCCACCGTCCTATTCTGTGGTTCGTTTAGTTTCGCCCTTTGATATTTAACCAGCTGTTTGTCTTTCATTCGGCAGTGCTCTTTTCCCTGATGACGACTGATGGTTCAGTCGAAAGCGCTCGGATTTTAAACATCATGTGACTCCAATGTTTTCAACATCTGCATTGTTTTAAAATGTTTTTAACATTTGTATTTTTAGCACCTATTAAGTAAAGATATATTGTGAATTTGATATTCATATTTTTCATTTATATTATTAAGGTGAATCTGTCGTTCTTTGAAAATATAGTTTTTCTATATTTATTTAATCTACTACATTTCTTTCTATATATCTTGTTGTAAGCTATATTGATTTTTTAATGGGCCTCTATTTTAATGTAAATATCTGAATTATTATTAATACCATTAATCCATTTACACGGCTTGAAGACTTAAAAATCTGAAAAATTCTATATCGAAAAACCTTCTAAGACGGAATTACACGGGAGAGAAAAAAAACGTTATTGTTAAGTTCCTTTTTTACCAGGTCAGTCGTCTCTTGCAAATGTATTATTTTCAAACGGATTATTATATCCTTATCCATTTTGAAGATCCAGATCCACCGATCAAAAAAATTTTCCGTTTAAAACAGGATCTCTTCATACACAGATTCTTATAACAGATTTTACAGTACTGTATCCTCACCTCTAGATATGTACATGCACAACTATTCTTTAAAGATAATTTTAATAGAATAATTGTAATTAAAAAATATATGTATTTTCTGGAAAAAAAAATGTTGACCTAAAGTAGGTTGTTCCTTAAACAGATTTTGCACGAGTCAGACTGGGACGGGGACGACCGGGCCAGAAAATTTCTTTCGGTGTAGACTTCTAGGAAGAGTAAAGCACAGGTCCAGAAATAAGTCCGGTTCAGCCCGGCCCGGGCACGACTCAGAAAAAGTGATGATCAGACTCGACCCGTGCCAAGTCCGTTTAGGCCTCTAAATGGCATTTGAATGGGAAAAACGTGTTCTTAACGGCTGGAAAATTTAAAAAATAAGTTATGAAAAAAATTGAGTTTGAGTTGTAAATTCGTTCAAACTCGCGGATTTTTTGAGCTTTCGTTCAGTTCACGTTCGTTTATCAAAAAGTGAGTCAAGTTCAACTCAACGTTCACAGAAAGTGAACGAAGTTCGTGAACTTACGTTCAATGAACGCGTTCATACCCAACACTGGTCCTATTACACTGAAATTATTTAACCAAGAAATAAATTGGATTACTATATAAATTTGATAATTTCTTGTCTAAAGCTACCAATTTTCTTAATCAAGACTTGAAATTATTACACCCCCTTGTTTACTTTAAGGCGTAACTTTAATAGTATTTGGAATGAAATTTCAAACATTTAATGAAATTCTTTATTTAATGTTAAAGTTTTAATCCTTTGTATCGTATACTGACCCCCGCGTTGCATATCTGCAATATACCCACAAATCGTCTTTACTTATACTGTAGACTTTAAGATACTATTTTATTTATTGCTAAAATTACCCAACACAGTAGTTAATATAAAATGTTCATAGAATTCTCAACAGACGGAGATACTGAGTTAATTTTTCATGCCAAAGTTTTATTTATCATTTGAACAGTTCCGCATCGTTATTCTAAAATGAACTTTGTAAAATTATAGCTGGAGACATCCAAAAATAGATTTTTTACAAAGGTAATTTCTTATATTGTATAATTTTGCATTAGGAAATTGACAATACTTTTGAGATGCTATGTAATTTTCTGTTTATTGCAGATGCGAAAAAAGTACCTATTAGTCAATACATTTTTTTACTTTTATGTTATAATTTTTTAAATTATTTTTTACATGCTTAACCCCTTAACCCTTTACCTTTCTTTCTAACCGATGACCAGGCCTCTACATGCCGGGTCGCTCCAGCTGAACGGGTTTGATACCTGGTGTCGGGGCGGTGACCGCCTAATCGCCGCGTAGCAGCAATAAATCTGACGAGAGCCTAGATCTTCATGCTATCGGCTCTGCCTATGCCTACTGCTTAGATGTGAACTTAGTTAATCCGGTTACTTAACATTTTGATCTTGTTTGTTACCTGTGCTTTGCTACTCAAGTTGGCCTCTAATTTTGAACCTTGATCAGGTGACGAGACCTTCACCTGGAAAGGCACCTCCAGAGGTATGATTCACAGGTAACTTGGAGGATTTTGCACCCACGACGGATTTTACATGCACCAGGCACCATTAGCGTACAAGGTGGACATCGGGCTGACTCCAAACCGATGACCAGACACCTAGCTGCCAGATTTCCCTAGCCGAACGAGTATACCTGTCAGGCATCTGGGTGGTTGTCCGTTTGATCGCCGCATGGTGGTTATCGAGTAGACCAACGCCCCGGCCGACCTCATTGCAGAACCTGTTATTTGCTGAATTCTCTGTTGTACCGCTTGCTTAACTAATTGACTTTGTTGATTTGGCTCCTGCTCATTACACACGCATATCCTGCTTGGGGAGTAGGGAATTCTGGATTTTAGATGCCCAATTGGTAGTGGGTACTTGTCGTGAAAAGTTGTTCATGAACCAATTTAGAGGAAGGGAAAAGGAAATGCGCTGACGGTACTTTTAAGTACCATTGAAGAAAATTTAATATAAAATTTATTTACTCTGCCTATTAAAATATATTTTTCTTTTCACAGAAAGTATTCTGTTCGATCAAATTTAGAAAGCGTAGAGAAACAATCGAAGCTAGATATTTTCAAAAAGTTGTAATTTTCTTAAACATTTACGTAGGTATGCTTTTCTTTTTCTAAAAAAAGTTATATGAAACATTTTCAACAGAAAAAACCTTTCCATTTACAGAGAGGATCATAATACAATTAAATACATTGCTTTTTATAAGAATTATATTTCCATAACAGTATTTTTGGTTAATTAATCTGATTATTCTTGTAAATATTTTACAAAAAAAAAAAAAGAATAACTGCCGATTTATTTTATCAGTTTTAATTAAAAACTTATCTAAATTTCAGATTATTATTTAAAAATTCCAGTATATCTTCAGATATTAAAGAAGATAATTATTGAGAGGAAGCAATTTCTTGATAAATAATTCCGTATATAAAGGGTTAAGAGGTTCATTTTTATAACTCAATAAACTGAAAGTAGGGATAATACACCACTTTTATCGTACTGAAACCTTCGCCTCACATATTCGAAATATGTTTGCCATTAAATAAAGTAAATATTGCAGTTTAAAATTAGTGGTGTGGAAAAGGTTTTAGTAACGAAAACAAGCAAACTTTACTTGCATGTACGGTGTACGGACAGCCTGTTAAACCTTTCAGGGGCAAGGTACTTGTATTCGTAAAATGTTGAAATAATTGAATGACATCAGTATTTACAGGAAAATTTATTTGTAAACAAGTAAAAATATATTTTTGCGTACTTAATAAAATTGAAAATTTCATAAAAAAATTCGGGTGCCAGTATGGCAATTGGGGATTAAAATTATGTGTTGCCAATTGCGACATCACATAATTAAGGGATTAAGGTGTTAAAATGATGTATTCTGACACCTGAGCAAATATTTTTGAAGTCGCAGTTGAGTTCCAAAGCGTTAAAATTTAAATTGTTTAAAAGAATTCTAAAAAATAAGTTCAAATTCTGTCCATTTTATTAAAAAAAAAGGTTCTGTTATCTATCAATTTCTGGTAAAGAACTTGAGAAATTTTAATTTATTTTAATTCAGTACAGAAATTAAACACGTTAGCATGATTTTTTTTAAAAGATGTAATTAAAATAATGTAAATTTGCAAATGCGTTTAAAAAATATAGTCTCTTGAAAAATAAATAAATTCAAAATATTTAGAAAAATCGTAGTAAGAAACTTTTATTTTAGTAGAAATCATCCAACGTTCAAAGATTCCAAAGTTGTCTTTTGAAAATTTTACGGAGAAAATGCAAATTTCTTATAACAGTGAAAGTTTTCTCTGAGAAAACTAGCTTAAAAGTGCTTACATTATCAGTTTCAGATGTAGGTTATCTGGATTTGCTTACATTTTAGAACTGATATGAATATCTGATTAATAATTTGTTTCTGGTGGGCGTGCACATTGCTGTGTTTAATGCTATCGATGTTTGAATGTGACAATGTTACAAACATGCATATTACTGTCGATATAGCGCATGTGCCAAGAGAAGGAAAACGGGATCAAGGTCATTAAAAATATTAAGCAAGATAATCTAGAAGTAAATGTTTTATTTTTGTCTTTAAAATTAGTTTATATGCGTGTTACAGTAGTACAACAGTTACAATGTTATATTGTTACAAAAATACTATGGATAATTTTTGTAATCAACCAACAGATGCATCAAGTTATTACAATTTTTTGAGGAGACACGGAGGGAAAAAACAAAATATCCGAATGAGTGATATAACGAATATTACTGGCTTAATAAAAAGTTACTCGAACAAATTTAAAGACTATGGTTCATTTGAGCAAGTATAAATGTCAATAAAAATCTCGCATGAAGAAATACAAACTCTCATTAAATATATAGACCACTTTCAAGATTGTATTTAAAAATAAAAATTAATTTTAACAGTTAAATTCATTTTATAAAATTAATAATGTAAAATATAACTTTAAAAATGAGAAAAATTTGTAACAGGTAATTAATTGATTTTTTTCCACAAATGCTCATTCCTTTCTTTCAAAATTCTCAAAAATCCTGTTTTTACACGTGTTTGCTACAAATATGAGGTTTTGAGTGCTGAGGTTTACGGATTTGAATTATCTATGTAGAAACTAAAAGTTTTCAATTTTAATAACGTTATACGTCTTTATCTACGTCACCGAACCCAGACAGGGTAATTGAAGCTTACATTATGGATGTTCAGACGAAATTAGATTCGAGCAATATTTGATTCTTCTGTATGAAGGACGAATTGTGTTTTCCTTAAAATGCTAATTTAAACATGTAATTCTCTATTTCTTTATTATTCAAATTGTGTGTGGGAGAGGGGGAACTTCATGGCACATGTAAGGTGTTAAAATGACACATTAGGGCCAAAAAATTATGAAGAAATATTTTCCATAGCTGCCAACCCTATCGCTTTTTTCAGTATCCTAGAATTTATGAATAAAAGCCTTCCTTTCGTTTCGAAAATAAAGTTGTATAAAGAAACGCAAGATTGGAAGCTATAGAAAATATTTCCACATAATTTATAGGGCCCTGCGCTTAATTGCGTAATTTATAAAATTTTTAACGAAAATTAATTTTATAAATATGCGATTATTCACCCAAAATACATATGTTTGAAGAGGCGTTATAGAACTTTTGCAACGGAGTTCCAATAAATTAGGGCACGAAAATTAAAGTCTAAAGGCAGCTGCGAGACTGAAAATAGCAGTCGCTGCAATGTTATACCAGTTTAAAATATTGCGTTCATTGTCTGAAGAAAATTTACACCCCTTTATTTCATTTAATATTTATTGCAATTTACCCATCAGTAACACTTACTGCATTTGTTGAAAAATATAAAACTATAGAATTTAAACTATATTTAATTCTAAAATAAACATTTTTGTTCTAATATATTTAAGGGTGTAGATAATCATAGGACATAGATTAGATAATCATAAGGCATAACTACATTAACATATGTTAATATCTATGTCATAGTCAGGGCTTAATTTCAAACAAAAAACGTACCGGAGCTGTGATATTCCTTAGTAATAACAAACACAGTGTATTATCGATTAATTTGCATCCGCATATTTATATTTCATACATTATTTATACAAGATTTAAAGCAATTTAGTCTTCAACAAAACAAATTTTCTAATGTACTTTAGAAATACCCGTAATGAATTTATATATTCTAAGATCTGATAAATGAACAGAACAAAAATATTAAAATGAGGGCTGAGGAATTTTCAGAAAACCCTAATCTTCAAAGATTTCTTTGTATCAACAAGAAAAAAAAAATACAACAGACAGCGCTGTTCCGGTGGGCTCCGGAGCGCAGTATTTATGAACTTCGGTGAATTCAGACAAATATTTAAATATTGACTAAAATAAAAGAGTTACTGAATCTGAGCTCCGGTATGCTCTGGCGCATATTAAACACTGGTTATAGTGTAAAAAGGGGTGGGGGGGGGGGGTTAAGTGGTAGGAAATATTCTTTTCTGACGGAAGAGGGAAAGTGCGTAGTTTGTTTATAATTTTTGGCAATTGGGGTAAATGAGGGTAAATAGGATAAAGGGGAGGGGGGCGTTAAGAGGTGAGAAAAATTCTTTTTTGTCGGGATGTTGAAAAAAAGGTGAGAGCGATTTATGGAAAGTGTGTAGTTTATAATTTTATCAGTTTCAGGGTGAAGGTTATCGGATTTTGTTTGTATTTTAAAAGTGAAATTTTATCTTATCAAATATCGGTACTGATGGGCGTGTACGGTGTTTAATGCTATTGATGCTTAAATGTAAATACATGATTGTTACAACCATTGTATTTAATCAAGAAAAGATATCGCAACAAGTTCAAAGATTGCATAGTTTCCTTGAGCAAATATAACTGACGATATTAAGAATCTTGCACCAAGAAATAAGATTCACACGCTTTAGACAAAATTCACTTTAAAAATGCATTTAAAAATTTAACTATCATTTTTAACAGTTAAAATTGCTTATTAAAATTAATAAAATACAAAATTTTGAATTTAATTAAAATTTTAAAATTTTATTTTTTACAAAAGCGTCTTCTCTCCCTCTCCAAAAAACAACAACAACAAAAAAACCACACCTCCCTGTTTTTTATTACGTTTAAGAATAATTATTAGGCTCACTGAGTTCAGTGTATAAGGGGCCGTTCAAATATTACGTAAGCACCTAGAGGGGGGGGGGGAGGGGGTTAGTGATTTGCTTATTTTTGCTGACAAGGGGGAGGAGGGGGTTTGAATGATGCTTACGTAAGACATTTTCAAAATCTCTTAATTTGTTAAAAAAAACTATTAAAAATTTCAAATTGAAAAAAAGAAATAGCAAAAGAACTATTTTAAAATAGATTGAATTTGGCCATAGATTGGTAAATTAAATATCCAGTGAGCACTTAGTACTAATTTGGTATAATTTTTTTTTTATGTTGTACGTTAAACATTTATTTTTAACCCAGTACCAATTTGGTATATATTTTTTTTATGTTGTACGTTAAACATTTATTTTTAACCCCTTGACTGCCGGTGACTGATATATTAGCTCTCTGAAATGCAATTTTTCTTATGATACACTTATTATTCAAATATCTATAAAAAAATTAATGTCATTCAAATTAAAAAAAAAGAAAAGCAGAGGTTTATAGTATCAAGATTATTTTTTATATAATTTTTAAAAATATATGTAAACGTGATTCAGTCCTGTTTTTAGAATTTAAAAGAAATTACAGAGAAAAAAATTACAAGCACAGAAAGAAAAATCATAATATAAAACCTTAACAGAGAAGAGTATTCTTAGCTTTTTAACATATTTATATCATGAAATAAAACTTAAAGCATCTTAAACATGAAGCTAAATAAATTTTGTTTTACATAACATGCAAGCTCCTTAAAAAAGATTGCTTTGCCTACTAAAGTTGATAGCGTTAAACCAAAAGCAAAAGAAATTTCTACTGATGGACAAGAGGAAGAAAATAAAGAGAAGGAACAGGATTCTCAAATTGATACTAAGCAGAGCTGGGGAAAAAGTTTAAATGCCTTGTATGCTGCCAAAGACTCCATGTCAAGTTCTCAAACTCACAAATCAGATAAATAAGGTTTCCAGTGATCTAAAAAAAGAAAAACAATCCTTAAAAAGGAAACGACAAAATACTGAATACCAAAGAAAACATCAAACCACCAAACGAACAAAGCTTGAAGAAATCTGCCATGATAATCCAGACATTAAAAAAAAGTAGCTTTGAGGGAATCAGTAGGAAGACAAAGTTTAAGTGTAGATCAATCATTATTGCTTAAGGAAATAGCAGACATAGGAATTAGTGGAAGCTCTGCAGATGCAAAAAGAAGAAGCGAGTCAATACGAAGTGCCAAAACTCTCGATGACTTGACTGCAGAACTGAAAAAGTTTCGTTTTGCAATAAGCAGGAGTGGAACATATTTTCATTTGCTTCCAAAAAATTCCTCAACCAGCGAGAGTCGAAGGCATGCCACCACAGTGCTGGCAAAACTTTCTCGGGCTCAGGCTGACTATCACCGATCTCACATTGATACCCAATTTGCAGTAACATCCATCCGCTATTTAGAAACTTTGGCTTCAATTTTTGGACCCATGCAAGTGTTTTTTCTTTCACAGGATGACAAAGCACGTGTATCTTTGGGAATTACAGCAGCCAATAAACAGGCTCCGATACTGATGCATATGGAGTATCGTGTATCCTTACCCGGCCATAACTGGGTCATCACTGAACGCCACAAAATTATCCCATCTGTTTACGCTGGTATTGTGATTGCTTCCAAAATGGCAGGTCAAAGTAAATCCATAGGTTATTCTGGTCCAACGTTTATAGCTATAAGAAGTGGGAAACACAGTTCTTCCACAGCAAATACTCATTCTCAGGATTTTGAAACACTATTAATACTCAAAGACTGAAAAATTAGTGAAAACAGAAGACGGTTTCATCAAACCTGCAATCATAGTTACAGTTGATGGAGGTCCATACGAGAATCCCCGCTACCAGAAAGTTATGTCGTTTGCTATTAACCATTTCAAAAAGCATGATTTAGATGGAATTTTCATAGCGTGCAATGCTCCTGGAAGAAGTGCATATAATCGAGTAGAAAGGCGAATGGCACCACTCAGTCGAGAACTGTCTTGTCTTATACTCCCACATGACCATTATGGTTCCCATCTCGATGAGAACGGTCGCACTATTGATGAAGAAATGGAGCAAAATAACTTTGCATAGGCTAGTAAAACTCTCGCAGAAATCTAGAACTCATTAAACATTAACGGTTATCGTGTTACTGCCACATATGTTGATTCAGGCGAGCCAGACTCTGTTGGTTATGATTTGGATTGGTATTTGAAACACGTACAAGAAAGTCAATATTTGCTGCAAATTGTAAAATGCAAAGAAAAGAATTGTTACTCTCCTGCACATAGTGGATTATTTCGTATATTAAAAGGACGATTCATTCCTCCTCCAATTAAAATGATACAATCGTCAAATGACATCATTACAAATGAAGAAGGGGAATTTATAGATTTAAGCCTTCGTCTGGCCTTAAATCTGAATATTACAGCAAAGGGATTTTTAAAGATGCCGTATGATTATTTTTGTCCTTCCATAAAGTCACAATTATCCACAAGAACTTGTGGAAGTTGTGGCCAATATCATGCATCTCAGAAGTCAGCAAACAGGCACAAAAAAATTCAACACAGTGAAAAAAGCGAGAAGGCCTGCCTTATACGACCATTGAGAATTGCTGCTCGTCGAGCAAATGAACTTTTGTGCGTCGTAAAATTCGTGGAAGATATGGAAGATGTTGAGTGGATCAATGAAGATGAAGTTGATCAAGATTGCATCCGAAAAGGAAGCGATGAGGATAATCAAGTAAAACTGGAAACCAATATCGTAACAGATATGGAAAAATGGCTTGAGCAGCCATGGTCTGCTCAATAGATAAGGACATGTTCAAATTTAAATTTTACAAATGGCTAAGTTCTTCTAAAATTGTGATCTAAGAAATTTTCTTAAATAGGATTGAAAGGAAATGAAACAACCATTTTTTTATTATTATTTTTAAGTCGAGTAGTTTTTTAAAAATTTTAATTAAATCCTAATTTTCTTAAATTAAATTATTACTGTTAAAAAAAGTGTGTGTGTAAGGGGGGGGGGGTTGCAATTTGCTTACGTAATTATTAAGGGGGGGGGTTGCGATTTGCTTATTTTTGCTGACAAGGGGGGAGGGGCGCTCAAAAATTGCCAAAAACATGCTTACGTAATATTTGAACAGCCCCTAACTTACTAGCCACTAATATTAGGAATTCAGAACATGGGTTCCTATCAGCTTTGCCAGAATAGATAATTTTTTTAATTCGAAGTATCTTGCACTTTTCGACTACTAACCTTCGCTTTTATTTAATCAAGGAATCTCTGCCATTATATAAAGAGAAAATTACTATTATGAAATAGTGATAGATATTTGAATTAAAAAAAATCTTTAACTTGGCAACACTCATTCAGGTCTGCCTAACCTACTTTTAAACTTAATGGACGGCGTCCCGACATTTTAATGTTCCCGGTTTCTACAAATTCAATTAAAAAATATACGTTGAACAAGTTTTGATTCTTTCGAAAGTAGTTCTCTATGAAGAAAACAAATTCCACTTCTTTACCGACAAATTTTTAAATTTCCCTTTGTTTAAAATAAATAAATAAAAATAAATAAAATTCTTCAAAAGAGTGCAAAATAAATTAAGAAACTGAATGCTTGTTTTCAATTATTTGAAAAGTGGAAGAGGAACAAATGTCAGTGAAAAGGTTTTGGAAATCAATGTAAATTACACAATTTTAAGCACTCGAAATCCAACAAAAATGCAATGTCTTTATTTTTTTTCTTGTGGATGGGGTGGGGGGGGGGATGAGAATTTCCATTTTCTGTCTTTGATTTTACTCCCTGGAATCTGGTTACTTTTTGCAAGATGTAGCCTGTGTAACATTGAAGCCGGCAAAATAAAATCCAGTGAACAATCTTTTGAGCAATTTTGTGATGAGCCGTTGCTATATTAAAAAAACTGTTTTACTATCATCCTAATTTTCCTTTTAATGTATATTTATTTTAAGTCACCTTTGAAAGGAGTATATTTACTTAATCTTGAAAACTATTTTTGCCAATCATCAAAGGTAAAAAATCTCGAGAGTCACAGGTGAAGGGGAGAGGGGGGGGGGGGGTTACTCTCCTTGAATCCATCTGTTAACAGCTCTACTGTGTATATTGATTAGTTTTCCTCTCTCTGAAACAAGACTCTTTTTTTTCTTTCAAAAGTCCTACATAAAAGTATTTTGCCTACGGAAATAAAATCAAAAATGGTCTTTCTTAATGTTCACACACACACACACACACCAACACACACACACACACACACACACACACACACACACACACACACACACACACACACACACACACACACACGTGCATTAAAATACTCGATTTTAAGTTATCGCCAATCCTAGCACTTCTGGAATTTCAGCGAACCCTCCAACAAGAAAGAGATAACATGTTGTACCTTGATTATGAAGCACCTTCTGACATTGCCAATTCAAAAGCATTATTGAAATTACATTGATATATCGTTGAGTAATAAACGATATATTCTCGTTTAGTTTTAAAGTACATATTATAATAAGTAAAAATACTTTTTCCCTTTAAAGCACATTTTTTCTTCTCTTACTGTTTAATCCTCTCATGTCACCTTTGAAAAGTGCATGCGTTACACATTTACGAAAACAATTATTTATTATAATAATAATATATTGTAATATCACCTTTATTTTCAATAATTTTGCCTTTATATAGTACCTTTTATGTATTTGGCAGATTTCGTATAAAATACTACCTATTGCAATCTCCCCTATGTTGGAATTTCTAAACCTAGAACCCAAAACCAACCTCGGTAAAAAAACTTTATATCTATCTATCTATCTATATATATATCACATTTTTGTGATCACGATAACTTCCGTAATTCTGCACAAATCTCTTCCAAAATGACACATAAAATCAAGGGGTAGAAAACCTCGGTCAAGGTCGTTAACAGGCAAAATCAGACAAAAAGAGTGGAAATAGGGAAGGCTTTAGGTGAAAACCGAAAAACCCCATAACCTCTTAATTTTTATACATATCAAATCAATTTAAAGTTATTACTTCTAGGGAAAAGGGCCAAAAATTTATGTATCACAGATTTTTGATAAAATTAAAAATGAGCTCAAGGGGCGCAAAAAAGGGTTTTAGGGAGAAAAAAATTCTAAACTTCGTCAATTCTTAAGATATCGAATTCACTTAAACTTATTATAAATCTTCTTAATATTATCTACAACTTTTATACTGACAAGTTTTTGATTGGACCTCTTATTGCCAAGGAAAAAAAAGTGTGTGTGTGGGGGGGGGAGGGGGGGGGTTGAAGAAGAAAAAAATTCATAACTTCGTCAATTCACAAGATATACAATCCGCTTACATTTGTTATACATCCAGTCAATATTATCTACAACTTTCATATTGACAAATTTTTGATACGATCAACTCTTACAGGAAAATAAAATAAAAATAAAACAAAAAACAAAAATAGGGGTTGACTAAAAAATTATCGTATTAAGGGTTTACTCAAATCCAAACGGCTTATTTTCTGACTCCTTTTTAAATTTATTTTCGCTCTCAAACGCATACAATTGGCAAGTTCTCTTATTCAGAAACTATAAAGTGCTGTATTGGTCAATTGTTTGATAAAGGCAGAGTATAAATCAAAAAAATGGTGTCAAAGTGGGCATTTTGAACCGAATTTCTCGAAGTGATAGTGCTGGAAACGAAAAAAATGGTCGTACTGAGAAAATAATTGTAAATCAAGTTCTAATTAATTGAACGAAAAATAAAAACGCAGGTTGCTTATAAATCTCCTCAAAAAATCACATCAGCAAGTTTCATGTCTTTACTTTTAATAAACAGTCAAGTGCGAGTATTACTCGCGTACAGAGGGTTCCGTACAATAAATATATGAATTAGGCACTGCATTTAATAAAATCCTTGCTAAAAGAATACTAAAACTTTGTAAAAAACTGGGTATAGCTGTATATACTACAAAAGAATAAAAGGATATACCATAAAAGTTCAAAGAGATATGGAGCCTAAATAATATCAAATATTCTGTATAACTCTTTTTAAAATCTTATCCTAATTTGTTTTTGATAAACTTGATTCGGTGACAATGAAAGTACTGCATATTTAAACTTCATTTGGCATTTCATAAAACTAAATTCAGAGTTGTAATAATCTTTTCTTTTACAGCGCACCTAAAGAAAAACCATTATTCAAAATTTAAACTTAGCATTGTCCTAAGCACGCTTCGAAAGAGGTCGTAAAGTTTCAACGCCGCTTTGGTTTGTGCCACGTTTTTCCAGAAAGGCTTTTATTAAACCTTTAGAGACACGGGAGGTGTATTGAGAGAGTCACTCAATGCATACTAGTCGAGAATCCCATAGTATTTATGGGATTTATTCTAATTAGTCTGTTTTTAACAGTTTGACGTTTATTGTTTTTATACTGCTAATGGGCATTGCATTACACAAATATATCCTTAAAAGTTGTTATATAGGCTTTAAAAGACGATGGAGCATAGGGTACGCCGCCCCTGTCATTATGTATGTCCAAATTGTCTGTGTCTTTAAAGATTAATATCTCGGCTAATTAACGACGATTTTTTACGAAAATCATTATCAACAATGCTTTTATACTTCTGCTACGATAGGTACCTCCAGCGCTGCTCAACACTTTTGCGGAGTGCCCGTAAATCGAAATTTGTGTGTAACGGAAAAATGCGATTTTCTCAATATTTGACAAGGTAATCTCGATAATTTTCCTGCAAGGTTTGAATTAACGTCTACTACCTCTAATTTTTTTCAGAATTTTAGTTTCAGTAGATTCGAAATTAGATAGGGGGGGAACATATTTTTGCACTACATTTTCGACGATAACTTTGAAAATATAATACCTAAAATTAAATAAAATGTGGTTTTGAGTTCAGCGTTACGAAAGTTTTCACACGATACGTAGAAAAGATTTTTTTTAAGTTACTTAATTAGCCCCTCCACATTTTTTCTAAACATATTTATGAATGTTTAATAATCCGTAAACATGTGGGTTTTTAATCTTTATTACTTCCCCGAATTTGAACTTTCCACGTCCCATAGCTTACGAGTAAAGTGGCTGTGACAGACAGACACAGGAGTGATCTTATAATGGTTCCGTTTTTACTTTTAAGTACGGAACCCTAAAAATGAGTCTGAAAATGGGTCAGAAAATTTCGAGTTGTTGAGCGTGGAAATATATTTTAATACCGTCTTAATATGATTCTGATAATACAAGCTCTTACAGAGAAATCAAATTAAAAGTCGTCAAAAGCGGCCAGATGAAATTGTTAAACTGGGTTTATCTCTAATCTTGATTTAGTTTTTATTGGTGAAATTAGTACTTAACTTCGAAATCTCTCCGCCTGTAGGCCGAGCCGGCAGGGACTTTTTTGTCTTTACATATTTTGTCTTTGTATAGTGTATTAAGTCACCGTGAAAATCTAAGTTTTACTATTTTTGTCAAAATAAGTAAAGATAAAAGAAAATGATGAAAACTTGTTCAATATTTAAAATTAAAGTTTTACTTTGTATATGTGAGGAAATTCGGGGAGACAGTTAATCTTTAAAGAAACTGGGCGAGCTTGCAGTAACATAAAGACATGTGCAGTGAGCTCTATGCGCCGTCTGATTTTAAAGCCTAAATAACAACTCTTATTGACATTCTTGTGTAATGTAATTTCCATTAGTAGTATAAAAGTAATAAACATGAAAATTTAACTGATTTTAATTTGAATAAATATAACATGGACGGTTTTTAGTAGCATAAAGACACGGGTGTGTATTCCATACGCCAATGCATTTTAAAACTTAAATATCAACTTTTGATACTAAAGAAGAGTTGTCTAGTAATAGTATAAAAGTAATAGATTTTTTCATTTGTAAAAGAAAAGTTTAATTAAAAAATAAAATAGAATATATTGCACAAATACACGAGCGGCATATTCCGTACACCAGTGGTGACTTACTAATAAAAATACTAAGAGAGCGGAAAAAAAATACGAACTTCAAATTTAAACATTGGTTGAACATTAAAGGAACTTTCGGTAGAGGCTAAATGAAGCGCAAATGTTAAATCGTGTAATTTTTTTCACAATTCACAACTGTTTTTTTTTCACTGTGTGGCACACTCAGTTCGCCACCCTGTCTTTAAAGTTAATAAAAAGGAAGTTATTTGAGTATATTAAACCAAGATATTTTAAAGGAATGCATGCGTATTCTTTTTCTAAATTTATCTTATTATATTAGAAAGTGTTTTAATGATTACAGATAGTACAGAGATTTTAAAAAGGTTTTTTGCTTCAGAAAATTTAGGTCTACTTGTTTACGAAGGATATTAAGGATCACATTTGTTGGGTTATAATTCTTTTATTTTTCGCAGAAATTGAGCGAAGTATTTCATTATACCCATATTGATATGTTATATGTCCACTCAGTATACATTCGATATAGCATATGTCTATTCTTAGGGGAGACTGGGGATACTTGATCCCCACTTTCTGTTTTAATTTTTTCTCAGTTGTCATTTGACATTTTTAAGAAATTTTTTTACCAAAATAATCGTGTATCCATTTCTTATACAATGTCATTTTTTTCTTCGTATAAAAAGCAAATTAATTTAAGAAAATTGTATTTTTCAATTTTTCAAAAGGGCGATCACGTACCCGCTTAAAGGGATACTTGATCCTTTCGTTGGGGATACTTGATCCCTGTCAAAAATCACGCTAATATTGTTTCATTATGCACAAATCGCAGTATTATAAGTTAGTAATAAACATTTAACTTTCATTTCTTTTATTTATGACTACAAGATGAATATTTAAACACTTTGCTGATGGCTTGACATGTAGATATTATAAAAAATAAACGCAATAATAAAAAAAAAGCATAAATGAAAACTTTAGAAACAAAAGGTAGAAAGAAATCAACAAATAGTTAAACTTTATTTTGATAAATAATACCAAGTATACAATAATACAAAGTAAAAGTAATGAATAAAGCTTTCAAAAAATAATGACACAGTGTTATTGTCCGCAGGTATTTTAAAAGTTTGAAAAGTCAAAGTGAAAGGTTATAGTTGTAACAGTTCTTAAGATTCCTCCTACCATAATTGGATTAGGCAACTTAATAATGCAATCTCACTCATCAACTATGCTTTTATCAACTTTTTCCGGGAAATAGAATTGATTAAGCGTGCCTTTTTTTCGTAAAAAATTGATCTCATACTCAAAAAGTCCTAATTGTAAATTGAATGTTTCTTGTGATCTGGGTAGTATTTTAAGTATAATTAAAGTATCACAAACACCTTTTGCGAAATTAACGCTAATGTTCTGTATTTAGTAACAAAACTGAAATATTTCTGTTTGTATTAAAAGTTTAGCTATTTGGGGCTACATGATCCCTAGGATCCGTAGAAAAAGGGGGATCAAGTATCCGCATTTTGTGTTTAGAACATAAATGTATATTTTAGGGGGTAAATAAACAAAATTAATTTGCTAAAGAAGTTATATTGAAGATAGTAAGGTTTATACTTTAAAATGATATACAAATTCAATTTATAAAATTTCCAACAATAGAAAATAAAAACAAAACTTTAAAAACATTTAAAAAAGTTGAACTTGCCACAATTAAATATTTCTTTTTCATGCTAAAACAAAATGGCTGTAAATGATTTTATGTTGTCAGATTATCTGAAATAATGCACCTTAAAATGTGTTGCTAGATTTCAAAACTCTACAGATTGATTTAGTATACTTTATGATCAGGGATTCCTAGGGATCAAGTATCCCCAGTCTCCCCTATATAAACATGTCTCTGCTTCGCTTTGACATGCTACTAAAACATGGAATATAATTTGTTGGCTGTGTTAACGCTGTCTGTTGCTTATTGGCCGCCTTTTAATACTCCTGAATGGGAATTTTTTTTTCTTATAGACTATTTTAAACGAAATCAAATATCCATAAAGTAATACCGTATTGCTACGTTGGAACAGTTTAATTGCTTTATTTAATTACTTTTGAAAATTACAATGGTTGATCAAAAGCTTTTGAGGCAGTGTTAAAAGCTATAATGAATCGTCGTGAAGAATTAAATTTTGCAGAAACCGTATTCCAGGAAAGACTTGTTTTCTATATATTACAATTAATCTATATTTAATCCTAAAATTTGAAAAAACTTTTAACACAGTTGAGGATTAGGAATACTTGTTTTCTATATATTACAATTAATCTATGTTTAATCCTAAAATTTAAAAAAACTTTTAACACAGTTGAGGATTAGGAATAAAAGTTTTTTATACCTTACTTTGATTTCAATATTGCACAAGTTCTGTAGTAGTCTTTGCTAATTCAGTTTGTTTTAAGTGTACTATTTACTTTGTCTACTTAAATTATATTTGTTTTTATTGTAGATAAAAAGAAGCTACCAAGAATATTTAAAGGATATTTAGAAGATACTAACTATTACTCTTGATTTATGTCCGCTTCCTCAGATGTGTTTCCAGAAAGGAAACGTCTGTCGAATGTTAATATTTCACCAATATCATCTGAAGTTCTGTATGTCCGAATTAGAAAAATGAGCGGCGAAGAGGATACTCCCCAGATATCAAACTCTTTCCGACAAATTTCTAGAAAACCTGACTTTGATCAAAGTAAAAACGGCAACCATTCCAAATCCACTATGGCGGAGAGTGGAGAAACGGCTTCTGTTTCATCACAAACTTTACAAAAAGAACAGAAAGCTCAGGAGACTCACAGTGCTCCTGATTCGTCCCCGTGTCTCAAGCATGCTGCTGAAAATATAAGTCGGAAAGCTTGTAACATTCCCTCTGAAAAAATTAGTTTATGTAATAATTGCTCAAAATCTATGCTGTGTTATATATTTTTAGTTCAAGATTTTTTAGATAGTTTAGCTAAAGAAATAAATGGTGGTGAATCGCCCAGTTGTTTACAATGTGCAAGGCAAGAAATGAGGAACAGTATTGCTCAATCTGATTTCAGAGATGAACCAAATGTTGAATCAACTGTTCGAAAACATTCTGATTACAAAGCGAATGTTGATTCAACGCCCCGTAAACACGCTGATCATAAATCTAGTGCAAACCGACAAAAAGACATTTCTCGCGAGAGACGGTCTGGTGATAGAATGTTTAAAGGAAAGAGTCAAAGTCAGGTATCGCAAAGAAAGGAAGATGTTCAAGGAATTGCAAATGTCACACGCACCAGTGATGAAAATAAGCAAAAACAGCACCAAACTGATTTTAGTTATAGCGTATCTCCTCCAAACATGGATAATATGGGGATTCAAAATGTTGCTCATGCAAGTGATGAACGGCGTGTAATAATAGATCAGTTAAGTTTTGAAAATAAAACAACTCAGCAAACCTCTGAAACTGGTGACAACCACAACCAACAATGGACTACAGGTAACAACTATGTTAGTCATCCGGCGGGTGATAACCAAGCTGGATGGAATGCACCAATAGAACGTGAATCGGACAAAAATGGACACCCTTCACAATCTTCTGGATATGATAATAAATTCATTCCCTACCAGCAAACGAATGGACGATCTGGTGATACACCAGAGTTTAGAACTCTTAAGGAACGAGTACAACCAAACTACCAACCTGGTCCATCCACTATTCCTGGGAATCCTCATCAAAATGATCCAAACAATAACATGTTCGAGAATTCTCCAAGTCTGTTTAGGGAGAATCTTGATGGAATAATATCAACACTGTCTACAGCAGAAAGGGAAATCTATGATAGCGCAAGAGATACGGCTGGTTGGGAAAGTTTGACGGAGACTCAGAGATTAGTGGTACCTTCAGGTAATTTAATTACTTCAGAAGCCTTTGTGACATCCTGCCGAAATAATGCGGAAGCTATAGGATGCCTGGTCCTTGGAACTTCTCTTTTACTGTGCCGTACGTCTAGAACTCTTTGTGTGCTAGTTTCGGAAGGAGTCAGCACGGCTTTTAAGTAAATATTTTTTTCTTCCTATTCTGATTTATAGTTGCAATATAACTTTGATTCAATGCTACATATTTTAGTAATAACCTTGATTCAATGCTATATATTTTAGTAATATCCTTGATTCAATGATTACCGCATTTATTACGTGATTTGTTTGTGATAATGTTTTTTCTATGTTGCTCGGTAATAACATATAGAGGGTGTCACATTTCAATAATTCATAAAAAAAATGTTGTATCGGATTGCGATTTTCATCCTAAGGCTTTGCAAATTATCGGAATTTTTGTACCAAAAAATAGTTCAAAGATATTTTGAACTATTTTCTTCTTTGCCACAAAGCATTTGCACTTTGACAAGTTTTGTAGTACAAACCATTACGACAATGAAATCGTTTTTGTGAATTTTACAAATGTGAACAAACTTATAGGACACTCATTATTCTGATAAGGCTTTTATAGAAATTGCTGATTTCTAAATGCGTTAAGACCATTGTCTCAGACTGTTCTTCATAGTTTGATTTTAAAAGAATAATAGTGTCCTGTAAACGGACATGGTTGCATGAGAGATCTGTATCTCAAAAGAGACCCTTAGAAAAAAACACATTGCGTAAATGATTAAATATTTTAATTAATCATGAAATTTGCTATGATGCTAATGCTGATCGGTTTTCAGGTATTAAATCAGCATTATATTTAATATTTTACCTATTTTTCTTATCTGCACAGTGTGCTTAATATCCAATAAAAATAATAGGGGAATGTGAAAAGAGTAAGTAAGCAGTATTATAACGTAACTAGATTTTTTTTAAATTCAATTTTAAAAATCATGTAGTTGATCATAGTTGTTGAAATCATGTATCATAATTGAACCAGTGATGAACACTAGAGTAGCATTGAGGATAGTTGACGTCAACACCCAGTCTATTATTTGAATGTCTTGTAAAGCATTTGTGAAGCATTGGGGGGGGGGGGGATGTAGTTTAAAACTACTTAGGAAGTAAATGAGAATAAAATTAAAAATAAAAGCAATTAATTAAAAATTTTAAGATTAAGAATTAAATATTAAGTTTTAAACTTAAGTCAAAGAATGGTTAGTAAGTAGAATAGTAAAACATATGAATGAAAAATTAGGTTAAAGTATAGCTGAATTTATGAAAACTACTAAATAAAAAGAATGAAAGGTAAAATATTTAATGTTAGCACATGTTCAGAAATGGCATACACCAAGGAATGGCAGGAAAAGCTGTAAAGGAGATGGCAAAAGCCACATTACAAAAAAAAAAGGCTATAATCAGGGCAATATATATATATATATATATATATATATATATATATATTATTGTTATTTTTAGTATTATTATTTTTAGTTTTTTCAATAATTATAAGAAATAGACAGAAGAAAAAATCTAGATGTGGTGAACTCAAAGTTCACTGAGTTTCCATAATCATGGAATATTTGGTATGCTTACGGTGCTAGCTCCCCGACAATTTCATTTGGTAGGTCATAAATTTCGCTGTAAAAGTTCTTTGCAAGATCACTGATGCGCTTACGTAAAGTTATAGTTTTTGTTTTTAGGTCTCTGTGGATAGTAGAGTTGCATGTAGGTAGCGTGAAGTGTTAAGTACAATACGGAGATGCTTGCTGTGCAGGCGGCTAAGATTATCCATGGAAGAAGTGGAGCCCCAAACCGGATTCGCGTAGGTTATAATAGGAAGGATACAAGAGTTGTAGAGAAGAAGTTTATTATAGATTGAGAGAGTTTTACTAGTGAGGAGAGGTTTAAGAGATGTGAAAGCTCCAGCGACTTTTTCCCTGATGGAACGAATATGCTTGCTCCAGGTTAGCCCGCGGTCGAGGATGACCCCCAGGTATTTAGCGTCATCAGATCATAGAATAATAGTTTTGTTAATGATAATTCTATTGGAGTAGATTAGTTTAAGCGAGAAGCATACAGCAGAAGTTTTATTTTCATTAAGACGCGCCATAACGTATACCATTTCAGGAAATCATCAATGTTTGTCTGAAGGTACCGATAACTACTATATGGGTGGTGAGCTAATGCATAGATACAAGTATCGTCCACATACAGAAGAAGGTATGTGTGCAATGAGCGTGGGGTGTCGTTAAAGAAGATATTTAACAAAATGAGGCCCAACACGCTCCTCTGAAGTATGCCTGCTAGGATGAGGAAAATAGCCGATAGAATGTTAGTTATGCGAACGCGGAAAATACGGTCTCAAAGGTAGGAGAATATTAAGTGCATAAGTCTAGCATGAAATTGAATCTTAATTTGTATATAAGGCCTTCATGCCAGAGATTATAAAATACCTTTGCAACATCAAGGAATATAGCGGCAGCAGGAATCTTCGCACTGAGTTTCCCACTGAGAAATTAAACAACACGATGGAGCTGGTGTTGTATTGAGTGTTTTGGGCAAAAGCCAAACTGACCAGCAGGGCTGTGGGGTCGGAGTCGGTCCCATTTTTGAGCGAAAGAGTCGAAGTCGCCCATTTTACAAGCAGGTCTGCATTGTCGGATTTTTGAGAAAGAGTCTGAGTCGGATCTGTTAAAATTCCCGGAGTCGGAGTCGTCCATTTTCCCCACCGACTCCGCAGCCCTGCTGCCCAGGCATGAGAATGTTGTTTCGTTGAATAAAGACCTGCAACTGGGTCCGTATGACACGTTCAATGATGTTACTGAGAGAGGGTAGAAGTGAAATGGGTCTGTAGTTGGTATGATCAGAAAGATTAGTACCAAGTTTAGGAATAGGTGAGATAATGGATGTTTTCCAAGGTTTAGGGTAAAAATAGAATGAAAAAATAGTTAGTAAGATCAGTAATGTAAAGAATACAGTTAGGAGGAAGATTTTTAAGTGCAATGTTAGTAATTTTGTTATAACCAGGGGTCTTGCGTTTTTTAAGTTTTTTAATAATATTGTGAATAACAATAGGCTGAATAACAGGAGGGGGGAGGTAGATCATCAGGGGATGGCCAGGAATCTGCAAACAGTATCTCTGACTTCACTGAGATGGGCTTGGCTAGCGAGAGTAGGATTTAGAGAGAATTATGATAATATATAAAACATTTCCATGAGAATTTTCTGGTATACTTTTCTAAAAAATAAATGAAACTTTGTTAAAAACATGAGTATTAACAATTTTTATGAAAGATTGGAATTCTTTTGTTTCGCTTTCGCGAAAAAGATAAAATAGTTAATTTCACATTTTTAAAAGTTGGACGTTTTAGAAACACATTTTTAAAAAATTATAAAAAAATATCACAAGCATTAGGTTAAAGAAATCCGTTCACTTGATGCATTACTCGTTCTTATGCATTCTATTTCGAATTTATACATCGCATAGATTTTCTATAAAGTGTACGAAAATATGATTTTTTAACAAAATTTCTTTTATATTGTTGTTGTAAATTTGATTAATTTATAAGAGTTCATATATTTTTAAAAATGGCTGTATATCTAATTAAGCACTAGTAAAAAAGTCAATAAATGTAACTTGTATTTTCACAAGATTCGCCCAAGAAGGCCGTCGTTCCAAAGATTACTTTTCGAACTTTAACAGGTAAATCTTTGGTCCTCTGAACAATTTTCAGAGTGATTTTTTTAAAGCATCGATATTAAAATTTCTCTGTGAAACTGTTATGATACGCCGAGTATAAGCTCTTGTAAAATGTCGATAAAGGAAACCCATTATTTATAGAAGATACTAGCAGGCTATGCCCGCTGCGCTGGTCAATATTTCCAAATGAACCTTGGATTAAACTAAATGGTGAATTTTAACTTGTATTTTAAACAATATGGATCTTCAGCTTGACCTTGCACATTACTGAAAACGATGCGATAGCCATTGCGATATAATGTTATCCTAAGCGTTGGACAAAATTTAGCAATTAAGAAGTAATTGTTTTAGTTGATTATAAACAGCGCACTTATGGTCGGGTAATGAGACCGTTATGACAATAGGAATTAATACCTCTGTAACTAATCAACATATAATGAAATCGTATATACTAACACCATTCCTAAAAGTCATGCAACAAGCCACTTGTAACAAAATATGTTCTGTAGATTTTTTTTAAAAAGGCTAAACTTTCATAATCAGGTTCACTTAATTTTTGAACTTTTACTGTTGCTCTATAACTAAGTACCCTTGAACAATATGTATACACTAAAACCTTTCCAAAATTATTACCTAACTAATTGTGGTATGTCCTACGAAAGTATTATAAACAATCGGAATGAAATACAAATTTCAGTTGTAAATATATAGTAGATGATGATGATGCGATTTTGTGTAATAGAATTCATAGTAAAGTTTTCGCTTCAAACAAAAACGATGCTTTCAACATTAAAGCTAACACACCAATATGTGAAGTATCCGATTACGGAAAGTTAACTTGAATTCTCATGAACAACTACTCAAAGAAAAGTGAATATGTGGCTTTTGTGATACTTTTATGTCAGCCGGGCGCAGGTAATAAATCAATAAAGATTGTTTTCATAGCATATTCTTATTTTATTATTTTCATTTAAAACACAAACCTTTCACTCATTTAATTTAAAATGCATGCCTTATACTAATTTCATTTAAAACACTGAAAATATAAACAATAACAGGAAATAATGCCATAATTAAAAGCAAAAAAATATTTTTAATTTACATACGCAAAATCTAACTACTGCTACTGGGAATTTTTAAAATGCTATCAGCGAGATGTGCGCACGGTTGTTATAAATGTACCCATTTTTTCTTCTTATCGAGGAGCAATTTATAAATCGCACAATATTATTCCAATTCCAATTTCTTTCATTGAGGAACCTATGACCGGAAAAAATGGAAAAAGACTCTTGTAGATTCTTCGGATGACGGCATCTGACGCCATAAACCGAGTTTATATATATGAAAATAATTTTTAAGTCGTTACAAACATTGCTTTCATACTTAAATATTTTCATTGGTACTACTTGTTATCCCGTCGACCCATTTCGCCAAATTATATAAATCGCCAAACCATTCGCCAAATTATATAAATTGACATAATCTTTATTTTAAATAACGAAATAATAAATAAATTAGTATAACATTAATAAAAATACAAATAAAACGTCGAAATTAAAATCACTTGATGACGTAAACACGTGTAGTTTGTTTAAATTCAAGTGAATTTGATATTTACGATCAACCATTATTGGCATTTAATCTTATAGTTTGACGATAGATTTTTGGTCGGCGGAATATCTAAGTAGTACCTTTTCCATTTTTGTTTTATAACGCTAAATTCTCAGTAATTTTTTCCCTTTTATTTTACATAAAATCACTATTTAAAAAAAAAATTAAGATGCTTGCATATTTATTCCAAACTCATAGAGCCGTTTTTATTTTTTAGCCAAAAGGGTTGATTTGAATTTTTTCCGTTGCTAGAGTAACGGATGTAATGATAGATATTTTGAGGTTTAGATGCCAAAGACACCGCCAAATTAGAAAAATATGAAATGTGTCATGAACTGTTGGACTTATAAAAATTTATTTGGTAGCATTCGATTCAGCATACAAAACTACATTAAAATATGCTATCATTTGACGCATAATTTTGATATTCGATTTTTTTCCCCTCCCCGTGCAAAAACCATTAGGGGTGACACTTTAGAAAATCCTTTCTTAGCAGAAGTTTATGTCATAAGAAGTATTTTTACCACGATTTTCAAGATTTTAGGTTCAGTAGTTTGCGCTGTACGTTAATTAGTCCCCTAATCCAGACTTTATTTTATATACCATATTAGATATGCGATTTTGCGGTGAATCGATGATCGAAAATTAGTCCAATATCATTTGAAATATTACATAACAGAGGAGAAAGTACGAAGAAAGACGAAGAAGAAATGACGAATTACAAAAGACTTGTAATTTTTTTTTTTTTTTTTCAAAATGTTGAATTTTTCCATAGTAATAACGTATTAAAACATAAATTTCCTTAAAAATTATCTTTATTTCCTAGATTTCGAATCTGTGAATTTTCCTATAAATGAAATTGGCAATATGACTTGAGAAAATAGATAATATTTGCTTAAATAAAATGGGTAATATTCGTTGATCTGAGTTCGAGTTTATAAATATCACATGCTTTCGGAATTACGGCGAAAAACATTTTAAAAAGTATGAAATTATTTAACAGTATGTATGTGTGGCAGAAATTCACACTGAAATTTAAGTATTCGAAACCATTTTTAAAATATTAACTGATATCTATATAAGTTACAATTGAATATGAAAATGTACTCAAAAAATGATCTCTTTCACCTAAAAAAACACCATTTGTGAGAACATCCTCGAGCTAATGTCACGCTTATGCATTTTTGGCTTAAAATCACATTGTTTGGCGACAAAAGAAAATAAAAAATTGTAAAGAAACAAATAGTAATTACACATGTGACTCACAATTACATCTGCTTGTTTCTTCTATAAGTCACGTGATGGGACAATTAGATATATAAAAAAAAGAAAAGAACAGAACAGAAAGAAAATATCGTTAAAATTTCATCTAATCAAATTTTCAGATTCGTTTCCACATCTAACGCAAGCGATAAAGAGCCAAATATTGCGTATCAAGTGTAATATTTCTTATTAAATTAATTTTTAAGCATTACAAATATTTCTTTCAGGTTTTGATTAAATGTTTCCGTTTTTTAATATTATCACTCATTAAAACGGATTTTCTTCTCTTTTTTTTCTTTTTTTTCTTTTTTTTTTTTTTTTTTTTTTTTCATTTAAATAAAATTAGTAACAGTTTTTCTTTTATTTTTCGAGGTTTAATAGCCTTTTCAATTTTTTTTTTTTTTTTTTTTTTATCAACGATGAATTTCGCCAAGAAATAAAATGGTAACCTTATCGCCCAAAATAACAGAATTTTCCGTCATAATTCTAAAACTAATATAGGTAGAATAATGTGTTATAGATTAAAACATTCCCTGAAACAATACCTATCTAACGGTATAGGTTCCGTAAAAATCCATGCAGTAGAACACGAAATCTAGGCGTTCGGAACGAAATTTCCGTTTGGATTTTATATATATAATAGATAATAGAATAGATAATAGATTATGTGTTATGAACTATCTCAAAGTTTAAAACAGATCGCATTGTTAGATTTCCTAATTTTAACAATATCGCGTTATGTTAGTTCCACATTCCACCACCAGGGAGCGCACTCTATTCTTAACGAAAGCGTATCTGAACGAAACTCCTTCATGCAACCTTTCCGTAGATACATGAATCGGGAGGGTCGCGGTCTTAACCAATAATTTAAGATAATTGCTGAAATTACTACGAAAAATATTTTAAAGGGGCTTTTACGCGGGCATCTAATAGAGTTAGAGGAAATCGGAAGACGTCAAAATAATCGCGGGGAAAAGTTTGCTTGGGTGCTTCGGAGCTACTTTTGGCGCGAGATCTAAGCTCTACGACCAATAGGAGCCCAGATATTTAAGGAAATATGAAGTAACAAAGTCCAAAATAATAGAATTTTCCGTAATAATTCTTAACTAATCTAGGTAGAATGATGTGTTATAGCTTAAAACCTTCCCTGGAACGATACCTATCTAACGGTATAAGTTCCGTAAAAATCCATGCGGTAGAACTCGAAATCTCGGCGTTCGGAACGAAATTTCCGTTTGGATTATATATATATAATAGATGACCATTAAAACTTTAGTTTAATTCTTGAACGTAAATCTTGGTCCTTTTAAAAAACAGTGGATGTAATTTTTTGAAAGCGCTGATTTTAAAATTCATTCGTTAATTAATATGACGTACCGCGTACATATGAAATTCGGTAAAATGATTTGATAATTCTGTTTCAAGACGAAAACAATTTTTAAAGTTTGCATATCAAAACATTTATTTTTCAATGTTGCTTTTTCGTATCTTTCTGTTTTTAGGAATGCTTTTTCTGCAGTTTTCCAAGTAGTGCAGCTTGTGAGGTCTTTGGATTCATTGGGGACAACAAAGCTTGCCTTACTCGAGCAACCGGAACTTGGTGTCACTTTCGAAAAACTGAATATCTGGCGTCTAGTCCAATTCACTAAATGTGTCTACTTGAATCCTGATACATTGGTAACTATGATAATGCATATTTTTTTTAGATTTGAAAGCAAATTCTCTTTTCCAATGTTAATCCTACAGTCTTAAAATGCATTCATAACTGCCGTAATTGAATTTTTTATAACCCTTTCCCTTATAGCACAAAATTAGCACTCGCCACTCGCCATGCGTCGAGCAACACTTAAAGCGTGGCGATTAACTTTATTGTCCTCACTCGCCAAACGCAGTGGGTACCACTCGAAAAACGCGATGGTTGAAAGATCGATGCCAGGGAGAAAAGGGGTGAAATTCGTTCGGAATTTACGGCGTCCAGATCGGCGATTCTCTCGAACGTAAGAAAAAAAAGTCCTTCCGGCCAGTGCCGGGAGGAACAGGTAGCTTTCATAATCCTTATTTTTAAAAAGCCAAATTATATCATTCAAACACACGAAGCTCAATTTAGTGGAAACCGAATATAGGAGATTCAATACTAATTTTTATCAATATAATGAATGAGAATTTCGCGAAATTAGTCAGCTTTATCCAAGCTGCTTTTCTTTAAAGTAACATATATTTGGCTGCCAAATTCGGCAATTTCTTAAAGTGCCTGTCATTTTAAGACAACATGGTGGATGAGGCTAAGCAGTGAACTTGGTCGAGACCTTAGTAATTGCTGTGCACATGCTCACTCACATCGGAATCGGTTAATATATAGGAGTGCTGTCGCATGCAAAAAATCAGATTTTTCGAAATGTCACCCACAATAGAAATTGAAACTGCTATATCTGAGCCATTTTTTAAGGTAAAGACAAACAAAAAATGCTCCTGAATCCTTATATCAAGGTCAAATGCTTAAGAAAGAAACCTTTTTCAAATTCTAATTTTTTTGCACCTCACTTTAAATATATATATATTTTTTAATTTAATGGTCGCCATTTTGAAACAAGATGGCTGATGAATCTGGCCAGCGAACTTGGTCGAGGTGTTGATGTATACTATTCACATGCCTTCTTACATCGAAATAGGCGAATACGTGTGTTATCGCGTGACAAATACAAGATCGTTTCAAAATGTTAGCCATGCTAGAAATTCAAAGTGCTATAAATCAACCATTTTTTAAGATATAAACAAAAGAACAAATTTTCAGAAACAAACTGCTCCGGAATCTTTGTATCAAGGCCAAACACATAAAAAAATCTTTTTCATTTTCCAATTGTTTAATACCTCATTTTGAATTTTAAATTTAATTTTTTTTAATGGCAACATTTTTGAAACAAGATGGCGAATGAAGCTGGCCAACGAACTCGGTCGAGACATTGGTATGTACTATGTACAGACCAAGTTACATCCAAATAGTTTCATAATTACGCCTGTTATCGCGTGACAAAAATCAGGTCGTTTTAAAATGTCAGCCACAAGAGAAATTCAAAATGCTATTACTCAGCCATTTTTTTTAGATATAGACGAAAGAAAAACTGTTCCGGAATCTTTGTATTAAGGTCAAACACATACAAAAAAATCTTTTTCACTTTCCAATTTTTTGGTATCTCATTTAAATTTTTTTATTTTTTAATTTTTTTAAATGGCCGCCATTTTGAAACAAGATGGCGGATGAAGCCGGCCAACGAACTCGGTCGAGATATTTGTATGTACTATGTACACACCAAGGTACATCCAAGTCGGTTCATAAATACGCCTGTTATTACGTGAGAAAAATCAAGACGTTTCAAAATGTCAGCCACGCTAGAAATTCAAAATGCTATAACTCAGCCATTTCTTAAGATATAGACGAAACAAAAACTGCTCCCGAATCTTTTTATCAAGGTCAAACACATAAGAAGAAAATATTTTTTCAATTTTTAATTTTTTGGTACCACATTTCAAATTTAAATTTTTCTTAAAAATTTAAATGGCCACCATTTTTAAACAAGATGGCGGATGAAGCTGACCAACAAACCCGGTCGAGACATTGGTATGTACTATGTATAAACGAAGTTACATCCAAATCGGTTCATAAATACGCTTTTTATCGCGTGACAAAATTCAGGACGTTTCAAAATGTCAGCCACTCTAGAAATTCAAAATGCTATAACTCAGCCATTTTTTAAGATATAGACGAAACAAAAACTGCTCCGGAATCTTTGTATAAAGGTCAAATACATAAGAAAAAAATATTTTTCCATTTTTAATTTTTTGGTACCACATTTTAAGTTTTAAAATGTTTTAAAAATTTTAAATGGCCGCCATTTTGAAATAAAACGGCGGATGAAGCTGACCAACTAACTCGGTCGAAAGATTGGTATGTACTATGTACACACTGAATTACATACAAATCGGTTCATAAATACGCCTTTTATCGCGTGACAAAATTCAGGACGTTTCAAAATGTCAGCTACGCTAGAAATTCAAAATGCTATAACTCAGCCATTTTTTAAGATATAGACGAAACAAAAACTGCTCCGGAATCTTTGTATAAAGGTCAAATACATAAGAAAAAAATATTTTTCCATTTTTAATTTTTTGGTACCACATTTCAAGTTTTAAAATTTTTTAAAATTTTTAAATGGCCGCCATTTTGAAACAAAACGGCGGATGAAGCTGGCCAACGAACTCGGTCGAGACATTGGTATGTACTATGTACACACCGAATTACATCGAAATCGGTTCATAATTACGGGAGTTACAGTGTGACATAGGTCAGATATATATATATATATATATATATATATATATATATATATATCAATTTTGAACGGAGGGTGGTTTCGGGGTCTGGGGGTCATGATCGATGAAAATATACCAAAATTTTTTGAAATCGCTTTCCTCCGAACGGCTGCAATAGGTAGCTTTTTTGTAAAGAAAGCTACCTAAAAGTAGCAGGGGTGATTCTGCCTCGAATTTTCCGAAAATTTAAGGCATTCGGTTCCGAAAAAAAAAACGGTCATCAGTCCGAAAATTCGGACATAAAAATATCGCTAATTTCGATATGGTCGCCGAAAAAAAACAATTTCGTCAATCGTTCGTAGAAAAAAATCACCAATTCCGTCAATGAATCGCGAAAAAAACGCAAATTTCGTCAAAGAATCGCGAAAAAGAATCACAAAATTCTTACTGGTATCGCGAAAACACGCAAATTTCGTGAAAAGATCGCGGAAAAAATCAACTTTCGTGACAAAATCGTGGAAAAAACACAAATTTCGTGAAACGATCGCGGAAAAAACGCAAATTTTGTCAAAGAATAGCAAAATTCTTCAAAGTATCGCAGAAAAAACGCAAAATTCGTGAAAAGATCGCGGAAAACGCAAAATTCGTGAAAAGATCGCGGAAAACGCAAAATTCGTGAAAAGATCGCGGAAAAACGCAAAATTCGTGAAAAGAGCGCGGATAAAACGCAAAATTCGTGAAAAGAGCGCGGATAAAACGCAAAATTCGTAAAAAGAGCGCGGAAAAAACGGAAATTTTGTGAAAAGATCGCGAAAGAAACGTAAATTTCGTGAAAAGATCGTGGAAAAAACACATTTCGTTAAAAGATCGTGGAAAAAACGCAACTTTAGTCAAAAGATTGCGGAAAAAACATAAATTTCGTCTAAAGATTGTAAAAAAAAAACAAATTTCATCAAAAGATTGTGAAAAAAACGCAAATTTCGTCAAAAGATCGCCTAAAAACGCAAATTTCGTCAAAAGATTGCCTAAAAACGCAAATTTCGTCAAAAGATCGCCTAAAAACGCAAATTTCGTCAAAAAATCTCGAAAAGCAAATATTTTCAAGGAATGGCGAAAAAACCCCACAAATTTCGTGAAAATATCGCGGAAAAATGCAGATTTCGTCAAAAGATCGCGAAAAAAACGCGAAATTCATTAAATGGTCGCAGAAAAATGTATATTAGTTAGTGCCGGGGGGGGGCAGTCCCCCTCTGCTGTAACCTTTCTGAAAATTTCCTGTGAATTTATTTCATTGCAATTAATAGTAAAAATAAAATTTTTCAGTTGAGTGTAGTCATATCGAATGGTAAGTAATATATATTAGTAAATTACAATCTTGATAGTTGGAAAAAACATAATTCTGTATGGCGCATACATAACTTTGTTACTGGCCAGTGGTTAAAAAAAAAACTGTGAAAAAATCAGTGTACTGGCCAGTGAGTAAAAATGTTAATTTTGACCTATACTTTCCCTTTCATAGCTTATACTGCGAAAACTATTGCATATAAAAACTTGTAGTTTTATAGAGAAATATATGATAAATAGGCTGAAGTAGACGGTTATTAAATCGTAGAATTATTTTAAGTGCCATTTAATGCTTAAATCGGTCAAAATAGTTCAGTTGAATAAGTTTTATAGGATCAAAAACTATGCATAGTAATTTAACCATTTTTTACAGGCACATACTTGACTAGATTGTGGTGTGCAATCTCCAATCATTTTTTTATTGAGTCTAATTTTTTTTTGTCAATTTTCAATTCAAAATTTCATTATTATTTAGATAATAATTCAATTCATAGTTAAAAAAAACTTTTTTTATCAACTGTTGCCAGATAAAAAAAAAAAAAAAATCAAATAATAAAATGTACGCACATCTTTTAGTTAAAAATATATTTACATTCGAAAATTAAGAAAGATTCATTTTGTACGATTCGAAATATACTTCGAAGTCCACTTAAGGAGAAGGGGGGGGGGGGGGGCTATAATCTATATACTCTTCTTGGTTTGATTTGACCCAAGAAATTTAAAGTATCAAAGGGATGTTACGTGCTACGATAAAAAATAAATGAAAATACAATTTTTCATATATAGATGACCTCCATAGTATAATTTATGCATAGTATTTAATAGCAGACTAGTGGACAGTATTTCCAGTCAAATGTACCTAGGGTGAAATCCTCTGTAAAAGGATTGTTTCTTGCTTAAATCACTGTTACAAAATTTTAAACCCATTTTATACTTATTTTTCTTTTTGAAAGGATAGTAGGATATCCTAAAAATAACTGTTGATAAAATTCTCAAAAAATATGTATTGTATTATTTATTTTTTCATATGGTCGGTAACTTCAGTAACTGATATCAACCCTATTTTGAAAAACCAATAATTGGCACAAAGTGAACCAGTGTCTGACACTTTACTTGTAAATAATAATAAAAAAGTATTTTTATATTTCAAGGAATTTATAATTTAAAAGCAATTTAACCTTTATCATGAAAAGAAAATACTTAAACATTATTTACGAGATATATCATACTACAGATGCATGCATACCTTTTTTCATGTTTTAAATTATTAGTAATGCAGCTATCCAATAACTGACATTTATGAACCAGTAACTGGCAAATGGTGTCAAGCCCTGGTAGAAAAAAATAAGTTTTAATGGTATTGACTATAAGGTAGGTGTAATTTATTATGTGTTTTCTAAATATTATATCTATAATTTCTGCTTAAATAATTATTTTAACTTTCTTTAATATTACCAATAGTTAACACTTTGTCGGAGACTGGTGAAATGAAATTACTGTAATCAATAACTGGCACCTCCCCTTATTAAGCTAAATTAAATAACTTTAAATGTCTTAATGTATCATAAGCATCTTTTAACTAATTTCTACAAGTATAACTTTAAGAAAGAGTTTAGGACGGTTGCATCACAAATCGATAAAAAACCACTACCTGAATTTTAGAAATAAGATGAAAGCCTCAAAAAGGGTACTTTTTGTGTTCCCGAAAGTTTCTTTCTCATTGAATATGTTCTTAGCCTATTAGTGGTGAATAAATTGATTCCAAAAATAAGTGTCTAACTTACCACTGAATGACACTACTTTGCAGAGTTTTACAAGGAAATACTTATTTGAGTTAGATTTTTGCCGAAGTGTCAGATACTGGATAGGTGCCAATAACAGAATGTTTCACTCTATATCTTTTTTATATGATTACTTGCAGTAAAAAGGGAGTGATTACTTTTACCAGGATTTGTACAGTCGTGGAAAACAAAGTAAACACCCCCTGCTAACTCTCTAACAAATTAGTGTAGAAGAAAGTTTCTGGTACCAAACTATTAGAAATAAAACTTACTTTTAAATGATGTATATAAAATTTGCTTAGGGGGCCATCTACATATCAAAACAAACCCAAACTTTGTTTTCTTCAATTGCAATACCCAAGTTTGACACCATAAATAGATCATACACCCTTCACAATTAGCCTAAATCCAAATGTTCACGGAATTAGTAATGATTAGTTTCCGAGAAATTAATTATTTTAAAATGAGCAAATTTTAGGGGCTGTATCCAAATTGAAGTTCGGTACTCGATTGTTGAAATGCTACAGAATGAGTGTCACTTCTATTAATGCATTATTTCTTGCCAAGATAAACATCTAACTCGATTATTGTGTTTCGATTATTGCCAGCCCAAATGTTTCATTAAAATGAGTAATATATATATATTTTCAAATTATGATTGTATACCGTCCCAATTACCACCGTCATTTTAACGTTTTTTACTCATAATTCGAAAACTACATGGAATAAAAATTTGAAATTGAGAATTTGCATAAAGCAGGACATAATAAATATAAATCTATCAAAAAAAAATTGTAGGTTGCAATTCATATTTTTTTTTCGAATATTAATTTCATGATTCATATTATAAAATTTTTAAAATTACAAATTCAATGTATTTATTTTTGGGTTTTTTAGTATTATAATTAAACAAAAAAAATATCACATTGGGATTATAATTTCAGGAGATATTAATAAAAATATGAAAACGTAATTTAACATTAGACGCTCCAAATTTTAAATGTTTATAATTCAAAAATTTATCATCCAAATGGTACGAAATTTCATTTCTGGGTATAGTTTGAACCGAAGATTTAAAATATCTTGTTAAAATTGGGTATTGTCATTGAGACAAACAAAGTTTGGTCTGGTTTTGATTTGTAGATTGCCCCCGAAGCAAATTTTATATACATCATTTAAAAATAGACTTTATTTCCAATAGTTTGGTTCCTGTAAATTTTTTCTACAATAATTAGTTGCAGAGTTAGTAGGGGTGTTTACTTTTTTTCCACGACTGTACATGTACATGCTATTTTCTTTTAGTCTATTTATCTCTGAGCAACTAATATTAATACCTTTTTACCTTTTTGTAAAAAATTGTATAAGAGCGAGCTTCCAAAATTGATTGCGTATTTCAATGCTTCATTACACGTACCCAATCTTGTCATTGATCATTTGTATCGGAATATGAATATTAATTGAATTTCCCGAAGTTTTGTTCTCGGATGATTCAGATCGAACCATGACAGGTCTCCCGGAAAACTTTTTTTCCCTAAAAAAAATGCAGTAAAGCTACTATGTCCCCGACATTATTTAATTTTTTTATAAAAGTTTTGAAGCTTTTTATAACATACATTGCTAAGTACATAAAGCTTTTGTTTATTTGAAAAAAAAAAAAAAATCACGATTTTCCCCATCTTTATAAATGTGCACCGGCCTTGAGACGCGAAACAGATTTCAAGTTACTTATAAGGAAGCCCTTACTGAAATAGTCTTTTCCTTGACTATATTTTTACAAAAGATCTTTGGGGGAAAAAATGTGAATAAACACATGCTATCTGGGTAAAATTTAAACACAGGTAGTAATTGCTAACCATTGTAGTAAGATGTCTGGTAGAAGGTACAGAGAAAAAATACCAACTTTGCTTCAACAAATTAATCTCTACAGCGTTATTAATCAAATAGTCAGAATTATATAGGTAAAATAAAAGGTGTCCCAAATTAAATTACGCATTTCCGAGAGGGTTACAGGAAAAACTATTCACCAAAAAGTAATGAAATCTGGGGTCGTCGTAAGGAGGTGAAGTTTTTTTTTCTACATTAAAAAACATATCACACCGTGTCTGCTGTGATCCCACAAGGTATTTATCCGATCTGAAAGACAGTAGAACGACGTGTACCGGACATTCCGATGAATACACTGCAATCAACCACTGAACTTGCTATGTCATGATTCTCGACAGTGGCCGTCATATTGAAAAAGTTTTGTCTTCATAAATTGCGCTGTTCGTTACTTATTCTGGATAAAGATATTATACGCTCTCTACTGATGTTTTTGAAACTAACTTTATTTTGCAGTAGAATTTTTTTATCTTCTTACCACATACTCTTTACTACCTTTACACTCTCTAAAGCTCAAGATTTTCTGATGAATAGTTTTTGCTTTAGCCATTTCGGAAATGCGTAATTTTATTAGGATATTTTGTCTTCTGATAAAAAAAAATTAAGAAACTGATTCATGGTCTGTTTTTAAATGATTATTTTATGACTATTTCTCTGTCACGTAGTGGGACATTATTGCTATTAATAAAAATAAAAAGATTATTGTCATTATTATATACGTACAGGGTATCTCACTAGCAGGTAGCCTATGAAAAACGTCGGTTTTAGAAAAAAAAAATGCAAGGGGAAATACAGCAGAACAATTACATCTCATATACATATCTGTAACTTTAAGTAAACAAAGGTTATCTAAGGATGTGCTGGAAATGTTCTGCATGAGCTTCCAAACACGGCTGAAATACACGTTCTTGTATTTTTAGGTTGATTTATTTAGAAATCAACCTATTGCAATCACTTCGTGTGTATATATATGAGGACGTGAGTTTCGAAACTCGCCTTATCCAAAATTTAAAAAATAGTGTTTTCTCTATTAATCTATTCTGTTGGTAAACCTGCACCGAAAAAACACTACAATCTGAAGAGAAAAAACACTAGTTTTATACTGTATTTCTGCAATTGTAAAATCTTAGTTTACAATGAAAACTACTGGACGCAGTCGGTTTTTCACGATTTCCCCCAAATTGATTTTCTGGATAAGGTGAGTTTTGAAGCTCACTTCTTCATACATATACATGGTGATTCAAAAGGTCATGTCCAAAAACGGCACATGTGGATGTGTCAGGTCATGAGGAGCAAGAATTACATAGGAACAGGGAGTCGGAAACGCAATCGTGACGGTGCAATTGCACCGTGACCGTGACGCAAAGAAACGATAACAAACGGTGTAAAAAGACCTTTATTTTACAAAAAACTTAATCGAAGTACAAAATACAAATGAAAAATGTTACAACTCATAACAAGTGCTTAAAATATGCCCCTTTAGCTGTGATGCATGCTTCGCATCGGCACCGCATGGAATTGCGAACACGTTCCAATTGGCCAAGAGTCTCCTGGACACGCGCCGCCGTTTCAGCGATCCGGGGATGGCGGAGGCCACGGTACAAGGTCGTTTGGAACGTGTTCGTGATTCCATGTGGAGCCGATGTGAAGCATGCATCATGGCTTATGGGGCACATTTTGAGCACTTGTCATGAGTTGTAACATTTTTCATTTGTGTTTTGTACTTCGATAAAATGTTTTCTTAAATAAAGGTCTTTTGTACACCGTTTGTTATATTTTCTTTGCGTCACGATCATGATGCAATTGCAACGTCATGATCACGTTTCCGACCCCCAGTTCATATGTAATTCTTGCTTCTCATGACCTGACACACCCACGCGTGCCGTTTGGACATAGCCTTTTGAACCACCATGCATATAAATCCGAAATACTGAACCAATTCTAAACTTATTGGTGCAGTGTATTGATATATATTGCAAATATCTTGGATGAGTTCGTTAATAAAAAATGTACCTGTTGTAGTTCATTTACAGGGACACACAAAAGTAAAACACGCAGTATTTGTCATCACGATAAGGTTTGAAGTACTGAAACAATTCTAATTTAATTGGTACAGTACAGTGATCTTGCAAGTGTCTAATGGAAAAAAAAAAAAAAAAAAAAAAACCCACTTTCCCGAATAAGCTGGAAGGACTTTTAACCAACATTTTCCGGGGCTATGTTCTAATGAAACAACCTATATTTTACAGTTATCAAATCTACATTTCAATGATATATAATAAAATTCTTATAATAAGATTATAATCTTCTTTGTTGTCAGGTGATACAAAACTGTGATGAGCTGTTTTGTCGCGAAGAACTGTCTGCAGTACCCGACATTGGCTGGCCCGATTGCTTCAATAGCGGTGTATTCGTTTACTCGCCTTCAGTACATACCTTCTGGACACTTCTAGAATTTGCCGAAAAACAGGGCAGCTACGATGGTAAGTTTTGCAGCTATTCTGATGATATTTTTGATGATACTAATATAATAAATACTCTCTCGAATCCACACAGCTTCATAGTTGGTAGGTGTGGTTTTGTGGATTTTAGATGTTGTTTAAAAAAAACTAAATACGTCCTTTAAAAAATATTTCTATGACAATGAATGTAAAGAAAACTCATTTAAAAAAAAAAAAATTACAAAAATAGTTCAGAAAAGGGAATGAAAATGGAGAGTGAATTATGATTGAGAATAATACTTTAATTATATTTAATTCTGCCTACTTACTTAAGTTCAGAGCCTCATTAACTTTTACAATTAAGAGAAGAACAGTAACAATTTGGGCCTTCCTTCATTCGGGGAAAGTTTTCTGTTTTACACACACAGAAATTCACTAATGTTATATTATTACTATTTATTTAACACAAATATTAGTTCTTGCAGCATTCACATTTCATTAAAAAGGTTTTTAACTTCATGTAAATAAACACCATTCAATGAATTTAGTAGTATATCTAGTTGTATGTTCCCTGGTGTAAAGTATTAAAAAAAATCAGAACTTATGATTTATTTTACTAAAAAGGGGCTAAAAATACATTAGTTTTTTTAAACATAAAAAATCGCCGAAGGTATTTATTAAAACTCTATATCAAAGCAGGGATTAATTTGCGCCGGAGCCCATCTGAGTCCAACTCGGGTACTTCCGTTTTTAGTAAATATTTAAATATTGGTCGTAATTCACCGGATCTCAAAAATACAGGGCTCCGGAGCCCAGTGCAATAGCGCTTCCGAAAAACCGAAGCCTAAATCATTCTTTCCTTCCCATCTCCAAGCTTTTGTATTCTTTTTTTTTTTAATCAAAACATTTATATGTGACGTAATGTGTCGTACACGTAGGAGATGGAGATGGAACGGTCTCAATTTTTATATCAGTTTTTGGGCTTGGACTGGCTTAAGCTCAATCTGTCTTGCATTCAAAGTTTTATTTACTCATGTATAGCAGACTTGCATAAAAACAAAAACTTTCCGCGCACATAAATATTAGGTCAAAATTTTCCGCAAAATAATGTTTAATAAAATTACGTGTTATATTATTTTGACGATATGAACTAAAAATCATAGTTTAAAATAATTGCTATTTAAATTAATATTAATTAAAGAATAATTATTTTAATTTAAAAATAACAAAGCAAAAATCAATGATAGGAAGGTGAATTCTTTTCAATTATTTTGTCAATGCATTTAGAAACAACCCAATCCTTAAGATTGCAATCTCTTCACACAAAATGCCAGTCACTCTTATATAACACTACGAAATTATTCGATTGCCAGCCGTTGCCAGTCTAAATTGTCACTGCAGCCGCCGACGGAAAACCGATCAGCAACAAGTTTTAGTCTACGGAAAATAGAAATAAAAGGGTCTGTGATATCATAACAATGTTTTGAATCTTTAAACTTTGAATTGTGGACAAACATATACACACTGTATAAATCATATATAAATTTGGGGAATATTTTAAATTTTTGGTATTAAAAAAGTTACAAAAACAAAACATATGTTTTTCTTTTCGTGACTTTTTCCGCAAAGTCCCGAATTTTTCGGAAAATTTTCCGCGCACGGCGTTCGCGCGTGCGTCTATATTATACAACTCTGATGTATAGAAAAAAAAAACTTTTCCTCCTTCAAAGTTACGTATTATATTCTATTTCAAACTATTTTAATGTTATTTTGATCGTGATATTTCCAAATTTATTTCATTGATGGTGGCGACGCGACGTGTTGAAAACGACGTCACTCAAGAGACTGAACAATGGATTTGCTTTCAGTTCGAGTTTCTTTTTTTGACAGTAAGATAATTTATAACTGACTGGTTTGTTTTATTTTTTATTTAGATGTCTAACCTGAAAAGAATATTTTCTGTTTTTAGCCAACGAACATGATCTTGAGTTTTTGTTTGTTTGAGGTTTTTGTCTTCTATTTAGTACGAGTATAAAAATCACATTAGTGATTTTTCTATTTATTTTGTATCGTGAACACTGCCCTGCTAATGCTAAGGCTCTGCTCTGCATTTTTATGAAGTCAGTTTCATTTGTAAGTAGATATAATTATCATGTATTGTTATTCTGATAGAAAGCAATCAAGCAGTGTTTACTCTTTTTCTATAAAAGTCTCGAATCTTTCCGATAACGGTGTCAAATTTTTAATTTGATTTTCAGGGACTCGCCCCAAAAGATTGTTATGCGGAAGGAATCGATTATAGTTTAAGATATGCACCTTTTATAGGAAATTGAAAAACATCGTTCTTTTTCATATAAATATTATTATTATTATTATTTTAATAAAAAATGCATAGCTGCGAACTATCTCTTTTTTTGTGTTAACTCTATTTCCGAATCATAATTCTTACCTTTTGCAATTATCATTAAAATTAGGCAAAGATTACTGTTCGGACGGAGTAATAACTAAGAAGTGGAATACTTGACAGCAAGGGTATGCTGATAGATATATTTAAAATTTTTATTTTGCTGAAGAAAAAAAAATGCTTTAAGTTTTGCAAATAATGTATGAAATATAAATAAGCAGATTGGAGTGACAGGCAAGGGGGGAACGGTACGGTTGTTAGTACCGGCAGTACCGCAGAATATTAGGGCTCCAGTACCTTTTTTGTTAGAAATTAAGCCCTGCATCCAAGCACTTTCAATTGTTTCAAACAGTCATCATCAGGGAAGTTTCTGAGGTGTGTCAAACTGGTGGTTTCTAACCTGGATATCGAGATGTCATATAATTGGATAAGTCTGTTGTTCGGATTTCCCAGTCTGGCAGTAGGAAGAAAAGTTTTCCAAAGTTAACTGGGTTTTTTCTTGTGCTGTTTAAACTTTCTTAAAGCAAAGAAATAAATATAAATCCAAAATAAAAAATGTAAAAGGAGGGGGGGGGGAGGGTTCAGTCACTTTGAGGACCCTCTTAAATTACAGAAGGAAAGCTTGTCTTTTCCGTGCCATTTCTGTAATCGGGTGTCCAATCTTATTAAGCTTATTGTACTTGGGGGATCGTAGCGTTCCATTTTTGGGACGCTTTGAATTTTAATAATTTTGTATAATTTTCTTCTTCTTTATAACATGAAAATTGTATGAAATAATTATCTATAAATGTCTTTATCTGTTATCGAGAGATAGCAGCATAAGATGGATATTTATTTGCTTAAATGAAGGCTTTTTTCGGTGTTATAGATTTTTCATTTTTCAAGATGGCGAAAGGGTAAAAAGTGAGTTTACTTGTATTTTTTCTATCAAGGATCCATATAAATAAATCCAAATCTTAGCTTGTACACTTCTTTGAAATATGTATTTTTTTTCAAATGGAAAATTATATGTTCAAGTACATTTTTTATGCATTTTTGTAACTTACAAAATATAGAGCGCTTAGGCACGAATGTGTACATATTTTTATTAGCCATTTAGGGGACAGTTATTTATGTAAAGTCCTTTTCAAGATGATTATGAAATAAATTCTTTTTAAGCCTCAAATACGATTATTCTTAGTTTATTATTAACACTTATAATGTTATTGGTCTTTGTAAAGAAATAAATATATATTTTATAGAAGTTCATAAAAATACTAATTATAGTATATATACAATTTAAAAGCTTATTTTATATAAATTTAGAGAAAACATATAATTATGCATATTATACTATTATAAATATTATGCATATTCCCATATTTAGTACGCTTACATTTTATCAAATCAATACAAAAAATTTTTAGGGTAATATTTTTTAGTATTTTTCTAGTTCATTTTAAAGCAATTTTACCAACAATTTTGAGAAAACAAAAATTCAGGCACAAATGGGTTAAGACTTTAGATATGTTGAACTTGAAATAGCATATTTATATTTTTTGAATTAGAAAATGCTCTATTAATGTAATAATTGTTCTTACTCATAAAAGTTAATATTTTGTGAAATAATAGCAATTTTTTTAAATTACTATTTACATCAAAAGCCGCATGCACTGATTTTACAGAAATGCAATTTTTAAAGTTGCGAATTTAACGAATCTATAATATTTCAGAAGAATCGGAACTAGGTGCAATTTTAAATTTCATGCAGTTATTTAATGTAATTTTGTTTTTGTAGAATCGAAAATTAAAGTAAGATGTGCTGCTAGTAATATTTTCTTTAAAATAGCTTGAACAAAAATGATTCTCGATCTGAAATTCTTGAGTAAACGACTATCCAAAAGGCTATTACAAGAATTTATGTTATTTAATATTTATTTTGTGTATACTTTTTTTACAGGTGGAGACCAAGGACTTTTAAATTCCTATTTCAATTCTTGGTCATCGGACATAAGTAAAAAACTATCTTTCATCTACAATCTTATGGCCAATGTCAGCTACACGTATTCGCCTGCTTTCAGACAGTAAGTACGTCCTGTTCAGTTTCTGTTTCAAAAATATTTAGCTTTATTTTCCATTTGAAATTGTCATCTATTTCTCGGTCGAATTCTTCATATCTTCAGAATTAGGATATCACTGTCTTAATAAATATACAAAAGTTCTTTAGCAATGGAATAAGGAATGCGTTGATACCACTCCAGACCCATTCATACAGAAAATTCATGGAATTTTGTAGCATAAGTCTATGATTGCAATTACTATTTTTTTTAGTAACAATGATATTACCAAGGAATTATTTAACATACTTCCTTAGACGTATTATCATTCGAGCTTTCATAATTAAAAATAATCTCGATAAAAACTTCTATAGTACTTAACTAAAATTACAGTTATGTGGTAAAATGGTCAATGTGGTAAAATACAAATAATTCGTTTTATTAATAGGAAATCTTGTTAGTATTTCAGGCAAAAATATTAATAGTAGAATTATATGTATACTTATTTCGGGTTCTGTAGGCCCGATTTCAACGGGATTTGGCTTCTTGTTTTTTGATTTCTTACAGCGGGGACAAATCTCAGAGGTTCATTTTGAGAGATTCGGTTTTTTGAAAATTTTAATATGAATCGAGCTTTTAATCATTCGTGATTCGTTTGGAAAAATTAACGGACCCGGCCAACGCCGGGACGAATCAGCTAGTATTAAACATAAAAGGAGGCGAGGATTGCACTTTGTGTCAATATGTTAAAAAGAGAGAACCAACATTACAAAACACAAATATAAGTAAGTTTAAAACGCATATAACTATTTCGAAGCCTCTAAGGCTTCATCATCAGTGCTTAAAAATTAAAGATAAAATTAAATTAAAACTGTGGAATGAAAGAGGGGGGAGACAGAGCCAGAGAGGCGTACCTCACATTTCGACCGTCAACGGCAAAATGAAACTCGCTGTTGACAAACAACCACGGAGTCGGTCTTACGAGCACACGGGGAAACAAATCAAAATTGCTCAGATGTTCCGGGAGAGTTCAAACAAAGAGGAGAAAAAAAAAGGAGGGGGAGGGAAGAAGACGAATTAAAGAAATTGCAACTAAATCTTTAAAAAATTGGGCGTGCTGGACAAAATTGTTTACTAAGCTGTTTGAATTTTTCCATATGCAATAGGCTTCCTAAAAGTCAAGATCGTAAATTGATGAGCATTTCTGTATTATTGAGGCTTCGGAAAATTAAATTATGATTGTCGATTATGAGCAGGGTCGGACTGGGCCAATGAAAAGGGCGCAGACCTTGGATTTTCAGAGGGCGCAAAAATTTTAGTGAACTCATGTAAATTTTTCTTGTTTGTGTTGTGCCTGGCTTGAGAAAGTTTAACACATTCACACAGCACCAAGAATTAAAGTGGCTTAATATTACATTTCTGAATCTAGATAGAAGAATTCGATATATCACCCGTACAATTTTAAAGTTTTATCAAATCTACACAATGCTACGCAATTTTTTAAAACGAATCTAGTAATATCTATAAGTTCTGAGTTGAACACAGATTACTTTGTAGTAGATGACCGATATCAAGGCTAGGACTTTATTATTTTGTTAATAGGTACCTTATAAGACTCACGGGAAAAAAAAAAGTGATCACCCGTACCAATTCTCTTGCAAAGACTGTATAAAAATGACATAGGTACCAATTTGGAGATTGTCTAGGTATTAAAAAATGCACGAACGTTAATTTTTCAAATGGTGAACGTTGATTTTTCAAATGGTAACATCCACTTTTGATACCTTATTTGAATTCTTTGCCAGCAAATAAAGAGATAGAGTTTATACAATTTTCTGAAATCTGAATACAGTTATAAAGCAAAAAGTGTTAGGGGCTTATACATAAGTTTCGCTGAAAATAAAATGAAATATCTTACAACCGAAAACACCCAATTACTCACCAGTCAAATGATACAGGAATTTTAAATTTATTATAAACTTTATATTAAAGAAAATTTCACAAAGTATTTCTGTTAAGTTTCTACGATTGTTTTCAGTGGCTCTTTTGATAAAAGAAGACGGTCCCCTTAAATTATGGAAAGGCGAAATTTTTCCGTATCTCGAACACTAATTATTCAAATTAGCTATAAACCTACACATTGATGTTTTAAACGATTGTTCTTTGTTGTATGGAAAAATTAATAAATAAAAGTAACCAAAATAAGGTGCCAAAAATGGGCGTTATTGTTTGTAAATTCAGAGTTGGTGCAAATTTTAATATTTAGACGAGTTCGGAAACATAATTTATATATAACAGTAATTAGTAGACATTATTTACAGCCAATTGTATCTATACACTTTTTTACGAAGATTTTCAGCTGAATTAGCAAGGGTAACCACTTTTATTCCATTTATCCCCATTGACGCACTGAAAATCTGTACAAAAACTAACAAGATTTTTCGCACCAGGCACCAACTAGAGTTGCTGCGGTGCTGCTAAGGGTTTCAACCCTTTTTTTAAGTATACTTCTTTATAAAATGAATTAGTTATCAGTCAGTTTAAAATGAGATAAATTCAATTTCTGTTACAATCCGACAACAATTACCTTTTATTTACTACAGTTTTTATTTTAAGTAGAATTTTTAAATATGGTATCTATCGGTGTCTCCCTCATGATACACAAAAAAAATTCAGTATGCAAACTTCGCTTAAAATTTCTTTGTATCTAAAACAAAAATGTATAATACTTTTCATATAAAGGAAGAAATTTTGAAAACTAAAGCTTGTGCTTCTTTTGTTCTTTTATAAAAAATACCACATATTATAAGGTATTTAAATGTTGAAACATAAGGATATTTAAACATTCAAATCAACATCCCATTAAGGAATTTGAAAATAACACTTGCTTGTGAAAATAATGCTTATTACACTTGGAACATTTATATAAGGCGAGTTATGTATTTTGTAGGAAGAGGCACTTTGCGTTTGTGTCCTTAAAAAAAATGACTTTATGTATCCGTAAAATGCTGCATTAATGTTGCCCTACTAAAAGAATTAAACACAGAAAGTACACCAAAATTGCCACTTTGTTAGCCTAAAAATTACTAAAATAATTGAGTAAATTTACTCTTTTCAGCACCCTCTTCCTATGATTTGCAAAGTTCTTATCCTAATTAGAGATCAAGGGAAATATTTAAGTTTACACAATTGAGAGAAATGCCCCAGGAATTGTATTCATACAAGTTGCAGGATCCCGTGTCAGCGTTTTTTTATTCGAAAAACCTATCATAATTTCTGAATAGTAGTCATCGCTTTATTTAATGATAATTTTTCCGTTTTTAAATTAAAACAACTTTTTATTTAAAATACATACTAGAATTTCCTAACATTTATTTAGCCACGGAAAATCTGTTATTAAATAAAACAAAGATTACTAACTGAAAATTATGGTGTAGATTTTGTGAAATAAAAAACACTAGCCGCGGGATTCCACAGCTTGCGGGATTGTAATCCAGAAGTGTTATCAAGTTTGTATTCCGCGAAAAGAAAGGTCATATTTTTCAACCAAAAACGAAATCTGCACAAATAGTTTTTTTGTCTTCTGATATTTATCACTTTCTTTTCTCAAGTTGTTTTCAAAAAGCACGGTTTCAATTGAAGGCGCATTCATGGCCGTCATTAAAAGTGTAGGGACAAGGTACTAAAAGCTAAAGGCCTGAAAATATGCAAAATATTTGGTTAAAATCTAAAACGTATCATTCAAAGAAGTGATGAAATAAATCTCGCCCAGGGCGCTGTGGCTATTGAAGGCGCTGTGCGTGCGTGTTTTCCCGCTCAATAGTATGCAAAGATGCCACCATTGGTTTCCAATCCTGAAATTGCTTCGATGTATTTTTAATTTCTTTGTGATAAAAAATACGTCTCTTGTGCTGTTTGCCTATTATCCCTAATGATTATTCTGATGATTATTTCTAAACGAATCCTCGAAATTTGGTACACTATTCAGAATGTATGTGCATAACTTGGGAAAAAATATTGGAGCGGCTTAAGGCACTTAGGAGCGCGAAGTTTTCCGTGGACGAGGGCGCACCGGCCCTCGGGCCGATGGGCCGGCGGGCCAGTCCGAGCCTGATTATGAGTCTTTAATTTTTAAGCACTGATGATGAAGCCTTAGAGGCTTCGAAATAGCTATATGCGTTTTAAACTTATATTTGTGTTTTGTAACGTTGGTTCTCTCTTTTTAATAATGTTAAACATATCTATAATTTAAAATTTTTCCATTGTAGTATTTGGACATTATTCTTATTTAAATTTATTTCATGATAATTTCCCTAGAGCAGAAATCGCCGGCCTTTTGATTGATAATGAACTCATCTCAATTTTCTAACAATTTCTGTGCGCTCATTTTCCCACCACCATACACACATAATGAATATATATATATTTATATGTATATATGTGTGTGTGTATGGTGGTTTTATGCTATGCACATTGCATAAACATGATACTACAATATAAACGTTGGGTGAATATAGATTTTGCGAAATTTCAAATGAAAGTGTTATAAAACTAAAACTTTGCAACTACTAAGGATGCCAAGAATGGAAGAATGCTCTGAAGCCTCTCTCATCATCACAATGAGATTTCCCTCCAGCATAATTCATTTTCAGAAGAAAAAAAAAATTAAAACTTTTTCTTTCAATAAAAATCGATTTATTATGCGTTGTAAAAAAGCAAAGTGCTTAAAACTAAGGAAATTGTACTGGTAGTTGGTTTGCCAGTACAATTTTCGCTTCTTCCCAAGAAAATGTTCCGATAAAAAAGATTTCATGGACGTGTCAAGAAATAGCGAACATCGAAATTGTCTTTTTTAGGGTTTCGTTCATCTCACGAAACCCTATTCGTCTCGCTCCTCTGTCTGTCTGTCTGTCCGTCACAGAGCCCGTTCTCAGAAACTATACATGTTAGAGACTTGAAATTTTGGGTACTTATAGCTGAACAACAAATCATAAAATTTTGAAAAAGTTGGTAATTAACCGAATTACGGGCTAATTAACTTCTAAAATTAACCAATCCACCTTTTTAACGCAAATTCAAACGGACTTCCTCGAAATCATCCGTGTTTCTCCTAAGGGTTGCCAGTAAAATCAGCCGAATGCACGGTTACCACGGAGGAAATTAAGCCGAAGAATGAAGTGGAGATTTTAAAGCGAAATCGTATATCAGAAAATATTGGTCCGAGAAATTTGTAAATGGAATAGACAGACGCAGAAAAAAACCTACTTTCATTTGGTATAAAGTTCACATTTCTGCGATGTGTATAAGTTAAAATATCCACTAAAAATCGATCGATAAAAATTTAATTTCTTTAATTGGAAAGACAAGGAAATAAAAAGATTTCAATTCGGCGGGAAAGCAGGTAGACATGACGACGCTGCGGTTTTCCATAATAGCATATTTTAATACGAAATTTTAACTTTTTAAATATTAAATTTTTTGATTAAATTTTTTGGCATCCCGATGTCAAATTTCTCGCTGATTTCATTGATACCCATATCTAAGTCCTATCTTAATTACAAGCTGAAGTAGCCCCACCAGTGGCTGAGAGGTTCTACTCTCGAAGCTGGTAGACGGGAAGTACTGGGTTCGACCCCAATCGCGCCCGTCGGCCTAACCGTTTCGGAGTTTTCGTGGTTTTCTTCGAAACCTTGGATTTCCGTGCGTAAATACGGGTTAGGTTCCCTTAGAAAGAGCCCCACGGAGGGCACTCCCCCAGGGCCTATATCCCAAGAGTAGATAATCGGCCGTCAAAAATCAACCCAACCCAATTACAAGCTGAAATATTAATTATTATTTAATTAATCGGTTTATCCCTATCAAATGCGTCGATTAAAATGAAGAGACGCGCTTATTTAACCACGAATTAACTTAAATTAGAAAATCTAATAATTTGCGTGGGCTTTTTGAACAGCGATATGAGATAAGTATAACTCATTCATCATCAGAAAGTTTACTTCATACCGCTATTTTCTAATAGTAATTTCAGGAAATATTTTGAATTATTGGTTAAGACCGCCACTCAGTCTGTTTGAAACTTTAAGATAGCTTATAACACATAGAAAAAAGTGTAAAAAAGAATGGAGTGTGATATTTCGAGGAGGGGGGGGGGGGCGGGGAGCTAGAATTATTTTTAAAATCTTAGCGTTTGTTACCGCAGCAAATATTTTAAATTCTTGTTTAAGACCGCCACAATCCCGACCCATCTATCTACGGAAAGATTGCGTAAAGGAGTTTCGTTCAGATATGCTTTTGTTAAGAATAGAGTGCATTCCCTGGTGGTGGAATGTGGAACTAACATAACGCGATTTTGTTAAAATTAGGAAATCTAACAAGTCGATCTGTTTGAAACTTTAAGATATTTTATAACACATAAGATAAAGTGTAAGAAAGAATGACACGCGAAATTCCGGGGAGGGGGGGGGGGGGCGCTAGATTTCTATTTAAAAAATTAGCGTTTCTGACCGCTTTAGGTGACTTTTTGAGGGAGTCCTGAGATATATGCTACTTATTTAACATAAAATTGTCTAAAGTTTAGTTACCACTATTTCCTAATAGTAATTTCAGCAAATATCTTAATTCCTTATTAAGACCGCCACCACCTCGAGTGACATATCTACTTATAGGTTGTTTAACGGAGTTTCCTTCCGATACAGTTTTGTTAAGAATAGAGTGCGCTCCCTGGTGGTGGAATGTGGAACTAACATTTTTGTTAAAATTAGGAAATATAACAAGGCGATCTGTTTGAAATTTTACGATAGTTTATAACACATTAGAAAAAGTTTATAAAAAATGGCGCGTGAAATTTCGGGAAGGTGGGGAGAGGGGGAGGGGCAAAATATTTCTTTTTTGTTTCATACCGTTTCAGGTGCATTTTTTGATGGAGTCCTCAGATACATGCTACTTATACTTATTAAATATAAATATGTCAAAAGTTAAATTACCACTATTTCCGAATAGTAATTTCAACAATTATCTTAAATTCTTGCTGAAGACCGCCACCCCCTCGAGTAACATATCTACTAATGGGTTGTGTAAAGGAGTTTCGTTCAGATACGCTTTTGTTAAGAATATAGTGCGCTCCCTGGTGGTGGAATGTGGAATTAACAGACCGCGATTTCATTTAAAGTAGGAAATCTAACAATTCAATCTTTTTTAAACTTTAAGATACTTTATAACACACGATAATAAATTATAAAGAAGGGCGCGTTGCATTTCGAGGAGGGGGGGGGGTTGAGGGAGGTGCGCGAACAAAATTAGGAAATATAACTGGACGATCTGTTTGAAACTTTAATATGGCTTATAAAACATAACATAAATTTTTAAAATCAGGCCGCGTCAAAAATCATGGTGACCATCTGCCCACTCCCCCCCCAAGGGGGGCACTTTTCTAAATTTGGCAGATACACGTCATGTGATATATCGTAGCATTTTGGGGGGGGGGGGCGAACAAAATTAGGAAATATAACAAGGCGAATATGTTTGAAACTTTAACCCTCTGTCTACCAGAAGGGTCCAATGGACCCGACATGTATATTCAAAATATCTATTCAAACCAGAAATTTCTCCAAAACAAACTAAATGTATAAATCAGACAATAATAAGTTAAATAAACAAATTAAATAGTTTTAAGTAAAAATTCTGGTGTAGAATGTTTTTATAAAACTTGAGTAAAATTTCCGGTAGTTCTAGGGTTAACATAGTTTAGGATGTGTTTGCCAAAATTTAGAAGGTATTCCATGGCGATAAATGTACTGGACGTTTTGGAAGAAAGTGTTTTGAAAGGAATATTAACCGAAACCCTTTGTGCGATGTATGATCACACTTACCCACTTGTTACTAAATAATTCCGAAGTATACGGAAATCGTATCCCAAATGACAGCCCTATTGCAAGTTAGGGCCATTTTCTTATTTTATTTATTTATTTTTTTTTACAGATTTTTTTAACAGTGAACATTTTCAACGAATACAAATTGTTTTAATATTTATAAAGTCATAGAGGTTTCATGGACATAAGAGAACTTTCGTGCGCGTAACTGTGTCCTCTGACGCATGATTGACGATTCCTGCTCTAGACTTTTAAGCTGTTTTTATGTAGGAACATTTTTTTTCATTATCAGAATAATATATCATGTTAATTAGACTTGTAGTTATTATTAAGAAAATCTGTTCTTGTGGAATAAAACGTAAATACTCCCTGGCCCCAAGAAAATGCAAATAATTTTCTGTTTAATCGGAGATATGTTTGATGTACTTTTTTTTCGTATTAAGTTATAATTTTATTTTACCTTATACATTCATTGCACGGAAACATTTCATGATTTTTATTTTGTTGGAGCAGCTGCGTCACGTCTGACCCTTAAATTAAATACTAACTGGCACTGGCACTCCGTGTTCAAAATTGCTTTGAGGGTAAAGTTACTGTCTGATTTTTTATTGTATGTGATATTGTCTCATTTTTTAAAGTTTTTTAATTGAATGATTACTTTTCCTCATCTACTATGGGTAGATCAATTTTATCAAGATTTTGATTTCTGTTAACATCAACTTAGTTTTTTTGCTATTCTGCCAAACCTTTCGTTTTTTCAAGAGTGTTCATCTGGTTTTTTTCAACATTTTTTTTTTCTTGCGGCATACTTGAATTGATAGTTAACACTCAGCATACTTAAATTATAATTATGAAAAAACGTTTAAAAGAAATATACCTTTGTTTTATATATATACAATCGTCCCCACTCACAATAAATGAAAGAAAAAGGAAAAAAGTCATTCGACTGGAAATTAGGTCTTATTTCAATTTATGTTAAAAGAAATAAGCGTAGGAGGTCGCCTTCATACTAAAATTGTACTAAACTCTGAAACTTTCAATAGGAACACCTAACTTTGGCTACGTATTTGGCAAATTTTACCTTCAGATACTAAACGGGAAGTCATTTAATCAAATACACCTATTAGTTTTGCAACAAATATCGCTCGCTCGTGCACTGTGCGACCAGAATCCCTGTATTTTTTGTGTTTAATTTTTTAATGACTTCTAGAGAACATTTATGAAATGTCAAACATTAATTAACCCTTAAATGCCTGATTTTTCAAAAATCATTGTAATAATGTTTTTTCGTTTAATTGAAAAAATAATTTCCCTTCATAAAATTCTATAGTATTAAACACACAAGAATTTTAGTATAAGAAATAAATTTTACTTGCTCACTGCAGGTCAAAATAGGGTATTTCGCAAGCTTCCAAACAAAACAAAAACAACAGGTAGCAACAATTGAAAAAATAAATTTATCTTTATTCTTAAACAGTACAAGTGTTGCCATCTACGTGTTGAAAATCGATTTAGTAATATCTTCAGAATGTATTTTATTGGCAACATTAGGCATTATAGCTTCAATATTATTCTAATGGTATTTTAGAGGCTAAATTGGGTATGTTGCCGAAAAGCAACACCAGGCATTTAAGTGTTAATATAAGGTTAGCTGGGGCAAATGGGCCATGATTTTACAATGTGACTCTGGAGCTTCTGATAATTCAGCTTCAAAAAGCTAATGTTCATTTGAATTAAAGTATGGACTTCTGTAAATGTGTTCAGTTAGGTTCCCTCTATCAGACAGAAATGCTCAAAATTACATTTTAATATTTAAAAATATGCATATTTCATCTTTCTTTCCTCGTGGGGCCAGTTGCCCCATAAAAATGGGGTAAGTGGACCAGGAGGGTCTATGTTCCACACGCGTTTATTTTTTTTTTTCATGTGGTATATCAGGTCCTGTTTGAAAAAGTGTAAACAACTTAAAAAAAATTTAAACCAGGCAGATCATGTAAATTATATGTCAATAAATAGCGTTGTAAGGGAAACCTTTGCTGACAATGTGTCTAAAAAAAGCACTAAAAGTGAAAATATTAGATTTATTTATACCAAAAACATAAAAATTAAGTAAGTACTTATGTACTTTAGTATAGGTAATAAGAATAAAAGTCACATTTGTATGTTAAGGAAATAAATAGCAAGGTAAATCTATGAACAAACGGCTACGTAAGTACTTAAGTACTTTATCTGTATCCAAGGGTCGTATTATATAGAGAATTTTATTGTTCCTACCAGAAACCTTAATGAGCTACCTTCATGATCATTTTATTTAACATATTCCAAAGAAAGGTGCGATTGTGCGATGAAGATATTATTTTCAAAATAGTGCTAGGAACAATAAAAGTTTCCCTATAGAATGCGACCCCCGTATCGTACAATTTCAAGGTTTGGCTATCTCGCTTTCAGGGGCAAGATATTTGCATTCGTAAAATGTTGAAATAATTTAATGACACCAGTATTTACAAGAGAATCCATTTGAAAAGAAGTAAAAGTATATTTTCGCGTACTTAATAAAGATGAAATTTTCATTATAAAATTCTGGTGCCAATGTGGCAATTAGGAATTAAAATTATGTAATGCCATAACGGCATCACCGCCTCTCAAGGGGTAAAGAAATTTGGCTTGATATCACCCAATATGCTTTTTTTTAAATTTTAATACGTAATTTTAATAAGGTATTCTATAATTTTCTTTATTGTGAGCAAAAAGCAATGGAGAAATTTACTTCCCGTTGTAAGAGAAACTTAAAAAAATTATTTAACTATCGGGTAACTGGATCCAGCATGGTCCAGTTACCCAGATACATGACCCAGTTACTCCATTCTTGAAAAATTTATGGGGTAACTGGGACACCGGGCCTTACATTTGAAACTTGAAGTAAATATGTATAGAAACATAATAATATTAACGTAGTTATATGCCTAATCTTTAAAAAAAGATTGTTTAATAAAAGTACTTACAGTATTTTAATAAAAAATCGAGGAAGTTCAACCAAATTGACTTTGTTTTAAAAAAAAGAAACGTAAATTTTCGACAACCTATCACAGCAAAGAGAGAGTTATGATTGAGTTTACACACGTTGTTTTAGGAAGTAGAGGTTAAGGGGCATTGTTCACAAAAGGCAAAACTTAAAATACATCAACGTTTTTTATAAAATAGCGTATGGCCCAGTTACCTCGTGGGTCCAGTTACCCCAACTAACCTTAGTATTTGAAGCCGAAAAACTCTCACACCTCCTTAAAATTTTTTGATAATATTTTAAAAGTCTTAGTTTTTGTTAAGAAGCTAATTTGCTTGAATATTTTCGTCTCATTTACAGGTTCGGTCGTGATGTCAAAATAGTGCAATTCCACGGATCTTTTAAACCTTGGCATGTCAAGTTCTTCACGAAGACTGGTCAGATATCTCCATCAAGTCCGGTGCATCCGACTTATGTGCAGTTTGTCCACATATGGCTAAACATATTCAGGATAACTGTTTTACGGCTTTTGTCTCAGGTATACATCAAATTATTCTGATCAATAAATTGTAATATACTTACATGCAGGGAGCTTCGGATATTGCAAGTTTGTGAAATTTGCAAATATGCTACCCAAAATATAGTGATGGACAGAATGAATAATTTTGTCATTACACTGAATGATTCGGGCATGCGCAAAAACGTATTTGCCAACCTTCATATATTTTTTAAAATCTATTACCACTATAAAATTTTATTTAAAAAAAAGTTATTTTGAGACTGTGCATATGCAGGGGTGGCAGCGTATAGGAAAAATTTTATTGTTCGTACACTATTTTGAAAAGAAAAAATATTCATCATGTACATCTATTCCATGTGTTAAAAACATCTATGATGAAAATTAATGATTACAGATACTGGTAAGAACAATAAATTTTTCCCTATATGCTGGGACCCCTGCATATATAACGTTATCAACTTTTTGGCAAATTTGACCCCTCCCGTTACGATATCGTACGTTATCCTGCCTCTAATACCCCTCCCCCTAATGATATCGTTGTTATTAGTTTAAAAAACATTTCTTTTTTTTCTTTACAATGACGCACATATATTGTTATACATTTATTATTCGCATATACTGATTTAAATCAAGAGAAATTATTAAAATATCACTATCATATATGAAATAACTTTATATCAAATAACACTTTAAAGAAATACTTACCATTTAAAAGTATTTAATAATAGCTTTTATTACCTATTGCATTCAACAGTAATATTGTCGTCATGCACGTGCCCTCTGCACGGAGGTAAGCAGAACTTCTTGTAAACAAAACAGGTTGACAACATTTTTTATCATTTTTTACTAGTAAAAATAAGTATTTCGAACCTAGTTTCTCTAACAACGAATTATATGCGTATATCCCAGAAGGGTAGGAATGGCAAGTGTTGGGATATTCCATAGTTTCGAAAGAAATGATTTTATAATCATTTAAACTTTTTAACAATAACTTTGTATTTTCATAAAAATATATAGCAGAATAATAATAAGAAAATGATAACGGACCAAAAAAAGAAAATTTCGGTTGGCTCAAAAATGATAACGATACCAAAAAACAATCCCCTAGAAATATATTACGATATCAAGTGCCAGACCTCCCCTCCCCCCTCAAAGTGATAACGTTACATATGTACAACTCCTTTTATGCATTGAACAGATGATGCTTTGATGGGATTCCTAGTTGCAGGCTACTTAACTTCCTGTTTATGAGTAATTGTGTAACACATCTTAGGGGAGCCATAGGAAATAGTCTAGCCTTAGTACTATAATATACTAAAATAAAAAAAAATACACAAGGACAGAGATAAAAAAGAAATGTCTTTATCTCACAGAGACAAAAGAAGCTTATAAGATATAGAAAAAGTCCATAAATCTTAGAATGAAGCACGAAGATCGAAAAGTATAAGAAAATTAGAAATGCATTTCTTAATTTGATTTTAATATGTGTTTAGAAATTTCAGGTAGTAATTGATGAAAAAAATTACAAAGGTTGGCCTCTATGCTTTTGCGCATGCCGGCTAATTCTTTCAAATACTAGAATCGTTCATTCTGTCCATTACTACAAAAATCTGGAAATAGGTTATGTGCTTTTATTGCGCAACTGTGTATTATTATAGATTAAAGTCCTTCAAATAAATTTAGCCCATCCTTATTGCACGGCTGCCAGCTTCTATCTTTAAAAAAAAAAAAAAGAATTGTAAAATAAATATACTTTAACCAGAAATTTTGCCAGAAAATATTCATAAATAGAATATATGCACTACTAAATTTCTTAAGGCTCTTTTGGCTTCCTTTGCTAGACTGCTTTTTACTATCGCTGACTTAACTTGTGCTTTACTTTATCTTTACCGTCTTTAAATTTTTAGTCAAATTAACTTTTCTTGTCCTTTTTCGTTAAATTTATTAGTGTCTCTCATACCCTTTTCTTTTTCTGCAGAAAACCTGAGAGGGAGGGGCCTACTGGCCTCGACCAATCAGGATTTTCCTGCCTTTATCTGTTTTACTGTTTCTCTCAAACGCAGATTCTTTTCATGCTTTGCAAGAAAAGCATGAAAATTCTTTCGCCTGTGTTAAGTTAACGTTAACTAGAAAACCCCCTAAGCATCTCAGACTGTTAAGCACAGTTATATTTCATTAAATAAACGAATAGCTTATTTTTTTTAAAACATTTAGTTCAAAACATTTCTATGTACTGTAAAACAACAACAACAACAACAAAAAGAACAAAAACATAGTAGTTGGCAACTATGGTATTCAATAGAATAAATACACAAACGTTTATTTTACCTCAGACTTAAGGGATTTTGAAGAATACTTAGAAATTGGTAATATCTGCTGATAAAATTTTACGTAAAAATTTATTTTTTTAGTGATCATTTCTAGTGATCTAAGATGAACTGTGGTCGTCGATTTTGACTGTAAATATATGACAATTTCGAGAAAAGCCATCATAGAATGTTTCACTAATTCATGTTTCTTAGAAATAATGAACGTGCGATTTGTTTTAAATACTACCTTTATATTTAATTCCTTTTAATTAAGGTATCTGGAGCTAATATGGCCACTTTAAGGTTAAAAATGTTTAAACGGTATTAAACTCATTTTAAAAAAATACAAAAATTGAATATCAATAAAACCTGCACTGAAATTTTAGCACTGAAAAAAAAAAATACGAATTAGTCAAAATTTGTAAGCAGTTTTTTAAACAAATGCGAGCTGGTGAAGGTAATAAGGCTATATGCAGGTAATATTCTCATAGGTGTAATAAAATGAAAAGACTTATATTTACGCATGGAAAACGACAATTATGAAACCAATTTTTTTCAAAATTCATAAAAATAAACATGCAAAAAATTTTTTAAAAAAAGTTTATAGTAATTTTGAAAATTTTACGGTAAAAAAATTTAATTTTTTAGACTGCCCATCTAGGGCAAATAAATTTTTTTGTATCTTTACTGGCAAGTCCAACACATTCCTCGTGCACATAATTAAGACAAACAGCTCATATCATATATCCAGCTTTTTTCACCCGTCTGGCCATATTGCCAACAAAAACTAGTTTTATAAAAGTGTTCGTAGTTCTGTCTGAACACTCCATTATTGAAATTCGTTTATACAGTTAAAAAGGGCATTAAACAAGCTAAAATATTGTGTTTACAAATAATTATAAACAGTTTATTTGAATAAGACAAGTAACAAACTTGCTAGAGACAAATTTATAAAATGTCAACTCAGCTAACACTAAAACAACAGCTACCCTCTCGTGGTCCGGGAATGTGGCCAAAGAGGGACTAAATCCATCTCCCGAGTCCCCGCTACTGCATGTAACCTCTTCATGTCCTTGGCCACATATGTGGACGCTTAGTTTTTACTTTCTTCCATCTAAACAAGAAGAAAGTATTAGATTCATGAAAATTTTCAAATTCTGGTTTTAGACGGATTTACACGTTTTAGGGGTCAAAGAACCATAAAAACAAGTTTTTACAAAATGTTTGTGAGTATGTCTGTGAGTCAGTCTCTGTGTGTGTGTGACACAAATTTTGTGGGCGCTCTATCTCAAGAATTAATGAACGGATTTTAATAAAACTTTAGATTCAATTAGCCCCTAATATAATCTGGTGTTGATTACTTTTTGGTGTGAACCGCCCAACAGGTGGCGCTGCTATGCTGCATTTTTCACGATTTCCGCTTGAGCTATATCTCAAAAACTAATGCACGGAATTTTATAAAACTTTTGATTCCGTTAGTCCTTGATATAATTTGGTGCTGATTACGTTTTAGAATAAATCGCCCAAAAGGTGGCGCTGCTAAGCGGCATTATTTGTGATTATCGCAATAGCTCTATCTCCAGAACTAATGCCCGAATTTTCACCAAACTTCAGATTCAGTTAGTCCCTGATATAAATTAGCGCTGTTTAGTTTTTAGTGCAAATCGTCCAACAGGTGGCGCTGCTATGTAGATTTTTTTTAAGATTTCCGCAATAGTTCTAGCTCAAAAACTAATGTACGGATTTTCACCAAGCTTCAGATTCAGCTACAACTTATCATAAGTTGTTTACTGATTAGATTTTGGTGTAAATTACCTAACCGGTGACACTAATATGCTCTATTTTTCAGGAAATATTAATATATATGAGATTATATAGAAGAAAGTTTTAGGATTGAAACATCCGATTAGTTTAATTATAGTTACTGTTAATAATAAAACGAACAACAATTTGATGACTTATTCACTACAGAAACCCCCAACAAGAGAAGTAAAAATTTTATGGTTTGGCTGCAGTTTGTACATTTAGAGATACAGTGAAACCTCCCTGTGCGACCCCCTCTCTGAACGACCATTTCTTCATGGAACGAAATTTATTTTCATAGTCTCAATACTAACTTTACCTCCATTAAGAATCCATCTCAGTTAAACTCCCTCCATGAGCGACCAATTTCTTTGAAGAAAATGTAACATTCCGTTTTTTCTGGTCGCCTGAAGAAGGTTTTATTAAAAAAATAATTCCGGAGAGCGCATTATTCATCCGACTTTTAAACTAAATTAAAATTTTTTTTTTAAATTCTGGTAACTTTTAAGTGTTTAAACCCTTTTCTGTCTATTTAGGTAATGGATTTAAGTCTGATGACAAATTAAGAACGACCGTCAATGAATTTCCCTGCCCTATTCTGTCATGAAGCTCTCAAAGAAATAGATAAATTAATGAAAGCGTCATTATTTGTTATCGTCCAAAAAAAGGGGGGGGGGGATTATTTACTGAACTTTGAAAGGACTTGGAAATAAAAGTTAAAAAACATAAAACCGTAAAACCAAAGCAAACGTCAATGTATTCATTTTTTAAACTCTGCAGTAATTAACTTATATAATTAACTTTTGTTTTGATACTTAAATTTTTATGTTTTTTCCTACTGTGAAAAATAAATTTTAGTAACATTAATTGTTACCTTTTTTTCAACAATTAAAATCTAGATTTAAACATGACCTCCATTAAGAGACCACCTCTCGGAGCGACCAATTTTTATTGAAACGGAACGTAGTCGCTTTAGGGAGGTTTTACTGTATAAAAAAAAGTGTGAAGTAATTTTTCATCAGTCGTTTTTGTTGGATTATTTGAACAATCGTTGATGTTTGATAAAATAACATCAGATATATTACATATATTAAGTTTTAATAATTTGCAGAAATGTAAGAAAGAAATTTAGGCGAGACCGGGGCTAGTAGGCGCAGTTTTCAGTTATTGATTTTTATTAATTTTTTGTTTAAGTATTTTATGGAACTTTAACTGTACTTTTAAAGAACAGGCATTGGGCTATTAATACCTGGAGTTTTGAGTTTGTAGCTTTTGTAATTTATGTTTAGCGGAAGCTTAAAGTAAAAGGAAAATTGTGTGCCAACCTACCCCGTCACGGGGCAAGTTGCCTATACCTATGGGGTAAGTTGGTACACGCTTTATAAAAATTTAAATAAGACACGAAGTTAAGAGAAATCAGTTTCATTATTACCAGTAAGTTTAAACAAAAGCGTTATCGCCGTTCAATGTAAATTCTAAATTATGCACACATAAAAATAATGAATAAAACATTAACAATGAGTAACTTCTATCCTACTCGATATCATCATCAGAGTTACAGTTGTCACAAATAAAACTATGAGTTTCTCCGTTTGGGCAAGCCTCGTGTGCCCAAAATCTTGCATTGCAACCACTTTTCTCGGTGTTTTCTGTTTTTCAAGCTACCAGCACACACCAGACATCGAGCCTACTAGCCCCATAATGAATTTCGTCAAAAAAGGGACATGTAACCATCTAAGCATAAATAATCCTAGTAAATCACATATGGGGTAGGTACAGTTAATCATACACTAAGAAAAACTGCGCAAGTTAAATAGCAATTATTAAGATAAGTATTAGAAATTAGAAAAAAGAATGAAGCAACAAAAAATTACTTATGAGTGCAAAAAACCAGAAAAATCGCAATAAATGTCCACTGAACGTAGGTAACGCTGCAAAACTACAATGAGGATTGTAAAAAGTAAGAAGAAAGGTACTCTGTGACTGGGTGCGTAATCTATCCACAAACAGCCGATTTATAAGGACTGCGCATACTTACCCCTGTAGCCAACTAGCCCCGGTCTCCCTTACTGTTAATTTTTTATTTTATAAGAAATCATTTCACCCATATAATTGACGCTCTGCGGCCACAAATGTGGACGTAATTTTTTTTTTATTTATTTTTTTTTTTTTACCATTTTTATGCTGTTTGAATTCCTATTAATGTAAAATGAATCCCCCCCCCCCCCAAAAAAAAAAGTCATTTTTTTTCACCATAAGAAAATCGTCCCTAAAGAGGTTAAGTGTAATTTCTTGGTTTTCACTCAAAGTAATAACATTATTACGGGTTGGCTATATTAACTGCCTTAGGCCGGTTTAGATTACTATCAAAATATAGTTCTGGTAATATTTTGGGGGGAAATACTCCACTGAGCGTTCTGTTGACCAATTTTCTTAATTTTGTTGTTGGTAAAAGATAAACGTGATAACATCTAATTATTGGCGCACCAAGGGCAACATAGTCCAGTGGTCAGTGCCTGATTTGTAACCAGATGCTGAGGGTTCTCATTCCCTCTCCTCTTGTTCCTTTTATTAACTTTTCGATTTATTTTTGCTTTCTTCCTTAGCGGGAAACTAATATTGGTTAAATGGGTGATCAATACTGCGGCAGCATGGCGTTTATCGGAAGTCTATCCGATGAAATACAGATATTTCTTAAATATTTTCTTTACATTGGACAAATTTGCAATTAAATGTTCTTATTACAGAAATATTTTCTTTTAGAATGGAAATATTTTCAATGAAATGCGAATTTTGCAGGAATATTTGCTTTACATTAGTAATGAATGGTTACAATAAAATGCCGCTATTGACAAAATTTAAATATACTGCTATAAACATGTAAACACCTCATATTGCAATGGCAATATTCCATGTCAATATTAGCGAAACATTAGACAATATATAGCCAGTGCAAAAAATGTTGGCCCAATAATTCATATATTTTTCTACTAGGATTGCTTTTGTTTCCCATTGTACATTGAATATTGATTAAAAAAAAATGGAATTTTTCTTTAATTCGAGAGTGCACTTCTGTTTCAAGAATATTCTTTACTTTTTTGCTCCTCTACCAACCTACAGCATTTTAAGGAAATTGGTGGCTCAGTGTCTGAGCCTTTTCCTTTTTAAAGAATTTTCAGTGATCCTTTTACATAAAAATCTCAGAAAACATTGCGACGGCAGTCAAAAAGTTGTTTTAAAACAAAATGGGTCGTTTTCGAGATGAATTTAACCTTTAACTGATGTTACAGGTCTCTCAGACCGCGGCTTTTATAGTTTAACTTGAAATTTTCAGTTTAACTACAAACACTACCAATATTTTGTTCCGTTTGGAACTTTAGTACTATCACCAGATACTTTTGAATAGGTAAATGTTAATTATAACAGCCTCGTACAAAAAGTTTAGTACAAAAACACCATCCGATGGGTTAATCGTGCCTTTTATTCATCTTTCGATGGAGTGGTCTCACAGACCGCTTCACACTAGTTATGTGACAATTTCTGTGACATCAGTTAAAGGTTAGTTGATAGTGGGTACTTCAGATGGGAAAATCCTTGCCTTTACATTATGATGTAAGCCGTTCCTTCGAAAGAGAAAGCCTTAGTGCTGATTTTGTGACGCTAGGAACTGAATTCCGTTTTCTGAGGAAGGTTATATCGCTGCGTGACATTGATAGTTGCACAACTCAAATAAAACGAAATTTTACAAGAATTTCTAAGTTTAAAAATTTTTAAATGTATTAAATTGTTTTACGAACTGAAATTTTTCAAATGAGTGAAATCATGCCCAGGATGGGAGTGGAATCCAAGAGCTACCTGGACAGACAAATAATGGACACATTTCACTCGCATAACCTTGATATCTTTACCAATCAGTATGAATTGAGTTAAAAATAATGATTAAGTTGTTGAAACTAATTGTTTTTTAAGATATATACAATCTTCAACATAACCATAATTTAACCTTTCACTGCACCACGTGCCACATTTGACACATACCTAAAAACATTATAATTTTCATTATGTGCCACGAATTTGGCTAATATGATCACTGTAAACTGATCAAGAACAATCCAACGAATGAAATAACACTTATTTTGTCCATGTCGGATGGCTGCATTAGACACAAAATTAGAATTTTTCTACGGGGGGAAAAAAATCGATCATGCTATTAAGGTAAGATTTACTTTAATTTTTTTTTACTGAATACTTAAAAATATTAATATAAAAAAGTTGCAGAGTGTTAAGCAGATAAAATTAATTTAAGCTCATTTAGTTGCAAAATATAATACAATGCTTTAAAATCACAAATGGGTACATAAGCACACACCATAAACTATCAAATTTTAGCTGAAAATTTGAAAATTAATGTTTTTACTATTTTTCCGATTATTAGACCGATATATAGGTTTCAAAAATAATTTTCTATAAAAATAGAAAAATTCGTGCAGTGATGGGTTAAAAAAAGTAAATCATATTTTAAACTCGAGTTGTGCTTCTATCAGTGCAAATCAGCGATATTCTTTCTCTTGAATCAAGCTTTAGATCATGTCGTTGCCTTTCGATCAAAACCACTTTGTCCGAGTTTAGGAAAGTATCTCCTCTTGCTAACGCACCACTAAGGCGAAACTTCCAGAAGCCACGTATAATTCCGCTATATATTCATTAAGATTTTTTTTCTAAATCTGCACATTTTTAGGTTGTATTTATTACCGTAGAAGTTTGCCGTATTATTAACTCTTTCCAACATATTTGAAAAGTGTTTATGAATTCGGTTTGCTTGTTTGTCTGTCCGTTCTCTAATTTGCGTAGATATACTCTGATTGCCATGCAATTGATTTGTGTTAATAATGATTACTATGGCATGTTTAATATTGAAAATGAAGTGTGTAGCATTTATAGTTCATTTACAGGGACACTAAAAAAAATTCCGTTACATTACGGTCTAGGAAGGAATATAATTTGTGGTGTATTTTAATGATGTTACACTATTTTAAACATTTTGAAATTGCTATACATAATTCAGATGAGATACAAAAGTCTTACTATAGAACATGTGCATAGCATCTATCAGGAACACAAGAAAATTCGGCTACATTCTATTAACAATAATTGCTAGAAGTGCGTTTTCAGTTATATACGCATTTTTAAATTACATTTTTGGTTATAAATTTATGTGTATAAATTCTATAGATCGCATACAGGGCAGCGCAAAATATCTCAAGTATATTTTCGTTTATTGCCGAAAATGGTTGATTTCAAATGTACTATGATATGATATGATATCGTTGCGTTTCCTAACTCAACTAAATTTTAACAGACAATGTAGTATATAAATCTATAATCATATACAAGGCTGCACAGAATAATTAGGATGTTTTCTGTTATGAATTTTCCAAATTGGTTACTTTGGCATCATGTTTCATCTTATTAAACGGTGAAGTTTTGTTAAGGCATTCTGAAAGTGTTGGAACGTATTTCATAATATGTGCTTGAATAATGAATTTTCGTTCTTATCATTGCAGTTAAGTTTGTTATTGTATATTATCATTTATAATTTTTGATAATTTCTACCTATAGGAAATCCAGTCTTATGCTGCATCTCAAGAGGTGATAAGTGCAGTTGAAACGCTGCGATTTTTCCCTTTGCCTTCCGAATCCGAATCTGAATTCTTTCTCACGCCACCATCTGTAAGACTACGTCTTGCTGAGAAAAAATTGAACATGTCTGTTAGCTTACCTGTTTCTGAGGCCAGGAGGAGAAAATCCGCCGAATTTTTCAGGCATGCAACAGCGGAATCTAGTACTCCAGAAGCTGTTTTGCCTGCTAAAGAAAAAATTGAATCCGATATTCCCGAAGAATCAAAAGCGGAAACAGTTATATCCGCCGAGCAAACGTCAAAAGAAATCGTCACTGCAGAAAGCGTTTCGGAAACGGATGAGGTCTTCAAAGAAAGCAAAGCTGTAGAGAAGAAAGAAAAGAAAAAAGATAAAAATGCTTTGCCTGGTTCGGAAATTGGAGATTATCAAGGCATGAAGGCTTGGGAACAAGGTCGAATGGACTACGAAGGCAGCGCCAGTTCGGACAACGTAATAAAGAGACTACAGTTTTTGATGAATCCTAAACCAAAGTGATAAAAGTTTATTTTTTAAATTAAGATAATTCAAATTTAATCCTAATGAAATATGTTTTTCATATTTTCTTTTTAAAAATTTTACAGTTTTGGTTTTAGGAGCCATTTTTCCTTCAAAATTTTAATTTTATGTTTGCCATTGTTTAATAAAATTTATTTCATATTAGTAAAGCTGTGTTTATTTAGACATTCCTTATCACACGTTTATATATAGATTACACATGTCTATTTAAAGCATCGTAAATTTGCGTGTATTGATAATTCGTCAGATCTTATTTTATCGTTAATTTTTTTAACAGTACGGAAGATGTGTGGGGGAATCTAGGGGCACGTTTTCAGAAATACATTTTTATAAATTTTATTTTGGCAATAAATTTTACTGTCAACAAGTATATATTTGTGATAATGTAAATGTTTTTTCTTTTCTAAAATTATATTTTAAAACATAGACAATTGGGTAAAGCCCCCCTTTATAAGGGAGGCTTGACCCAGGCAATAATGTATAATTTTAAAATGAGAAATAGTAAATATTTTTAAAATTATTATGTAGACATTAAGTATAAAATTTTTAGTATAACACTCTGAAATTATTTTAAGATCATGTATTCTACCATTATTAATATTTAGAATACATTGAGTATTTTTGCTATAATGAAAATAATAATAAAGAAAATTGCGTAGCCTACAATCATAACATTAAAATTTATGAAAAAACAGTCAAACTGAGAGCAGAAAATTCAATCTTTCAGGCGGAGCTGCACGCAATAATTTCGGCAATTAATTGGGCCATTAACTCCCCTTATACAAAATTCCAAATATTAAGTGACAGTCAATCTACTATTAAAGCCTTAGACAATTTATTTCCAACTAACCCTTCAATTTATTACATCCATAATTTAATTAAACAAAATCAAAATAAAATTTTTTACATTACTTGGATAAAAGGCCACATTGGCATAGCGGGTAAGGAACTGGCGGATAAGCTGGCGAATGATGCCGCCCAGTACTGCGACCTACCAGTGGATCGAGGAGTTAAATTGCCTCGGTCCTATCTTATAAAATGTATTCGAACCCAATTACTGGACAGGTGGCAGTACAACTGGGATCACTCAGGGGGTGGCAGATATACGCACGGGCTGGTACCAAAAGTTCAGAACCAAATAATTTCAAAAGATAAAGTATCTATTTACTTTTTAACAGGCCGCGGCAGCTTCCCGTCTTTCCTTTATAATATCGGCAAAAAAGGTGACGACCTTTGTAAATGTGGTGGTCGAGGAGACCCGATGCATTACATTTTCGGCAACTGCAAATTCATGAAGTTTAAATTTCACAGAACAGAAACGACAATCCTTCAGGACATCCTAAAAATAATTAATGACCCGGCACAACTTAAAAAACTTTATGCTAACTACGATATTCTCAATAGCCATTATTCTTTTATTCACTATAAATACATTTAATAATTACCTCTTCTGATTGCCTGTGGTGGACATGTCATGGGTCCACGTGGTGTATGGAAGGGTGTTTTTGAGATTGTTTTATTTTTAAGAACTTAAATACCACTAGAAATATTGTAAATATGTATAAATATTTTTGTTTAAAAGGGTGAAAAAAAGGGAAAAAAATATTTCTTATCAAATGTAAAGATGAATGCAAATACTTAAATTTTTTTCAAATAGTACGTAAATTCCAAAACATATAAATCATAATTGTAATATATTTCTAGGCTCACCCTGAAACAATAGGATAGCCAATTGTGATTGGTAAAGAATCGCCATCTTAAATAATAATAAATTTTCACAGGCGGTCCGGGGACACGGCACTTGCCTCTTGTGCTCTCTTCGGCATGTCAGGCGGGTCGTTCTGAAGTCTTCTTTCTCGGAGACTGGTGTTCTGGGCTTGTTTCCGCAGGTAGTAAAACTTTTCCCTGCCCTGGGCTTGGGGGTTACACCTAACCATAAGCCAAAAGCGGGTTCCCAGGGTGGGTGCTTACTTACTTACTTACTACTCTTTAAGTGCCAACAGTTGACATAGGGCATGGCAGTTTAGCACTATCTGTTAAATGCACAACAGACGAGTCTTCATTTTCTAGATAAATAAAAGTATGATTGTTCGTCGGAAGAAGGTGACTTCATACTCAGGGGTGTAAAAATCTAGTCGCCAGCGGCCAGCCTCTCACCACTAAATTTTATTAGTTTTCTTCGCTTAAATTTTATTAGCATTCTTAGATAAAATTTAGACGAAAAATAACGAATAAAATTTAGTGGTGAGAAACTGCCCGCTGGCGCCTAGTTTTTTACACCCCTATATCATACTCATAAATGCCTCATTCACGTGTCACCCACACAACAAAATAACATAAATATTTATTTGTTTTAAATTTCACAGCAGCAATGTCGCCAACATTAAACTGAAAACTCTCCTTTTCAAATTCTTCTGTATCTTCATCAGTGCAGCTAGAAGAGAGATATCGGACTACTCTGAACAATTTTTTCCCCTTTCTGAACTCTTGGATGTTTGCTTTTGTAGATTTTACTTTCTACCTTTTTCTCTCTTCATGTTCTGTTGGTGTACGAGTTAAAATTCTTGACTTTATTGGTCTTCTTCCACCTAGACTATTGGGAAGGGACGTAGCTGTTCTGGGGTAGTCAATAATTTTTATAATCACGTTTATGATCTTCATAAAGTTAATATAAATATGAACTATGCTTGATAAACACTATTTGCAGATTTTAAAAACTAATTAAGGGAGTCTGGATCCAGTGGCCAACACCCCCTTACATAGAGTGGGTCTAGCGTCCTTACCTGGCCATTTTGTAAAGAATGGCACACGGTAATTTTAAGCCTAATTCACTGTACAAACTTCCTAACTTATAAAAACTTAATATGACAGTATTTATAAAATCATACTTGCTTAAGGGGGTCCGGGACACAAAAATCTTAAAATTTTCTTAAAGTTTTTTATTACATAATTTTTTTTTTCCTGTTTAAAATGAAGTTTAAATCATGTTTCTATCTTAATTGGAACATGAAATATTAATTTTTAAGTTTTGGTTTATTTTCAAAATCTAGCTTTCAAGCAATGGTTGTCATGAAAACGACTTTTTGCGAAAATGCGTTTTTTTTTTTCAAGATGAGTTTTTTCACCATTTTTCATATTTAAATTGTTATAAATCAAGAACCGTTTAAGATAAATGGTTCAAATTTGGAGCATATGTTTTTCAATTATTTTACTTTAATTTTGATTCAGCAAATTTGAAAAAAATATTTACTTTTGAAAATATGATTTTTTTTAAAGTTACATAATTTTTTTTTCAAATTTTTACTTTAAATATTTTTAATTTTTATTTAAATTAATATTTGATAAAAGGATGAGTCTAAATTGAAACATATATTTCTGTTTGTTTAAATGCAAAATAATTTAAATTCTACAAATAACATTTAGAGTTATAACAATTTTAATCTACCCCACATTTTTTAATAAAATTTTAATTAAAAATTTTTTTAAGAAATTATGAGAAGTTTTATCGTGTGATTTTATTTATAAATGATATGGTAAACGATCACAAAAAAAATTCGAAATTTTAACTGAATAAATAAAAATGTGTCCCGACCCTTTAAAGCCAATTCAATTAGTTTGTTCAAAAAAATCTTACAAATTATGTTTAAAATAGTTACTTTTATGCAGAAAAACTTTCTATTTTCAATATCTTCACACTGCTATGAATTAACTGAATGAAGCTAATATGGATGCCTGATTACATCAGTAGCTTTGACTGCCATATAGTGAGGAAAAGCTAAAATATTCTTAAATACTAAAATTCAAGAGCGGGTAAAGCCTTCCTTATGTCCAGAGTTTTCCAGGTTCCCCTACCTAGGGTCTGGACCCTCCATTTAAATATTTGGATCTAAGTTTTATTATTCAATTGTGAGAGTGCACCAGTTGTTGTTATTTTAGCTATTTTGAATTCCAGAAGGAAGTTCTGAGAAATTAAAAGCGGAAAATTCTTTTGTGAGTACAAAAGTGAAATTTTGTAACTGAATTTTTTTATTTTACAAAATAAAGTGTTTTAACTATACCTAATTTTGTTTTCCCAAGTTTTAAATGCAATATCAATTGTATTACATGACATTTTTAATGCAGCCCATTCTGTGTGAAATCGCCCAATATTCTTCTCAAGGTCACACAATTGATTTGCACCTAGGTCTATGGTCTTAAATAAAATGCAATCATTTCCTTCTTTTTTACTTCTAAATTCTCACTAATAAATGAGAACAAAGCCTTTGCTCATTGTAGCAAATTCATATAATTATTTACGAATTTAATTACTAAAATGGATATTACTAATTGTTGACCAAATCTACCCTGCATATATAAAATCCTAATGAAACAATTTTATGAAAGGACTGATAAATGACCGATTATGTTTTACAGCTATTTCTCCTAAAGTATGCAATGTTTGGCGGTGAAATTAACTCCAACTATCCGTATTGATCCACAGGTTTAAAAAATGGTATTAAAATTTTGAAATTTGAATTAGTTTTCGAACTATTATTTTTTTCTAATTTTAATGACAATTGTATAATGATGAAAACTAGATTACCCCATTTTTGTGGGGAAAAAAAGGGAAAACACAGGGATTATTAAATTTCTTTAGCGCCATATTAAAATTATCTTTTATTTTAATCGACAGTGAAGACAATATTGTGATTAAATTGTTTTTCAGAAAAAAAATAATCACATTTCGATTATCCAGAATCAGTTTATTTCAGAAACCAAAAATTGTCGGTAACTTTCAAATTCCACAGACGTAAAAAAACCCAGCTTTTTTCAATTTTAAAGACAAAATGAGATCAATAATCTTAAAAACAGAAATCAAATTTAAAAATAAGAATTAAATGATCACGTGTTAAAAACAGAAAATAAGGAAAAATACGTCAAAAAGCTTTACACATAAATATTAAAGTACGAAAACTTTAAAATTAACACACGCGAAACGCTTTTAAAGGTGATAATTACGTCATATATAAAAGGACCAAACATTAAATATCGTAATATTAGAGTTTTTAAAATAATTAAATTATTATACGTGAAAAATTTCTAATGGTGAATATTAGGCCATATTTAGAAAGCTCAAATAATATTTCCAAATACTTTTAAGTTAAATAATATATATACCCGTGAATCTTAAAAGGAAAAAAAAATAATTACATGAGAAATGCATTTAAGGGGACGATGGACGTTAATTTTTTTTTTTTTTTTTAAATTTTCATCATAGAAATATAAAATTTTGTGCATATGCATTTCATCATAAGTATGTAAAACACCTTAAAAGAAATTTTCAATCTTATTATAATTTTAAAGTTAAAAAAAATTAAAATGAAATATTAAAATTTTCCGGGCGTCATAATCTTTTAAATATGTCCTTGCTTTTGCATTTTAATCCCTTAAAACTTTATCACAAACAAATCTAAGCATCGATTTTTTAATCTCTTGTATAGATCAGTTTCAACTGACTTCACACCCTAGCAACTACCTTGACAACATCGTGAATGTTTTTTGTTTGCCTCCCAAGTTTCATGGGTTTCTCTACTTTCATTGGTTGAGCGCTAAAAGATCGGTGATTTTGATTGGTTGGTGAAAAATTGGAGGGCAGGTGGTCACGTGGTTGAAACTGATCTATAGTTCATTTTTTAGAATTTTTTATCTGAATTTCATATCGATTTTCATCAAAATTTTGTCTTTTAATGCGTTAAAAATCAAATTTAATTATCTTAATGAAGTCGAATTTCAAAATGCATGCTTAGTTTCTTTGTAAACAATATTAGTATTCACCCTTATTAATTTCATGAATTTTGATAAAAAATTATGGTGCCCGGAGAATTTCAAAAATCTAAAAACGTTGAAAAATCAGTTTTGAGAAAAATAGTTTTAAAGCGTACTAAAAGGCAAAACAATTGTCTGTGTACGAACTTCAAACGCTTGTAACTTTGCATAAAATGGTCACAACTGAATTCGGTTTTTCGCAAATGGCTCGGAACAAACTGGAGAATAAATAATAATATGCACAAAAATAATTTGAGATTTTTGGGTCCATTTTTGAACAAATGAAGGTCCACGGTCCCTTTAATAAGGAAAATTACGCCATATATTAAAACGATACATTTGAAACGATTTTCATTTGGAGACTTAATCTGACGTCACATGGTATAAAAGTAGTGCTGCAAGCAAATTTGATTATGTATTGCATCACTCGATGCAGCATAAATGCCAAGGTAACCGAAAAATGCCCATTAAAACTGAGCATTTGACATTTTTATTAACATACATCTGACTTGTGTGCTTGGCGTCAAGCGCCCTCTTATAAGTCATCGTCAATATATACAGGGACGAGATAGCACACACAAGGAAATTTACAACACAGAGAAATACAGCCGGGAGCTCCACAAAGAGTGTGCAACGGAGCCAGCGGGATTCGAACCCGCACCCACTTACACTCGGAAGCGATTAGCGATGTGATGCCTTGAACACTCAGCTACGGTGGGCCCTTAAAACTGAAAAGCATGGGAACGCGATTACAGAGGATAGCGTCATTCAATCTTCTGTAACCTGGTAATACTTTTTAAACTGGGCACATTAGTACGTTTTCAGAGGCTGCGAGGCATGAGCGGGGGTTGGCGGACGTAGCTCACAGGGGGCTGAGCTCCCCTAGTATTTCTATATTAATATGAGAATATTTAGCGCCTTATCTCTGAGACCTGAAGCTAAAATATTACAGAAAAGACTTTTTCTGAAATTGATACTTTAGGGAGCTGGTAATTTACGCTCACACATATGGATTTAAAATTACTAGATCCACAAAATATCGTTTTAATTGTCAATATCCTAAATTAACGTAATTACAAATTGAAACAAGTGAATTATTTATAAATCCTCAATTTTTTTATTGTTAAGTATTTCAGTTACATATTGTGATCTCTCACTTATGCGCACTCCTTTTTACGCTCATTTTTTTTCGCGGTCCCGGCCAGGGATATGGGAAAACCAATGATAACTCTTACTCATTTATGCAGGGCACTGAAAAACACCTCTCACTTATACGCGTCGCCAAACTTTCAAGAATTTTAACCTTTTTTGTTCTGATTCTAGGAATGAACTAACTTCAATGAACCCTTCCGTTATGGTTCAGATTCCAGGAACACATTTCTCTACGTTATACATGAGGGTGTACGTCGGGGGGGGGGGGGGGGGAGGGGGGATGGTGGTTCTTGTGATTGACGTCAGTAAAAGTTGCAGCCAATTACAGAGGTTAGTACGGTACGTACCACTTAGCATTGATCGCTAATGGAAGAAACATCTTTGGAGTTTTGATTAGATGATTACGTTCTAAAATGACGAAAAGAACGAAATTGTCGCTTTCGTTGAGTGTTATTAAAAAAAGAAAGAAAATCCTTAGATCTCGAGAAAAGCTTTAGCGGAGCATTTTAATGCCCCAGAATCGACATTGCGAGGGATTTAAAAAAAATCGGGAGGCGATAATAGTAGCTCATCAATTCAGTCGAAGAAAAGAAGCAGAATTAAAGGCGGAAAGTTCGAAGAATTTTAGAAAATCTTGTTGCGATTGTTTAAAGAAATTCGTTCCTCGAACATTCCTGTTAACGTTGAGATTCTAACTGAGAAGGCTGCACAGTTGTCAAAGAGTTTTGAAATGGAAAAGGCATCACATGGATGGATTGAAAAATTCCAAAAATAGGCATGGTTTGGCAACTAGTATTCATTCTGGGGAAAGTAGGAGGGTCAATTAAGGAACTGTAGAATAATGGAAAGAAGCCTTTGACTACTTTAGTGAACGGATGCGAATTGAAAAAGCATCTATAATTGTGACGAAACTGGACTTTTTATAAAATGTTTCCCAACAGAACCTTAACATTCAAGGGAGTGCCAAGCCTTTGTGGGAAAAGAAAGTAAAGAAATACTGTCTTGCTACAGCGATGGTTCGGAAAAATCCCGTCATTATCAGATCAAACAAACCTCGCTGTTTTAAGAGCGTAAAGACGCTTTCTTGGGACTACACTAGCAACGAAACGGCGTGGATGACGTCGCTCATTTTCTTGGATTTCCTTGACAAATTCGACAGGAAAATGGAAAAAGAAATCCTGAAAGTTCTCTTATTCACGGATAAGTGTTTGCTCCCCCACAAGTTCTTCCAAATTTTAACAACACGAAAGATGTTTTTTTTTCCTGCGAATTGCATGAGCATGATTCAACTGTTTGGATATGAGAGTCATTCGTTGTGTGAAAGTACAGTAGAGAAAAACTTTAATCCGTTGGCTTCTGGAAACACGTCAGAAACGAAACGTGTAACGAAAGACGAATTGGAGAAGGTTACCATCCTTGACTGAATTCATATGTTGTGCTCATCATGGAGAAGCATCACTGTTAAGTGTATTAAAAGCTGCTTTAAGAAAGTAGGATTTTCATTTCCAGCAGAAAATGAATGTGAGGCGCCAGAAAATCAAAGTGAAAATGACATAAACGAAGAAGATTGGCATACTGTATCTGGTGGACTCGCTATGTGTACTTTCAACGAATTCGTTGATCTGTATGAAAATTTAATCATAGCTCAATTGCAGGAAGTTGGAGACATTGCAGCTGAAATAAACGGCGACGACAAAATGATTGAGGATGACGATAGTGCAGATGCGGCAAATGTTCCCCCAACTCACACAGCAGCGTTAAGAAACTCTGCGTGACTATTTTCAGTTGAATTCTGAAAGTGAAGGAACTTTTTTACGCCTTGATGAACTTGAAAACTCTTTTTGAAAAATCACTAAAACAAAAATAATCCTCTATTGTAAATTATTTTGTGCGAAAGTAATAGAAGTAAAACGAAATTTGGGTATGTAAACATTTCCATTTTCTTAATGTTCTTAAAAAATAATTAACGGAAGTTATACGCGTATTTGCATTTTGAAACTAATCTTATTTATATTTTTCAGTAGTATATACATAGTATTAATTAACAGAATATGTACATTTTATCGATGTTTCACTTTTAAGCTCCCTTTTGTGTCTTTTCCCTTCTGCGCATTTTTTTTTCGCTGTCCCTTGTGCCTGCGCATAAGTGAGAGATAACTGTAATTGTTTCACGACTTTCAAAACTTATTTTGCCCACTATCGTATATCGTATAACCAAAAAGTGTATCATGCTGCATTTACACTATTGTGTATGCGTCTACCCAGGGCACAGGCTTTCAAACCAATCAGCGTGGTTCATTGGTTGTTTACAAGCCGCTGATTGGTTGTTTGATTTAATACTAAGAACGATAAAGCCATAATCTAAATGCACCTCTAATCGCATATTAATTGTTGTAATTTCTTCAACAATTCCTCTCAAAAAATAATCAGCTCCAGGCAAAATTTACACTTCTGATATTTATTGAGGAAAGCGTCTGCTAACTTCCATCTCTTATTGCCCACTACTACGGAATTTCTGTGTCAGAATTTGAAGTTTTCAAACTTGTTGCAATAATAGAATCAGCAGCTAATATCTTAACATTTATGATACGACAATATTTCATCTATATCATGTCGGCAATACTTCGTAATTCAATCCTAAAACTGAAGTATTGTGCCAAGATTGTGTCATTCTTTATTACGTAAATTCAACAATTAAAGGCTTGATACTCTATTCTGAGAGCTAGCGATATGATTTCTATATCGTTTGTGCCGGAGACACCAAAAGTAGGGGGCCTTTATATGAGAGTGGCGACATATGATGCTTAGAGCATGCTTTTGTTTTCTCCAAAGCATTTGCCTAAACCAGGGGTTCTCAAACATTTAGATCGACGTACTACTAGATCGAAATTTATACTTTCGCGTACCACCAGGTAACAAGCATAAAGCTAATACAGGAAAACATGTCTAGAAAGAAACATTTCTCAATTTTTTTTCTACTTTTGCCTTAGCAGTTTTTACTATATTTAAAAATGCATGATTATATTGCTAAATTTGTACTTAGGTTGACTGCAATATATTAAAATTCAAATAAAACATAGTACCATTATTACATAAAACATACATTGTTTTTAGAAAAATAAAAACCGAATAGCATATTGGCGTACACTGATTCACATACACTTATTTACAGTTGTATCGTTAATGGGAAGAATCAAGCACAGCTTCACCCTGTCTGCTTCAACTGTAAATCAGATTCGATGTTTAGTTTATTAATCTATTTGTTTTTATAGAGTTAATTCTCAAATAGACGCACATACACATCATGATTACTGTGCTTTCCTTACTTGGAAAGTAAACACAGGTTACAAATTACACTTGGATTTTTTTTTTTAACTCCTTAAATTCTCTTCATTTCCTCTTATTTCCCTGCATCCAGATTTTAACTTCCGATATTTTTAATTTATAAAATATTGAAAGAGAATTTTTCCAACATTTAAAAATGTTTTATTGGTTAATTTTAAAATTAGGTCTTAATTTACAGTTTTTTTCCTATATAAATCTATTAATTGTATGTTTTTAATTCTGGAAAATTCATTGTATGTTGTGCATAATATACGGATTCTGTAGAGTTTGCTGTAACAAACTTTTTTACGAACAAATAACGAAAAAAAAAATTAATTAAAAAGCGTTTACAATCCCTAAGTCGCATTCGAAAAGTTTCGAAAATTTCAAGAACGATGAATTCAAGCAAATTTTTGATTTCATAATGATATACTGTAGAAGTATCGAACTTTTGTGTGCCAGTAGCAAGAGATTCGCGTACCAGTACTGGTACGCGTACCATAGTTTGAGAACCCCTGGTCTAAACTATGCCAAATGTATGCATTTTCTATTCCAGAACAAGGCTATATTCGCCTTCACGAGTTCGATTATACGGGTGAGACACGTTCACAAGCATTAGCTTGCCGATTCTCTTAACTTCAGAATCGTCTCAATCAATCAAAATTTATATTCCGTATGTCGCCACTCTCGTATCTAGACATCCTAAATAATCGAGAAAAAAGGTAAAGTACTTTTGCCATGGAAACAACGACTCCTTTGATATAAAAATTTCTAAAGACAGCGTTCAGAATCGGGTCCTAAATCTCTAAAGAACCTAAATCTCTGAAGAACAGCGGTCTAAAATGCTTTTTAATACAACGTCTAGAATATATAGTACGAAAATCTGCTATCTAAACTGCGCTAAAATGTTGTATCCCTTAAATGTGCAATGATACTGAAATCCAGGGAGCCGATCGGAGCAACATCTGCGATATATTTTCAAATTTCAAAGTAAACATCGTATTATTACAGCGTCTAGACCAAAGACTTTTAAGATACATAGACTTGCAAACTGTCAGTTTAACTGAGGATTTTTGATCACAGCTGTTGTACGGCAGTATATATGCTTTATATTTTAATTTATCTAAGAAAATGCTTTTATCAGCGTATTTTTTCATTGCGGATCATTAAGTATTGGCCTACCCTATTTCATTTAGACCTTTTTTTTTTTTTTAAAAAAAAAACCTTATTATTCATCAATTTTTTTGTTTTTTTCCTATAGCAAATAAGTATTTCAATAAACATCCTCCAAGGATAAAAATATAGTGTTACTTTCGTTAATATGCATTTTATTAATTACCTTTCTGCATAAAAATTAGTTTAAAAAACGTAGATTTCTTTACAAGTAATTTAAAATTTTGTAAATTACTATATTATGTTACAGTTGCTACCTTTAATCTAAACTTCCCTACCAGTTACTTTTGTAAGTCAAACTTAAAAAAAAGTGGAATTATAATCTTTAACAATACTAGGGGGCTCGGCCCCCTACGAGCTACGCTCGCCAACCCCCGTCCAGACACCGTAGACTCTAAATGCACGCTATTTTGATCGGCTTTAAAAAGATTTCGAAAGATTGAATTATAATTTAAAAACCAGTGGCGATCTCTCTATAAGCGTATTTCTGTTCATTTCTCTTTGATTGGGTAATTTTAACGCCAAATCCGTTGCGGTACTACTTGATTACCCCGTCGACCAATTTCGCCAAATTATATAAATCGCCAAACCACTCGCCAAATTATACAAATTGACATAATTTTTATTTTAAATAACGAAAAAACAAATAAATTAGTACAACATTAATAAAAATACAAATAAAACGTCGAAATAAAAATAACTTGATGACGTAGACACGTGTAACAACATTTCAAAATAAGCTAATATAAAATGAATTAAGTAAACAGAGTCTTTGTCTCCTGGTATTTTTTAACAAAGTGAAAAGAAAGTTCTTTTAAATGAGACATTTTAAATGAATCGTTTTTAATCTGACGTAATTTTGACCAAACTATTCTTTCTCTTTTTAATATTTACGTGAAAATGCTTGTGTTAGAAATTAAATATTATTTGCGCTTTCCTAACAAAAATAGTTGAAAAGTATCCTCTTAAAATATCAAATAAATGTCTAGCACAATTTCTAAATTTAAACCGTTTTGCAATATTATTTTGTGTTCATTTTATGTAATAATTGTAATGTGACGTAAATATGACGTAATTTCTCCTATTTAAGACTTCTAACGCATGTTAATAAATTTATTGCTTTACAAATTCCTTTCTCTCTTAAAATTCACGTGTAATTATAGTTTTTATGACATAATTTTTAATAAGTTCCTGCTTTTTGTACATAATTATTTAATTCTAATTCCAAATGTTTTTTTTCCGTTTATAATAGTCACGTGTAAATAAATTTTTAATTTATTTACACGTATAAATATTTTTTTTTTTTTTTTTGAAGCAAACATTATTGCTTCCGCTGTTTATACAGTTGGCAACAGTTTAAATTAATATCACTTTCTAAAATCTGTTAAAAATATCTCTAGAAATGCTGAAAATCTGAATTTAAAATAGAAATAAAACCTCAAAAAATGAGTCAAAATAAAAAAATTAATGCAATCTGCACTCCGGCAAATTCTAACGCATAAAATGATCTAAAAATGATTAAATTCCTATGAACAGTTTTTGCTCCTATAAAACTTTTTTAGTGGAACGATTTTGTCCAACTTTAGCATTAAATATCTCTTAAAATAATTCTTCGATCTGAAAACTGTCTGCATCAGCGTGTTTATCAAACATTTCTGTATAATACTACCGATTTTCATATTTTTGTATGCATTATTTTTCTTAATATTAACGAAGAAAGACCTCCGGTCACAAAAAATTCAAAACCGGCGGCGGCGGCGGTGACAGCGGTAGTTACTTTTTTTTAGAATAGAGAGATGTTTCCATATAAATTTCGCCTTTATTTATGTTTATAAGAGATGTTAAAATTAGATACTCTTTTTCAAACATGCCATCCATAAAATTATTAATAAATCGCTTTATTTAACTTTATTACTGAAAATTCAATATTTAGAACGCCTATTTAGATATAAAAAACAGCTTCATGTAAAAAAATATACCATAAACTTCATATATATTGATAAAAATTAATTTTTAAGCTCATTCTAGCCATAGCACTTAATGGTAAATAACCACAGCTGACGTACAAACCTCGCAGTTCAGGTGTTTCAATTTACTTCCGATGGCTGCTATGATTTCGCATACTTTTGAATGGGAATTGCAGGTCTATGTATCTTAAAAGTCTTTGGTCTAGACCAAATTATAGCGCTTAGAATCTATAGTGTGGAAATTGGCTATTCCTGTGCATAGATTAACATACAAGATGGGACATTTCCATAGAGCATAATGGTAATGCAATTGCGATCGTAGCGCCTTTAGTGACAATGGGGAAGAAACTCCCCATCCTTGTAAAATCTTTATCATTGAGTATCTACCTTATTGTGATCTTTCTTTTTTTAATGTTGCATGTTTACGTTATTTTTAATAGAATCTTACACCGATACATGAACATAGAATAGATGTTCTATTTTATATATATAATATCTATTCTATGTTCAAGCACAGATACATGCTTTTATTTTTTACATGATGAGTGAACAATTTAAGTGCAACGAAAAACAGGGTAAAAATTTCGTCTTGAATGCTATATATGAAGTAAATATAATTGGATTTAAAGCTACATAAAGTAATGGTCGGTGTAATATAAAAATATGCGAAGTATTACACTCTACAAATCCCAGAAAATTTCATGAATATTCCTATTCGGTAGGAAAATTTTTATAGCCAATGTTTTATTAATTTATGAAGTTTAACGTATTAACCAATCGTTACAATAATCTTTTAAAATTTACGCATTTTCATTTTCTTACCGATGAAATAAAAATATTGTTTTTAATGTAAATAACGTACAATCAAATCAATAATATTTATAATATTAACATATAATAAATAATAATAAAATTACAGATGGGAAAAATTCATTTCGACAAATTTGTAGAATTATATAAATCTAACAGTTAAAAATAAATATAGGTACTGACATTACACTCAATAAAGTTTTATTCAATATGAATAAATTAACACAATACCTAAATTTGATATTTTACCATTTAATCTCATAAACTTACATATTTACGTTATTAACAGAATTTTCTAGGTTTCTTTTTATATTATTACTCTAATTATCATTTTGTAAGTTAAAGGTGAACAATACAAATACAATAAAAAAAAAGCAGCTAAATAAATAAAGCAAGCATGAATAGAATATCGTCTGACACCTGCTTCGTTTTAGGAAAGAATAGATATTCAAAGCATAGAGGGTAAACATATTTCTTCAACATAGGTAAATTTCGGAGGCTTGTTAATTCTTCCCCATTGTCGGTAGTGACGCTAGTACTGTTGCTATTACAGATTTTGCCGTAAATGTCCTATCCTGGTCCTTAATCTAGGTCCCTGTAATACTTTAAAAAGTGCTAAAATATTGCATCCCTTAAATGTGTAACGATACTGCTGAAATATACAGATCGCAGCGACATCTGCAGGATATTTTCTACAACTGCAAGATGTTGCTAGTCTATACAATGTAATACGAGTATACTGCAGATGTCGCTGCGATCGACACTTGGGATTTTAGCGGTATCATTGCACATTTAAGGGATACAATTTTTTAGCGTTGTTTGGATAGCATATTTTCATTCCACACTAGGTATTCTAGACTTACCTCTTGGTTAGACTATACTCTTGGTACAGCGCCTAGAAGATACAGTGTGGAAAACGGCTACAAAATAGTGCTAAAAAATTGAATCGCATAAATGTACAACGATGCTGAATAACAAGATGTCGATCGTAGCGCCATCCTAGTGATTTAAAAACGATAGTCATTCTAAAAGAGACTCTTTAACCTATTTCACGTCGTTCCTTAACTAAATTAGCTTATAACAGACTAAAATATCTTATATTTATAGTTTCCGATATTTAACATTCTATAATTTTTGAAAACACAGGGTTTATATTGAATAGAGTTACGAGATGGCGCTCGTATCAGTATATTGCCGCTGAGCATTGTTGGAGATTTATGGGATACAAGTTTTTAGCACTTTTCAAAGCATTATAGGAATAGCCCTTTTCCAAGCTGTATCTTCTAGGTGCTGTACTCTTGGTTAACCACCAAGAACCAAATAGTCTTGGAGTTTTATAAAGAATATCCTGCAGATGTCGCTGCGATAAGCTTTTTGGATTTCAGCATCGTTTGACATTTAAGAGATCCAATATTTTAGCACTTTTTTAAGTATTACTAGGATAGCCGATTTCCACACTATATGTTCTAGACGCTATACTTTTTAATACAGCGCCTTGAAGATACAGTGTGGAAAACGGCTATTCCTATAATGCTTTAAAAAGTGCTAAAAACTTGTATCCCATAAATCTCCAACAATGCTCAGCGGCAATATGCTGATACGAGCGCCATCTCGTAACTCTTTTCAATATAAACCCTGTGTTTTCAAAAATTGTAGAATGTTAAATATCGGAAACTATAAATATAAGATATTTTAGTCTGTTATAAGCTAATTTAGTTAAGGAATGACGTGAAATAGGTTAAAGAGTCTCTTTTAGAATGACTATCGCTTTTAAATCACTACGATGGCGCTACGATCGACATCTTGTTATTCAGTATCGTTGTACATTTATGGGATTCAATTTTTTAGCACTATTTTGTAGCCGTTTTCCACATTGTATCTTCTAGGCGCTGTACTTTTTAACGAGTCTAACGAAAAAGGCAGGCTGCCGCACTGCGTTACACGTTCATCTCTTTATGGACCGTTTGAGTCACGTGATACTCTTTTAGTTACGCAGGTGCAAGAAAAGAGCATTACCTGACTCTAGGGTTTCCGAGACGAACGCGAAACGTAGTGCAACAGCCTGTCTTTATCGTTAGTCTCGGCTTTTTAAAAAAAGACATAGTTGAAATCGTGCATTTTGCACCAGAAAAAAAGTTCTACCACAATTCCATTAAAATCACGTTTAACTAATGCTAAAGTGCTATTAAAATCTTTCTTTCTTGAAAATGCGTTTTAAATATTCAAATTCAGATAATTTTTTCTTTGTCGTATAACACAGAACACAAATGTCACATAAAATCTGGAACTGTTGGAAAAAAAAAAAAAAAAAAAAAAAAAAAAGCAATTTAACAAATTACAATGACCATTTGGAAAATGATTTTTTCAAAGACTAAAATTTAAGATATAAAAAATCGCACGGAGTTGATCATACATTACGTATGCCAATTACATTTTTCGGTACTATAAATTTTTAAACTTCTATGGAGCTGGTCATTCATTACGTACGCCATGGATTAAACATTAATATTCCTGGACCAATTTTAAATGAAATTTCATTCTTAAACTTCTAAACATCCCACAATATTGCCTTTTACACCGTCGTCGTATAGAAAAAAAAAATGTACTTTTAAATGCAATTTGTTTGAAAGCTGTATCTCAATTTGTTTCTGAGTTATTATTTTTTTATGTAGTTTTTATTACTTTTTTGTCATAGGGGCAACAGAAGTATCCATCTCTGTTGAAAGTAAAGGGAAAATACAGATTACTGTATAGACCAATCAGAAAACGAATAAAATGAGGATTCAACCAATAAAACGCTTCAGATATGTTTTTGATTTCCTACCCTGATAGAGGACAATAACTATTTTTCCAAATGGTTAAAAAAAATAATAATAAAATTAATCATTCTGGATAAATTAAAAATACATATAATGCTATGTGCTTGCATGGGATTTTCATGAAGTGAGAAGTTATATATTTTCTCCAGCATATGGCGTATTTGAGTGCTTGAATCGCCAATTGCAAGTCAATAATGATATTTTGAACAGATTTAAGTATCATCTGTTTTAAAAATAGCGTTAAATAAAAAAACTAAATACAAGTGGTAAAATAACACAGAAAATGACTAGTTTTTGTACATATGAATTTTATTTTTTTGCAAAAGTTATTAAAATATTAAAAACCCGAATCATAAATTTGTCATAAAAAAAAAACAACAACCCGCAAACTGAGAAAAACGAGTTTAACGATTTCTTTTAAAGTGGTAAATGTGATATAAGATGTTTGCGTTTTTTTTTTTTTTTCTTTTCTAAACTTCCATGTCTTCCAAGTACAAATCAGTCGTAACTGTGGTTCTATATGCAGTGTCAGTCTGAAATTTCGTCAGGATGTAATCGTAAGTATATGTATGTGATAAGATAAAAATATAAATATCGAAATTTTTACAAAATTTCGATAGTAGTAGGTTGCCGAGTTTCCTTAAGGGGGGGGGGGGATCACCTTCAGCAGCTCTATATTGCTTGATTTTAACACAATATTAAAAAAAATTGGAACTGTAAATATTATTCAAATTAAACAATTTTTTCGCAGTAAATTATACAGATCCTTGTTTAAGCATTCCTTTAAATATTTTTAATGAAATGTAATTAGAATTTAGTTTAATTAAAGATTTTCGAAAAGGTGATTTGACATACATGTGTTACGTGCGGGAATATAAAAAAATTTATTCGATATAGTCACTTAATATTACATATATATATATTTAAAATGTTATACTTTAACTTCAATCTAAAATAATAATCAAGTTTCCAGATGAAAATATTTTTTCAGGCAATTAATCCATGATATACAAATTTTATGATAAAATTTCAATAAAATTTAGAAAATAAATAAATATATTACAGTTACTTACTTAAAAACAGGTAGAAGTTATAAAAATATATAATATACAATATAATACAAAATATTAAGTTCCTATGTTACTTAGTTTTGGATGTGCGCAATGTGAAAAATATCTGTGTTGAGAAAAATGACTTTAAAGTTCAAATTTATCTTGATTTGGATAGGCATCGCTCCACCTATTTTATCTTAAAATCGGTTCTAATTGGAGTACCGTCATATTTTTTTTTTTTTTTAAGTTTGGTAACATGTTATTCTTTATTATTAGACAATTTTCTTTGACATTTTAAAAAGTTTTAAGTTGATCTCCCCTTAAGCGATGTGTAATAATATGCTTATTCAAAGAAAACTTCGACAATTTTTATCAATACATACATTTATTTAAAAAAATTGTATAAGAGGTATATATACAGAGAGATATATCAGATATGAATAATTATTTATGTAAAAACGTTAAAGTTTTTACTTAAATATTTGATTATTACTAACCCTTTCATTGACAATAAAACTTTTTTTTTTGAAGTGATATAAATTACTTATTAAAACTTTGTTTTTGGATTGTTTTATTTACAACGAGTCCACTATTGCAAGTCGCTTTTTTCGTGAAACTGCGTTCCGTCATTTTTGGTAAAGAAAAGAAGAGGTGTATAATTATCTGAAATTTTTCTAAAAATGGTTTTTCCCATTTGATGTATATTTGCGAGTAAATATATTGATGGGTGTGTATATATATGATTGCATGTAGGATAGGATTGCGTGTGTGTGTGTGGGGGGGGGGAAGGTTGCGTATAGGATTGCGTGTATATATATGATGTATATATGCATAGTTATTTTTTTTTCTAAAATTTTTGTTTTTTTACATTGATTATTCTATACATTTTATCAGAATCTTATATTCTAATTTTTAAAAATCATTATTAATACTATGCTCCTAACCCAAAATATGAAAGAATAATTTATCCTCGAGGCGAATTCGTTGTAAAATTTCATTTTCATATTCAACAAATATGTTTTACAGGCAAACATGATAAATTGATAGCATATTAAAATTAATATTATTGTTACTTTTATATGTTCAAATTAACTTACTCATCTGAAAATGTTTAATTAAGAATTAATAGCATGCTGAACACCGATATTCCAGTTTGATAAAACTGATTAATACCCTATAAAAACTACTCGGAATCTTTTCAGAAAATCAGTGACAACAAAAGAAGCTTTGTTTTCATAAATGATACTTTAAATCTCGAAAATATATTGATTCCGATAGTACCACTAGGATAAAGACATCTTTACTGACAAAACGAAACAAACTTTAGTTTCATTTTGAGACACTTCCGTATGTCTCTATTCAAAAAAATTAACGCTATATTTATTGCGACCGGAGCTGTTTGTCGACTTATATTTAAAAAAAAACTGTTGCATATAAAAAAGAAAAAAAGAAAACTGGCAATTTTATAGAGAAATGTATGATCGATGCGTTAAAGCAGATGGTTTTTAAATCGAAGAATTATTTTAAGTGCTATTTTATATTGAAATCTGTCAAAATAGTTCAGTTAAAAAAGTTTTATAGGATCAAAAACTATGCATAGCAATTTAACCATCTTTTGCAGCCATATACGTTGCTATATTGTGGCGTGTAGTGTCCAAACCTTTTTTTATTTTTTCTAATTTATTGAGTTTTTATTTTCAAATGTTTTATTCAGAATTTGATTATCTGAATAGAGATTTATTTCATATTTTGAAAAATCTTTTTTTTTTTTTAACCTACCTTTGCCAGATTTTAAAAAGCCCAACTAATAATATTTCCAAACTTTTTATAATTGAAAAATATATTTACACGTGAATATTTAAGAAAAGAAAACTAAAATAATTTAATTGCACATGCGAAAAGCATTTAATGGTGAAAGTTACGTCTTGTTTAAAACGACATATTTAAAATGTCATATTTAAAATTATTTTCTTAAGGCGTCTAAAAGAAAATTTTTCTTCTAGATGTTACAAAAGTTCAAGAGGCACCCACATAAGGACTTTACTGCATTTTTTATATTATTATTCTATGCAGCAAAAGTGGACTTATTTTCAACGTACATTAGGTCTCTCTTTTCAGTAAAAAAAGGCGATTTTCAATTTTTTTTTTATTTCACAACATTAACTTTTTTTTTAGGATCAGCCCTATTGTTCTGATTTCTGCATATTTGGATTGTGTCCAGAACACATTGGTTCAAATAACTGGAATTTAGCTGTACTACATGGATACTTTTTTTTGTTACAAACTGAAAGAAAATGTAAATTCCAGAAGTAAATACAGACATTTCTTTTTATTAGTTTGTGAAATATTTAATCGAAAGGGTTAGTAATTCAAAATATGTAGCCGCACTGTTATTCAAAGCATTTTTACGGGAAATGCATGAGATGTCTTTAAAATGCTATGAATCCAATTCTTTCATTCGTACGGGAGTATTAGACAGCTTTCTCTTCTTCAGAAACACATAGTATCCAACGATTCCAAATGATACACCAATCAAAAGGAGAACCAGACTTGCTGCTGCCATTGAAGCTGAAATAAATAAAATTAGAATGTAAAATTTAATAATTTTGAGCTGTTCTTTAATCAGTCATATTCTTTCATTTAACCCTTAAATGTCTGACTTTTCAAAAATCATTTAAAAATGTTTCTCGGCTTTCTTTTTTTAAATAAATCATGGGGAAAATGCTTTAAAAAATCATATTTTGTTTTAAGTATGGTTTACGGCTAAAAAACTGTTTGTTACTAATCGGCAATACTGGTGTTTAATTGAAAAAATAATTTTCCTTGATAAAATTCTATAATATTAAACACACAAGAATTTTAAGAACTATGATAAGAAATAAATTTTACTTGCTCAATGCAGAACAAAATAGGATATTTCGCAAGCTTCCAAACAAAACAAAAAGAACATGTATCGACAATTGAAAAAATAAATCTATCTTTATTCTTAAACAGCACAAGTATTGCCATCTAAATGCTGAAAATCGATTTAATACTATTTTCAGAATGTATTTTATTGGCAACGTTAGGCATTATAGCTTCAATATTATTCTAATAGTATTTATAATCCTAAATTGGGTATGTTGCCGAAAAACAACACCCGGCATTTAAGGGTTAAAAATATGTGAGCAAAGTTTTAAGAGAAAGAAGAATGATTAAAAAAAAACTAGCACAACTATTACGGAGTATTTTTCACCATCTTTAGGATTTTGTTCATCGTAAAAATGTTTAAAATTTAAACTTTTCAGTATATTGTACAGTTCTGTTTCATCTGACTTACAATATCTGAGCCATTTAAGAAAGACTTAAAGAAAAATTAGTACTAACAGCATGAATCTATCCATATTTAGTTGTTTAGCCATAAATCTCAGTAAAAACTCAGGAAATGTGTACATACTGACATCCTTTAGAGCAGTTTATGACGTGCTGTCTGATGAAGAAAAGCGCACCATAAAATTCGATCGAAACTATCGCATTTCCCTCTGAAATTGCGAGGATAAATATCACAAGAATATCATCGCTATTTCAAACTAAATTTCATCCTGCCGATAACCATCTATTGAGGACATTTGAATGATACATTTTCGACGAAAATTTAACTTACAGGGAAAGTCTTATCTGTCATTGCCGTTTCTTTGTTTCACGTTGAAAGGCCCTTTTTTTGCCTATCAACTTTTGCACTAGATATTTTATGCTGGTATTATTTTATTTGTGCTCTAAATGTTGTGTTCAATTAAGGAATATTGCTATCTATCAAGAGTCTGTGAAAGAGATACTTTAAAAAATACAAAACTGCGAAGTCTTCATTTTTTTAAAATTTTGTATTTACATATGGATCACATTGTCTTTATTACTAAAACAAGAGGGGAAGACCGAGCTACGCTCGGTTTAAACTAGCTTTGTTTTCAACTCGGCCGACATTCTTTCATTTGGCGCCAAGTATATGTTGAGAAAGTTTTATGTACCCTGATTGGTTAAATTCTGTTTTCGAGAACGTTCTAAGGACTCTGATTGGTTGAATCATGTATCTCGGATATTATTGGAAATTTCTAGAAAATCCCTTCAGATTCTGGAGGCCAATTGTTTCTCCAAATGTCGCCAAATATCGTCAAATCTGGCGACATTCTTTCATTTGGTGACAAGTATGTGTTTTGGCATTAGTAGAAGTCACTTTTTTCATCAAATCTCGCCAATATTTTGCAAATTTGGCGAAATACTGCCAACTTTGCCGCTTCGCTTACTGACAACTGTTCAACAATTTAATAGCTGTTTCAACCTTCATTCCTATTGAAATGCATTGACACTTAGGGACCCCAAAATGACCCACTAATCAAATTTTCGAACATCTCACCTAACCCAACGGTCTTCTCCTACCCCAAAATGGTAGGATACAAAATTTAGTCAAAATCGTTAGAGCCGTTTTTTAGATAAAATTTGCATACACACAAAAGATTTACTCGTATTATAATATAACATATGGTATGATGATAGCCTATAAGATTTTCTGACTGTAGTTCTGTGAACTTAATGGAATTTAGTGTCTTCTTAATTTTTAAATAAACATCATTTATGTATTGGGTAGGCTAATATGGGTATATAAAGCTCGTTTCGGCCACATTATATTATTCTATAATCTTTCTTAAATTAATGCAATTCTCCAGGAAATCAACTATTAAGCAAAAATGGAAAAGTAAAACTTTAATTGTGGTTCCTTTCTGCTAAGCGAATTGATTTTAATTGAGTTTTCTGGTTTAGACTATTTAAACATATGTAAAAGTCTTTTGTAAATGAATTAAACATGGATGTAATTTTTGATTTCTTTGATCAATTAATTTAGTACTTTCAAGTGTGTAGAATATCTATTTTTTCGTGATATCAATATATCCAATACAAAGAGATTTAAGAGGGCTAGATTCAACTGTATTTAGTTTGGCAATTTTTTATGAGAAAAAGGCTGTTGTCAAAAAAGTGTAAGAAGGGTTTTATTTTTGGGTGAAATACAAAATAAATATCTCCATTGCAAATAAAATTAACTTACCTCCTGAAAAACAGCTACTTTTAGCATCTAGAAAAAAGAAAGTGTTTGTTAGTGATATCAAAATAAAGATGTTCATAGTATTATTTGTACAAAAACTTTCTACACATTTTCAATAGATGGCGCTATTTGAAAAAGAGGTACGCATAAGTTACTAACTCTTGTTTAAGAAGAACACAGCTGACCGTACTTTACAAAAAGATTACTTGCGCAAAATATTAAATTTGAATATAATAAAAAAACTAATGTTCTGTATTTGATGGAATAAATTGGGCATGCTAATTTAGACGCCCTCAAACCATAAAAGAAACTGTTACTGGTGAACGTTATGCTGTTCGATTAAATAACTTTGTCGAAAAAAAAAGAAAAAAAATGAAAGAAACCTTATACTCGACATGGGTGTCGACTAATATTATAACGACGTTAGAGTGCACAGATTGTTCGTGGTCTTTCAAATCATAAGCGATCTGTAACGGAAAAATTTCCTATATCCAACTTATTCACCAGATTTATTACACCATACGATTACCACCTTTATTCCTTGTTAAACTAGTTGGATGTGCCAATTCCAAAACTTCCTTCTATCTCATACATCTTAATATACCAACTTTGACTTTCATTTTAAATTTCTGCTTTCAATCGGAGTAAAAACGCGTTAATGTCGATCATGATATTTAATAAAATCAATATTTTTTGTTATTCTGTTGTACGTCAGTTGCTTGCGAAAACCGGCTTAGCAGGGTGCGAAGTACTCATCACTGCATGAACCGCCGATGTACAACAGAACTACGAAAAATCGAGAAAATTACACAAAAATCCCTCTTTCGGCGGAATATTTCGAAATTCAAGGAGGATCTGCTGGCTATAGCCAAAAATATATACACAATATTTTGTTCAATTCTATCTACAACTTCATACACTTTTCAATTGTACAATGGACGTACAGACAGACATTTTGTATAAACATTTTTTTTCGGGTCTCTGACCCCGAAGATGTGTAAATCCGTCGGAAACTGGAAGTAGAAAAAAAATTTCGATTACAATACTTTCTTCTATTATAGATAGAGAAAGTAAAAGCTGTTTAGCACAGCAGCAATTTCAGCTGAAGGTGATGTGCAAAAACAATCGATGAATTCACAGCGTCGAAAAGCCAAGCCTTTTTTTTATTTGTCAGCTAAAGCTGACTATATTGGTCGACGTTTGTATTTTATTTGCTTTTTCTCAATAAAAAATATACTAAAAAAGGGTATTTTTTTGTATGTCCAATAGTAAAAAAAATTAACAATTTGTGAAAAATAGAACAATTTGTGGAAAATAAATTTTTGAAATATAATCATATTATTTTAATTCGTTATTTTTAAAAACGCAAAATATCAATCTTACTTATTAAAAATAGGGAAATATAAATTAAAAAAAAACATTGCTTGCAGTGCGTATGAAACTACTTTTCAATATTTTTTTACAATAATTAAATTTGCTTCAAATTTAATTTTCAGAAACCTGTATAACAATTTACTCTTCCCTTGGGCCGTTAGTAAATTTTCTTATGGGTGGTTGCCACAATGCTTATTTCAATAAATTTAACGGTGTCACTTACCAGGTGGAGAATCATCCAGAGCTTCAACTGAAATAACTTTTATCTCCTGTGCCTAGAAGGAAAGAAAATAAGATTGATGAAACTACATATTTATTGAGTTATCTCATGCACACAACATAATTTAAAACTTTTTGAATTTAAAATTTTAAAGCGCACATGAAAATAGAAACGCACGCGCCTTTATATAATGTGATTCATAAGATATTGTACAAACTTGTACACCTTCGCTTCGGGGTCTATGGATACATACACGAATCTTCAAAAAGACGCAATTATTTTTGGTACCCGTAATAATAATAAAAAAGTAGTATTTAACTTAATTAATTAGGGAATTTCCATGATTAAATAAGTAAAGGTAAATGTTTAAAAAGATATAGCGCAAACCGAATAAAATTTGTGTATGGGACGCTGGTCCCGAAGGGGTTAACCCTTTCAGAGGCAAAACATTTTCAAATCCAAAGTGTTGAAATAAATGAATATCATTGGAGTTTATTATCAAATTTATTTGTAAATAAGAAAAAAGGCTTTATTTCAAATACATATTAAATGAAAAATATTTTACCAAAATTCTGGTGCCATTGTGTCGTTTGGGAATTAAAATTAAGGGGTTTCATAAACATACCACCGCCCCTGAAAGGGCTAAGAGGCATACTCTAACAAATAACTAAAAATTATATAAATGCTCTAAAACACATATATCATACATAATTTTAATTAATTATGTATGTGTTCACCGATGCTAGGTTTGTTTGTGTCTCATGTTTTGCCGCAGGATTGTGTGCTCATGAAGACTACTCCATCTTGTACTGCAGACGCAGCCTTACCAACATATGTGGGGAATGCTAAGCTGGGCATCGTCCTAGTAGTTTAAATGGTAGAGCACTTGGAGCACTATTCTAAGTGTTCCGGGTTCGATTCCCAGCTTGGACATTTTTCACATTGTTGGTTCTACGTTTCGTTAGCAGTATGATAAACCACGTATTTATATACACATATATAATTTTTATAAAAACTTTACTGAAGGTGTTTAAAATATATACTTTATACATAAAACTATTTTCATATAAACCGAGCGCTTTCGAGTAAATCCTTGCTCATCATCAGTGTTCCAAACGAACACAAATGTGCAATGATAAAATCAGTGAATTATACCATTTAACATTTGCCGTTTCTAACCCGATGATGAGCAATTGTTTGCTGGAAAGCGCTCGGTTTATATGAAAATACACTGAAAAAAAATGAGTACTCAAAATTGAGTAAAAAGTACTCAATTTTAAATACGTCACATACTCAAAATAGCTCCGATCCACATGTACTCAAAATTGAGAAATGCATGTACTCATTTTTGATTCCATGGTTGTGTTCAAATATGAATCGTTTTGTACAGCCCACTAAAACTAAAAATTAAAGTAAAAATGTACTGATATTTATTTTCCCTTCAAAGTTGTTAACAAGAAACATTTTATTGATTATTTATTAAGAAAAATAGCAAAATTATTAACAAGATACCCAAATCGAATATTTTTATAACAAGAGCATTATTTCCAAGAACTTTTAAATTATTTTAAAATACTGTGCATAATTTAATATTTACATTAATAAACATCATTTATCCCGCCATAAATGACCAATAAACCATTTCAGGGTGCTACATTATTGTTTTGTTTTGATTTGATAACATGTGATATTTCAAAATTGAAAAAACATAGGTTCATTTTTGACCCAAAAATACGCAATTCGATATGAGTAGATCGATTTACTCATTTTTGAGTACTTTATTTTTTTCAGTGTATAGTTTTGTATGTAAAGTATATCTTTTAAACACCTTCCGTAAAATTTTTATAAACTGATATATGTGTTTTAGAACATATAATTTTCAGTTATTTGTTTGCATTATAAGGTGAATCTGGATGCTACGAGTGTTTTTTTTTTTTTTTTTTTTTTTTTAATCACATCTCAAGTTTTTACAAAGCATACTCTAAGAAACAATTTTTGTAAACATGAGCTACTATCTATATTATAAAGGACAAACATATCTGTGCGTAACGCATACGTCATTTTGCGAATGGCAACACTTTGAAATTTGAAATAAAATTTTGGTTTTGCAATTTTCTCTAATGGAAAATTTTAAACTTCTAAACATCGCACAGTTTAAATTTTTACACCGTCGTATAAAGAAAAAAAATGTACTTTTAAATGCAATTTGTTTGGAAGCTCTATCTCAATTTATTTTTGAGATATTAATTTTTTTATAGTTTTCAGTACCAATTTTGTAATTGTGGCAACTGAAGAACTCCATTTCTGTTAAAAGTAAAGGAAAATTAGTCATGGCTTATTTATTTTTATTGATTATATCCTTATTGATGCCATTTTCATATTACAAATAAAGGTAACTTTTTTCTAATTTTTGAACAGAAAATGACGTCAGCCATTAAAAAAAACAAACAACAACAAAAAAAAACACGCATTCTTCTTCATAAATCAAAATATTGACGAAGATATTTCAATATTTTTACATTACGCTGATACTGAGTTTGAGACGCTAGGCAAAACGATTCAGTGAGTGAAAATGATGTCATATTTAAAACAAAACGATCCTTTTCTTTGATAAAACTAAATATTTGCCGATACTGAATGGCCAATACTATGGCAACTAAAGACAAATTTCTGAATGGTAAGTTTTTGCGGATAATGAGATTAGAACTTAAAGTTTGTGCGAATGTTCACATGAAAAGTTGCATCGGACAAACGTGACGTTAAGTTTGGAAATACATTCATTAATAATGTATTGTCGTTAAAATACTTTTAAATTGCGATTTGAGTGGTGCGTATGTAAATTTTGAGAATGTGAAAATAACGTACAGTTTAGATTTTATGGGGAGAAATTTTTTGAAGTGACAGAGGGAAATCCTTTATACTGATTTTTCATCCCGTAAAAACAAACATAAGAGCCTCAATCGATAACTTCAACATAATTACTGATCTTGATTACGTACTCTAATACAGTTTAATTTTTCAATAATTTAAGCACTTGAAGTTTGTGGAAATAATATTTTAGTAATTTTATGTTAAAAACATTATTTGTTTTAAGAGTTAGACAACCAATGCAAAATGAATTTTTTATTGTAATTATTTTTGTAGGTTTATTATAAATTCGATCTAACAGTCCCATTCTAGACATTTTAATTCGTTGAATTTCGACGGGTTCCAACTCGTCTATATAAAGGACAAACATATCTGTGCGTAACGCATACGTCATTTTTCGAATGGAAACACTTTCAAATTTAAAATGAAAATTCGGTTTTACAATTTTCGCTACTGCAAATTTTTAAACTTCTAAACATCGCACATTTTAAATTTTTACACCGTCGTATAGGGAAAAAAATGTATTTTTAAATGCAATTTGTTGGAAAGCTGTATCTCAATTTATTTTTGAGATATTAATTTTTTTGTACTTTTTAATACTTTTTTTGTAATCGTGGCTTTTTGTAATCGTTTTTTTTTTGTAATGTTAATGCTGTCAATTCTATATGTTTTTCAGTTAAACATATTTTCTGAACATGAAAATATTTACTTGAAAACTCATAGCATCCGAAATACCGGTTTTCTGGGTAGAGAGAACTGATTAATGCACTATAGTTACTTGGAAACGTTTTCGAAAACTATGGACAGCTAATAAAAAGTCATTTTTATAAATTCTTCTTATAATATAGTCTTTTGTGATGTTTCTAAAGATAAAGGAACGCTTTTCGGAATCTTGGGTGACTCGGAAGAGATTATTGCACATTTTCTTTCGTGATTATAGTAATACTAAAAGGATAGCCCGTCAAGTATGACGAAAATTGCGATATGAATATATATACAGTTTTCTTTATTTCGCCAAGGCCCCAATACTGAAAAAGTACCGAGAATTTAATTTCTGTATTCGGCTATGTAAAGCACATTAAAAGCGGGCAGTTAGGAGCTCAGATAGTACAGCGCCATCTAGCGGTGGTTATTTTAATAGTAACATCGGATTGAAGATTTAAAGACGTAGATTTTTGTGCATTACACTTTAAATTCTGGCTCATAGATGTTGAAAAAACTTTAAATGCACAGAGTTTAAATTAAATTTTGGTGAGCTCGATAATGAAAATTTAGTGGGTTTCAGTGGGAATTTCACCAAATCAGCCAGCTATCGCCAAGTTGGCGTCATATATCCAACTTATTTTTGTCGCCAAATTTTACGATATTTTGCTAAAGCTGGCGATATCTTGCCAAGTTGGTTAAAATTTGGCTGTATTGTGGTAACCTATTGTGGCTGCTACTAGTACTTTTCAACAATTACTCATTTTTGAAGCTCATACCGATTTCTCCATAGAAATCCTAACATGGCCGCGATGAATGAGACGGTCCAACCGGAATTGTGAGGGACACACAGAGACTTGGATTTTATATAAATAGATACATTTTCGTAAATTAAGGAACATCTGTCTTTTTTTACACTGTACAGACAAAGGGCTTAAAATGTTTTGTTGAGTTTCAACAATATTTAAAATACAAACCTTTTTACCTTCTCCCTTGAAAGTAATACTCAGTTTGCCTTCAGATGCGGCTCTTTTGATTGCCTCAAAAGTCTTTTCCATTCCAGGTTCCTTACTATTTGTTGGCCAACCTATAAAGAAAATTGTTTTCGTTTATATTCAAATTTTAAATCTTTAGGATCCTCATATACCGACTTATATTTTGATAGCGTGGCATCTTAAAAAATAATTAAATGAGTTTAGATGCTTTCCAGGTGTCAAATAATTGGCAAAATACCTCATATGCACTTAGTCGTAGAAACTAGCAAAAGCCATGCTTTGTTTAGATTCGCGAAGCATTATTTAAAAAGGTAAATATTTGAAAGTAACAATATTTTTCTATATTATTTTTGCATCTTTATTAAGCAAAAACGTTATTTTATGTTTTGGCGGATTTTAATTTTAGAAATGTAAATTCAGCCAAATAACTGATAATTTCCTCCTAATTTGTTATTTACGATATAAGACTGCTATAAATAAAAATATTTTCAAAGCAAAATTTTACAAAATATTTATATAACGAATTTAACAATTAATTTTATTTGTTTACAATTATTTTGTTGCCACTGTACGAAAAACAAACAAACAAAAAAACCCCCAATCATAATACAATTCTTTTAAAATGCGTAAGTATCGTCTGCGTAAATGATTTAATATAATAAGAATAGATTGTGTATTTGAATTCTTAACACTGAAAAATACTTTTATAATAAAATGTAAATAAATGAATTTTCAAAAATTTTAATTCCTTAAAAATATGCTATAATTTTCATAAAAAAGATATTTTAAAAATTTCATATAAGAAATCGTAACTCCATGATTTATTTTTCTTCTGAAAATATACCTGTTTCATTTTTTATTTGCAAAAATGCGTCCGTAAATGGAAAAACATGTAAAATAAATTAATTAAAATAATAAATTTTTTAACGTTACTCTGTAAAAAAAATAATATTGTGCAAATCTGCATATCATAATTTATTTTTATGTTCAATTTCAAGTCAAAATACTGAATAGTTTTTTTGTAAAGTGTACGACAAAATGTAATTTGTGTAGCCTAGTAGAGGATTCGCTTCGCTCATCCTAATAAGTAGGCATTCCATAGCTCAAACAATAACGTCTAAATTTTTCTATTAAAAACAATATACATATAGTAGCTGGCAAAAGTTTTGAGACAATACGTTTTCTTTCCTAACTTTTTCTGTAAGTAAAATTTCTTAATGATGTTAATTAGTAATTTTTACGCTTTTTAAAGCTCAACAAAATGGAACTTTAGAACAATCGAGACATATGCATGAATTAAAAATAATTCGGAAATTCGCAAAATTATTTCAGCAAAAGTTTTGAGACGATGCAGTTTTTCTAAACTTTTATTAAATTAAGCGTCTTCATGTAACCAAATACAGCAACATTTAATACTTAGTTACATATCCTTTTGCTTTGAGGACAGCGTCACATCGTCTGGGCATGGAAGTAACAAGACTTTCTAAGGTGGACCTAGGGATTTTTGCCCATTCCGATTGAAGATCCTGAAGGAGTTCTGTCTTTGAAGAATGCTTCCGTGTCCCGACTTTGCTTCCGATGTTCAATTAGATTGAAGTCAGGTGACTGAGTCGGCCAGTCCAAAACTTTAATTTTCTTAGCTATAAACCAATTTGTCACCTTTTCGGAGGTGTATTTAGGATCATTATCCTGCTGAAACATCCATCCGCAAGGCATCTGTTTACGAGCATAAGGCAGCATGTGATCTTCTGAAATGTTTTTATAAATATTTTTTTATCTATAATCGTATCAGTGTGTACGACGGGGACGACGCTATCATGATGGAAAGCTCCCCAGACCATTATTGATCCGTTTCCGTGCTTCACTGTTTGACGTTGGTACCGGGGATCTATTGTGGTGCCTTTTGGACGACGAATATAACTTCGGCCATCACTTTCAAACAAATTGAATTTGGATTCATTGCTCGAAAGGACCTTCTTCCAATCTTTAATTGTCCACGTTTCTTGTTCCTTAGTGAATTTCAATCGGAATTTTCTATTCTTTGCCCGGATGAGAGGTTTTTTTGCAGGGACCCACACAATCCAGTGGTTTACAGACGATACCTTATGGTGTCTTACTCATTGTGAGTCCATGTTCGGTGACTATCTCCTTATATATTTCAGTAGCGTTCTTGTTTGTGTGAAGGACCGACTTCCTTTGGATCAACGCGTCTTGACGTTGGGTCGTTCTTTTGGGGCTCCTAATCTTGGAAGACTGCGCACATCTTTACCATCCTTCCACTTCTTTATTGCTTCGAAACAAAGATGAAACTTTTTAGTGTCGAATACATCAGTGTACATGTGTGTATGGGCAGAGTGGGTAGAGGAACAGGCTTTATAAGCGAGCGTGGCAATTTTTGAGTTTTGTTCACTCAAACACCTCGCTGAATATCGTGGGATTTTTTTGCAACATTCTATGAAATTCAAAAGAAAACTGTAAAAATGAGTAACCACCAACGTTTGGATGATGGAATGAGGTGGCAAATCGCGGGGAGACGAAACAGGGCAGTTTCATGTGCAGATTCCTAGAGAATTCAATGTAACGCCCAGCGTCGTGTCCAACTTGAGGAAACTAATGACACTGGATCAATAGAAAGAAATCCTGGACAACGTAGCCCAAAAGCCACAACGGCCAACGAAGATTACTATTTGTCCATTGCAGCGAAGATTAACATGAGCGCAACATCTTCTCAACTGTCTTGTGAAACTTATGCGGCCACAGGCAGTTGAGTTTCAAGAATTAGTGTTGGAAGAAAGCTGCATGACAGAGGGCTGTTCATAATAAGACCTGCTTCTTGCGTCTCGCTCATTTCTGCACACAGGAGAACCCGTTTAGCAGGGTGCAGAGATCATCGACTTTGGATCAGGAATCAATGGGAGTCCATCCTATTCACTGATAAGTCTCTGTTCAGCCTAAAGACAAATTCTCGATCTGGAGAAAACTAAAGATCCGCTATCTGCCTTCCAACTTCCGACAAAAAGACCACTATGGCAATGGAGGTTTGATGATCTGGGCAGGTATCATGTTGGATGGGCGCACACCCCTCCCTCTGTTTGGCAAAGGCTGTGTGACTGGGTGTGAGGTGTAGGTATGATATCTTGGTACCCTATGTTTGCCCTTTCTGCGATGCAGTTGGTTCTGATTTCATCTTAATGAACTACAACGCGACCCCGGATAGAGCTCATCTTGTCGACGAATTTCTGGAAAGTGTTGACATTCGCTTGATGGACTGGCCAGCCAGACCTCCAGGCCTAAACTATATACAGCATGTCTAGGACGCTTTGGGGAGGACAACTGGAATTTGCTTTTCACTTCCTAGAACCACTTAGAGCGTGAAAACAGCCTTACTGGAGAAGTGAGATTAACTGCCACAGAGACCCATAAACTGCCTGATTTCCAGTATGAGTTCACGTAATAGAACTGTGTAACTGTAAGAGAGGACCATACCCCCCTATTAACCTATTTTTTGGTTCAATATTGTAAGCTCTGTTTTGTACCTTCCAACACTGATGATTCTTAAGCTCGATCATGCGTCCAATTTATAACTGTTGAACGTTGGTTTCTCTTGCATTATACCAACTTATGTACAGGCGTGGAAAAAAAAGTAAACACCCCCTACTAACTCCTCAACAAATTATCGTTGAAGAAAGTTACTGGTACCGAACAATTGGAAATAAAGTCTACTTTTAAATGATGTATATAACATTTGCTTAGGGGGGCATCTACATATTAAAAAGAACCATAACTTTGTTTTTTTCAATAGCAGAACACAATTCTGAAAGCATAAATGAACGCTACACCCTTCAATTAGCCTAAAAACAAATTTTTATGCAATTCGTACCATAAGTTTCCGAGAAATTAATTATTTTAAAACGAGAGTATAAAAGATTTGAAATATTTCGTTAAAATTGGGTATTGCTATTGAAAAAAATGATGTTTGGATTCGTTTTAATATGTAGAGGGCCCCCTAAGAAAATTTTATATACATCATTTAAAAGTAGACTTTATAACCAAGGGCTGTATTCAAACTGAAACTCCGTACTCGATTGTTAACCGAGAGAGCCCCCTTCTTGATGAAGGCACCTGTACTACCACTCAAGGAGTTAATGAAGCCTGTTAGATTACAAGACAGCAGAAGAAATTTCAAAATATCTACTCACTTCTATCGTAGACGGCCCCTTAAAACATCATTTTGCCGTTTTTTTAAGCATAATTTGAAAACTACTTCAAAGAAAAATGTGATATTTTGGATTTCCATAAAGCAGGACTTAATAAATCTAAATCCATAAAAAAAAAAAAAAAAAAAAAAAAATTGTAGGTTGCAATTCATAATTTTTTCGAATATTAATTTCATAATTCATAATTCATATAATAAAATTATAAAAATTGCAAATTCAGCGTATTTATGTTTGAGTGTATTAGTATTATTGCTACAAAAAATTAGCACATTAGGAGTATAATTTCAGGTGATATAAATAAAAATATGAAAATGTATTTTAACATTAGAAGCACTAAATTTTGAATGTTTATAATTCAAAAACTTATCATTCAAATGACTTGATATTTTATGTCTAGGCATAGTTTGAACCAAAGATTTGAAATATTTCGTTAAAATTGGGTATTGCTATTAAAAAAAATGATGTTTGGATTCGTTTTAATATGTAGAGGGCCCCTTAAGAAAATTTTATATACACCATTTAAAAGTAGACTTTATTTCCAATCGTTCGGTACCAGTAATTTTCGTCTACGATAATTTGTTAAGGTGTTAGTAGGGGATGTTTACTTTTTTTTCCACGACTGTACATACCTAATTTCATTAAATCTGTCCCATAGGTTTGGAGATAATCGACCAAATCAGAAAATTCTCTTAATTTTGAACATGAGTGTATAAGAATAATCTTACAAGAGTTCTATTACCAGAGTGAAATAAAATGCCACCTCTTGTCAGTTCAAATTTAATAAACTCAAAGACATTAGCAGTAAAAGTAATGATAAAAATCGGTGGCTATGAAATGACTGACTAATTTTAAGTTTTTACAAAACAAATTTGTAAAAGTTACAACTTTTTTTCTGTTTTACAATCGATCGCAGACTTACTTTTTTGACATGGTTTTCATGTCAATTTAAATTAGTCTCTCTTTTAAAATTTTTGTATTTTCAACATGTATATTGTTTCAAAATAACGTTAAAATTTGGCGTTATTGAAATAACTTATTGTTTTGAATGTATTCAGTTCGTAAATTCCTTTTAAATGAAGTGATATCATAACTGCTCTTCATTATACTTACTTTTTGTGACTAAATGTAGCTAGTGAAACACACGAATTTTACTGAATTTTTGGTTTTATCAGGGATGCACCATAATAATAGCACAATATATAAATTGAACGTGTTTAAAAACACATTCTTGAAATAAGAAAACAACAAAACCTCCGAAGTTTTAATTTGAAATGCAAAACAGGAAATCACGTCTAATAGCATAATCTTTATACGTTTGAACAATCGAATTTTCATTCATTTGCTATCGTTGTGCAATTATTACTCATAAATTGCCCATTCTTATGTTTATTCTAAGACACTGAGGTCCATATATAACAGGAAATTTGTTTTCCCATTTCTCGACATGATTTCCAGCGGTCAGCGCGGAAGAATACAGTGAGGATAATTTTAGTTCGCATTCATGGCAATAAAATGTTGTTTATCGCATTCTCTTAAATGATTAGAGAATCATTTATTTGTTTGATAAGTATAGCTTAATTAGAGAAGCATAAATTATGGTAATAGTAAATGAGAACACTAATATCTAACATTAACAACACGAACTGTTTTTTACATTTGCTTTGAAGGCTTCATCCGCCTTGCAAGCTTCTGACCGCCGACTCAGAACTCCTGTTATATATGGAGCTCAGCGTTGTATGAAAACCTTTTAAGATCATTTTTCGAGAATACATCGTGGGTAGAAGGGTATTTTGCTGCTTTGTCGCCAACTTTTTATGCGGTTTTCAGCAAGGTAAACAGTCATTTGCAGTGTACCGTATCATATCTGTTGTATTCCTTCAAATTGTCAGAAGTGATTTATATCCGTCTTCTAATCTGCATACACATTAGACAATGTAACAGTTATATGAATACTCAGTGGTGTTTAACAGGGTTTCGATAATGAAAACAAAGTGAATAACTTTTCAACGGAATTTTTTTAATTGCATATTTTCAGGATTTACATATGATGATAAAAGTAATTAAAATAGGAGTTTCTCAAAATGTTTATCATTTGAGGAGACTACGGAACAAGGTCTCTACTTGGAATTCTACGAGTAAATATCCCCCTTGAGTTGATCTATCAAATCGACTCTACGACATTTCTTATCGCTGTTTTCAGCCCTCTGTGGTTTTTGATCGGTCTCTGTAGTCTTAATTTTAACGTAATCCCATAAGAAGTTGCGTAGGGATAGTCAGAGCAAGCTTATCAACTATTTTTTACCTCCCCACCCAGTCCCTCACGTGAACCTCTCAGCCACCAATCAAAATCACCTTTTGCTGTTTTTGATTACCATGATGATGTCATTTGCAACTACGCTGTATGGGGGGGGGGGGGGGACGTGTACCTCTCCAATGCGATTCAGGAAGTCTCTTGCGATGACAGAATATTTTGATTGTTATGATAAAATATGCTATGCTTTAACAAAATGCTCTGTGAAAATAAACCGAATAAGATGTACCGATATGTGACCGTAATAAACTCGTGTATTACATATAATTTTACTCCATAATTTTGAAACATAATTTAGTATTCCAATTTGGATTATATAAACGAATTCTTTGTCAAATTTGCCGGATAATGATGTTGAACATTACGTATGAAAATACGTATTGGCTTTATTATATTCTGTTCCAAAAAAATATGTTGTTTTTGATTTTTCATTGTAATTTGATAATTTATAAAGAATAACAAGAACTTTCCAATGGATAAATATTGCTCTTAATAAAATTCAAGAAAAGTATATTATTTAAATGTATTACTCACCAGAAGATTTAGAATTATCAAGTATTGAACCTCTAATTTCAAGCAGCAAAACTCCGTCAAAAATACCCTGAAACAACAAATGGTTCATTAAGTTTTTAATCAAACAATTTCACAAACCTAACTTACTGAAACGAAATCTTGATGATTTTTAAGTTTTTGAGTAACTATGAAATAGTTTTCATTCCGGGTAGTATGTTTCTAGGAAATTATTTATTAGGATGAACCAACATAATCTATAACATCACTAAAATATCTAAACTGATCACTAAAATATCTAAAAATCAGCCAGCGAAGTTAGCTCACTTATTTATTTGCAGTCATTCGTCTATGAGTGAATGTTTGCGTCAAGTCAACGTCAAAACAGATGAATTAATGCTTTTGTATCTTTGCATATAAATGGATTATAACCCGGAAATGAACATAGGTTATGTTTCATTTATTTGATTCAAATATTTTCTTAATAATTCAAAATTTCATTATTTTTATAAAAAATCAATTGACATTTTTCCACTAAAATGTAACCAGTTTTTTTAAATCTCGTAGCCAAAAAATGAAAATCCCGAATAATAATTTCGCCCTAACAATTAATCTACAATTGAAAGATTTTCACGCGAAAAAATGAAATGAAATATCAACTATAGAATGGGCGTAAAGTGGCTGTCAAATCAGAAACGCCTCAAAGAGTTTACACTGTTAAGCACTGAGCTCTTTATAAAATACATTCTACAAAATCTATATAGTATCTACATTTTACAAAATCTATATATCTACATTTTACAAAATCTAGCTACCCATCTCTTTATACTTATATATTTATTAATTATGTGTCCCATTTGCAGGGCTACATAAAATGAACTTGATGGCCGAATGTGGTTTGCGGGCCGCGAGTATCACTGCACTAAAATAGTATGTACACAAATAAGCTTGTGAAGTTTTTTTTTTTTTTTTTGTATGTTTTTACTGAATATGATATACGTATCCAATGAAAAGTTTCCATCGCCCACAGATTAAAAAAAAAAAAAAATACAATAATAATAATAATTGCACTTTTAATACATTTTTGAATTGTAAAATATACATATGAATTTTGTCATTTGAATTTAGTAATAAAATAAATGATCAAATAAGGACGTTAGTTTTAAAACTCGCCTTATCCAGAAAACCAAGTTTTAGGAAATCCCGAAAAACCCCTCATTGCGTCCATTTTTTTTCAATGAAAACCAAGATTTTACAATACCAGAAATACAAGATGAAACTAGATTTTTTACAGATTGTAATACTTTTGGGGGACAAGCTTACCAATAGAATATAAATAGATTGACAGAGAAAACACGATTTTTTAAAATTTAGGATAAGGTGAATTTTGAAACTCATGTCCTCAAATGAACACTTATATAGCTAAAAAGTAAGATCCCAATCTTGAAAAGTTACATCGTTAATAGTTTTATTGAAATGAATCGGTGATTGTTAAAAGGAACCAATTCCATTTTATAACGTTTTTTACTTTCTTGTATCTATAATAGAAGAAAGTACTGATATCGAATTTTTTTTCGACTTCCGGTTTTGGACGAATTTATGCGTTTTAGGGCGTCAGAGATCCCGGAAAACATGTTTTTACAAAATGTCTGTCTGCCCTTTTTCCGCCATCGAAAAATGTATGAAGTTATGCACAGAATTAAAACCAGATTTCATATAATGGTTTTGGCTATCGCCAGCAGTTCCCAGTTAATTTTAAGGGTGTTCGCCGGAAGGGGGCGCTGTAATAGCGATTTTTGTACTATTTTCATTATTTTATCATCGGAAAGAGTATGCACATAATTGGTCCAAACTTCTTATATATTTTTTACTATGAATGGTCAGGTTCCAGTGGGAATTGGATATATTAGCTGCATTGAAAACGGGCGCTGTCATAGCAATTTTTGTGCAATTTTTTCGATTTTTCGTTGTTCTGTTGCACATCGGCTGCTCGCGCAGAAACATGCACTTCACATGCAGCAAGTCCAGCAATTCTCAAGCAGATCATGCACAAGCGAATAACGAAAAATATCGATTTTATTAAATTTCGTGATCGAGATTAACTCAGTATAAAATACACAAAGCATTCACTACCTAAAAGATGATTAAAACATTTCAAAAGATGTTAAAATGTTTTAATCGTCTTTTAGGTAGTGAATCATTTGTGTAATTTTATATTGTATTATTAAGATGAATTTTAGCATTCTGAGCTAGTTTCTTTTACGAGATTAACTCGTTTTTACTCCGATTAATAAAATGAAGCAGAAATTTAAGATGAAAATCAAAGTTGATGTAGTATTAACATTGAAGTATTAACATATGTAACAACTTTTTGAAATATTAACGCGTATGAGATAGAAGGAAGTTTTGGGATTGGCACATCCAACTGCTAGTTCATGTTTATTGAATCGTTTCGTGAAGAAAGGAACTACGGTACTATGTATATTTGAGAGGAAGGAATTTAAAAGACGTTAAAAAACATCGAATTCATCTTAAAATGAGAAATGTCAAAACATGGACTTGGTTTTTTTCAACAATTACCGATTCAAATAGTAAACCGAAATTTTATAAACATAAATGGAATTTAATACGGAAATTCTTGAAGGTTTAATAAATAAAAGGACTAAAGTTAAAATATGGACTTAGTTCCTTTCAACAATTACATTATTCAAATAATAAAGAGAAATTTTATAAACATAAATAAAATTTAATATGAAAATTCTTGAAGGTTTTATAAATAAAATGACGAAAGTTAAAATATGGACTCAGTTCTTTTCAACAATTACCGATTCAAATAATAAATAGAAAAATTTGATAAACATAAAGAAAATTTAATATGGAAATACTTGAAGGTTTTATAAGTAAAATGACCAAAGTTAAATTTTCTTCTACTCTCGTTACATATTCTGTGGTGTTTTTGTTTAGGCAAAAAGTATATAGATGGCAGCCCCACAAGTTTTCATACGATCTTATGCAAGTGAACTACTTTTTATGTTGATGTAAAAAGTCATCGAATATTTTGTTTATGTTTGTGCTCGTGATTTGTTATGTTCTGACAATAAATGTTTAAAAATGTTTATTCTAGTAATGCTATCTCATATATCGTTTGCTGTTATTTTAATATTTAATTATTAAAACAGAATATATTCAATAAAAGTAAAAAGTAAAAATATGTGGTTGTAGGTTAAACGCCATTAAAATGGTAATGTAATGTTATCATAATTTCTATAGAAATGTCCACATAGTTAAAAATTTCTCCTGGGAAGTTCTAGGGAAGTTATAAAATTATAACTCGGTTACGGCCTTAATGAGCAACCCAAACATAAGCGGTTGAGTAAACAGGTAAACCTCCCCTTCTTACATTAATTTTATCGATTGCAGGTAAACAATTAATAATAAGGATCGTATAAGTTCCTAGTTGAGAGGGAAAGGTAATTAAATTTAATTGCAGAAAATAAAACTAAAATTAACAATTTCTTTAATTACTAAATTAAATTAATCCAAAGCGTTGTGTTTCTTTTGACGATTCTCAACTTTTTGAAATAAAAAGACTGAACTAGAATTTAAAGTTATCAAAATCTAGGAGGTTAAGTTTTAACGACAGCCTGAAATCTGCATATCGATGAGGGATATTAATAAATAACATACCTCTCAAACTCGATGCAAAAATTAATTAAGTAAACTACATAGACATAAATAATATGGAGATAGTTATTAACATTCAACAAATAATTTATTTACATTATTCACATACATTAATTAAGAAAGAGTACAAATATTATGATAATAAAGCAATTAATTTAATAAGTTTTGTTTTCTATAAATTTTCACAATAGACATATTAATTTAAGTAAATTTTCTGCTGACTGTAGACAGACCCTATTGTATTTTTTTAAATATTTCATCATACACACATAAGATATATAAGAGGCTACATTTTAATTCCATAGCTTGATTCCATCATCTTTTATAAACTCTATCAGATCATCACACGGTCTTTACAAATTAGGTTTTTGAGATAGTATATTTTGTGCACTGCACCTTTTATCTAATTTAGTAGACATTCTATTATCAAAATATTATAAAAAATTCCATTTTTTCAAGTGTCAATGACGACAAAAATTTTCTTAAGAGAGTATACAATCTCTTAATAAGGTATAATATCACAAGTCTTATAACCTGCTAACTAGACATAATAATTCATAATGATACACGAGATGAATTTTTTTTTTTCTAGAAGTGGTATGGAATTGCGGGTCTATAGGGAACCCCTTTTTCGGCCCGCTCCGTCATTGGATTCGGGGAGGCCTCGGTTCGCGCCCCTTTGTGACCTGAACTTGACCTTGCTGCATTTCTATTGGTCATTTGTGCACATTGAACATTACTTAGGATTGGATATTGAGTTTCCTCCGCATCCTCAGCCCTGCGTCCCTCCTCTGCTGTACACAAACTTTATTTACGGCTGACTTCACCCCTTGAGGCGAGGTGGCATTTTTATGAAACCACTTAATTTTAATTCCCAAATGCCACAATGTCAGAAGAATTTTAAAAAAAATCAGTTTACTATATATATGCAAAATATAGCTTTTTCTTATTTACAAATAAATGGGTTTTCAAATTCTGGTGTCATTCATTAATTTGAATACTTTAGCAATGGAATTGCTTTGTTCCTGAAAGGGTATACTAATATATATGTATATACTACTAGGGTCATAACTAAGTGTTCTCCGTAAATGTCATCTATTGTTCCACTGAGTTTTACTGGCATCCCTGTAATAAATTCAGGTCGTAAACATGTCTCCTTGTGTGGTCCAGGCCCACCCGTACCTGAAGTTCCCATATGTGGGGAATACAAGATATACACTTTATATACATTTTACATAATACCTACATATTCTTGAAAACAAGACTTCATTAATATACATTATTTTTATTTAATCAAGTTTGCATTTTTGCTGGAAACTTGAGATGTGATGTAAACACACCAGCAATTTGAAAGAAATTTTTCTTAAAATTGGTGGACGAGAGAAATTTTTTAACGGCATTTTATTTTTAACTAACTAAAATTTATAGGAAACACGCAAATGTATACTGAGAAAGTGAAAATTCGCTAAAATGTGTTGAACAGTGATATTCATTGATCATATTTCGCAAAAATCATTACAATAATTATTAATTTATCGTATAACTTCTTTATGATTTATGCAAATCAGCGTATTTAAAAATGTTCGCACATGATTAATATAAATAATTAATTATAAACTTACTCTCAGTTCACTTATCCTGATAACTGAAACTTTCGTGGCTGCTATGAGTTTGTCGTAAAAATGTTCTAAGACTTCTCTGTACGATTGGCTTCCTTTGACGAGAGGGAATTCTGTAAAATAAGCAATATGATGTGTTAAAAGGTACAAAGGTTTGAATTTGAGCACTCTGGTATGTTCTATCTGCTGGGCAGATCTGGGCTCCTATAACGAACCATTAAACAACTACCCTGACATATAAGATTAGAATAATTAAAGGTGAAAAAGGTGGGCAGCTAATTAAAACATAAATAAGAGAGAACTCGCGTAAGGAGAGGGGGAGACTCAACATCTAAAATTACCCCAATTACCGGCCAAGTGAATTAGATAAGCTACTCCTAATTACTCAACCTGGAATATTCATAGTGTTTAATATCAAATCAAATAATTCATAACATAATAAATGTGATCGTTGAAAGGATCCTGGTTAACTCCTGAGATAATGAACTTCCAATTATTCCGAAATAAGGCGGGAGGCATTTGCCTCAACACTACCCCAATGCGCTGTGAATATTTTTGAAAGAGGAATTAACTTTCAGACCACGTAAATAACTATTAAAAATATAAAATTTAAATCTTGATAATCCTGAAATGATAATTAAATAAATAAACAAGACTCATGGTTGCAAGAAATTACTCCAAAATTAACAATTAACAAATTTATTTACAATTATATTTACAACTTAAAAGATGTGTCATACGACACGCTTGCTCTAAGCAAAAGATCAAATTAGTTATTTGAATTCTATAATTACTCTTGAATTTCTTATCAATAAAATAAATTCGACACATGGTTACCAATTCGAGCATACACTGAAACTACTTAAATAATACATATAAAAGTTAAAAAGCTGCGAACAAAAATATATAAAATGCAAATACCTTCTGACATCATTTGGACAGTAGTACTCAACTCTTTATGGAATCAGGCAAAGATGCTTATGCACAGAATTAGTCTCTTAATAAAAATCGATCACACCACACACAATAACATTATACTGGAGACTGTATTGATACTCAAGCTCTCACGAGCTAAACGAAGTGGTCATGCTAAATCCACTAGCTGACCCGATGATCTTTGGATCTATAACAATCCCGATTTTACGGCTCATGACATGTGAGCCTGTGATGCCGCTACTCTCAACTGAGAGTATAATGGGACTTCTACATCGGAGAAAAATTAAGACTATACTGCGACTTGCTAGTCTGAGAGAGTACTGCGACTTCTTAATTCTGAGAGTCAATTGCGTCTTCTTAACTACATAACCTTATGTAATACCTTTTTCCGTACAATAGGAGTAGGGGCTTCTGCCCCCTTCGTTCAATCAGAGATCGGAACACCCAACCCCCTTAAAACGGCATACCCTCAACACTGTCCATTCGCTATTGCTTTTCTGAGAGCATGGGCGCTGTTACATAGGGTAACTCCCTCCTAAGGTGTCCCAAAATGATGTAACAACATGTGATCACTAAGTGTGAGGTCCAATTTTATTGCCTGTTATAAATATACTTATAAATCCACTTTTGGCATTAACTGTCAGGCCATTGTTCCCTGGCCGCCGGACTGGCGACCATCGAGCGACACCCCGGCGATTGCTAGTATAGATATAAGCCACCTGTTACTCTTTAACTTGTAAACAACTCCATTTACAATACATATATATACATATCCATAAGAAAATTACTAATAATACATTTAATATACAATTTTAAAACATGAAAATAACAGTAATAATAATTCCGAATTTCAATAACTAAAAACTTAGGTACATATTTATGAAAAGATCATTCAACTGCTGCAACACGTTACGTGTCCCCAGCACTATCTTTCTTTCTGTTTATAAAAACTAGGGGGCTCGGCCACCTACGAGCTACGCTCGCCAACCCCCGTTCAGACACCTCAGTCTCTAAAAGCACGCTAATTTGAACGGCTTTAAAAAGATTTTGGAAGATTGAATTATAATTTAAAAAACACTGGCTATCGCTCTATAAACGGGTTTCTATTCATTTCTCTTTGATTGGGGAATTTTAAGGAGACATCAGCTGCTGTTAAAAGATACAATGGCTTTTTTCGTCTTTGATTAAATGAAATCAGTTAAACATTTCAAAATAAGCTAATATAAAATGAATTAAGTAAACAGAGTCTTTGACTGCCGGTATTTTTTAACAAAGCGAAAAGAAAGTTCTTTTAAATAAGACATTTAAATGTATCGTTTTTAATCTGACGTAGTTTTCACCAAACTTTTCTTTCTCTTTTTAATATTCACGTGAAAATACTTTTGTTAGAAATGAAATATTATTTGCGCTGTCCTAACAAAAATAGTTGAAAAGTTCATCTCAAAATATCAAATAAATATCTCGCGCAATTTTTAAATTTAAACTGTTTTGAAATATTATTTTTTGTTCATTTTATGTAATAAGTGTAATGTGACGTAAATGTGACGTAATTTTTCCTATTTAAGACGTCTAACGCATGTTAAGGAATTTATTATTTTACAATATCCTTTCTCTTTTAAAATTCACGTATAAATATAGTTTTTATCAAGTAATTTTCAATAAGTTCCTGCTTTTTATACGTAATTATTTAATTCTAATTTGAAAGTTTTTTTCTGTTTATAATAGTCACGTGTAAATAAATTTTTAATTTGAAGCAAACATTATTGTTTGCGCTGTTTATACAGTTGGCAACAGTTTAAATTAATACCATTTTCTAAAATAAGTAAAAAATATCTCTCGAAATGCTGAAAATTTGAATTAAAAATACAAATAAAACCTCAAAAAATGAGTGAAATTAAAAAAATGAACGCAGTGCGCACACCGGGAAATTTTAACGTATAAAATGATCTAAAAATAAATTAATTTCCATGTATAGATTTTGCTCCTATAAAACTTTTTTAATAGAACGATTTTGTACAACTTTAGCATTAAATATCTCTTAAAATAATTCTTCGATTTGAAAACTGTCTGCATCAGCGTGTTTATCAAACATTTCTCTATAATACCGCCGATTTTCATATTTTTGTATGCAATATTTTTCTTAATATTAACGGAGAAAGACCTCCGGTCACAAAAAATTCAAAACCGGCGGCAGCGGCGGTGGCGGTGACAGCGTAATTTACCTTTTTTTAGAATAGAGAGATACGATTATGGTGCATTTATCATAATATTTAGGACAAGAAATTAAAATGAGTTTAATACTTAAAAACTAGCTCAACCTAAAGATTTGTAAATGAGAAAAACAGCAGTCTTTGAAGATATTTTTCCTTTTAAACATATAATTTTATTTTATCTTTAGGATTATTATGCATTTTGTATAGTTAAAAAAAAAATAATAAAAGTTAAAAGACCGAATGGAATATTACTTATATCCTTTATTAGGAATTTAACATTACTGAATATTAGCAAAGAAATCGTAATTTTGATGTAGGAATTTGAATTAATAAAAGAGATTAGTCTGCATTTTTTGAGTCGTATCTGAAATAATTAAATAAAGGAATACTATTCCATTTAACTGAACTTTGTTAATTTTCGGCACTTGAACTTACTACTCTAAGATCTAAAATGAGTAATAAAATTTCAGAACCTGCCAGAAATTCTTTTAGTAATAACATAACAGGCTACAGTCTATAGGCTACTTTCATATTTTTCAAAAGCAATAAATACAAATTAAAATATTTCTTAGTACGTTAAATAAGTTTCCATTTTCCTTTGTTCTCTTTATTTTACAATTAAATAACTACATTAAAACACATTTTTATTTTATTTTATAGAGACTAAGTAATTTATTAAATATTTTGAAAATTCTGCATTACTGGACCAGCAGTGGATGGTCCACTGTACCATATATTGAAGTTCAATACATTCTCATAAAAGTATGATTTAAAGTTTTCTGTTAAGCAAATTAGCTTTAAAATTAAATAAAAAAGTATATTACCTTTGCAAAAAATCTGTTTTATGTTATTTATCGATACCCTTTATTTACTAAATAAAGAAAAATATGATGATGATAAATTTACTTTTAGAAGCTCAAAACAACTAGTCAGGATAAACTGATTCATTCTGAGCTAACCAGCACATGCATGTGCTCCTAAGGCTATAAATAATATATCCAGTGTTGTTATTAACTAGCCTAAAAGAAAATCTTTAAAAACTTAAAAATAAATAAAATATTAGGGGGTGGTTCACTGTGTCCCTAGGTCCTCTGTATCCCGCTCTCCTCTAAATGATGCGAAGCATATTAGTCGGAAAATGTGGTAAATATTTTAAATAAAAAAAATTTCAATCTGGTAACACGGCTTCTATTAGTTGTGCATTGGAAAAGCTATTCAAAGAATCAGCAAAATAAAATATGAAATTATATATTTGGTACTTACATCGATCAGGAAATGTATTGATGAAATACGATGTCTCACGAAATAAAAACTTACTTTCTATTTTAATTGAGAATTTTTTCTTCTGATTTTTCTTAAAGCAAGATGATACATCAAAAGCTGACCATTCTTTAGGTTTTGTTCGGTAATTATAGATGGAAAAATGCTCTAGTAAAATCAGCTGAAATATCAAAATGAAAATATAAAAAATTAAAAAATGCATGTTTACAAAATAAATAAATCATTTAAAATAAAGAGGTATCTTAAGGAATTTAACTTAAATTTTGAATTTTTTTAGAAACCATTATTGGCGAGCATCTGTACCTTAAAAGTAACAGTCATGCCAAATTTCTAGTTTCTAGTCCTATCAGTATAAAAAAAATAAATGAATCGAATTTTCGAACGTTTTATTTCTCCTGCACCCTTTAAATTTTTGATTTTTTAAAAACTGTTCTGTGCATGCAGTTTTGTCCTAAAAGTAGGAAACTTGTCAAATTTTAACTTTCTATCCTTAACAATTTATTAGAAATCACTATTTAGAATGTTTTTAGAACGCTTTTTGGTTTTAAGTTAACGTTAGTAGTTTGGTTTTAAGAATGCTTTTAAGTTTACAAAATTAAAAGTATTTATCCAAACGGCTAAATTTAGATTTACTGAAATTTAACGAATAACCGTATTTACTCGTACATAATGTGGAGTTTTTCCTCCGAAAATTTTATAGCTAAAAAGGAGTTTTGTGTATTATGCATGGATCGTTTTTGTCAACTATATCAAATCATGAATGCTTTCATTAAGTCATTGAATGCTTTACGTACATATTATGATGAAATGGTACGTCAAAGTTCGCAAATGAAGTGCGTTCGTACCACAGTTTTATAAATATTCTGATCTTGGTGCAATAGCTGTTGCACTCTTATGCAAAAATGCATGAATACAAAATTTATTACGATTATACATATTAAATTCAGTAATACGGAAATAATAGGACTCCATCTTAAATAGGACGTAATCACCATGCCAACCTAGAATCATTGTCTATCATGGGATATCATTGAATTAATTACGTATGATTTAATTTAATAGAATGAAGAAAACTTTTATTAATATCTTTTTAAGTTTTGATTCGATTTTCATAAAATGTGAAATGATTCGACAAAATTCTGAAATGATTATATATATTAAATTTCAAACCATTCGGTTGGGTAGTTTTTGCGCTGTTATTTTCAGACAAGAGGGACAGACAGACGGGCGGGCCAGACGACGACTATAGGTGTTTGTATTTATATAATTACGAACGCACCTAAAAAGCGAAGTAACTAACCGCACTTGCAGATGCTGTACTTTTTTAATTGGCGAGCAAATACACAGTAATTATTCACTTCTGCATTAAATGCCAAAAACAATAATTTTCTCTTATGTTAATTTATCATAACCGAAAAGAAAGGCCAAAACTTACTAAATAGAAATGCATTTCATTCTTATTATACATTAAAATTCATATTCATTTGTTCATTCGCAATAACATACAATAATTCATAAACCCATTTAAAATTATCTACATTTATCCGTTTGATAATCATGTTTGGGGATTTTTCGCGTTTTATTCATGCACATCTGAAATCAAATTGCTGTCTGACACTGTGATTTTCATTCGTAAATACATAACTTTACCTTAAAAAAAAAAAAAAAAAAAAAAAAAAAAAAGATTTTAAAACATTACTTTTAAACTAAAGATAAGTTGTTTGAAATTCTCATTATGACTGTGTGCAGTTTTAAATTCAGAGAATTGTCTTAGAAAATGACAATTTTAGGAAAATAAAGCGGATTGATTTTCGAGATAGGTCTTATATTACGAGTACGAAGTAAAAAATCTTGCTTGATCACAAAAATGCTTATTTTTGTGATCGTTTCTATTTAAGGCCTACCCTCAAATCGCTACTTTTGCGATGAACATCGATTTTTTTTAATTCTTTTAAATTAAAGTTCATACATTTAGGATTCCAAAAGTGTCTTACTTTCAGCGATAATTAGAAGCAAAGTTATAGCTCAAAATATAAAACGGAAATGAACTTTTTTTGCTATATTCAAATCTTAGTTTACGTTTTCAGGAAAACTGCGCTTTTCATTGTTTACGTTTATGAGAAACCTCATTTCTTAAAAAAGTTTTTAAGGTATCGAAATAAAATTTTGTCACAAGGTTCTGCTCATCTATTGGTATGTTATGAAGCAAAATACTACCTTGTAAGTATGTATATATTCATTTAAGAGCTTTTTATTAAAAAATATACATTAAAAAAATCATGTTTTGTATGCAAAATTTGGTGTATCTTAGTAAATTTAAGAGGTTGCAACTTTTGCTTCATAACACTGGTAAGTGGTTTGCTAATATATTGTTAAAAAAAATGTGAAATATATTGAATAGACTTCGTTACAGAAGGTTTGGCATAAAATCAATTCTTTACTAAAATTTGACTAAATATTACCTAAATTTGAAAAGTTAATTAAAATTCTATTAAAAATTTATTTGAATTCTTGGTTTTATTCCCTGTTTTAACTAAAAACAGATGTGCTTAGTAAAAATTTCGCATTTTTCAAAAAAAGTGCCCCGAAGGTAGGTATATAAGTTAAAGGGAAACATGCTAAGATATTCGGTCTTACCCCAAGAGAAAGAGAATCGTAAAGCAAATCGTAAAAATTAACATGAAAATGCTAGCAACGATTTCACAGTGGGAAATAAATCCTTATTATATATGATACATACAATAATATAAAAAGTTTCAGTAACTTTAAATGCATTTATAATTAAGAATTTTGACAACTAGCAAAAATTAAAGAAAATAGACGGTCAAGTGCGAGTACTATTCACGTTCAGAGAGTTCCGTACAATAAATATATGGATTATTAATTGTACTATTAAAAAATCATTGCTAAAAGAATAATAAAACTTTGTAAAAACAATACAACGAAGGGTTGGGTATAGTTGTAAATACTGGAAAAGTATGAATGGGTATACCATAAAAGTTCAAAAGAGATATGAAGCCTAAATAATATCAAATATTGCTACACCCTATAACTCCTTTTTTAATCTTATACTAGTCTCTTTTTTCCTGAACTTAATTTGGTACGTACTGACAATAAAATTAGAGCATATTTAAACTTCATTTGACATTTCATAAAATTATATTCAGCGTAGTAATAATCTTTTCTTTTCACAGTGTAGCTAAAACAAAACCCTCGTTCAAAGTTTAAACTTGGCATTATGCTAAGCGCGTTTCGAAAGGAGATCGCAAAGTTGCAACGCCGCCTTGTTCCGTGCCGTGTTTTCCCAGATAGGTTTTTAATTAATTTTTAATGACGCGGGAGGCATATTGAGAGGTCCACTCAATGCAAACTAGTATCGAATCCCATAGTATTTATGTAAATAATTTTAATTAAATTAGTCTGTTTTTAATAATTTTACATTTATTGCTTTTATAGTGCTATTGGGCATTGCATTACACAAATATATCATTAAAATTTGTTATCTAGGCTCTAAAAGCCGATGGTATATAGAGTACGCAGCACCTGTCATTATGTACGTCCAAACCGTCCGCGCCTTTTTAAGGGTTAATATCTCGGCTAATTACAGTCGATTTTTTTTCAAAAATCATTATCAACAATGCTTTTATACTTCTGCTACGATACGTACCCAGTGCTTCTCAACATCTTTGCTGAATGCCCACAAATCGAAATTTGTATGTAACGGAAAGATGTGCTTTTCTCAAAAATTATGCGACCTAGGATAATCTCTATAATTTTCCTGCAAGTTTAAATTAAGGTCTACTACCTCTATTTTTTTCATAATTTTAGTTTCAGTAGTGTCGGAAGTAGATGGGGGGGGGGGGGACATATTTTTGCGCTACATTTTCGACGATATCTCTAAAAATATAATATTTAAAATTAAAAGAAATGTATTTTTGAGTTCAGCGTTACGAAAGCTTTCACAGGATACCCACACCATATACAAATAAAAGATTTTTTTGGAAATAACTTAAATAGCCCCTCTACATTTTTCCTAAATATATTTGTGAATGTTTAATAATCTGTAAATATGTGTGTCTATACTTTTTACTTCCTCCAATTTGAACTTTCCATGTTCTATAGTTTACAGATAAAATAGCTCATGAGTATGACATAAAATGTCATAGTGTATGTCATGTATGTCATAAGATATGACAGACAGACACAGGAGTGATCTTATAATGGCTCCGTTTTTTACTTTTTAAGTACGGAACCCTAAAATAGAATAAAATAAACTTCCCAACACACACACTATTCAAATGCCAGTATGGGGTTCGTTATAGCTACTTCTTTTTACAATATTTTATTTAACTTATCTTGTTTTTTGCATGTAAAAATGGGAATATGCAATCGATTTTTCACCCACTTCCTGATAGGCTAAAATTATGAAAGTTATGTTTACAGGTGTGTTTCCATTGGCAACACAACATTTTAATATTTTTAGAACTTATTTATAAATTAATAACTCAATTTTAATGCATTTTTCCGTTAGTCGGTTGCATCGCCAAATATTCTTTACTGTTATAATCGCATACGAGTTACGACAGCAATGGATTCATTTAAGCGCCAAACTACGTTTACCAAAATGTGCCAACAGGCTGTGAAACTACAACAACGAAATATTTTAAACACTAAAAAGCAAAATATAATAAAAAAGAACGAAAAATCATGCATCCAGCATAGATTATGAAAAACTTTCCAACACATTCAGAATACCATACTAAAACTTCACGGTTTATTAAAGATATCTAAATAAGCAATTTGAAAAATGTTTAACGCATTTTAAAACCCAATTTCTGCAATTACTATCAATAGTCGGAAAACTATCTGAATTGTTTTGATCAGCCCTGTATATTATTTACAGATTTGTATTTATACTACATAGTATGCTAAAAATTAGTTCAATGAAACGCATGGTACAGTTAAAAATTCAAATTCAGCAATTTCCGTCAATAAACGGAAATATACTTGATATCTTTTGTGTAACCTTGTATATGTCTATAGAATTTGTACCCGCCAAGTAATATGGAAAAAATAATTCAATTATAAAAACGTGTACCATAACCGAAAACGCACTTCCAGCAATTATTCTTCATAAGCAGCACTGTAGCCAAATACTTTTGTGTGTCCCTGTAAATGATCGATAAATTGTATGCAAACCAGGTTATACAGTAAGTGCCTTGTCGTAGACTTCAGTGATCTATATAAATTTCAATATGTTTAAAATAGTGTAATATCATTGAAATACACCACAAACCATTTTTTCCCATATGCCGTAATGTAACGGAATTCTTTTGAGTGTCCCTGTAAATGAACAGTAAATGCTACACACTCCATTTTCAATATCAAACATGCATAGTAAACCCTAATAATATATGCCAATTTTATGGCTATCTGACTATATATATGTGGGTTAGAGCACGGACAGACAGAGAGACAAACAGAGAGATAGACCGAATTCATAGACACATTTCAAGTATGTTAGAAGGTGTAAAAAAGAGTGTAATATATATTTTTTAAATAAGCTTTAACCAATTGATAGTTTCATATTAATTAAACAGAAACCTAATTTGCAGAACAAATTAAAAAAAACAAAATTTATTTCCTAAATTGTTTAAGCCCGAGAAGGGGCAGATATTAAGATATTTCATTCAATTCGTTCTACATTTAATGTTAAATTTTTGTAACAAATAAGCTAAACCAATTGAACATTAAAAAATAAAAATGAAATTCATACAACATAATGCTTTAAACACCTATATACTTAGATTCCGTTCAAATGAAATCGAAATAAATCTTAGACTTTTACTAAAGTTTTGTATTTTGCATGTACCTTATCATATTATGTACAATCGTCATAAACATAATGCAAAATCTGCAGTGCAAATATTTACAACTTGAAAATGGAAAAAGTCTAAGATTTATTTCAATTTCATTTGAACGGAATCTAAGTATATAGGTGTTTAAAGCATTATGTTGTATGAAATTCATTTTTATTTTTTAATGTTCAATCGGTTTAGCTTATTTGTTACAAAAATTTAACATTAAATGTAGAACGAATTGAATGAAATATCTTAATATCTGCCCCTTCTCGGGCTTAAACAATTTAGGAAATAAATTTTGTTTTTTTTTAATTTGTTCTGCAAATTAGGTTTTTGTTTAATATGTCAAGTTTTTTAATAACTACTGCATTCAGACAAACACATTTCAAAATTAATGGAGGGTATCATCATCCGGCTTTGATTTGTGCGATATCGCATCACAATTTGTGATGCAATTTACCTATGTATAATTCAAAATGTTTCACCAGTGTAGTAATGCAGGTTGTTGTAGTTTGGTCAAAAAATTACAATCTGAACTTTAAAAATCTGCTTGAAAATGTCATTTTTTTCCCACTATGACGTCATATTCATCTTCTTTTTAATTCTTAAAAAAAAAAAACCCCTTCCAGTTTCATGTTTCACGTGAAAATCATTCAACTAAAAATAGGCAAATTATTAATACGGCTTTTGAATTATTTACAACAATGAAGGAAAAATGTTAAATTTTATTAGAAAATGTCCGTTGATTCTCAATGAAAAAAGCGAAATTTGGAATTATTAAGAAAAATATTTGAATAATGTAAATAAAAATTAGCCCATGTTACTCTCTAGATTATAATCCAAATATATGCAAAGGCATTTTATGATCCATTTTGATCCTGACGTCTGGCAAATGTTTTTACACTTTGAATTTATAATATTATTAGAATTAGCGAAAAATTAAAAATGAGTGGCATCAGGGACAAAAAGGTGGGAAGAAAAAATGAAAAAGTTATCATCTCCATAAGCTTTTCTATGTTAAATTAACATTGAGAAGTGACACTGGAAATAAATAAGTATTGCGCTGCCGCGCAATACTTAAATTAAAGCTATAATTATGCGTTGAGAAATCAATTCAGAAATCCTAAAAAGATATTTTAAATGCTTTATTTATTTTTAACACTTTCCAACAAAGTTGAAAAGTGTTTATGACTTCAGTTTGTCTGGCCGTCTGTCCACGCTCTAACTCTCGTAAATATGCTCGGGTCGTTCTGAAATTTTTGGATGTTAGTGACCTCTACCATAGCATGCTCTCTATTTCAAATGAAGTTTGTAGCCTGTTTAGTTCATTTACATGGACTTTCAAAAGTTTTCCGTTACATTACGACCAATGGGAAAAAATCGTTTCAAATGCTTTTTAATGGTGTTACACTCTTCCAAACATAGTAAAATTGATATTCGTTTATGAAGTCCACTAAAATATGCATTCTGTTGAATATGCGGTGCAAAGAATAGTTATTGTTCATTTACAGGACCACACAAAAGAATTCCGTTCATAATGGTATAGAGGAAATTGTTTGCGGTGTATTTGAAAAGATTTCAGCTACTATATTGTATCCGAATTACTGCATATTAGTAATGATTGCTCGAAATGCATTTCTAATTATGATATGCGCTTTTTTAGGGTTTCGTTCATCTGACGAAACCCTATTCGTCTCGTTCTTCTGTCTGTCTGTCACAGAGCCCGTTCTCAGAAACTATACATATTGGAGACTTGAAATTTTGCATACTTATATACACTACACATCATACGATAAATCATAAAATTTTGAAAAAGTCGTACATTTAACCCTTTGGGCTCCCACATGTGTATTTTAAACAATTCTTTCAAAGTGAGTCCCTAATTAGGTGTGAGGCGTCAAATTTGGCATACTTATAGCTGGACACCTCACATCAAACGACAAATCATAAATTTTTGAAAAAGTCGTACACTTAACCCTTTCGGCTCTCACATGCGTATTTTAAGCAATTCTTTCTAACTGAGCCCCTTATTAAATTGGAGATTTCAAATTTTGCATACTTATAGCAGAACACCTGAGGCCAGGCGACATATCATAAAATCTTGAAAAAGTCTTACGTTTAACCCTTTCAGCTACCACATATGTATTTTAAGCAATTCTTTCTAAGAGAGACCTTAATTAAGCTGGAGACATGAATTTTTGCATACGTATAACTGACTACCTCAGACCACGCGGCAAATCATAAAATTTTCAAAAAGTCTTATAATTATTTACTACTCCGGGCTCTAACTTGTGCATTTTAAGCAATTTTTCTAACCTCCGCTCTTTTCACCTGGGGAGCCCTTTCTCAACTTTTGCCGACACCCCTCTGACCATTCTTTCATATTATGCACCATAGCCTTACATGTTTAAGTTCCACTTTTTACGCCAGGGGCGCATACTTATCTCGGGTGCTATCGGCCCAATCCCCTCGACTAATATATCTACGGATAGTATATAAAACGGAGTTTCGTTCGGATAGAGGTTTGTTTAGAATAGAGTGCGCCCCTGGTTGCGAAATGTGCAACTAACAGATTTTTCAAAAGGATGAAGTGATTTGAAAGGAATACTAAACGAAACCCTCTGTGCGATCTGAGATCACACTTACCTACTCTTTCACTATATATATGCATACTATAAAGTGCGTATAAATGCTATAGTTCATATATAGAGCTACAGAAATGAATTCGTAAAGGTTACTGAGTATGAGCATAAATTACTTAAAGGTGGGTTTTAAAGGAGTTATGCATTTTTACGCTGAACTGAATTTAGTGTACTAAGAAATATTTGTAGAATATAGATAAAATGATATACAGGGCGACGCAAAGAGTTTGATACATGGCCGTCTATGGGTGATAATCTCTGGAAATGTAATTTCAGTAGTTTTAAGCGTGTTTTAGTTTGAATTAAATTTTAGCTAAATAGTGGCATGTAATAAAGATACTAGGTAAACTACAGGGCTATACAAAAGTATTCAAGTATGTTTCCATCTATTAGTATAAATTGCTAAAAGATGAATTTCAACCTGTTATGCATTTTCTTGCTAAACTAAATTTTCCCATTATATAGTATATATATGAACATACAGATCGAATACAGGGCTGTTCAAAAGTATTGGAATACATATTTGGCTATGGGCGGTAACTACTGAAATCAGATTTTTAAATGTTTACTTAGTTATCTTATTTACCATATTTCCCTAAGTAACGGAGTTTCGTTAAAGCTTTCAGGGAGTGTTGGAAAGTGTTTCATAATCTATGCTGTACGCATCATTTTTCTTACGTGTTTTTTTTTTTTAATAAACGGCGCAAAAATTATACATTTCTTAACAAATTAACTAGTTCGCGCTTTTTATCATGCGTAAAAAAAAGCGGTGCAATTTTCCACAATCGAGTTTGGTGCACACGCCAAAGTAACCTACTGTTACGAAATTGTTTGGGAAAAAACACGAATTGCTAGATTAGGCAGGATTTTCAAGATAAAGATTGTATGCTTATATAAGAGTGCTTTTTTAAGAACCTTTTTTTTTTAAAACTTTTATATTAATTCTTGCATACAGGGTATTTCAACTATTACCCGCTAGAGGGCTGCTGAAATTGAGTGAAAACTTGACCTATACGGACTTACATTTTACGGAATGAAATTATAAGATGATTACAGAAAATATCCTACCTTGAACTGTTGAGAATCTTCATTCATCTCATAAGTATGCATGTCTATATGAGAAATCTGAGTGTAGGGTTGTATCGAAGCTTTAACTATGTCTTCGTTGGGATAAATCTAAAAGATATAATGTTGATTTCATTAGAATACCTGCAGAAAAACTGTATATTTACTACATAAAAGTATTCAAAAATAGAGAAATTCAAGAAAAATTGGAATCGCTCACATACGAAGTGCTATCAGAAAGTTCCCGGACTGCTATTACTGCGACTGTCTCTATAAAAGCGGAGGCAAAAGTAGGTCAAGGTAACTTTCCCCAAACCCTCTCCTACTCATTCGCTGCTTGACTTAAAGGTGTGAGCACGCAATTTGTTTCTACATACATACACAATGGTACTACAATCCATGTAGGATTTCGACCTCCTTCAATATACCTCGCGAGACCTTCCGATCTCTGGCCTTTAATTTATAATTTGGTTTTGTGTTAGATCTTTCTCTACCTCTTCTATCCATCTCTTCCTGGGTCTACCAATACTACTTTTCCCTATTAATTTACCATTACATATCTTCTTTGTGCTTCTCCCGACCCTCATTCTGATTAGATGGCCCAACCATTTCATTCTTAAAGGTATATATAAATATTTTACAGACATACAAACAATAAATACAATAAACCCAACTGGAGTGAAAAATTAGCCAGAGCCAGGAATCGAACCCGGGACCACAGTATACAAGACTGCTGCTCTAACCACTGAGCTACTCCGGCCGATGCCTGAGTCTGCAATTTCTCACTAATAAACCATGTTGGGAAGTCACCAGCCATCTATACGACAGCCTTGGATAACCGGACAACGATGAATAGATTTTACTATTACATCGATCTACGATAATTATAATAAAACACTCATGCTACAATATATATTAAAACACACATACGTGTGTTGTGTGTATTATGTGTGTATGTGTATTTTAATATATATTGTAGTATGAGTGTTTTATTACATTTCATTCTTCTTATTTTAATAGTATTTATTATATCTTTCTCGTTATATAACTGTTCAATCTCCAGTATACATTCATCTTTGTCCTGATACGCCATGTATTGCCTTCCTTAATAAGCCCAAAAACTTGTCTTAGGATCTTCCTTTCCCCAGTACAATTCATCTTTGTCCTGATACGCCATGTATTGCCTTCCTTAATAAGCCCAAAAACTTGTCTTAGGATCTTCCTTTCCCAAGTAATAAGTAACTTTTCATTCTTTTGTGTAGTGGTCCAGGTCTCACTACCATAAATTACTATTGGTATTATCGCAGTTTTATAAATTTTAAGTTTAGTTGTTAGGGATATTAGAGATGATTTTAGAATGTTTCGAAGAGAAAAATAGCATCTATTTCCTGCTGTAAGTCGCGATTTAATCTCTTCTTCAACCATATTATCAGAGGTGATCATAGATCCTAAATATTTAAATTCTGTTACTTCATTAAATTGTAATTCATTATTTATTGTTAACGTTGCTGTTGCCTGTGATTTCATTCGGTCCATTTTCATGTATTTTGTTTTTTTCTTTATTAACATCGAGGCCTAGTTTATTCCCTTCAGTTTCTAGTTTATCGTATATTTTAGTCAAGACCTTCTTATGTCTAGCAATTATATCAACATCATCTGCAAATGCAAGGATTTGTTGGAAGCGATTCATAATAGTACCTCCCTTGTAGTTGTAGATGCTTCTAATTATTTTCTGCAGGCATAAATTAAAATGAAATGTCGAGATAAGCAATTTGTTTCTACGATTTTTTTTTTACTTTCTTATTTTGAACAGTTTGCAATTTAGCAATGGACAGCAGACCTGTGTATGCAAAAAATTTTTTGTGAAGCTGAGTAAATCTGCAATCGAAACTCTTGAAATGCTTCGTACGACTTTTGGAGATGAAGCTTTAAATGGGACAACGGCTTTTGAATGGCACCCGCGTTTCAAGGCGTCTCGCCATTCATTTGAAGATGATAAGCACTTCAGAGCGACCAAGCACCAGCAAAACGGATGAAAATGTGGAATAATTTAGAAAACTCATACGAGAAGATCGTCGGCTATCTATCCAAGAACTTGTAGACAAAGTTGGAATCGGTTGTGGAGTTTGCCAAGAGATTTTGACAGAGAATTTGAATATGCGGCGCATTGCTGCAGAGTTTGTTCTAAGACTCCTGGCAAACAGTCCTTAAAGACAACGTAGTTTTTAGCTCATAACAACATGTCTGTTGTTCACCACCACCCTATTCACCGGATGTAGCTCCCTGTGATTTTGAATTATTCTTGAACTGAAAGACGACGTTTTTCAACTGTGTCCGACATTCAAGGAGTATCGCAGGCGGTCCTAGACAGCTTTCGAGAGAATGACTTCAGGGGCCCTACCACAAGCGAATCGAGTTTCTTCCGAAGCGAGAAGAACCCGAGGTCGAATCCGAAAATTTTTTCCGATACACAGATTAAGTGCTACCACGAAGAGCTCGGCAATACCTCACGGATTCTAGATTCCTTTTCAAGTAGGCATCGGAAAAAACTAGATTGACCACTTCAGTTACGAGACAATTCTCACTGACCTTCCCTCTTTTTCTCCCGTTTGAAAAGAAAACAAATGTTTAATTTTGCTTTCTGTGTTTATTAAAAATGCCATCTACACACACCTAATTAAGATATTTTCATAATCTTTTTTTTTAACGAATGTGAAATATACAGATTTTTAGCTGTTAAAAGCTCAAAATCATACGACCGGTAGATCTTTAGAAAATGATAAATAAAAATGAAATTAGCTTTTTTTGACTAAGCGGGAGCTTTTCTTTAAAAATTAATAAAAAATTAACAAATTACTCTAGCGATATTTAATAACTATCATAAGAAAGGCCTTATTCTAAACTTTAAAATGATATGAAAATAAATTTTTTGTGAGTTTTTGTTAAGTAAATATTAGCATAAATACCCAAAAATTTCAAGAAATTCTGCTTAAATACAAAATAAACGGGAAAATATTTAAGCTTTGAAACTCATTTTAAACACTAATAATAAATGTACTTTGAAAATATTGCATGCAGTTTTTGGTAGATTTATATTGATGCAGTATGGAGTCTGTGTTTGTAATAAAAATTCAACGCAAAATTAAAAAAAATAAATTCTAATGTGAATTAAAAAAATAATAATTGCAGTACATATTAAAATATAGTTTAACAAAATATCGTGTGTAAGTTTATTAATTTCCTTTAAATAAACAGTGTGTTATGCTAAGAAAACTCTAATTATACAATAGTTCTCGCATAAAAAAATTAGCAGAGAAAACATGCTGCGCTTACTAGAAAATAATTGATTAGATATTTTTGCTAAAACTTCTTTATAGTAAATATAACATTTCTGAAAATATCGACCCATGTGTGCACTATTATTGTTTACTCAAATAAATCAAATATTCAAAATTTCCAAATATTTATTTATATAGATTATTAAATGTTGTATCAGTTTTAAGATTTGTTATTTGTTGCTTAAATAACAAAATACTTTAGTAAATAGATAGAGAATTTCTTTTTAGAACAAGATAAAAATATTAAATTTAAAATTTTTGCGCAAAAAAAGAAGTAAATATCTTTGGAAAGTATTGCAGGATTTTGAATACTTTAAGATACTACATTTTTTATACTTCATATTTCATTGTATATAAAATAAATTGTAAAGTTTCTAATAACATAAAAAAGCAACTTATTTCATAGTAACTTTACAGTAAATTTAGAAAAGATAAAAAATATATTATTTGAAGATGATGTGAATCAGTCTTCTTAGATTTTTATTTTTTTGTCTCCGTCTTTAATTTCTATATAAAACTAATCTTTCAAAATATAAGTTAAATATTACTCAATCTACACACACGCACACACACACAAAAAAGAGGACTCTCTGGCGATCCTAATATTAAGCTTTATTTAATATCGAAACTCCCTTTTTTTTTTTTTTTTTTTTCGTTAATTTGAGCAATAATTATTTTATATTCCGAAAAAATAGTTTTATAATCAAAAGCAGAAAAAAAATGAAAAGTGAAGAAGACTGATCCCATCATCTTCAAACAATATATTATATAGTTTTTTTATTTTGTTTGAAAGTTTTCGAAATTTATTGTAAAAAAGTTACGAGGAAATACATTGTTTTTTGATGACCTTAGAAACGCTACAATTTATTTAAATTCCATAATAAAATATGCCGTTCAAAAACATGCAAAACTTTCCTAAGATTTTTTCTTTCCGAAAACCTTTTGATTGAATATTTTGATTTTGTACTAATCGGAAATTCTCATTGGATGTTATTAAAAGATTTTATATATTTATATATAGATAGATATATTATACAACAAGTCATTAAAATTGATACAGCAAGCATTTAATAATAATTAAAAAAAAAGAAAAGGAAAATCTTTTGGAAATTTTGGATAATTATTTTGTTTGAGTAAACAACGATAGAGCGTACATGGGCTTAAATATTAGCATAAATGTTATATTTAGTATACAGAAGTTTTAGTAAAAGTATATGGTCAATTATTTTTGGGGCATATGCAGCGCTTGGTCACACTGCTAATTATTTTTGCAGGAACTATGATATAATTAGCTTTCTTGGTATTGCGCGTTGTTTATTTAAAGCAGATTAATAAGATTGTGCGTGATGATTTGTTAGACTATGTTTTAATAAGCATTTCAATTACTTTTTTTCAAATTAATATTAGTTTTTGTTATTTTAAGTTAACATTTCATTTTAAAAAGATAGCGTATCACAAAGAAAAATCAATCTAAATCTACAAAAAATTGTTTGCAGTATTTGCAAAAAAAAAAAAAAAAAAAAAAAAAAAAAAAAAAAAAAAAAAAACGCTTATTATTAGTGCTAAAAATTAGTTTCAAAACTTATAATATTTTCCCAGTTATTTTATATTTAAGTAGAATTTCTTGAAATTTTGGTGTAATTATACCCATATTTGCTTAAGAAGAACTTATAAAACTTTTCTTTTTATACCATTTAAAAATATAGAATAAGATCTTTCTTATGATACTAATTAAATATTTGTAGGTTAACATGTTAATTTTTTATTAATTTTCAAAGAAAAACCCTTGCTTGGTTAAAAAAACAAATTTCATTTTTATTTTCCATTTTATAAATAACTATCCGTCATATCACTTTGAGATTTTGACAACTGAAAATCTGAACATTTCACTCTCGTTTTTAAAAAAAAGATTATGAAAATATCTTAATTAGGCGTGTGTCGATGGTATTTTTACTAAACAGAGAAAACAATATCAACCGCTTTAAAATCTCTCCCCAAAGACGCACTTCCGACAATATATGCTTTTCTCACTCCCTTCAATGGGGTCGGAAGTTTTCGTGGAGATCTCGATGACAGTAATCCGATGGAAGACGTTCTCGATTGTGTCGTGGTAGCATTTATTTCAGGGTCATCGGAATGCAACGTCACATCGGGAAATGCAGAAGATTTTACGAGAAAGGGGAGAATTCGATCTGTCGTGGTAGGCCTCCAGGAGTGCTTTCGAGAACTGGATAACGCGTTGGGATCGGTGTATACTTTCATAATGTGACTATTTTGAAGAAGATGGCAGCCAAAATTAGGTAAGTTCAAACAAAACTCATCTTTCCATCAAGTCCGGGAACTTTTTCAATAGCACCTCGTATATAGTCAGCTATTTTAAAAAAATAAACAAGATTAAAAAGCCATTCATTAAAAAATATGTTACTAGAAAAAAATGTATTTAAAAATTTTGATTTTCATAACAAAATAACGATAGTAAGTTTATTTACCGCTATACACATTTTATTCCTTTTTGCACTTACCAGTTATAGTTTTTATAGAAACAAATCATAATTAAATTAAAAATTAATTAAAAAATGATCTTTACAGAATTGTTTTATAAAATATCTCTAGAAAGAACAAATAGAAATAAATCAGTTTATATTTCTTGTCATTTGCCTTAATGTTTTTGCAAATATGGTTGTCTATAAACTCTTGGGACGAAATGCATAAACTGATTTATTTCTGCAGTTCGTCCCAAAAGTTTATAAACAACCATTTTTTGGATTTACGAGCCAACTAAGCGAGTAAAAAAGACGAAATAAATTATGAAAATATATAATGATGAAATAAAAATAATAAAATACTCAAACAACTTTTAGCAGTCATAGATTTAATATAAAAAATTTAAAAAAAAAAAATGCTGTCCCAAAAATATATAGACAATCGGTGTTAAAAGCTAATTTAAGTATTGATATCCAAAATTTGCATATCCCAAGGTCATGTACTTGTAACGCAATAGTTTCCTGAGATACAGTGCGTGTAAAGCTTTAAGGACAGCCAAAAATATTATTTTTTTTTGCTAAATTTGAAATCCGATGAAAAAAAGTTTACTATAATGTGTAGCATAAAGTTGAAAAGCTAATAAAAAAGTCAACAAAATTCATCTGGAAGTATTTTATTACGAAAATAAAGTAATTTTACAAAAAAAACATTATTTCTTACTGTGTAAAAACTTTAAGGACAGCAAAATAAAAAACAATACAGCAATGAAGAAGCAAATACTTAATATATTGTGCACCCACCGTTGCGTCTAATGACTTCAAACATTCTACCTTTCATGGACATTATTAATTTTTGGAAGAGTTCGGGGCTGGTTTTGTACCATTCATCTGCAATCGGAGATCTGAGCTCTGAAGTCGAGTAAAAATATCTTCCATTTTTATAAACTCGTCTTGCTAGATGTCCCCATAAGTTCTCCATAGGGTTTAGATCAGGACTTCTGGGTGACCATTGCAAAACCTCAATATTTTTCTTCTTGAGCCAGAGTTTTGTCTCACGGCTTGTGTAGATAGGCGAATTGTCTTGCTGATAAATCCATTTTCCTATTGCCAGAAGTGTTGCAACAGGTGAAAGATGGTCAGAAAGAGTTTTTAGATATGCTTTGAATTAACATTTTCTGGAAGAAATGAAAGTAACCCCACGCCGTTGAACGAAAATCAACCTCATGTCATAATCGATGCTTATCCTAAGTGACGTTTTGAGAAAATTTCTTTTCCTTTTCTCAAATAATGCCAATAATATTTCCAACCATGAGGACCATCTAAGTTCCATTTCTTTTCATCGAATAAAATAACCTGCAGCCATTTGTCGTCCCAAGTCATCACTTGTCAAGCAAACTGTAAACGCTGAGTTTTGTGGCTAGTCAGTAAAGGGGTTTACACAATTTTGCCGTGCATTGGAAATTTCCAGATCGATTGATTGTATTGCAAATTGTTTTCTTGCACACTTTGGAACTAATCGTTAGTAAAAAATTTTTACATGAGTATTTTCCAGTTGATGCTAACTTTAAAACTCTCCTTTAATCTCTGGATTACAAGGCTTTTTGGTTTGCTTTCAGCCGTTTTTTTCCCCATGCTTGTCTTTTAACCTTAAAAAAACGGTTTTAGATTTTCCTATGTTTTTTGTAATAGACCTACAACTCATTCCTGACAAAGCAAAAGGTTCAACTGCACCTTTTGCATATTCAGTCAGTTTACTTGCTTTTAGCCCCATTATTATACAATTAACAAAACTCTTAATAGAAAATGTCAGAAAAGGCAGTATACAGAAGAGTTTTTAATGGACAATTGAATAATAATTAAAGATCGGCCGAAAATTCGGTTTCCTTTTTGTTTTCATCCCAAAATCTGAGTTTCGTTGAAATTGCGGCGAAAATGCGGCTGGGCCGAAACTCGACAGAAACTACAGTATTCAAAAAATCTCGTTTCTTCCTACAGAAATTTTCATCATTACTCAGCTTTATTGGCTCAAATGAGACGATTTTTTGCTATGAACATCGCTGTTTATAATTATCAGTCATGAATGTCTCAAGAAGTGAATGCAAATATAAAGCAAGCAATGCATATATAGCTAAACTTTTTCACGTGCTCATTAAAAGCTGCAGACATAACAGCAATAGAAAATTTTCAGTTTGAAATCGCAGAAATGTTTCGAATACTCTTTGAGAAAGTTCTAGTATAACAGATGACCATTTACAGAAATCATTATAAAAGATAAATCGATGTGTGAATACATAAAACTAAAATATTTTTTAATTAAATGAAATTCGTATAATTAGAAAATCTTTCTGTATGGTTGATGAGTTACGTTTCATTTTATACGAAAAAAAATGTTTTGGGTCTAAGGCACAGACAGTCTATTTGGGCCACACGTATAATTAATTAAAATTATGCATATTTAATAAATACACATAATTATTTAATAATTATGCATAATTAATAAATTCGTACAATTAATTAATAATTATGTATATTTATGCATATATTAATTACTTTAACACATACAATTTAATTTAAAAAAATTTTTTGGGACATTTTCTTTTTTGTTTTCGGCCGAAAATAGGACGATGACCGAAATTCGGTTTCGATTTCTGTTTCACCCTTAAAAACCTGTTTCGGTCGATTCTTAATAATAATTATGTATAGCATTTCTATAAAAAAATACTGGTGTCCTTAAAGTTTTTACACAGTCAAAAAAGCGTTTTTTTGCATAATTATCATTTTTTTGCAATAAAAAGGACACAGATTTTGTTCACTTTTATGTTAGTATTTTCACTTTATGATCAACATTAAATTACCATTTCACTTGTCGCATTTTAAATTTATCAAAATTTTTACAATTTTTTGCTGTCCTTAAAGTTTTTACACGCACTTTAAAATCGAATCTATCCTTCCGTTTCGACTGATTGCAAAGATGCCTCGCAATGTGCATGTTTCCAAAAAGGAAATTTTGGAAATCTCTCGTTTAAAGGCTCGTGGATGGAAAGTTGTGGACATTTCAAGAAAAAATGGACGCAGCAGGGTTGGTATTTACCGAATTTAGTCGAAAGATGACAATCTGGAACAAAATCCCGTTCTAGAACGACAAATAAAACATCTAAATGATAAGACAGAGAAAATTTGACATTAATTTCAGTCCAGAACCTGTGTGTACGGTCAGTGTCTATAGAAGTAAATGTTCCAGTACCAATTTACACGGTCCATAGACGGCTGCTGGCAAGTACATTTCTCGATTTTTGAAAATGCGTCATTCGCCAAAGTTTTCAAAACGAAATAAAGACACTCGTGTTCAGTGGACCCGAAATCACAGGAATTGGTTAGATGAATGGTTGAGTGTTCTTGTCAGTGAAGAAAAGAAATTCAATTTTGATGGCCCCGATGGTTGGTGGACATATTACTCGCACGATATTCACAAGAAACCACGAACGTTTTTTAGTAGACAACAAGGAGGGGGCTCACTCATGGTGTGGGCAGCATTTTATTATAATGAAACAACCCATATTACTTTTTTGAAAGGTTATCAATGTTACGAAGATTACCAGAAAAGGCTTGAAGTACAGTTACTTCCATTTGGAAAGTTGCTAGGGAGGACAAAAATGGATACCAGCAAGACCATTGCTCCATTCTCGTATGCAACTCCGCAGTGCAGTAGTTTAGACAAAACCAAGTAACTGTTATGGACTGGCCAGCCAGTATTGACTTGAACCCAATGGAGAACCTCTGGGGAAGATTAGCTAGAGACGTATATACTAAAAGGCGTCTATTTACAACGATTCAAGATCTAAAGCTGCAATTTGAACGAAGTTGATTTTCGTTAAAGTCATAACTTTTTCAAACTCTTGCTTTGAGTATGCCTGATCGAGTTTTTGAAGTGATTAGAGCAAACGGCTTAAAAATTTGCATGTTAAAGGAAAAAAAATGAGTTGCCTATAAACTTTTGGGACAGTCAAATTTAAGTTTAAATTTTTCTAACAAAGTCTACGATTGTGTAATATTATTTGTGTATAGTATTATTAATATCTTGCTATTATTTATAATTATAAATTGTTTTGAAATTGTTACTCCTCTTTTTGAGTTGAAAAATTTAAAAGAAAACCGTTGTCTCTTTTGTGACGCACTGTATTTCATTGTCATTTGCTTTAATGTTTTTGCAAATAGCTTCTGCATTTTTAATGGCGAGTTATAATAGAAATAAATCAGTTTATATTTCATTGTCATTTGCCTTATGTTTTTGCTCTGCAATTTTTTGATGACAAGATATAATATTTTCTAAAATTTAAAGGTTACACAGAAAGATATATAGAAAAGCGAACTCATTTGTATTCTTTTGCATATTCGTATGGTAATAGTAAATGTTATCAAAAGACATATTTCTTCAGTATTTATCATTTAATGTGATAAATACACTGCTTAAAACAATTAAGGGATATTACGATTTTCGATATAAACTTCGGTCCTATTACTATGTGCATTTCCTTCAAGACTAATCACATTTACAAAACGTAAACAAGTTGGAAATTGCTCGTCAAACGTGGCAAATGAGGTGCGTTCGTACTATAACTAGTTTTATAATTATTTTTTGCACCCCATATTGTACTGAATGTATACTTTTTTGCACTTCATAAAGCGCATAGTCTGATACATCATTAAAATGCACTTCCAATAATTTTTTCCCATTCCCCGTAATGTAACGGAACACTTTTGACTGTCCCTGTAATTAAACTATACATCCGATTTTCCTAAAATTTGAAATAGCTCAACAAAACTTTGCAACAATTATATCTTTAAAATTTCAGACCATTCGGAAGGCTGTAATATCATTAAAATGCACTTGCAATAATTTTTCCCATTCCCCTTAATGTAACGGAACACTTTCGACTGTCCCTGTAATTAAACTATACATCCGATTTTCCTAAAATTTGAAATAGCTCAACAAAACTTTGCAACAATTATATCTTTAAAATTTCAGACCATTCGGAAGGCTGTAATATCATTAAAATGCACTTGCAATAATTTTTCCCATTGGCCGTAATGTAAAGAAAAACTTTTGACTGTCCCTGTAATTAAACTATACATCCGATTTTCCTAAAATTTGAAATGGCTCAACAAAATTTTGCAACAGATATATCTTTAAAATTTCAGATCATTCGGAAGGCTCTAATATCATTAAAATGCACTTGCAATAATTTTTCCCATTGGCCGTAATGTAAAGAAAAACTTTTGACTGTCCCTGTAATTAAACTATACATCCGATTTTCCTAAAATTTGAAATGGCTCGACAAAATTTTGCAACAGTTATATCTTTAAAATTTCAGATCATTCGGAAGGCTCTAATATCATTAAAATGCACTTGCAATAATTTTTCCCATTGGCCGTAATGTAAAGAAAAAATTTTGACTGTCCCTGTAATTAAACTATACATCCGATTTTCCTAAAATTTGAATTGGCTCGACAAACTTTTGCAACAGTTATATCTTTAAAATTTCAGATCATTCGGAAGGCTCTAATATCATTAAAATGCACTTGCAATAATTTTTCCCATTGGCCGTAATGTAAAGAAAAACTTTTGACTGTCCCTGTAATTAAACTATACATCCGATTTTCCTAAAATTTGAAATGGCTCGACAAAATTTTGCAACAGTTATCTCTCTATTCTAAAAAAAAGTAACTACCGCTGTCACCGCCGCCGCCGCCGCCGGTTTTGAATTTTTTGTGACCGGAGGTCTTTCTTCTTTAATATTAAGAAAAATAATGCATACAAAAATATGAAAATCGGTAGTATTATACAAAAATGTTTGATAAACACGCTGATACAGACAGTTTTCAGATCGAAGAATTATTTTAAGAGATATTTAATGCTAAAGTTGGACAAAATCGTTCCACTAAAAAAGTTTTATAGGAGCAAAAACTGTTCATAGGAATTTAATCATTTTTAGATCATTTTATGCGTTAGAATTTGCCGGAGTGCAGATTGCATTAATTTTTTTATTTTTACTAATTTTTTGAGGTTTTATTTCTATTTTAAATTCAGATTTTCAGCATTTCTAGAGATATTTTTAACAGATTTTAGAAAGTGATATTAATTTAAACTGTTGCCAACGGTATAAACAGCGGAAACAATAATGTTTGCTTCAAAAAAAAATATATATATATTTATACGCGTAAATAAATTAAAAAATTATTTACACGTGACTATTATAAACAGAAAAAAACATTTGGAATTAGAATTAAATAATTATGTACAAAAAGCAGGAACTTATTAAAAATTACGTCATAAAAACTATAATTACACGTGAATTTTAAGAGAGAAAGGAACTTGTAAAACAATAAATTTATTAACATGCGTTAGAAGTCTTAAATAGGAGAAATTTCGTCATATTTACGTCACATTACAGTTATTACATAAAATGAGCACAAAATAATATTGCAAAACGGTTTAAATTTAGAAATTGCGCTAGACATTTATTTGATATTTTAAGAGGATACTTTTCAACTATTTTTGTTAGGAAAGCGCAAATAATATTTAATTTCTAACACAAGTATTTTCATGTGAATATTAAAAAGAGAAAGAATAGTTTGGTCAAAATTACGTCAGATTAAAAACGATTAATTTAAAATGTCTCATTTAAAAGAACTGTCTTTTCACTTTGTTAAAATATACCAGGAGACAAAGACTGTTTACTTAATTCCTTTTATATTAGCTTATTTTGAAATGTTATTACACGTGTCTACGTCATCAAGTTATTTTTATTTCGATGTTTTATTTGTATTTTAATTAATGTTGTACTAATTTATTTGTTTTTTCGTTATTTAAAATAAAAATTGTCAATTTGTATAATTTGGCGAGTGGTTTGGCGATTTATATAATTTGGCGAAATTGGTCGACGGGATAATCAAGTAGTACCGCAACGGATTTGGCGTTAAAATTCCCCAATCAAAGAGAAATGAATAGAAATCCGTTTATAGAGAGATCGCCACTGTTTTTTAAATTATAATTCAATCTTTCGAAATCTTTTTAAAGCCGATCAAATTAGCGTGCATTTAGAGTCTACGGTGTCTGGACGGGGGTTGGCGAGCGTAGCTCGTAGGGGGCCGAGCCCCCTAGTATCTTTAAAATTTCAGATCATTCGGAAGGCTCTAATATCATTAAAATGCACTTGCAATAATTTTTCCCATTGGCCGTAATGTAAAGAAAAACTTTTGACTATCCCTGTAATTAAACTATACATCCGATTTTCCTAAAATTTGAAATGGCTCGACAAAATTTTGCAACAGTTATATCTTTAAAATTTCAGATCATTCGGAAGGCTCTAATATCATTAAAATGCACTTGCAATAATTTTTCCCATTGGCCGTAATGTAAAGAAAAACTTTTGACTGTCCCTGTAATTAAACTATACATCCGATTTTCATAAAATTTGAAATGGCTCGACAAAATTTTGCAACAATCATATATTTGAAATTTCAGACCATTCGGTTGGGTAGTTTTTGCTCTGTTACATGCGGACAGACGGACGGACAGACGGACGGACGGACTGAACGACGACTATAGGTGCTACGTATTTATATAATTACGAACGCACCTTAAAAGATTAAACGTTCCTAATTTTTCGTGGCCTTCAGTGTTGCATCGAATAGTTTATAACGTGTTGTGTCATAATAATAACTGATGTATATAATATACAGTGGAACCCGGTTAAGATGCTCACGGTTAATACGCGATCCCGCTTAATACGCGGATTTTTTCCGTTCCCTTGAACATCGCCGGTAAGACTAATGAAAAAATATCCCGTTTAAGACGCGAACGGTTATTACGCGATCCCGCCTAAAACGCGATAGATTTTCGGTCCTTTGTGGCAAAAAATCACGTTTAAGACGCGAATTCCTCCTCTTTTCTCCATTGTTTTCAATTTAGCGGATTTTTTCATTCAGATAAAAAACACTATTTCTGCATATTAATATTTACTTTATTTAATAACAGATTAATTAAAGCGAACATTACTAATCGAAAATAGTGGTAGATATTGGAATTAAAAAACCCCTCTATATTAGCAACACTGCAATTCTTCTTTGATCTCGTGTCCTAACATTCTTTGTCTCTCGCTTCGTATATTTTTACTTGTAGTAGAGATAGATACATAGAGGAATTCACGATATTCAGATGCGTCAGAAAATTACTATGATTAAGGTTGATTATACCTGTTGTTAGCGAGTTTTTAAATGTACTTTATATCATAACTATGTTTTATAATGTATGTTATAGAAAAAAGAAAAAGAAACTCCACGATTAAACAAATACGACTGCGGTTGTTTAATTCTTCTTTAATGATTTCTTTACTTTTGCTATGTTAACAATATTTCTTACACAAAAATTAATAAGGATAGTTTTTTCTTGCATAAAAAGAAGAACAAATTATATTGATACTCATTATTACAAGTAATAAATATGATTTTAACAACAGGATTGTGCTTCAAAATTTAATATTTTTATTCTTTTTGTTAAAAAAAAAAAAAAAAAAAAAAAAAAAAAAAAAAAAAAAAAAATAGACTAGCAGAAAAATTATTTTTGCTATTTTATCTTTGGTTGTCACATATTAACAACAATTGTTTAATCCATATTTATTTTCAGTTATTTTTCCAGTCGGTCCTATAAAAAGATACAATGAGTAAAGTTGTACAGAATTAAATTTAAATCTAATTATACGTGTAAGGAACAATTTTCGACCATAAACATATAAATGAAAGCTCTAAAGTTCATTTAGACGATTAGACGTGTAAATAAACCCAGTTCCTGCAACATTATCCAAATCACGTTTAATACGCGATCCCGCTTAATACGCGACTTTATTCCACTCCCTTGAAACGCGTCTTAACCGGGCTCGACTGTATATAGTAAGATGCATACAGTAAAATCTATATAATATACTGTATATAATATAAAAAGTAATGTACAATCAACCCCCCTTCCTCCGAAAAGAACACTTCCTACATTTTAATTACCAAAATCTTCCGGAAAAAATCATAAATGGCCAATTGGTTTTTAATTATGCCTGCTTTCAATTTATGTTAAAAAAATAAGCTTAAGCGGCAGTCTTCATATTGAAATTATAACAAACTCTGAAATTTTCAAAACGAGCACCTAATTTTGACATCACATTTAGCTTTTTTGGTAAATTTTACATTAGGATTATCTACCGAAATCATTTTGTCTAGTAGTTAAAGAATTATGAAGTTTTAAAGTTTGGAGCTCCTAATCCTAAATTCATTTGTAATTATTGCAAAACAGATTGCGACGCGAGTAGTTTTTTAAGCATAATTCGAAATCTATTTGGAGGGATGAGCTCTAATTTTGGGTTTGCATATTTGAAGTTTTCAGAAATCGATTTCTGTTAAAAAAAATCATAGGTTACATTTGGTAATTTTTTTTAAAAATTTCTTTCTAAAAAATATATTTATATATTCAAATTAATTTTGGAAAAAACTATAAATTGCAACATATAGATTTTTTTAAACCGAAATCGATCTGCAGTAGCTTCAAATATGTGAAACTAAAATTATATGTCATTGCATAAGTATTTTTTGAGTTATTCTTAAAAAACTACTGCATTGCCATCTATGTTGCAACGATTACGTATGAATTTAGCATTAGTAGTTCCAAACTTTAAATCTCAATAATTCCTAAAATATTTGGCCAAATCACTTGCCTTTTTATATTCTTTCTAAGTTAAAATTACCAAAAAAGTGAAAAGTGTTGCTCCAATAGGTGTGTGTAGTATAAATTTCCGTGTTTGGTAGAATTTCAATATAAAGACTATGTACAAAATAAGCTTAACGATCTTAAGCTTATTTTGTACATAAATCGAAAAATACATACTTTTTAGTCAAATGTTTATTTCAGTTTTCTCCGGGACAATTTGAAGATTAAAGTGTCTGAGGTGTTCTCTTTTTATGGCCAACGGTACAAATTAATGAAATAAACTATGCTATCCATATACAGATGCTAAAACGGGTACAAATGTGGGGAACAAAAATGTTCCTACAGGACAATTTTAGGTGCGTTCGTAATTATATAAATACGTAGCACCTATAGTCGTCGCCTGATCTATCCGTCTGTCTGTCCTTCTATCCGCGTATAACAGTGCAAAAACCACCCAACTAAATGGTTTGAAATGTAATATATATGATCGTTGCAGAATTTTGTCGAGTTATTTCAAATTTTATGAAAATCGAATCAAAACTTAAAAAGATATTAATAAATGTTTTTTTCATTCTATTAAACCCTATCATGCGCAATTAATTCAAAGATATCCCATGATAGGTAATGATTCTAGGTTGCCATGGTGATTGCGTCATGTTTAAGATGGAGTCCTATTATTTCCGTATTACTGAATTTCATATATATAATTGTAATAAATTTTGTATTCATGCCTTTTTGCATAAGAGTGCAACAGCTATTGCACCAAGATCTGAATATTTATTAAACTAGTTATAGTACGAACGCATCTCATTTGCCATGTTTAATGTACAATTTCCGACTTGTTTACTCTAATATATCCACCCCAAAGTGGCGATTTGCGATAAAAGTTGGAGGAGTATATCTTGACACATGTTAATTACGTAAAAAAATTCGTTACAATCGAAAGTGTTGCAGTTCGTAGTAAATACTTTAATATCTCTACCCCAAAGTGGCGATTGCCGATAAAATTGGGAGGAGTATATCTTGGCACATGTTAACTACGTAAAAAAAATCGTTACAATCGAAAGTGTTGCAGTTCGTGACTGTTCCTTGTAAATACTTTAATATCTCTACTCAAAGTGGCGATTGCCGATAAAATTTGGAGGAGTATATCTTGGCACATGTTAACTACGTAAAAAAAATCGTTACAATCGAAAGTGTTGCAGTTCGTGACTGTTCCTTGTAAATACTTTAATATCTCTACCCCAAAGTGGCGATTGCCGATAAAATTTGGAGGAGTATATCTTGGCACATGTTAACTACGTAATAAAATCGTTACAATCGAAAGTGTGGCAGTTCGTGAGTGTTCCTTGTAAATACCCTAATATCTCTCCCCCCCCCCCCCCCCGCTTTCCCAAAAGTGGCGATTGCCGATAAAATTTGGAGGAGTACAACTTGGCACATGTTAATTATGTAAAAAAATTCGTTACAATCGAATCTGTGGCACTTCGTTAGTGTTCCTTGTAAATACTCTAATATCTCCACCCCCAAAGTGGCGGTTACCTATAAAATTTGGAGGAGTATACCTTGGCACAGGTTAACTATGTAAAAAAATTCGTTACAATTGAAAGTGTGGCACTTCGTGAGTGTTCCTTTAAAAAAATCTAGGTCTAGATCATAAACGTGGAGAAAATAAGTTTTGAATTTTAAGCTTTCATAAAAGTTAGCAATTAGTGATTGCAGCAAAAAAATATAGATCTAGACCTGCAGAAAATAAGCCTCTTCGACAATTCTTGCAGCTGATTGTGAATCTGTCCACATTAGAGACCACACTTGATAATCCAGGCCATGTACTTTTCTCTGAAAAGATAAAGAAAAAATACTCAATTTCGTATCGGACTTCAAGTAATAATTTATTGAAAATTATAAAACAAATTATAACGCTTTTTTCTTAAAAATTACTAGATCTATATTATAAAACAAAACATATCTGTGAGTAACGTTGATGTTTTATTGACGATGACAAGACCTGACCAATTACATTTCGCTTTTACTGGAATTTTTTTAACTTCTAAAAATACAGTGTTCGTACGGGTGCTTGAATTTCATGACTAAGAAATTCTTCGGTACCAGTATTTTCTTATGGAAAATCTCTCCTGAAATAAGGCGAAATTTAGTTCCTTCAAACTAGATTTAATTTTCTGTAAAAAAATTCTGATATAGGGCCTTGAAAATAACGGTACCCGTACGAACCCTGAAATAGCGAAATTTCAATTTTTGTACCATCAAACAAGGAAAAGAAAAAATCTTTTCAAATGCAGTTTGTTTGAAAAATGTATCTCAAATTTTTTTCTTTTATGGTTTTTATAATAACATTTAAGCATGATTTTTAAAAATCTATCTGTACCGCATACAGCCCAATAACGAAATATTAACCTATTTGTACTTAATACAATATATATAGTTCATAATTTGTTTTCAGCTAATATTCCATAACGAAAGTAAAACTTCACCAATAAATAAATAATAAAATAATACAAAAAAAATACGAATTTATCAGGCATGTAATCGAACTACGCGCTTAAATCACTGAAATTATCAGAATAAAAAAAGCTGCTCTAAGTAGCAAAACTTTTGGCGGTAATTCGATTATTAAATTCTGGCATGCGACTAATACGAAAACATCGCTTTTAATAAATATAAAAAACTACTTAAATACATTAAAAATGTTATAAATATGCTCTTTGGTGTTGGTAGTGGGCAATCTAAATATATATATTAAATATAAAAAACTAATTTTAGTTTCCAATAAAAAAAAAGGTTATCTCCTACATTCTGTAATGAGGGAAACCCGGGGTAGAATTTTCTAGTGATCTTAAAAAAGTAACACTTTGTAATTTCAAATGTTTTACATCATTTTATATTGCATTCCTGTTTTGGGGTTATATAGCATCAAAAGTCAAAAATGATTAACCCGTTGTTGTCCGATCATATAAAAAAATGCTTAAATGTGCTTTTTATGATAGTAATAATACAAAATTTTTATAATTTTTTTTGTCGATGAATAAGGTCGCCAGGAACCATATCGGTCGAGGAAAGAGGATGCCATTTGGATCCCAGAACACACTTTTTACATTTATATTATTTATTTGTATTTTCTATTTTTTAGTGTTTAAAATGTCTCATCGTTTTAGCTTCATAGCCAGTTGCCATATTTTGGCGATTGTGGTTTGGCACATCATTAACTCCATTGCTTTTATTATAAACAATTACAACCAGAAAGAATATTTGGCTATTTATCAATTGCAGCCGACTAACGGAAAAATGCTTTAAAATTAATTTATTAATTCATAATTAAGTTCTAAAAATATTTAAAATGTTGTATAGTGTAGAGATCTGCACGGGCCGACACGTGGACGAAGCCCGGGCCGATTTTCATTTGCGGCACTCGGGCTAGGCCATACTTTTTTCTAAAAGCTCGGGCCAGGCCGGTATTAACTTATTTTTTCCGTACAGAGCCGGGGCTTGTTCTATTCCTAGCCTTCACGGCCCTAAATTTTCAGTCCTAGTTTTGACCCAGCCCGTATGAAAATCATTGTCTCAGGGTGGCCTGGTTCATTCAAAGGTCAGTAAAATTAGGCTTTTTGCAAAATGTATACATTTTTTAATTTCCATTATTCTGCACTTAAACATTAACATTTATTCGTTTTAAAAAATAGTAGATTTCTACGCTTAGTAAAATATAGCTAAATTAAAATCTAGTAAAACGTGTGAAAAAGAACCTGCCTATGACGGAACCCTGTTTTAAACTGAAAAACGTGTTGATACATGCAAAATAAATATACTAATATTTAAGAAAAGAATATATAATTCATTTATACTTGCTAAGGAGGGAACTTGTCTATAGCGCATTTTTCCTCCTTTTCTATGCAATTTCATCTTAGGAGATTTTACTGTATAGCATTTTTCAGATTTTCAACATGGAATATGATGAAGATATCCGCGTGAGGGGTTTGCGAAATATTCCACATATGGATTAACAATATTAATGATATCTGAAACAGTTACATACAAACAATAGAGATTCATTAAAAATAAATAAATATAGCAGCCTGCGCTGCTATAATTATAGGTCCAAAAGTTCTATAAAAATGAAGATTATAAACATGAAAAAAAAAAAGTTAAGATAAATATTTTTGGTCAGAACTCCTCGTACGAGACAAATTTTTAACCAAATCGACTTAAAAAATCAATATTTTGTAGAAATTCACTCGACCGGGCTGGACCTAGATTTTAACATTTTTCCGGGCCGGGCCAATATTCTTTTCTACGGGCCGGGCCGAATTTGTTTTTCTATGAGTCGGACCGGGCCTGGACCAAGAAATTTCGGCCCGCGCAATCCTCTAGTATAGTGATCGAAAACTCATCTGTGTATGATTCTCAGCATATAAGGAAGTGAGATATAAATTGATTACAAAATTTCCTCTTCACACACAAAAACTAAGTTCAGTTAAATAAAAACGTGCCAATACTGGAGCAATTATACTACCTTCCCAACGAATACAGCTGCAGTAGTGTCGTTTTGGGCGAAGAGAAGCTTAGGTAGGCGAGTAGTTTCGTCTAATTTGAAGTCACTTGGAGCACGACCTATGTCACACGTAGGATTACTGCCAACTATTGTGAATGCAACCTCTATAAAGAATTTTACAGTTTAAACATAAGCAAAAGGAAATAAAATGAAGTGTTACGGAATGTAATAGGAGAAATAAATAGAAACACCCTAAAACGTGCATAGCTGCCAACTTTTAGGCTTTTTTGTTACCACTAAAATTTAATAACATTTTTTAACTTACTCAATTGCTGATTTCGGCGTTTAAATAAGGCACATTTTACTATTAAATTTCAGTGGCGTGAAAGAAGAATAAAAGCTGGTAGCTATGAAAAAGTACAGCTGAGAAAAAAATATGAAAAATATAAAATGAGATAGATATCTTTAAATTTTTATTTGAAAGAAAGAAAATAGTATATTTTCAAATTTGAAATAAAGATAAATTTTAAAATAAAAGATACATTATTAAAGAGGTTAAGGGTACGTTTCACTAAAGCAAATTTTCCGCTCTGCGATCGTAAAATTTTGTTAACTTATGGGAAAATTTAATTAGGTGATTATTCATTACACAATATGATTATCAAAATATGGTTTTCACTATCAAAGTAAATATCCGTTGCCGACGTAATGCGTTTTTAAAAATATCAAATTTTAGGTATATTTTTAAACCCATAAAATTTTTGATTTAATTGAATTTCGACTTGAGAAAATGTTTCAAATTTAATAATCTTCTTTAAAATACTTAAAATTTAAGGTGATATTTCTTTTTTTAAAACTCACTAAGTCGGAATCTGGCGTCTATTTTTTGACGGGGACAACATTATTTTGATAATTATTTCAGAAATTGAGTAATAACCCAATTAAAATTTCTGATCCATGGAATTTCACGATCAGGGAAGATAGATGACAAAAACTACACCATTTACAGGTTATCAATTGTTGATTTAGGAAAATCAGTTTGTAAAACACATCTTTTATTGTTGTTTACTTTACTTTATACCATGTATCCAACAAAGCTTGTTCAAATCATCTTTTTATCTGACATTTCTAAGTTACGAATAACGATTGACAACTGAAAGTAGTAAAGTAGGCACAAGTCTACTTGTAATGTACGGTTTATAGGGAGCACATCCACATAAAGATCAAACGACCCGGTTTTACCAGAATCATCCGATAGTATTCCAATTGCAACTTACTATATATCGTCAACCGGGGCTACTTTGGTCCTTGCTGGGTTACTTTGGTCCATCCATTAAAAAAAGGTTTTATTCTTTGTATTGAACAAACAATACAAGATAATTTGGAGTTTTTGCCCTTGAAAAATATTTTATACCCTACTATAGGGTATTTGAATAGTTTGGGGGCAATTTAAATTTTTTTAGTGGCAACACTGAATGTGTTTGTAAACAACTGTTTTCGTGTGTAAATTTTAGCTCTCCAAACTTTATATTGTGAAGCAATCTGGACAAGAGCTACAAATAAGGCAAAGGTCAAAATATTACCATTAGTAACCTGTAACCCATGCGTGATCCTGATCATAGTTTTTCCTTTAACTTTTCATTTTGGGAGGAAATGTTTGCGTTTTCATAAAGCTAACATGAAAACAAGTATTTCGGGGCTACTTTGTGCCAGGTCTTTTTTGGTCCGAAAATAGCCCCAATTACTTAGAAATGCCTTTTATGTAACAAAATCTCTTAAAACATGTTTTCAGTAACATTTTTTTTTCAAATGTTACATTAATTGTTTTTGTTCCAGTTACTGAGGATAACATGGCAAAAACTGTTTCTCGTTTCTTTAATATTAAGAATTAGTTTATTGTGTTTAAATGTAAAAAAAAAAAACATTTGTTTATCGAGTTTGCAGTGTTAATTTATTAGCAAATGCTATTGCAAGGGAGTTTCAATAAAAAGGTATCCATTTACATACGAAATGTGTTCATTTTATGTGAAACTAAGTGAATGAACCAAAGAAGCCCTCAGCAGGGGCTACTTTGTTCAAAACTTTAAAAATAGTTAAAAAATAAAATAATAAAAAATTTCCTCTTTAAAACCATACAGTTTGCTTCATTGTTTCCTGTTGATTGTTTACAACTCCCTTTCGACGTTGAAAAATCACATATAATATTTTTTAATAATGGAAATGTGAATGGAACCAGGAAAAAGTGGCCCAAAGTTGACGGTTGACGGTAACGTGATCTGTCACTGCCGGCAATGGTTCTGTATTCTGTATACTATATCTCATATGATCTACTGTAACCGACTGTTTCATTATCCAATTAAGGGTCCGATACAATTGCGGCATCTTGCGAGAGATGCATAACATTTCATTAGTTAAGAACCTACACTAGTCACGCGGAGAAACTGGATCGCTAAGGTTAAACCTATAGGAAAAATCTTTACAGAATTCTCACTTGTATTTTAATGTTTCAATTTTTTTTTTTGCATAGGATACATGCTGTCGATATCTTATATTGTGTATTTATACTTTTCGATTTTCATTAGTTTCTTTTTAGATGCAAACACTTGCACTGTTGGAACCGTTTGAAACCGGTTCTGAAAGTGAAACTACCCCCATGCTGTATCAAAAAAACTGTAATCGAAAATGTACAAATGTATAAAATAAGATATCAACATCAGGTATCCTATGCGAAAAAAAAAAAAATCCGTTAAAAATATTAAAATACAAGCGAGATATCTGTAAAGATTTATTCCAAACATGCTGTCGATATCTTATATTGTGTATTTATACTTTTTCGATTTTCATTAGTTTCTTTTTAGATGCAAACACTTGCACTGTTGGAACCGTTTGAAACCGGTTCTGAAAGTGAAACTTCCCTCATGCTGTATCAAAAAACTGTAATCGAAAATGTACAAATGTATAAAATAAGATATCAACATCAGGTATACTATGCGAAAAAAAAAAAATCCGTTAAAAATATTAAAATACAAGCGAGATATCTGTAAAGATTTATTCCAAAGGTATTAGCGTTCGATTTTTTATGCAGTTCTCGCAATATGTCGCAATTGGATCAGACCCTTAGCTGGATTATGAAACATTCGGTTAAAGTAGATCATATGCGATATAGCAAAGAGAATACAGAACCATCGACGGAAATGACAGATTAGGATATATAATAAGTAAGCAATTGGAATACTACCGGACAAGTCTTGTAAAACCGGCCCGTTTTATATTTATGGTGATGTGCTCTCTAGAAATCAAACATTACAAGCAATCTTGTGTCGTCTACAGTACTACGGTGAACAGATTAATCAGGTTGACTAACTTTAGTTGTCAATTGTTATTCGTAACTTATAGAGCGGGAGGCGTCTGTACAGACCATCACCTCGTCGAGTTGACGCCTGAAATTCCAGGATTAGACAGAAATCGATTAGCATATTAAAATGCAACTGGTCTGCCAAATCCAATCTTGGTGGAAACCACTTGAAAATCCCATTTTAGTGGTTGAGTGGTAAGTTTACCATTGAGTTTTCCTGCTCCCAGTCCTCCATGTTTTCATGCCTTTGGGTACAGGCAAACATAATGAACCTACCGATCAACGACTAAAATCGGGTCTGCAAGTGGTTTCCACCAAGATATGACTTGGCAGACCAGATGCATTTTAATATGCTAATCGAGTTCTGTTCAATCGTGGAATTTCAGCCGTCAACTGTATGAGGTGATGGTCTGTGTTGCCTGTCAAGTCATATCTTTGTGGAAAACACCTGCAGACCCGATTTTAGTGGTTGATCGGTAGGCTTATCATTGTGTTTTTCTGTACCCAAAGTTATGAAAACATGGTGGATTGGGAGCAGGAAAACACAATAGTAAACCTATCAGTCAACCACTAAAATTGGATTTGCAGGTGTTTCCACAAAGATATGACTTGGCAAACCAGTTGCATTTTAATATGCTAATTGAGTTTAAACTAATCCTGGAATTTCAGATTTCAGCTTTCAACTCGGTGAGGAGATGGTTTGTGCAGCTGCTTCCCGGTCTATTAGAAACGTCAGATAAAAAGATAAATTGGACGAGTTATGTTGGATACATACTAGTGTATAGTAAAATAAACAACAATAAAAGATGCGTTTTACAAACTGATTTTCGTAAATGAAGAATCGAAAACCTGTTAAATGATGTAGTGTCAAAACTATGTTACATCGCTCCCCGCATGCTAAATAACAACGGAAATTCACATCAAAATCTGAATCTGCAAACACTCTGGGTAGCAGCATATCTTTTTTTTTATTTTAAGGATTATAGTCATTTCTACTATAAACATTTAAATAAAAGAATAGTTTTAAGGTAGTTTCTGTTGTTAATTTGCTTCAAAAAAGACTGAAGCCCAAATTGCTATCAAATTTTGCTGTAATTTTCTCCTTTTTAACACAAAATTGAAAAGTGTTAATGACTTCAGTTTGTATATCTGCTGCCTGTGCGTGCTCTAACTCTCGTAAATATACACAGATTCCTATGTAATTTATATATGCTATCGAATTATACTATGAAAGTGCTACTGAAATTAGAGTATACAGCATCAATAGTTATTTTACATGGGCACTTAAAAGAATTCCGTTCTATTATGGCTTTTGAGGGAATTTTGTTTACGGTGTATTTTAATGATGTTATATTATTTTAAACAAAATGAAATTGATATGCATTTTTGAGATGCTCTAAAACATACTTTCTGTACATAATGGGGCACAAAGCATTGATCACTCATTTACAGGGTTACACAAAATTCGGGAACGTAATGTTCTACGGAGAAAAAATGTTTACAGCGTATTTTAATGACGTTATACTATTCCAAACATAATGAAATTCATATACATCATTGAGGAGCGACAGGAACACACAAAATATTTCAGTTATAACCCTATCTATGAGGGATAAGTGCCGGAGGTGCGTTTCCTGTTGTGGCATGTGTTTTTAAGTTTAACTATTTTTTTTCATGCTACGCGTTGTGTATGAACCCAATCGATCATATATATGACTATACAAAATCATTCGTAAGCTTTATTGTGAATGAGCGTTTAAGGGTGTTTTTTAACTGACATGTGCATTTTCCAGCTGAACAATATTTAGCACATTAAGAGATGCTTATAGAATATAAACAAATTCATTTACATGTCTACGTGAAGAACTGTATAAATTGCTGTTAATGTATGGTAATTTTTTAAAGTATGTTTTCAGTTGTGTTATGCGTTTTTTTCTGAATTATATTTTAGTTTTATGTGAGATGTACATAAAAATCTGTAGATAGGAATTGTTGCTGGGCTGTACAAAATTATTCGAATGTATTTCCGTCTATTGGTGAAATTTGCTGAAGGTGAATTCTCTTCAGTACCATGCTACTGTGCTAAATTTTAGTACACTATGTAGTATATATATATAGTAGATGTAGAATTATAGATTATCTGCAGTCATTTACAAATGTTTTGAATACTTTTCTGTCTATGGACGGTAACTGCTGAAATATGGTTTTAAAATGTATTATGCGTTTTATAAGTTGTATACTTAGATATCTACTTTCAGATTTTTAAATGGCGAAGTTCCGTCACAGTATTTTGAAAGTATTGCAAAGTGTTTCATAATATACGATTGTCGCATAATTTTTCTTTCTTGTTTTTCTTACAGAGCGTGCTAGCGTGATTCTGTGGATGATTTTCAAATATAAAGATAAGTCGGGAGTTGCAATGAATTTCAAAATTACACGTTCTATAATATATTTCTTGAATTCTATTTATACGGGACTTTATTATACTGATATTTGCTTTTTTTAGAAAATAGGTATCTTACGCATTTTATTAATTTATTTATTTCTGTAGTATTTCAACTTTTTACACATTTAACGTAAATCACAAAACAAGGTATAAATTATGAATTTTTGAGTGTAAAATCTATAGTTTTAATGAGAAATAATTGCCAAATACTTTAATAGGAGTAATATTCATTATTATAACAACCAATGATAAATTAACTCTAATAATAGTTTAATAATTCTTTTTTATCTTTGTAGATTTAAACACCATTTACGACAAAAATCACACTATACACATACCTGCATTAAGATCAAATAATCTTGAACTAAAATGTAAGCCATCGTTTTCAAATTCATCGACTCGAACTATTTTGTAATCTGCATCATACCATATCTGAAATAACAAAAGGTATTTTGGAATGATATAATAGTTTAGTTGTACGTGGGTGGTTCAATAATTATTGTCAATAGTGTATATAAAATATTTGTACTGCGATGGTTAATGTGGAATATCGAAGCCTAATATTTTAAATGCCTATATGCTCAATTTCAGAACCGTAGCTGCTATATTAACATAGTTTTGGAGGGAGGGGTGAAGTTTTAAAGACCTATTTTTGAGGAAGTTTTTAAAGAGGGAGGTGAGGGTGAAATGCTGGTTTGGCGTTTATGAGGGTACGTTTGTGACAGTGGATGAGATGTGGCTACATCACTATGATCTCGAGTCCAAAAGACAGTAGTTACGTTTCATCCACTGTCACAAATCTAGCCCCATAAGCTAAAAATCAGCCTTTCACCCCCACCCCCCACCCCCTTTCACGCCTCCCTCCTAAACTATGTGAATATAGGAGCTACCGTTCTGAAATTGAGCATATAGGCATCTAAGGCATTAGGCTTCGATATTCCACAACAACCATCGCAGTACAAATATTTTATATACACTAGGGACATTAATTATTGAACCACCCACGTATTTTTCTATAGTAAAAAATATAGGGTGTTTCAAAAATCTCTTCATATTTTCCTAAAAAGTGCTTTAAATAAAGAACTTGTTAGTACAAATAAGAAGTACAAGGTGTAATCAATGCATTTCAAAGTGGTTGTCCTGTAAGTCTAAGCATAGGCTCTACCTTTCTTTGGTGGCGCGAAAGATATCTGCAAGCATATGTGGTGTTATTTGTGCAGCTGCATCAGTTATTAGTCGTTTTAGTTGTTCAATTGTGTATATCTTCACTGCGTGCACCTTCAACTTCATGAACTACCACACAAAAAAGTCTGGGGGTGTGGGTGTTAAGTCAAGAGAATGCGGCATCCACAGTCTACATGAACTGCGACCTATCGGGGAATTGTTCATGGAGGTAGTCTCGAACAATTCGTGAGAAATGGGGTGGCGCTTTTTTTGTAAACATTTCTTAAATAACCTGAAAAACAAAGGAATCATTATAAAACATTTTTACATGAAAATGTCAAGAGACTTTTGATACACCCTGATTAAACTCAAAAGTATGCATTTATGTTATATGTGACCAGTGTTTTATGTGAATAGTTAATGTTCAGAAAACTTTATATTGCTGTTGCTGCGACCAGAAAATGCCCTTTCAGTGGGAGAGGGTTTCTTTTTTTCTTTTTTTAGACCTCCGACTAGGCCAAACCTGCCAGGCTTAAGCTGTTTGCGGAAGAGGGGTTGCTAATGCATTTTGAAAGCTTGGACGTCTAAAGGGGCCGAATGATTTGGACACTGGGTCATACGATTGAATCCTTTTCGTTAGGTATTCCGAATTTAACGTGCATTAAATATCATTAGTGTACACTGCAATAACTTACTGCGTAGAACCTTGATCCTTTTGTCACGGGTTTAGTGATCGGCAAAATGGTCTACCAAGGTCCTTTACATTGCGCTAAAATTGTGCAAAGAAAAGGACCACCGTTTTTATAAATCATGCTTGCGCATCAGAACTGATTGAATAAAAGGTTTGATTCTCATATTAGACAAAAATAAGATTATGATTTTTGTTTGATTTCAATGTTTTGATTCATAAAAAGAGCTGATTCGATTATTCACTGTTTCATGAATATAGCTGATACTGTACTATAATATATCCATATTATAAAGGACAAATGTGTCCGTGCGTAACGCTGACGTCATTTTGATGGTGGCAACATTAGACGATTAAATTTGCTTTTACTGCAATTTTTTAAATTTCTAAACATCGCATATATTCAATTTTTATACCGTCGAATAGTGAAAAAATGTACTCTCATATGTAATCTGTTTGGAAACTGTATCACAATTTGTTTGAAAGCTGTACCCTAATTTACTTACTTTTTATGGTTTTAAAATAATTTTCAAAAAAGACTTTAAAAAAAAAATCTATCTCTATCGCGTGCAGATGATTACGAAAAATAAATCAGTTCGCACTTAAATTAATATTACTAACTCAGCATTTGTGTCCAGCTTATGTTCCATAACGAAATTAAGACTTCATCACTAAATATATAAAATAATAATATATAAATAAAACTCAAATTTAAGACGTAACTGAACTACGCGTTTAAACCACTGAAATGATCAGAACAAAAAAGTCTGATGTAAACGTTGATGTACAGTAAACTCCCGACTATCCGGCCTAATGTGGCGGAAGGGTAGACCGGATAACAAAAAATCCCGGATAGGCCGGAGATCTACAAATATTTACTAAATTCGTGCACTCCCGTCGCCATGATATTAAAAACACATGTTACACATATTAAGATAAATTTTATATATACAATACATACAGTTTCAAAATAAGCAAAACATTAATATAAAAAGTAATCCTAATTCCTAAAAAAATGAGTAAACCTTATTTTACTGTTTATTGGTTGAGTCAAAACTTACAGTTTTCAGTTTTTGAAAAAGTCCTTAATGGAGGACTGTTTCTCCCTATTAGCCCTCTTCCGAGACGTAATGTCCCTCCATTTACCCAAGTAGATAATATCAGGTGGCGTCTATTCCTGCTGATTAATGTACTGCAGTGCTGCTCCAATCCTCTTGAACCCTTAAGAATGTAGGATGAGATTTTTCCTGCAATCCTTTTAAACTTTTACTTCTGATATTTGTCCCTATGTCAACAGCTCTACAATATCGTTTTCAATTAATTCATTAACTTCGTCGTTTGCCATCCATTCTGTAATGTCTTCTGATTGACATCGTCAGAGTCTTGTATATTTTCCAGCAATGATAGAAGCTTATCGTATTATTGCGTCCATCTTCCACTGCTGTTCCCCACATGGGTTTATGTCCACCTTTTTAGTCCCAAGACCTTGCAATTGGTATGTTTGGAATTTCTTCCCATGCTTTTAGCACCCAACTGGACTGGAATCTGCCTGCTTTGGCTGCTTGCAACATTCCTCATTTTTTTTTTTTTTTTTTTACTAGGCCGGATAGTACGGAGGGCCGGATAGTCGGGAGTTTACTGTATTTGGTCTTCATTAATTAACACCTGGCACGAGGCCAATACGAAAGTACCTCTTTTACATTTCAAAACTTTTAGTCCCAGAACCAGTGACATCAAAAGCCCTGCAATCGCGGAAAGCAAAAAGTGTTGTGTAAATCGATCATAAAAAGTCATACAGACAAAATGAACTAGGTGTGACTAGGTTTGACAAGCCGAAAATATGTTTAATTAATTATTATTAAAAATCTATAATGTTTCACCGTCGATGTGGATATTGATCACTCTTAAAGCATTTCATAGAAAATTTTCTGCTCTTTCAGAAAAAATTGCTTGACAAACTTTACTCTGTCGGAAAAGTCTGTCATATCTAAATTAAAGAAGCGGCCGGTGATGAAATTTCACATTTATTTTGCTTTGAAATTTTACCGGTGGATACTTTATTTCGCGTCCGGACGCTGGCCAAGTGTCGACTTTCCGCGAAAACGGTAAATCATTACAGCTTTTTAATAATAATTAATTTAATTTAGCTTATTTTCAGCTTGTCAAACCTAGTCATACCTAGTTCATTTTGCTCGTATGACTTTTTACTATCGGTTTAGATAAAATGTTTTGAATTCCGCGATGACGGGGCTTTTGATTCACCTCCCGGACTATTTATTTTAAGGCATAATTGCTATTTTTCATATAAAATTTTGAGGATACTTAATCTTAAATTCACTTGACAAACTTTCATTTATATCTGACCAAAAAATCATCCGATTTCAACGTTTCTATTTTTGTGAGATACACTGAAGCATATTCTAGTATTTTTTTCGATTCAAAAACTTTTTTTTATTATGAAAATTATTAATAAATTTATTTACAAATTAATGAATTATGACCCATTTTAATTTTTTTGATAAACGAATCAGTGCCATCTTAAACAAGGTTATGTGCTTTTAAGGCTCATTTCTATAATTTGTTTTGCAAGATATGGAGAAATTTCACTTTTCGACGGGTCTGAAGGGACTGTGTCCTGTAACAATTGAAGAGCTGAGTGGATGAGCATGTTATGCTACATTTTCTAAATTATTTTTTATCTTTTGGATGAAAGAGTTATGAGGTATCCTATCACATGGTGAAGCTAAAATTCTAAGATTCTATTTAGTCTTGAAGATTTAAGAGATTATTCATTAATATTTAATATTTTAATATTTAATAATGTCAATAATATTAATAATTTTCAATATTTGAAAATTAAAAATGACTAAGTTTTTCTGAGAGAGTTTAGTACCATACCCGTTAATATTTTAAACACATAGTATCAAACAGAAAATAAATCATTAAAATTTACAGCAAAAACTTTCACCTCAAATTTCTTGAAATGTAATTTTTGTTACTTAACATGTTCTTCCACTTAGCTCTTCAATTGGGAGATCGCATGTTTGCGGCGTGCGGGAGGTTTCTCTCGCTGGGGAGCCGAAAGGGAAGCTCATGGCTGGTCAAAAAGCTAACAAAAATTCTCTAACGAAGTCTACCTGCTCAGTTCTTCTACAAAAAATATGTAGGTACACTATATTATGCAAACCCGGGAAACACGCAATTTTAGAAACCCCTTATCTATATTATAAAGGACAAACATATCTGTGCGTAACGCATACGTCATTTTGCGAATGGCAACACTTTAAAATTTGAAATAAAATTTTAGTTTTACAATTTTCTCTATTGCAAAATTTTAAACTTCTAAACATCGCACATTTTAAATTTTTACACCGTCGTATAAGGAAAAAATTGCTCTTTTAAATGCAATTTGTTTGAAAGCTGTAACTCAATTTATTTTTGAGTTATTAATTTTTTTGTAGTTTCTTATACCATTTTTCCAATCGTGGCAAAAAAAAATACCCCATTTCTTTGAAAGTCATTGAAAGTAAACGGAAAATAGTCAAAAATAGGGGATTACTGTATCTGTTTGTTGCCATTTTCTCATAAAACCTGAAAAAAAAAAGTTGAAATTAAAATACGGGCTATGTCAAGAATATTGTCTGTTATTCCGCGATAATGATGTCATATGCATACTTTTCTATAGACGAAGTTTAAGATTGGATCGTAAAAGTGAATTGCTTTAGCGGATGCAAATGACGTCATTTTATAAAACAGCGTGTATTTTAATTCTTAAAACTGAATTATGTTTTGTAGAAGTGTGTCATTTTCACAGCCCAGCTGCTTTCAAATTCTTCACAGGTGAAAATGCTTCACTTTTGAAGATAATGTAATCGAAATCACACACTGATAAAACGCAATGTTTAACAAAAATTTAGAGTGTCTTTATAAAAGAGAGGTGACATGCAAATAATAGCGATTTATATCACAGAAATTGATGATTCTCACCTGGATGGATTTGCTTCGCCGAGTTAGACAAGCAAACAAATAACTCGAGGTTTAAAATAGTATTATGTTCCTGAAGTTATTGTCCAAAATTCTCTCGAATAATAAAACTTTAATGCTATTCTTTAGGACATTCTCCTATAATTTTATCAAAATAACCTAATTTACCTAATTTAATTTTTCACAATTTTATATAATCTATATATTTAAAACACAAGTGTGTTTTTTAGTCATCTGCCCGGATCTTTCTGCTGAACCAATTTTACTAATATTTTTTTTTTCAACTGAAAGCTGTTCATTTGTAGATGTGATCGCACTATCTTCTCCTTCTCCTTTTTTTTTTTTTTTTTTTTTTTTTTTTTTTTTTTTTTTTTTTAATATCCCTACTTTTATATTTTAATTTTAAAAGCATTTTATGAAATTTCTCCAAAATGATGAAAATTAGATAGCTTTCATTATTTGAGACAAGAGAGAGAAAAAATGAGGTATTTTTATCTTTATTCACGCCGTTTTCTGATAAAAATTCAAAATTGTTTATAAAAATTGTTGTATAGGGTTTAGTGTCGCAAAATCCCGTTAGGAGCATAATATTATATTAGGGGAATAATAACTGAAAATGACATACTGCTTTTGAAAACACGCAATTTTCCTCATACATTTTCTTTACTGTTTTTCCTTCAGCATGTGTACTGATACTAAGTTTCAGACACTAAGTGAAATGATTATTTAAGTGAAAATGAAGTCATATTGAAAAGAAAACGATAATTTTCTTAGATAAAACTAAACATTTTAACACAAATTCGTCAAAAAACATAAATTACGGAAATTTTTACTCTCCGAAATTGAGATTAGAACCTCAAGTAAAGAGTGCGTCTATTCACATGAAAGATGTTGCTGACAATCGTGACTTCAAATTTTGAGTTAAAATGATTTTAAAATGATCAAACAAAATACAAATTTCTTAAAAATGATGAAGAAGTGCGTATGCAAATTTTGAGAAGGTGAAAATTGCTGTTTTTTTTTTTTTTTAATTCCGGAATATCAAGCATAAGAGCTTCAATTGATAACCACATCGTAATAACTGATCTTTATTAAATTTTACTGATTACGTATCTTCTATATTATAAAGAACAAACGTATCTGTGCGTAACGCCGATGTCATTTTGCGAATGGCAACACTTCACGATCAAATTTCGGTCTTGAAATTTTCGCTACTGCATTTTTTTAATCTTCTGACCATCGTCATTTTCAATTTTCGTCGCATAGGGAAAAAATTTACTTTTGAATGCAATTTGTTTAAAAACTGTATCTTAATTGACTGATGTATTATGTTTTTTAAAATAATTTTTAGGCATCATTTTTTTTCAGGTTTATCTTATCACGTGCCGGTTTCAATAGATAATAATAATAAACATTTTGCACATAAAGCATCAGACAGTGTTCAGCATTTGTTTCTGACTGTTTTTGCATAACGAAATTAATACTTCCTTTATAAACAAATAAAATAATAATATTAAAAGAACCCAATCTAACATATTTGTGAAAGACAAATTAACGAAATTAAAACTTCTTTTATAGACAAATAAAAGAATAATATTAAAAAAACACAAATCTAACATATGTGTAACCATACAATTTAAATTTTTAGATCATCAAATAGGATTTTTTTTTTTTCAAATGAAATTTGTTTGCAAAGTTAATCTGTTTACTGATTGTCTATCTATCTATATCTATATTATAAAGGACAAACATATCTATGCGTAACGCATACGTCATTCTGCGAATGGCAACACATTGAAATTTGAAATGAAATTTTGGTTTTGCAATTTTCACTACTGCAAAATTTTAAACTTCTAAACATCCCACATTTTAAATGTTTACACTGCCCGTATGCAGAAAAAAATGCACTTTTAAATGCAATTTTTTTGAAAGCTGTATCTCAATTTATTTTTGAGATATTAATTTTTTTTTATAGTTTTTAATACCAATTTTCTAATCGTGGCAACTGAAGTACTTCATTTCCATTAAAAGTGGTTTAGTTATCTTTATTGATTATATTCTTACTGATCCCATTTTATCATTACAATTAAAACTATCTTTTTAAAAAATTTGAACAGAAAATGATGTTACGCTTTAAAAAAGACGCAATTTCCCAGATGATGCTGTTATATTTCACTATTTTTTCATTTCTCTGATATTGAGTTTGAAACAATAGGAAAAATATTTCAGCGACTGAAAATAACGTCATATTTAAAAGAAAACGATAATTTTATGTGATAAAACCGGTTATTTCCCCTTGAATACGTCTAAAACTTATAAATTTCTGGACTTTTTGGGCGCAGGTACAGAGATTATACTAAGACCTCAAATCAGGAGTGGGAATTTTAACATGGAAAGTTGTAATAGTTGACAAACGTGACTTCAAGCTTGAAAATATATTTATTAATAACCTATTGCGTGTTAAAATGTTTTTAAATGGTTAATATGAGTGTGAAACGTGGAAAATGACTTGATTCGGTTTAGATTTAAAGGGCGGGGGGGGGGGGGGATTCTATGATTATGTCAAGGTGAAATCACTTTTGCTGATTTTTCATTCCGTAATACCAAGCATCAATTGATAACTTAATCAAAATTACTTATCTTGATTATATGTTACTGATTACGTATATGAATAAAATTTAATTTTTCAATAATTTTAACAGTTGAAGTTTGTGAAAAAAATATTTTGTTAATCTTAGATTAAAATATGTCTTTGGAGAGTTAAACTAACAAGTATCAGATGGATTTTTTATTGTAATTATTGTTGTCGATGTATTATAAATTTGATGCAAATTCCATTGTAAACATTTTCTTTCGTCGAAATTCGACGGGTTCCACCTCGTTTAGATAATGTCTGAAGTTGTCTTGAGTTCCTGGAAGTTCATTTTAGAAACACCAATTTCAAATATTCGAAAATATATAGCTAAAACCGAGCAAAAGAGATGCATGATGTTACTGTAAAAGTTATTATCGTAAATAACATAGAAAATGCACTTATGCGTGCAAACTTTTAAACTTTTGAAAAAATGAAATTTTAAGCTATTCTGAGAACTGTGTGAAGGTGATAAAATGGACGGATTGCATATTAATTAGTAATGAAACATCAAAAGCAAAATATTGTGCGCACATTATTCGCTATCGAAATATACTTCTATCGAATATACCTTTTTTTTTGTAATAAAATAAATTTTAACAGAAATAAAAAATGGTACTACTTGATTATCCCGTCGACCAATTTCACCAAATTATACAAATCTCCAAATTATTTGCCGTTATGCAAATAAAAGAATTTTGCCATTCTAAAATTTTAAGATAGGAAAATTAATGAATTTAAATTAGAAAGATCCCTAAAGAATATTTTAATGATGACGTTTACTTATGGCATAGCAACATACCAAATATAAAATTTAATTTATTTAGATGATCTCGAACAAAAGAATAGAATCGAACGATAAATGTACGATCGAAACGTCGAGCGAATCGAAAGATAATTGGAACTAATAGTTTACGTATATAAATACGTATATTATTAAATTAAACCATAAACAAACAGATATTTTTAAGATATTGTATTTGTGAATAAAATGTAAGTATTTTAAATGTAATAATCGAATTTATTAAGGGACACAACAAATTTCAATGATAACGGAAAATTGTAAGGAACTCAGTGCTCTTTTTATTTAGTCAAAAAATGTAGACGGATATATCTATAAAATGTATGTAAACATTAGATATAGTCTAGAAGAAAAAAAAATAAAAATTTGCGGTAATTTTAAATAACGAAAGAACAAATAAATTAGTAAAACATTAATAAAAATACAAATATAACGTCGAATTAAAAAGATATGATGACGTAACAAACACGTGTAACCTGTTTAATGTCCAGTGAATGTGACATTTACGTTCACACATTACACTAGCCTGCAAAATTTAGTTTGTGTCATGTTTTTTAGCTTTTGATAAATGATTCTTATGCATTTTGTAGCGCTGAACCAGAAAACGACCTTCATTTTTAACCATCACGTCAGGTGTTTTTCGCAAATCGTAAATTTCAGAGTTAAATAGTAAAAAAAATAGCAAATATCTGATACTATAAAATAGATGTAATGGTTGTGTTTTTTAGCTTTTGATTATTGATTATTGTGTATTTTGTAGTGCTGAATTCGAAAAGGACCTTCATTTTTTACCATCGCGTCAAGATTCTTCGCAAAACGCAATTTTTTAAATTTTTAAAAAGTCAAAATATTGCGAAAATCTGATACAATAAAAACAGCAGGAATTTTTTTTTCATACTAATTTAGCCATCTTTTGGCTTATCCTATGCATTTTTACAGTTAAGCGTGTAAAATATTGTTTATTCAAAATCCTTAAAATTTTATTCCATGTGTGGAAGTTTTTATGAACTCCTTTGTCTCGCGCTTTTCCTTTTATATTTTCCATGGGGTTCATCTTGATGTCCTCTGTTATTTTGGCGTTTGATATGGCTGGAAATTTGGCGCAGATGTATTAAAAATACTTGCCTTCTTTTGGTACGGCTTTGAGAAATTACCATGACAGATTTTCGCTAGTTTTTGACTTTTTAACTTTGAAATTTACGATTTGCGAAAAATCCTAACGTTATGGTTAAACTTGAAGGTCATTTTAGGATTCAGCGCTAAAAAACACATAAAAATCAATTATCATAAGTTAAAAAACACTCATCGCATCTATTTTATAGTATCAGATTTTCGTTATTTTTTGACTTTTTATCATTCATATGTACGATTTGCAAACAATCCTAACGTGATGGTTAAAAGTGAAGGTCATTTTCGGATTCAAAGTTAAAAAATACATAAAAAGCAATTATCATAAGTTAAAAAACACAACAATCGCAGGCTTGTGTGGCATACAGTTTGGCGACAGTTTTTTGGTCGACAGGATAATAAAGTAGTACCAAAAAAAGTTATTATAGACTAACTTCTTTATGCATCTTGAAAGTGGATGAAACCTTCTCATCATCCGTCGGATTTTCGATAATGTCATAAGTAAAACTAAAATAAGAAGGAAATGGAGACATCGGCTGCGTGTTTTTCATTTCACAATGGATACCAGGAGGTGGCAGGAAAACTGATTCATCCTCTATGTTGTACCTGAAGCGAGAGAATCTGTAGACATGATCAACAATTGTTCCACCTTGTTCATTCTTGCACTGAACCGACAAGGAAATAAGTGTTGACTTGCAGTATAAGCCCTCTTTGCAAATCGCTAATTCAGTATCTGGTTCTAAAATGAAAGAACGTTTTATAAATCAATTAAAAAACTGTTTAAATAAAATCATACGACGAAATGCAATATTTCATCTTGATTCAAACATAAAATATACAATATGAACTTTAAAAAGCTTACTGTTTTACTTAAACTTTTATCTACTGACGGTACTTATAAGTACCATTAAAATAACTTGTTATAAAATTCATTTAATACATCGATTAGTAGTAATACAGTTTTGAATGAGTTATAGATGCATTGCTTTATCTTGTTTCAAAAGCATTATTGACTACACAAAACAAAAATATTTTTAAAAGGATGATTTTTTTTGCCTTTGCATCTTTTCAGCTTTCTTGGCGTTGGGGGGGGGGGGGGGGGGCGGGAATTTTTCAATTCAATATTTCTATATTTCTATTGTAAGAACATTATATTTATGCATTTCCTAATTCTACAAAATACTAAGAAAAATAGGTACTTTTCGGTTAGCCGGGCGCACGTGTCATATATATATATATATATATTGTATATATATATATATAACCGAAAATTACCGAAAAATATTTAAAGTAAAATATTTGAGTGGGGTTATAAATGTTGCAAATAATCCCTATAAATTCAAATTTAATTAATCCCTCTAAATCCTTCAATCCTTCTAAAATCCTTCTAAAATTTATTACATGATTATGTAAATCTTCTAATGTAGTTTCAAAAATTTACGAAAAATGCTTTAGAAGATAAAACTTTCATGAATTCATAATTCAGTACATAACGGGTTAAAAGGCGACTAAAATAATAAAATAGATGTTACAAGTTAAAAATATACATTTTCATTAGTTAATATATATTTTTTGTCAACTTAAGTTCAATACAAGAGAAGGCTAAGTCTACTTTCAACTCGAATAATTATTGGCTCTCCCATTTCAAAACGAAGTGAGGTATTTGTACAAATGAACAGCAATTAGTTATTTAAATATTATCTGATAATGGCCTGTGGAAATACAGGTCGAAAATATTATGAAGATTTAAATAAAATGTATATTTTTAACTTGTAACATCTATTTTATTAATTTAGTCACCTTTTAGGTAAAACAGAGCTTTTTTTAAAGTTCATATTGTATATTTTATGTAAACTGCTTAAATTTATCCTTGAAAGTGGTACAACGCTGGTGACAATATCCTCTCTGCAGTTATCCTGCTGTAGAGAGGTATCTATCTTCTGCTCTAGATGTTATTGCTTATTCGTGACGATGTAAAATTAGCACTGACTGTTGTACCAACGCCACCTAGAGACAATGCCGATGAGCTCGATTTCAACGTCACGGCAGATCGGCCATCAGCGGATCATTCATTGAACCACGATTCTCTTGACGTAAAAGTCACAAGAATAGGGTCCAATGAGTGATCCACTGATGGCCGATCTGTCGTGACGTCGAAATCGAGATCGTTGGCATCGTCTCTAGGTGGCGTTGGTTGTACCCACTGAGCTCCAGGGCATGTGCAGTCACGTTCATGAGAATGCCTTTGAATTTCCGAAATTTTTCGATCTATCTGAAAGGATAATTGTAACGGAATTTTGTATTATTTAATAAGATACTTATAATATATTGAAATTGAAATAATTATAGTGTTTTAATCTTTTATTAATCTTTTTACCATGTTTAACCCTTGACTACTATTTAGCGGTCTCACAGACAGCTTTTAATTCTCACAGTTTAACTTGTAATTTTCAGTTTAACTATAGCTAATGGTTAAATTTTGTTTCTTTTACACCCTAGTACTATTACTGGAGACTTCTAGAAAGATGAATTTTAAGTATAACAGTCCTGTACATAAGGTAAAGCGGTTACACGAGAATTTTTGTCACAGCAGTTAAAGATTGAAGCTTTGTATTGTTATTATAAGTTTAAAAATTAATAATATTCTATCTAGAATTCTGAAATACAGCCACAAACACCTTCATGATGGAATATGCGCTGGATTTTGGAAAACCGAAAGCGTAGCGTAAGCGGGCATCCGATAATCGGGAGTTTTTATTGTAATAAATGTGACCTAATTTTACAATAACGAAAGAAAGTTAAAATGTTTGCAAGGACGAAATGATGATTTATGTTATTTGAGTTTGTGATTTGATACCTTATCTCATAAGAACTGTTATCAGTTTGAAAGTTCAATCCTTTTCCCTGTGAAAGTAACATCTCATTTATGGATTACACTTTCATTTAAGTTTCTAGATTTAACTAAAAGTTCAACTAAATGTTAAAAATTGTTGTAAAAAATAATTACTGTTTAAGCTTTTTAATAAACAGGTGAAAAACTTTTCATAGTTACCTAAAATTACATGATTTCTCTTTTCCTAAAAATAAAAAAATAAATTAATAAAATAAAATACTGATAAATTCTCATACGCAATAGGGTGTCAACCAGTGGTGGTATTCAAATAATTTAACAACCGGTTCGCTGCCCGAATGATTTTTGATGCATAAATATGGAAGGAAAATGAAGCATCACACACTTTTCAATATTATAAGAACTTTATTTAAAAAAAAAATATATCTTTTGGTATAATGAGAGAAAAATCCTGAAACATGTTTCCCTATAAAAGGACGTGATTTATTCAATAAATATTCGGCAATCGTGAAACTCTGATTAAAATTTCTATCAGAAACTGACTGCGTCAATAATACTGCAGTATAATACAATAAAGATTACACAAAAATAGCAGAAATTTAAGCTTAAGAATTAACCCATGTCCATGTTCTAAAATTGCAATCAGTTAGATACTAAAAAATACTAATTATACTACTAAAATACTACTACAGGAATAGCTGGAGATATTGCCAAAGTCTATTATTCTCGTGAGAATACTAACTCATCGAATTTCAAGCGTTCCTATTTACATCTTTGCTTTGGTGGTAAATGCTTGCAATTTCTCGATAAATCGGCTCTTGTGAGTGTTAGGTGCTTGATTTACGGATTTTTTATTTTTTATTTTATTTTATTTTATTTTTTTGAATGCGTGTTTTATATTTTGTCACCACAGTAGCAAATTTCACCGAGATATTCATCAATGTCGTCTTCTATAAGTAGTTAAAATGACTCTAAAATTATTTTTATTATTTTTGTATTTACGATAATGTACACGCGAAGAAGACAGATCTAGAAATTTCATATCAATGATAAAATTTAGCTCAATTTAAAAACATGTAACATCTTTTAAAAATCTTTCATACAATAACTGCCCATGGATAACTGTCGGTGAAATGCATCAGCACATAATACATTTTCGTATTGAAACTAGCAAAAATGAATTCGAATCATTTTGGGTATCCTGTAAGGAAAATAACTTTATATATAATGTTGAAAAGTTAAAAAAGATATTCAAAAAGGTAGTGTATCATTTCATATAGTTAATACTTATATAAAACAATAAAGGATGTATAAAAAACTAGATTATAGTATAGAAAAGAGTTTTAAAATACTAAATAATTTGTGTTATTTGAGGTATTTACATATAGCTTCATAGAAGTCGCAAATTTTACCGAGATATTCGTCAATGTCGTCTTCTATAAGCAGTTCAAATGACTCTAAAATTATTTTTGTAGTAACGATAATGCGCTCGCGAAGAAGATATATCTGGAAATTTTGTATCAATAACAAAATTTAATAAAACAATAAAGGATGTAGAAAAAAAACTAGATTATAATACAGAAAAGAATTTTAAAATAGTAAATAACTTGTGTTATTTGAGATATTTAGATTTACTGAAAAAAAAAAAAAAAATAGTCGTTGGGGGCCACCTTAATACTTACCCATCATGGATATAGATAATATAAAATATGAAAATAAAACATGTGATATTTGCTAAGCATTGTACCATGTTACTTTTATTCATAATAGAGGTCTGCACGGGCCGACATTTCCGTGCCGGGCCCGGCCCGACTCAGAGAAAAAAAAATCGGCCCGGCCCGTACAAAAAAAATATTGGCCCGGCCCGGTAAAAAAGTTGAAAGTTCGGCCCGAGTCCAGCCCGGCCCGTAGAAAAAAATTTATTGGCCCGGCCCGGTTAAAAAGTTAAAAGTTCGGCCCGAGCCCGGCCCGGGCCGAAAAAAATTAAAATCTCGGCCCGAGCCCGGCCCCGCCCGAGTGAATTTCTACAAAACATTGATTTTTATGTCGATTTGGTTAAAAGTTTTTCGCGTACGAGGATATCAATCCCAAAATATTTATCTTAACTTTTATTTTCATGTTTATAATCTTCATTTTTATAGAGGTGCCGCAGGGTGCGATATTTATTTTTTTTAATGAATCTCTATTTCTTGTATATAAATGTTTCAATGATCAAGTGATCATTAATATTGTTAATCCATATTCCATGCATTGAAGTGTTAAATATCTGAAAAATGCTATACAGTAAAATCTAAGACTGAATTGCATAGAAAAGAAAAAAGAAATGCGTTATAGACAAGTTCCCGTCTTAGCAAGTGTAAATGTATTATATATTATTTTCTTACGTAGTATATTAATTTTGTTTGTTATTAATTTTTATAATTTTCTTACGTAGTATCAAGTAGTATATTAATTTTGCATGGATCAACACGTTTGTCAGTTTAAAACAAGATTCCGTCATAGACAGGTTCTTTTTCACACGTTTTACTATATTTTAGTTTAACTATATTTTAATAAGTGTAGAAATCTACTACTCTTTAAAAAGAATGAATTTGAATGTTTAATTGTAGAATAATGGCGATTTAAAAATGTATGCATTTTTTGACAAAAAATTTGTGCCAAGCCTAATTTTACTGACCTTTGAATAGACTAAGCCATTCGAGATAATGATTTTCTTACGGGGTGGGTGAAAACTAGGAATGAAAGTTTTGGGCCATGAAGATTAGGAATGAAACCAGTACCCGGGTGTGTGCAGAAAAAATAAGTTAGTCCCGGCCCGGACCGGCCCGGCCCGAACCTTCAGAAAAAAGTAAGGCCCGAGCCCGGGCCCGCGGGACGAGCCGGGCTCGGGCTTCGGGCCGGCCCGTACAGATCTCTAATACATAATTTAATTTATTTGGACTTCCTGAAATATAATTAATATAACCCCTTAAGCTAATATTACTTTTTGTTGCATTAAAATATCTCAATTTGTTGATTTTCTGTAAGCAAGTAAACGCTATTGGTTTACAATGGAAGTCTATGGGAATTTGGCGAAATATTAGAGATACCGCCAATTTGGCGTAACTCTTGGCGACTCATTTTGGCCGCCAAAGTTGGAGATATACCGCCAAGTTGGTGACAAACTTGGCGGTATTTGGCGACAGAACAGGGTCCCCCCTATGGTAAGCCCCCTTATAGGTATGGAGAGGCATTAAATGCTTGACATTTACGATAAGTCATTATTGGCATTTAATCTTATAGTTTGGCGATAGTTTTTTGGTCGGCGGGATAATCGAGTAGTACCGAATTGCGTAAAAGAAACATCCTTATAACTCGAAAAATTATAATCCTATTAACTAACAGTTTACAGCGTCGGATTAAGCGTCTCATTTCCAATTAAAATATATCTTTGAATTGAAATTTGAATGAAATACAGGGTCATGAAAAATCGAAGAGGGTGAAAAATAGAATTACAAATATCTCGGCAACTAATTATCCTATCGAGTTCATTCATGATGCAAAATTTATGGTTTTTTATTGTCTTTTATATTCACACCTTTAAATAAACAATTTCGAAAATTTGTGTATACCTTTTATCAGAACGAATATTTCAAGAGTCCGAAAAAATAGTTCCGGTTAATCGAGGTTACTGATATTCAATAGGCTTCTTTCCATTATTACTCCCTAAGTACATACCGAATTCCAAGTATCTATCTCAATTTGTTGGGGAGATAGAGCGATTACAGACACACAGACATACAGACGGACGGACAATTTTTTTTTCTAAAAATATGTTTTTCGGAATCTCCATTGTCTGAAACGTGTAAATCAGTCAAATTTTTTTTTCGATTTTTATAACGATTACAAGACTTACCCTGTACTACGTATGATGGGTAAGTAAAAACTAAACCCGTGGCTGAACGATCCACGATGGATCAGGGCTTACAGTGCCCAACTCTGTATACTTGGCTCTGGGCCCCGAGGTGCTATACAGCATGTGCCCCGACCACGGGGTCAGCCCAACGCGAGACCCACGGTGTTTAGTTCCAAGCAAGCCTGGTACTCATTTTATCGACCCAAAGGGATGAAAGGTTAAGTGAACCTTGCCTAGCCGGGAGCCGAACTCGCGACCTGTAGCGTGGCAGACAGGCGTGCTGACCACTACGCTACTGGGCTTCATTTAGCCGTACAACTTCTTGATAATCGTACTCACTTTCAATTTTCTTTGCATTTACTTGAACGTTATCGGATCTGTGCTCCTTTCTTAAGATACATTAACTATAAAAGTTACCTGATGGTTTCCCTCAAAATGCAGTTTGAATACCCTTGATAATCAATGACACAAGGTTATGTACCATACTCACACAAAACAATGAAAAGCAAAACAAAAACGATCATTGCATGCTCTCTGGGAACGATGCCTGGTATGGGTGTTCTAGGTGTAAAATTAAAAATTTAAACAAAAAGCATGACTGATGACAGCTAACTTATATTGCAAGGTAAGACTGTATGGAGTTCATGTTCCTAGCAGTAAGATGAAAAGGTGTAATCTTGTCATAAGGCCTGAAGCAACCATCCCAGCAAAGAAAGAAACAGTGGGCCATCAGCTGGAAAAAAGATGGCAGCCAGCAGTTCTATCAGCGGTAAAGTGCAAGGGTGCCATTACTTACACCTGTCGAAAAGTGTCCGAGCCGAATGCAGCTGGTCCATGAGTGATGGCCAACAGCAGGCCAGCATTGGTATGCCATCACATTACTTCAATCCGGCACTTATACTGCAGTGCTAGCACCTATCCCACTGCTATTCCTTTGCTGGCCCAGCACTTTCCCTTACAAAAATTTATTATAGAATTCTATAAAAAAACAAAGTATTATGGCTCTTTTTTCTATTAGCTAGTTTCACCAAGAGCTATAGAAACATCTGTAGAAGTGTCTATAATAGAAATGTCTATAGAAATATTTGAACTGCATGTGATCACCCTCCCAAGTGCTGACGCGCTCGATGCTGCTTGGTTTTCGTGATCGGACATGAACAAGCGCTTTCAGCGTACGCTACGATTGCTTGCAGTTTTCAAGCTCTCATTACACTATTTCAAGTTTGTTTTTTTTGTTATTTACGTTCCCAATCATTAAACTGGTATAGAAATTATTCTATAGTATAGAAATCCTATGTATTTTATACGCTTTTTTTTATTATTGAATCTGAACTGCGTAAATTATGAAAACCGAAATCTTTTGTAACCTAGTAAAACCAGATTTAAGGAAAAAAAATTCGTTGAAATAAATTTATTATTAATAAATTTATTTATTATTCATTTACTTATTTATTTTGTTGATGGCAGTGGTGCAATATTTTTTACAGTTTAAAAAAAAATTAGCTTCACAGCTTAAATTGTGTTAAGATATTCATTTCAGATTTGTGTTCAAATACTCAATGTCTTCGATATTCGCAGCGCCACCTAGCGTAAGGGTTCCCAGCAATAATACTGCAAAAGTTCGTGCACTTCCATGTAGTGGTGGGCCAGTGCATGAAATAAAATGGATGCCCACCAGAAATTTATCTGATGATTTCCAACAGCAAAGTTGACTGAAGCTGCCCAGCAGTGGTCATGCAGTGGTAGACCATCAGCCAGCACTTCTCCATCATTGCCAGCACCTATCTTGTTGCTAGCCAGCAAATTCCTCTTTGCTGGGATTAATCTAAGTGTATTGATACAGTCCTGAAAAAAAAAATCACCTCTATTAACTCTGTCAAAAAACCTTGTATAAAAATGTGACTGATGCTAGTCGATTAATAATAACTTCTACTAATTAATATTGTGCTTAAATTTTGCTTAAAGGGTAGTCTACATATAGAAATTAAACCAAACTTGAAAATTTTCAAAACTAACATCTAATTTAACATGATATTTGGATACTTCCGTACATTTTACTTTAGCATACTAAACAGGAAGTCATTCGGTCAAGTAGTTTGTAAATTATGGATAGTTAAAGTTAACTCGTAATGTAAAACTAATTATTAATCGTTGTAAAATGGATTGCAGTGGGGTTAGATTTTTTAGCGTAGCTAAACACTACTTGGCGTAATAACGTGTAATTTTGGATTTGTATATTCAAATACCTTAGAAAACGATTTCTGTTTAAAATATTGTAGGTTACGATTCGTACTTTTCTCAAAAATTAATATCGAAAATATCTATATTTGGAAATTATTTTTCAAAACAGAAAAAAAATGAATTGAGCAAGTGAGTTTCAAAACTCGCCTTATCCGGAAAATCAAATTTTGCGAAATCGCGAAAAACTTCTAACTGCGTCCATTGTCTTTCAATGTAAACCAAGATTTTACAGTGCGAGAAAGACAGGCAAAACTTGTATTTTTGCAGAGTGTTGTGTTTTTTAGGTGCAGGTTTACCAGTAAAATAGATTGATAGTGAATATACGATTTTTAAAATTTTGGATAAGGCGAGTTTTGAAACTTACGTCTTCAATTGTATTATTGAATGTTTTAATAAAAGTCGATGAATGTATCGAATTTAACATTAAGAGTTTCAAACTTTAGATCTACATAAAAACTAAACTATTTAACCGAATTATTTTCCGCTTGGCAGCCGAAAGTAAAATTTACCTAACGAACCAAATATGATTTCAAAATTAGATGTTTGGCTTAAATTTGTTAAAGTTTATAACGATTTCTATATGTAGACAATACCCTAAGAAAAATTTAATAAAAGCATTAACTGATAGATGTTATTACTAATCGATGGACACAGATCATATTTTTATATAGCAATTTGAGGCAGAGATAGTGGGAGGTGATCACTTTTTTCAGGTGTACATGGAGCAGAGTCCTCTAGCTCGAACTTCACATTCACACTTTCCAAATTATGTACTCAGTAAATTTTAATTTAAGCTTTTAAAGTTAAGTCTATGACACTTATGAGCTATATTTATTCCTTAAGGCTCCTGTCCCTGCCGGCGAAGGCACTCACTATCTAATGCTAATTCTATGGGGAGAGATTTTTCTAATATCTCGTTTGCATTTCGACATTTTTAAATATTTTTTTTTTTTTTACATTGGATAGCCGAGATCCGTCTCTACATCGCACCTTTTTTACTTTTTCGATTTTGGTTGCAGATATTTTTTAGAATGACACTTTCTTTTTTAGAACCGGTTTTGAAAGTGAAAGTAACTTTATAAAAAGTATCTGCGACCAAAATCGAAAAAATAAAAAAGGTGCGATGTGGAGACGGACTTCGGCTATCCAATGCAAAAAAAAATTATTTAAAAATGTCGAAATGCAAACGAGATATTAGATAAATCCGTCTCCGTAGGATTAGTATTAGCTCGTGAGTGTCTTCGCCGGCAGGTACAGAGGAGCCTCAAGGACACAATGTGTACCAGATTTTGTTTTACATGAACCATGCCGGCCATGGCAGCTTTCACTCCTTGAATTTGATAGTCATCAGCCGAATTATTTAGGAGGACTAACGCCATATGAAACAATTGGTAAAGAAGCAGCAGTTGATGAGCTCAAGGTTTTAAAGTTAAATCTATGACACTTATGATCTATATTTATTCCTTAAGAACACGATGTGTACCAGACTTTTTTTTACACGAACCATGCCGGCCATAGCAGCTATCACTCCTTGAATTTAATAGTCATCAGCCGAATTCTTTAGGAGGACTAACGCCATAAAAAAACAGTTAGTAAAGACTCGATCAGCTCAATAATAACATATTAGACAATACAATATTATAATTCGGCACAATATAGCGTTTATTCCCCCCTTTTTATAACAGATCTTAATATTTTCGATAATATTCATTAAAATATTAGTCGTATTTAATTTATTTTAGCAACTTTCTTTCTTTATATTCTTATCACAATAACAGTTGCATTTTTAATATATACAATGAATTTTATATATTTACAATTTTAGATAAATGGGAGAAGCTTGCCACATTCATCCTATCTATAAAATCTTACATATAAAATAAAAACTTAAAAAAAGGGAAACAGTAAACACGTAAAGTATAGAAAAAGATAAAATATTTCACGAACGCCATTCTGTTATATAGCTGTCAACATTGCAAATTTTTTCAAATCAAATAAATATTTTTTTAACCTGAAAATGTTCTTAATACAGTGCATCTTCAAATTTCATTTATGAAGTAAAATTTCTAGTTCAAAAGATGTTAATATGACTGTAAAAAAAAGGTGGAACACTGGCAGCTATTCTATTAACATCACAGTAAAATAGCTAATATTGTTTTATCACCACTTTTTAACTTATCCTTATCTCTTTTTGAATACTATATCTATTTAAATACTATAATACTTTGTAACAAAAAGTGTTATAATAGATAAGGAAATGAAAATGGATCTACTCACTTGAAAACACGTGAGTCACATCACAATTTTTTTGCCCGTACTGAGGAATGTCAACATTTGCACGATAAACTAGTGTTGGGACGCCAACTTCTGTTAAGCTCTGCATATCTAATTTCTGTAAAACAATGCATGATGTAATAGAGTGTTATATATAACTGAGCAGACACTCATCTGATATAACTGTTAATAAAGTAGAGGTATTTTGTTTACATATACAGTAGAGCGCCGATTATCCGAACAAGTCGGAACCGACCCTAGTTCAGATAAGCAAAAGTTCGGATAAATGAACTTTAAGGGATATTCCTGACTATACTAAAACCTTCACACTTTATCCAGGTTTAGGACTGACAGCACCAGTTAGAGCTGGCATGTTTAAAAATTGTTTTTTTTTTTAATTTTTCTTTTTGTCGTCTTTTGAATTTTTTGTTTTTTTAATATTTTTGTTTACTTTTTTATCATTTAAAATTTTCTTTTTTTTTAATCATCTTTTGAACTCTAGAGATTATAATTTAAGCAAAAAAGCTTTCGATTGTCGCTTTCTTCAGAGAAGACATTCTTTTCAATGTTGCCATATCTCGAATTATTCCTAAATACGTTAGTTGATTCGGATCAGCCATGTTCTGTTGTTCGGGCCTATTCATATCTGTTTCCAAACATTCAAAGGTGATGTGATTTATGTGATGGACCTGAGTCATTTTCAGACCATTTGTTTTCATTTTCTTCAATTTTTTTCGTTGTTACTACACCCAACGATACACTAATCGGAAATTCGATTTCGCATGCTACTAAATATGAAGGGGGGAGGGGGACAGGGTGTTTGGATAATTGGAAGTTCGGTTAAAAAAATTTTTTGAGAGAAACAGGCTGTTCGGATAATTGGAAGTTCGGTTTTTTAAAAAAAACTGAGAAAAATAGGCTGTTCGGATAATTGGAAGTTCGGTCAATTGGAGTTCCGATAATCGGCGCTCTACTGCACTTTCGATGCATGAACACGAATAAAATTGCTTGTAATAAAACTATTGAATATATATATATATATATATTTGGTAGGCCTCCCCACCTGGCTGAATCTGAATCTGTTGGAAATTTCTGTAGAAAATTTCACACTATGATATTTATAGTAGTTTGAAATTTTAACTGCTGAAGTTTACTTCAACATGGTTAAGAGGCGTAAAACAAACAGAGTGAAAAGTGTCTAAGGCTGGATTCGAACCAGGTTCACTGAAATTACGCGCCAATGCTCTACTACTGAGATATCCTGACGATATCCAGCTTAACACTTCTTTCAACAAATAAGAGTGAGAAGTTCTAAGGTGGATATTGTACAGGCAACTTAGTAGTAGGGCATTGGCGCCTAATGTTAATGACCCTGGCTCGAATCCAGGCTTGGACACTTTTTCAGTCTGTTGGTTTTACGTCTCTTAGCAAAGTTCAATAAAAATTCAGCAATTAAAACGTCAAATTAATAAAATCTTTTTTGACTGAGAATTCTGTCTAAACCCTAATTAGAATGATACATTTTTATATCTATATATTTTTGTAGTGAAATTTTCTTATGTTGAGTTTGAGGACTAAAATAGTTGTAGAAATGAAAATTACGAAATGAGATGTGGCTGAAATGGGAGTGAAGGAAATGGGGCAAACTATTTTTAAATTAACTTTTCAATGGATAACGCTAAAGGTTGGAGGATCACATTGGAGGATCACATTGTTTGACGGATCATGATCAACTGCGGTACAAAGAGTAATCAAAACAGAATAGTTTCCAGAATACTTTTCAGTGGAAATGTAACTTACCATTGATCATATTAAAGTATACATTTTAAATATATTTTTAGGTTAAGGGCTACCTTTTCTTTATTATTTTGAGAGTAATGAACAAAGAAGCTTTGTTGATCTACTGCGGTGCAAAGTGTAATCAAGACAAAATAGTTTCCGGAATACTTTTCTCTGGAAATGTAACTTACCATCCAGGATATTAAAGTATACATTTTAAATTTCTTTAGGTTAAGTGCTGCCTTTTCTTTCTTATTTTGAGAGTCTCTCTATTCTAAAAAAAAGTAACTACCGCTGTCACCGCCGCCGCCGCCGGTTTTGAATTTTTTGTGACCGGAGGTCTTTCTTCGTTAATATTAAGAAAAATAATGCATACAAATATATGAAAATCGGTAGTATTATACAGAAATGTTTGATAAACACGCTGATGCAGACAGTTTTCAGATCGAAGAATTATTTTAAGAGATATTTAATGCTAAAGTTGGACAAAATCGCTCCACTAAAAAAGTTTTATAGGAGCAAAAACTGTTCATAGGAATTTAATCATTTTTAGATCATTTTATGTGTTAGAACTTGCCGGAGTGCAGATTGTATTAATTTTTTTATTTTGACTCATTTTTTGAGGTTTTATTTCTATTTTAAATTCAGATTTTCAGCATTTCTAGAGATATTTTTAACAGATTTTAGAAAGTGATATTAATTTAAACTGTTGTCAACTGTATAAACTGCGGAAACAATAATGTTTGCTTCAAAAAATAAAAAATATTTATAGGTGTAAATAAATTAAACATTTATTTACACGTGACTATTATAAACAGAAAAAAACATTTGGAATTAGAATTAAATAATTATGTACAAAAAGCAGGAACTTATTAAAAATTACGTCATAAAAACTATAATTACACGTGAATTTTAAGAGAGAAAGGAATTTGCAAAACAATAAATTTATTAACATGCGTTAGAAGTTTTAAATAAGAGAAATTACGTCATATTTACGTCACATTACAGTTATTACATAAAATGAACACAAAATAATATTGCAAAACGGTTTAAATTTAGAAATTGCGCTAGACATTTATTTGATATTTTAAGAGGATACTTTTCAACTATTTTTGTTAGGAAAGCGCAAATAATATTTCATTAACACAAGTATTTTCACGTGAATATTAAAAAGAGAAAGAATAGTTTGGTCAAAATTACGTCAAATTAAAAACGATTAATTTAAAATGTCTCATTTAAAACAACTTTCTTTTCACTTTGTTAAAAAATACCAGGAGACAAAGACTTTGTTTACTTAATTCCTTTTATATTAGCTTATTTTGAAATGTTGTTACACGTGTCTACGTCATCAAGTTATTTTTATTTCGACGTTTTATTTGTATTTTTATTAATGTTCTACTAATTTATTTGTTTTTTCGTTATTTAAAATAAAAATTATGTCAATTTGTATAATTTGGCGAGTGGTTTGGCGATTTATATAATTTGGCGAAATTGGTCGACGGGCTAATCAAGTAGTACCGCCACGGATTTGGCGTTAAAATTCCCCAATCAAAGAGAAATGAATAGAAATGCGTTTATAGAGAGATCGCCACTGTTTTTTAAATTATAATTCAATCTTTCGAAATCTTTTTAAAGCCGATCAAATTAGCGTGCATTTAGAGTCTACGGTGTCTAGACGGGGGTTGGCCAGCGTAGCTCGTAGGGGGCCGAGCCCCCTAGTAATTAACAAAGAAGCTTTATTGATCTACTGCGGTACAAAGAGTAATTGAAACAGAATATTTTCCAGAATACTTTTCTCTGGAAATATAACTTACCATCCAAGATATTTAAGTATACATCTTAAATTTCTTTTTAAGTTAAGTGTTGCCTTTTCTTTGTTATTTTGAGAGTAATGAACAAAGAAGCTTTATTGATCTACTGCAGTGCAAAGAGTAATTAAAACAGAATAGTTTCCGGAATACATTTCTCTAAAAATGTAACTTACCAACCAGGATATTAAAGTATACATTTTAAATTTCTTTTTAAGTTAAGTGTTGCCTTTTCTTTGTTATTTTGAGAGTAATGAACAAAGAAGCTTTCTTTATCTACTGCGGTGCAAAGAGTAATCAAAACAGAGTAGTTTCCAGAATACTTTTATCTGGAAATATAACTTACCATCCAGGATATTAAAGTATACATTTTAAATTTCTTTTTAAGTTAAGTGTTGCCTTTTCTTTGTTATTTTGAGAGTAATGAACAAAGAAGCTATCTTGATCTACTGCGGTGCAAAGAGTAATCAAAACAGAATAGTTTCCGGAATACTTTTCTCTGGAAATGTAACTTACCAACTAGGATATTAAAGTATACATTTAAAATTTCTTTTTAGGTTAAGTGCTGCCTTTTCTTTCTTATTCTGAGAGTAATGAACAAAGAAGCTTTGTTTATCAACTGCGAAGCAGAGAGTAATCAAGACAGAATAATTTTCAGAATACTTTTCTCTGGAAATAAAACTTATTATGTCTTGAAAATATTGACTTGGGTTCAGCATTTGTTTATGTCGTGGTTTACTTAGAAATAGAACCTTAAACTTGTAGTAATTACCTCCAATCTTTTTTGTGTGGCTCTTAAAAAACTAGAAATATTTGACATAGATACTGTGTTGATTCGCGTAAAAGGTAGCATCCCTATTCCTTGTTTTTAAGAATTCAGATAATTTTACTCAAACTAAACAATTGAAGCTAAAATGCGTGGAGCCTGATTTTAGAAGATTCCCAATTTTCTTCAATATTAAATTTGGATGGGAATTTGAGAAAAAAAATCTCATCTATCAACGATTAGCTTCATTTATGTTGACCAATTTTTGTCGACAAATTTAGTCAAATTCGTCAAGAATTTGACGCTACAGCTCTAATCGTAAACTTCCTAGCTATGCTTTGACTACTGATGACGAAACCTATGAGTTGTTTCTCTCTCTTAAACATAAACTTTTCTTACTTAATTTTTATTTTATTTTATTTTACTTATTTAAATTTCTAATTAAAACATGTACTGTTAACACACACCACAGTGACGTATATGTGTGTGTGTATATATATAGTCTGTTACTTTTTAAACAAAAAAAGTGTAAGTGCTCTTTTTTTAGTGAGTAGAGCAAATCTCCGGTGACTGTAGACTACCATTTTTATTATCTAGCTTAAGGACTGATAGAATATTTTTTATATTATTTCATTTATGTACTTTAACTACATAAGTACTACTATTAAACTTTTAATATATTTATTTATTCTGTTAAATTATTTCCCATCTTTCTTATACTTTAAAATTTTAAAATTTAATTAAGTTTCATGTAGTTTTATAGTACAGTTAAATTTAATTTTTCAATAGCTCCTTAACATGTCTGCAAGTCGCTTAAGCATCTAGTGAATGTAAAGTTCCACCGAAACTGGGAAGTCCATCAAAGAACTTACATTGTTCCATTGTTCCACAATATATATAAACCATATAAATAAAATTGGATTGTTATTGTTCATCAGAATATTAGCAGCAAACTTCGAAAAGGGGGTTAAACATTCCAGGATTTCCCTATATCAGAATTCTTTCGCGAGCCTTTGTAAAAGTAGTATAATTATTATGCATAGCATTTTCTATAGTAAGCACATTGTGGTGATCTCAATAACATATATCAATTTCTGCATATTTGAAATAGCATATAGCATTAAAATAAACTTATCGAAAGTTTTATCGCCAGTGGCGTAGCTACAATTTTTGGCGCCCGGGGCAGGAAGAAATTTTGCACCCCCCCCCCCCCCCCCCAAAAAAAAAAAATTAATAATAATAATAATAATCACATTATTTCTCCAAGGAAATTTCAAATACTTAGCGGAACGTTCACGGATATGACAATGTTTTAAGCGTATTGGAGTAGCAATATTAAAAGTAAATTCTAAAGAAAAAAAAAAAAATTACTAAAACTCCTAAAATTCGCCCGATTATGGAAAAATATCTCCTGTTTCAAAACGGCAGGCACCCAAGAATTTCAAATTGCTATACCATTTTTTAAGATAGAGGGGAAACCGAAAATTTTCCTTGAATCCTTCTATCAAGACTTAACGATTATGAAAGAAATAAATTTACATTTATAATTTTTCGTACATTTTTATTTTAGTTTGAAATTTTTAAGGTGCCACCATTTTGAAACAGGATGTAGGATCAATATGTCCAAAGATTTTGGTCGAGATCTTAAGGCTGTTCTCAACTGCTCTGCTCAACAAGCGCAAAACGTTTTGACACATTTACAAATTCATTTTTTAACGGAAAGGTATAAAATTGGAAGGCCTGGACATGGAAGCGATTTGGAATCGAACTGTTTTTTCCATTTTTTGATCAATCAATTACTCATTGAGTTATAAGCGATTTTGATCACGTGACACGGCATTTTTCTCCCCTTATTGACTGGATTTTCTTCTTTCGTTCGGAAGTTCGGTTCAAAATGCCAACTTTGACAGGATTTTCTGAAAGATCTATTGCGTTTACAAGAAAACGGAAAAAACAGTTCGATGACATAGTTTCTGAATAACAACACCTTCTAGTTTCATGCGTTTCCGAACAAAAATGAATTATAACTTATGTCAGAAAGTTGACCCTTTGGATTTGAGAACAGCCTTAATAAACCCTTAACATATGCTCAATCACATATAAATCGGTTTATAAATACGAGCGCAGTCGCATGACAATTATCAGATATTTATAGATAGATATTATATATATATAGATGAAAAGGATAAGAATAAAAATCCTTTTAAAATTCAAAATTAAAATTAAATTTCAAAAACTTAAATTAAAATCTTTAAGTTCTTTTCCTAACTTTAAATCTTATATTCTAAAATCCATCTTACCCCTTGTAACTTTGTTTCCCAGCTCAACATTTATTGCGTTCACCATTAAATTCAGAGAGTAACTTAAGATTGAAAATGCTGACGTTTGGGCAATCCTCCTTCGTTTGTGGTTAAAGCCTTGTACGTCACAAATCCCGGGAATTTTGCTGATCTTGACCACATGTCAATCAAGAGCTAATTATCCAATTAAATTAAATGCTTCACCCAAATTGATACCTTCGCACCCTGCTGGAAAATATCGCCAACATATTAGCAAGAATCCGCACGAAAAAGAATAGATTTTACCCATTTGAGATGGCTGTACAAATTACGACCATAAAGGTCCCGAAATTGACATAAATATGGCTCGTGACACATGCACGGACATTATTGTAAGATGCAGCGACGAAATAAACGAGTTCACTCCACAGAGCGGTTCCCGAGTCGAATTCATTTCTCCCATTAATCTCCCAATTATTCCTTACATGGATAGATATAGATATAGTTTTCTCTAATGCATATGCACTGAATTTAAGTATATATCAAGTATATTTAACTTTTAAAACGATGAAAACATCCATTTTTACCGGTCGTACTAAGAATACTGAAAAGTCTACCGTATTTTATGGAAGAAACGCCGCGGCGTTTGCGAGTTTAAAAGTTAATTTTTTTCCATGTTTTTCCAATTTTTTTTAAAATACCAACTGAGTTTCCTTAATTTAAAAATTCATAGAAATCTTTAAAATCGAATTTAAATATTTCAAATAAAACTTCAGCCATCTTAAGATATTAAAAACGAGGCATCCTACACTGCTCAGAAAACTTTGATTAATGCTAGGTCAATGTGTCAATCTAACGCTGTCAACAAAAGTAGCGTTCCGACGGATGCGGCGTTTACAACGGGTGCGGCGATTACGATATTTTCAAGCTTATTCAGGCCAATTTAAGGAGTGCGGCGTTTCTTCCATAAAATACGGTACTTTGTTTTTTATACGATTTAAGAAGGGAAAATTTGTGGATAGGTCGCCTACATTTTATTATTTGGCTTTTCTCAATGCCAATTTGACGGGAATGTGGAATTTCCAATAAAGGAAAAATTATATCTTTACGTATTGTCTTTCCAGCTAAATCCATTTTGCATTAGTTCACAGAAGTCCCCATCACACGAAAATATTAATATGGAATGAAGAACGCAAAAATCAGCGTAAAAACCAATCTATGTGTGTGTTTGTGTGACGGAGATGGCTAGAAATATCTACCGCACGTGGAAGTCTGAAAATTGTGTGAGGGTAGTCCAAGGCAGGTCCTGATGCACATGAGGCTTAGATTTCAATTTTTTTTTTTTTTTTATAATTAACCGAGAATATTATTTAAAACTCATCAAAAACGTTTTTTTTTTTTTTTTTTTTTTTTTTTTTACAAAATGACAGAATTGCGTTCTCATCTGAACCTGATTCCACAGCCGAAATAGAAGAAATTAACGATTTTCACCAATCAGGAAAAATTAAGAAAACTAATTAAGATATCGACTTGAAAATTTCAGAGAACATGTAGAAAAAACTTTTACACCTGCGTTAAAATTTTTGAAAATTGGTCGGTAATTTTTCTTAATATTTTCAAAAACTGATAGCGACAGTACCAAAGTTCGGAGAATGAACCATACAGGGCAAACATTCATTAAAAAACCGAACTAAAAAGAGATCTTTTTCCAGCCGACCACTCCATTTAATTTCCGAAAATCGATGAATCAGAGATTATACGATATGTGGACAATCGACTTAATTATTAAACGTTGCCAAATTCTAAAAACTTAATTTAAAAGCATTGTATCAATTTAATCGAAGATTATTAGTGGGTTCTGTGGCAAGAGTCCCGTGATATGAGTTAAAAGTTCGCCCACCAGGGTTTCTTCTCTTTTTTTACATTTAGAAGTACGTTTTCCAAAATATAGAGTTCTTTTACACACAATTATCGAACATTAACAGCGCATTCTTTTCTCGGATTCTATAGGCCAGATTTCACCGGGAATTGATTCATTCAACGTAGCTTACGATTTTCTTGCAGTTTTTAGCTCCACCTCCAGTGCAGGGAGCGCATTCTTATCTCGGGTTCTATGGGCTCAATTTCAACTTGGCTTTGCTCATTCCACTTGGTTGTCGATTGTCTTACAGTTTTTAGTTGTACCTTCCACCGCCAAGGGGCATTTTTATCTCTGGTTTCACTGGAGTGATTTCTGCGGAATTTTTTTCTTTCAATTCATCTTACGATTCTCTTCAGATTTTCCAGCACGTGCGCTGCACGCTTGCTATACGGAGACATAGGCAGCGGGGACCCATACCGGAGATTAATTTTGAAATAAATAAATTTGAACGGAGGTTTTTAGTGGTTAGAGAAGCGTGCGTAGCACTCCTGGTCTACGCTGCCAAAGTCAGTGGGACCCATCCCAAAGGTGTTCTGTTGATACTAGAAATGTCACTCCAAGCCGCAAACAGGCCTTTTGACTTATAAAGTGGAGGCTAGATAGTTAGAAACCTCCACCAGCGATTGACAAGTATCGATCTCTCCATTCCCCACACCCACCTTCACCGAATTTCTTCAAAACATTCGCACAGACACTCACAAAAAAAGAAAAGGTTAACAATTTTTATTTATTACCAAAATATTTGAAATAATTCCGGTTTAAAACTCCTCTCAATTTGGCGCCCCCTATTTAATCTTTTTGCTCCTCAATTCAGGTACCGTATTTTATGGAAGAAACGCCGCGGCGTTTACGGGTTTAAAAGTTAATTTTTTTCCAAGGGCGGCGTTTACGGCATGTGCGGCGTTTTTGATTTTTTAAAAATACCAACTGAGTTTCCTTAATTTAAAAATTCATAAAAATATTTAAAATCGGATTTAAATATTTTAAATAAAACTTCAGGCATCTTAAGATATTAAAAACGAGGCATCCTGCACTGCTCAGAAAACTTTGATTAAAGTTAGGTCAGTGTGATACTGTCGACAAAAGTAACGTTCCGACGGATGCGGCGTTTACAACGGGTGCGGCGATTACGATATTTTTAAGCTTATTCAGGCCAATTTGAGGAGTGCGGCGTTTACGACGGGTGTGGCATTTCTTCCATAAAATACGGTACATAATTATATTAGGTATCAAGTGCAAAGCTACCAACTTTTACGGATTTTTGCTACCACTAAAATTTAATAGAAAACTTTGCCTAATTCAATCGCCGAATTCCAGTTAATTTTGATAATTAAACAAGGTATAAATTTCTGTTAAATTTTAGTGGTAGCAAAAATCCGTACAAGTTGGCAGCTATGCAAGTGTGTTGAGAGATTCCTAGAAACATTTTCAGAAGCTTTTTCTTTCTTCATTATTTGGATATAACAAAATATCTTACTAAAGAAAACATTCGCACACGCCTACTCAAAAAGGGAAAAAAATCAACAATTCTTATTTATTATCACAATGTGTGAAATAATTTCGGTTTAAACATCCTCTCAATTTGGCGCCCCCTATTTAATCTTTTTGCGCCTCAGTTAAGATACATAATTATCTTAGGTACCAAGTGCGTTGAGTCATCCCTAGAAACATTTACAGAAGCTTTTTCTTTCTTCATTATTTGGATATAACAAAATTCTTACTAAAGAAAACATTCTCTCTCTCACACACACACAACATCAACAATTCTTATTTATTGTCAAAATATTCGAAAAGATTTCGGTTTAAACCTCTCACAATTTGGCACCCCTTTGCACCGGCGCCCGGGGAGTCCGCCCCCCTTAGCTACGCCACTGTTTATCGCCAATAGACAATAATACAGAGTTGGCATAAATGATTCATCGGGTTTCAAAACACTATGTATTGAGGCCTATTTACGATCTAAAAAGACGGGTGATACACGACAAGATACATTACACTCACCAAGTTTAAAAGCCCGCCGCGTGCAGGAACGCATCACTGCTGCTGTGACGGACATTGACAGAAACATGCTATTGAACGTATAGATGGAAATGGATTACCGCTGGGATGTGCGCCAGGTAACTAAGGCCGGACAAGTACATTGAACATTTGTAGTATGTAACTAGAAACTTGGTGAGTATATATGTAACTTTTCATATATCACTCGTCTTTGTACGTCGCATACTTGTAAATAAACAGTCTTTTGAAACCGGATGAATCATTTACGCTAACCCTGTATATCCCTATTCTTTCGTATATCCGTGTAAACGAATGATAAACACACTATTTTCAAAATTAAACATGTCATAGTGTACATCAATAATAATACCAATTTAATGGCAATTGAAGTATTTTTACGACAGTTAGAGTATGGATAAGTGGAGGGCAGATAGACAAATATTCAAATTTAATCATAAACACTTATCAATTATGTTAGAAAGTTTTATTTAAATGGAAACTTTATCATTTCATATAATATTGTTATTACTTGAAAATTTCAGTTAGATTTTGCGATACAATATGAAATAAAAGCATTGTTAAGAGGGTAGTTTACCTCAAAATTGATTAAAAAATCGATTTTTGTTTTTAAATATTAAACGAAAGCCTGTTTAATTGTGAATATTTTGACACCTCATTTTTACCCATACGGCAATTATATCGCGAGATAGTGTAAATTTTGTTAATACACCCTGTGTAATTACCCGAACAAATTAAAACTTTAAATGGCTTTTTCTACAAGTTCACATTTGCTTCACTTTCACGTTTTAAAAATGCTAAGGCTTTTTTTGTATTTGAGATCGCGATTTAAACTTTTTATAAAAGTATATGAAGATGTGTTAGATTTCACCCTTTTACACTATATATAGCAGTAAAAAAATTATATTAAATGTAATATTAGATGTAACTATTCATGCGCAGTCTTGTGTCACATTTGGAAAATCAAAAAAGGCCAAAAATATCAATATTTAAAAAAAGTTGTAGAGATTTACAAATAATTCAAATTTTTGTTTATTTTTTTAAACTTTAATTACATATCTATTTAATTATTATTATTTTTTTTAAATGTACTTTTAGTTGAACATTGAAATGCAGTGAGTTCACCATTTGAACCATACTTTTAAAAGTAAACAAAATTGTTGAAAAGGTAAACTGTCCCCTTAAGGGTTCAAACTTACTGATTTGGTGAAAAAGAATGCTTCTTCTGCTGGGGACAATTTTTTCTTGCCGTTATCAATGGTAAAAGGAAAGAAACCTTGTTGATCTGGTATTTCTTGCACATCGCAATCATTTCCTAAACATATATGTAAAAAGTAAGAAAAAAAGCATTATATTTATAAATCTTTTTTCTAAAATGTGAGTAACAAAAGTTATTTAGTGACATTCCATAAGTACAATAAAATAATATAATAATTATACAGGGTGTTTCAGGTGTTGGGGGTGTTATTTATGACGGCCGATTATCTACACTAGGGGTATAGACCCCAAATGGGAGGGAGGTCGGCGTGCCCTCCGTGGGGTCTTTCTAAGGGAACCTAATCAGTATTTACGCAAGAAAATCCAAGGTTCGAAGAAAACCACGGAAAACCACGGAGAGGGCATGTGTCCTGAGCGTCAGAACGAAGGGGCGCCAAATGAAGATTTTTGTTTGTCATTTTTTTTAAGTCTATGTTTAACACGGTATTGTTAAAATCGTCCTGTTTGTGGTATGCTAAAGCGTAGAAGAATATAAGGATGATATGGCAAAAGGATCCTTTATAAAGCGGAATTATTTTTTATTCCGCCTTCGAGATTTTAATGAATCAATATCTAACAAAGCAGATTACGTATTTCAGTATTACATATTTTATGATTACATATTTTAAATTTTAAAATGAGTTGACTATTAGAAAATTAGTAAAATTTTCATTGTGAACATACTTTGCGGAGGAGGTGGGGAGCAATAAAGGCTATTTTTGGCCCTGTATACAATATATTTACAGTTTGTGTGTTTGCACAATAATACGTTTATAAATGGTATATATATTATTTGTTTCTCTTAGGGAACCGATGATAATTTTTTAAAACAAGAACAATCTTTTTTTTTTTCATTATAGTATAAATAAAATCATCTTTCCATGCTCAATTCAAAAGTACATGGCTGCATTGGATTATTTCACCACCACTCGCCCACTCCCCGATCTGTTACGTGATACAACTGCCGAAGAGTTAGTAACCTCAGTCAGTCCCCCACATATTAAAACTTTAAGATAAGTCTTTTTCCTTCTTTCAGGAATTAAGTTTTTTTAGCTATGGCCGTGTACAAAATCGCACTCTATTCTTTGAAAAAATTAAAAAATATATCTCCAAAGAAAGACTTTAAATTCTTTTTCCTAACTCTACTGTCTAAAATCGCTAGTGCTGCCATCTATTGTTATTGTTTGCTATTTTACATTAAGCAGAATTGATTGAGGGATATTTATTTTTTCTGAAAATATGAATTTATCGAAAGTAAAGTACTGTACACTATCGATATCCAATAGAAATCCAATGAACTGTAAAGAAATTACACAGGGAAAAAATAGCAAACATACTTTAAACATTTTTTTAAAATGCAGTGATATTTATTTATATGTTTTTTATTAATAAATTTTTTTAAATTTAAATAATTAACTCATGGTAAAATAAAATGGCTTTATGTATGCAAGTACAGTTTTATATTGCAAATACTGAAAGTTTAATATTAACATTGCTTTAGTATTAGTATTATACTGTAAATATTTTTAATGTAAAGCCGTAATGTATTGTATTTATGTGTGTATAATACTCGTGCAGTTTTTTTATAGAGAAAATTTACTAGAAATTCCGACTCAGATTAAAAAAAGAAAAAAAAAGAGATAAATTATTTACTCACGTATTTATCGCTCTCTTATTAAAAACTTAAAAACAGTAAAACAAAGCCTTGCATTGCGTAATTTTATTTCATTGGAAACTTCGCTTTAAAAAATATCGCTTACATAATATTATGAATGTACGTATATATTATAAGTATAATATACGTATAATATACCACGGCCAATCTCGATCGCCTTCCTTATAAGGGGAATCGAGTTTGGCCGTGAATGTTCGTATAATGTACAGTCGTGGAAAAAAAAGTAAACATTCCCTACTAACTCCTCAACAAATTATCGTAGAAGGAAGTTACTGGTACCGAACGATTGGAAATAAAGTCTACTTTTAAATGATGTATATAAAATTTGCTTAGGGGGCCATCTACATATTAAAACGAACCATAACTTTGTTTTTTTCAATAGCAGTACCCAATTCTGACAGCATAAATGAACTCTACATCTTCAATTAGCCTAAAAACGAATTTTTATGCAATTCGTACCATAAGTTTCCGAGAAATTAATTATTTTAAAACAAGCGTATTTTAAGGGCTCTATCCAAATTGAAGTTCGGTACTCGATTGTTAACCAAGAGAGCTTTTCTTGATCAAGGCACCTTAAGCAGTCAATTAAGCCTGTTAGATTACAGGATAGCATAAGAAATTTCAAAATATTTAGTCACTTCTATCATATCCCCTTAAACCATCATTTTGCCGTTTTTTAAGCATAATTTGAAAACTACTTGGAAGAAAAATGTGAAATTTTGGATTTCCATAAAGCAGGACTTAATAAATCTGAATCCATCAAAAAAACTGTAGGTTGCAATTCATAATTTTTTTTAATGCTAATTTCATAATGCATAATTCATATCAGAAAATTATAAAAATTGCAAATTCAAGTATTTATCTTTGGGTATATTAGTATTATTGCTACACAAAAAATTAGAACACTAGGATCATAATTTCAGAAGTTATAAATAAAAATATGAAAATGTAATTTAACATTAGAAGCACTAAATTTTGAATGTCTGTAATTCAAAAACTTATCATTGAAATGACTTGAAATTCGGTGTCTAGGCATAGTTTGAACCAAAGATTTGAAATATCTCGATAAAATTGGGTATTACCATTGAAAAAAATAAAGTTTGGATTCGTTTTAATATGTAGATAGCCCCCTGAGCAAATTTTATGTACGTCATTTAAAAGTAGACTTTATTTCCAATCGTTCGGTACCAGTAACTTTCGTTTACGATAAGTTGTTGAGGAGTTAGTAGGGGGTGTTTACTTTTTTTTTTCCACTACTGTACGTAATTGGTGGTATCAAGAAAAACTTTAACAAAATAATTTTTTCTTTAAACTTTTTAAGTTTTAAAGTGCCTAGAATTTACTCTCAAAACATTTTTTTTGTTCCAACCAGTATTTAAGACAACAAGTTAAATGGATCGATGTTACGACTGACAAAACAACTAATCAAAACTTTAAACGCATTCTTCTCGAAACATTATTTTTTAAAAATCGATGTGCATTCTTATGCTTAAACTGTTCAAACTATCGACACATTTTTTTTTTTTTTTTTTAAATTTATTTTGATTTTTTTTAATTGCAGGGTAAACCTTCGAAAAATAAAAAAATTTAGTAATTTCGATTTTTTAAACAGTTTTGAAAGTGAAAAGTTAATATCAAAAGTTGCACTTTAGATCGATTAAAATATAAATATATTTCTATGAAAATATTCACACATTTTTATAAAAATACAATAAATTCAATGCCAAAACCCATTTTTTCCCTTATGTGTATTATTTAAACAAACACATAAAAAATATTCTGAAACTGTCCTAAAAATCATGTCGTAGCAGAAAGACCTCCTGTTCCCCTCGCAAAAAAATTTGAAAATGTTCAAAATATACATTTTTTGAACGTATTGTTCTTGAACCATTTAATATTTTTACATGCAATCTTAACGAGTATACAGGTCATATCTATATCTCAAGACTAAACCTAAACATGTCTATATTTTGTAAAATTTATGTTTTTAAAATAAAATAGCAAACATTGCATACTTTGTTTCTGGTGTTTATCTCTTCATATTTTTCTGTAGGTGAAAAAATAAACAAATTTAGATTCAATCTTAAGATATAGATATAAGCTATAGCTTCTAAAAATATCGTGCAGAAATATCAAGTAGTTCTAGAGACATCTTGTGCGGAATTCTGAAAAACCTGATTTTGAGATAGGGGAGATGGGGGCACATGTGAACATCGCAATTTTTCGATAGTTATTATAAGTTTTTTTATTTGAAAAAAATTACTAAAAATGATAGCACCTGTAGACATATGGTAAAAATTTTTTTGAAGCTCTATGACATTTTGTTTGTCCTCTGTAGCCAAAACACTGTTTTTAGATCTCAAAAATAAAATCTTTGTTCCAAGTTGATAAGCGAATAACTTTATTTATTTATCTCATTTATTTGAATTTGAGTGTTTTAACATATACTATGAATACTAATAAACATTTTTGATACCGTTCTTTTTCTTCTAAAATTGAAAAATGTTAATGATTTATCAATTTAACAAAAGTAGCAATGTGGGGCACTTGTGAACAGACTAGTTGGGGCAGATATGAACAGTTCATAAGTGCCCCAGTTAACTTAATGAGAAATAATGTAAGTTCCATTATCTACAATTTTCCTGAAATAGAAGACATTTTCCTCACACAAAGTTTATTTTGTATGGAAACTTCTACAAACACATCTTTCAGCAAATACATAAAGAGCAACAAGCTCGTTTACGTTCAATTGTACTTTAAATAAATTTAATGTTTTCTAAAATGCAATAAGTGTTATACAACCTGTGGCCAGAAATTTCGGTGAATGAATTTTTGAAGTGAAAACTTCTTTAGGCGCGTTGAGCTTTTTTTGAGATGCTGAAAAATCACTGATTTCGAGACACTGTAACGTAACCGGCATGCTAGCATTTTGGCATTCATTATTGAAGGCGCTTTCACATCGTTATCTATACTCATATTATAAAGAGGAAAAAATTGTTTATTTGTAGGAGGTAAGCTCAGGAACTACCGAACCGATTCCAAAAGTAATGGTATCAAATTGATGGTGTTCGCCCAACTTAGAACACAGGCGATATCTTATGTCGGTGCCACTACCCCAAAGGGGGTGCAGGAGCAAAAATCGTTCTAAAAATGCGATTTTTGCGTTACTGAAGGGCCTAGAAATATGAAATTTGGAATATTAGTTACTTACAAGATATAAACGATGTCTAAGAACAGTTCTTAAACAATTCGAAATTTAAAAGAGGTGAGACTGCACAAAGAGTGTTCTAAAAAACGTTCTAAATGGTAGTTTCTACATAATCTCAGGAAATACCGAACCGATTCCAAAAGTAATGGTATCAAAATGATGGTGTTAGTCCAACTTAGAACATAAGCTATATCTTATGTCGGTGCCACTACCCCAAAGGGGGTGCAGGAGCAAAAAACGTTCTAAAAATGCAAATTTTGCGTTACTGAAGGACCTAGAAATATGAAATTTGGAATATTAGTTGCTTATAAGATATAAATGATGTCTAAGAACAGTTCTTAAACAATTCGAAATTTAAAAGGGGTGAAAATGCACAAAAAGCGTTCTAAAAAACGTTCTAAATGGCAGTTTCTACATAATCTCAGGAAATACCGAACCGATTCCAAAGGTAATGGTATCAAAATGATGGTGTTAGTCCAACTTAGAACATAGGCTATATTTTATGTCGGTGCCACTACCCCAAAGGGGGTGCAGGAGCAAAAAACGTTCTAAAAATGCGATTTTTGTGTTACTGAAGGGCCTAGAAATATGAAATTTGAAGTATCAGCTACTTATTAGATATAAAGGATTTCTAAGAACAGTTCTTATACAATTCGAAATTTAAAAGGGGTGAAAATGCGCAAAAAGCGTTGTAAAAAACGTTCTAAATTGCAATTTCTATGCAATCTCAGGGAATACTGAACCGATTTCAAATATAATGGTGTTAAAATGATGGTGACAGATCTTGCTCTAAGATAGGCTATATTTTATATCTGTTTCCACTACCCTAGAGGAGATGCAGGAGCAAAATGAGCGAAAAGCGTTCTAAAAACGTTCTAAATGCCGATTTGTCACCAATATCTCAGGAAAAATCAAACTGATTTCAAAAGTAATGGTAAGAAATTGTTGCTGACAGCCTCAGCTCTAACATAGATGCTATTTCAAGTCGGTATCACTATCACCTAGACGTTGCAGGAGCAAAAAAGCATTCCAAATTTCGATTTTTGTGATCGGTAGGGGTTAGCAACTTAAAATTAGGCAAGGTACATATTTATTACATATAAATGATCTTTAAAATAAAGATTATAAATGTTTCGAAAAAATTGGAAATTTAAAAAGGGGTGAAATGCGCGAAAAGCTTTCTAAAAACGTTCTAAATTGCGATTTCTACTCAATCTCAAGAAATTCCAAAGCTATTTCAAAATTAATGGTTGCAAATCAATGATGACAGTCCCTGCTATAACATAGGTTATATTTTATGTTGCTGTCACTACCATCTGAGGGTTGCAAAAGCAAAACATGTTCTAATTTGCGTTTTTTGCATAACTGAAGGGTCTAACACTTTGAAGTATGGCATGTTATTTACTTACAAGATGCAACTGCATTCTATGAACTGTCGAAAGAAAATTTCAAATTTAAAAAGATGAAGTGAGCGAAAAGCGTTATAAATTACAATTTTTATGTAATCTTATCAAATACCAAACCGATTAAAAAAATAATGATAACAAATTGTTGATGATAGAACCTGCTCAAACATAAGCTATATTTTATGTCTGTGCCACTACCACCAGAGGGTTGCAGTAGCTAAAAGCTTTCTAAATTGCGATTTCTGTGATACTGAAAAGGCTAGAAACTTTAAATATGGCATGATAGTTACTTATAAAATATAAATGCCCTCGAAGGACTGTCGAAAATAAATTCGAATTAAAAAGGGGTGAAGTGAAGGGGAGGTGCGAAAAGCATTCTAAAAAAGTCCTAATTTACGATTTCTACGCAATTTCAAGGAATATAAACCAAATATAAAAGTAATAGTTGCGAATCAATGGTAACAGTCTCTGATCCTACACAGGCTATATTTTATGCCGATGATTCTACCACCTGGGATTTACAGAAACAACAAACGCTCTAAAAAAGGCCTTTAAAAGCTTTCTAAATTACGTTTCTGTGGAATATTAGGAAATAACAAACCAATTTCAAAATTAATGTTGGCAAATTAATGGTGACAGTTCCTATTTCAACATACCCCTTTATGTTGAGAGAGGTGGTAGGACTTGGAATTTGACATGATGGTTAATTTTAAGATGTAAGAAGATTGTTTCTAAAAAATTCAAAACTTCAAATGAATACTGAAATGAGCGTATTAATTGAGCATAAAAGTTTCAAAATATTTTCTAAATTATTACTTATTTAGTTTTATTTCGTTTTATTAATTTAAGTCTCATTTCTGCCTTATGCAGTGTAACAATGATGTTTAATCAAACGGTGTTTTAAATAGTAATTTTTTTAATTATTCCTAAAAGTAATAATTACCTTTTAATAAAATAAAATATTATCTTTTAATAAAATAAAAATTTAGTTAGTACCTTTTAATAAAAATTAGACACATAAATATCACTTGGCATATTTCAAATATTACGCGAGCAAAGCCGCGGGGTTTGCTAGTCTTTTAAATTTGCGCTTTCCCCATCTAAGCCGGAACTACTTTCCTCACAGGCGACGCAGAGGGTCTTATAATATGTCGATTCGGGCCGCCGTTTTCTCAGAAAAACGTTCTTTGTGGTTTCGAGAAAATCCCGCCGTAATTACGGACATAATTAGCTGATTAACGACTCATTATCGAAGGAAAATTATTTCAGTGTATGCGCTTTCCCAACGTCATCTTTTAAATTTGCGCTTTCCCTGCAAAGAAATTTTTAGCATCAAACTATAGCGCTATTTCTAATAATATGGTAGTGGTTTTAAATACAGCAAAAGCACAAGCGCAATTATTTATCAAGAAATGTTAACATACTTGCAGAAATATTTAAATTCACCAAAACAACATTTGGTAAAACAAATTATTATTTTGTTTTTCGTCAGTTAAAATGAATTATATCGTATTCGTGACCTACCTATTTCGTGTAACTAAAAACCGATAACGCTGTATTTTATCGTGTTGATGGTCTGGTCAATGACCAACAGTATTGGCGGGAATTTCGATTACGGAAGATAAAATACGGGGCACAGATGTCAGATACGCACTTGGCTACCTAATTGACACCAAAATGGTGTTACTTTATTTTACAAAGGTAACCCGGCTACTGTTGCTTATTTATTAATAAATTGTTCATTTACTTTTATTTTATTTTTTTAAATTGTACATTTGTTTTGTTCTATAGTTATTAATGAAATTATCGTTTATTTATTGTTGTTTACTTTTTAAAACAATAGAAAATAATTTAAAAATATATATTGTAACTGGTATTGGAAAACGGGCTTTCGCCAAATTGACATTACAAAATAGCGCCAAACCTGGTTCGTATATCACATCTGTGCCAAATTCTCGGTTTTTTGATTTTTCGACTTTTTATCCAAATTTTCCGGATTTTTTTAAATTTTCTGTTTTATTGGTTTTCACTTCTATTGGCACTCCCGGAGTGCCACTGTTTTTTTTTAATTTCAAATACAGTATTGTACAGCATCAAATACAATTTACTGTCCTTCAAAATAATCTCCATGGATGCTAATGCACCGTTGGGAACGAGTATATAAGTCCTGGAAGCTACTGTAAAACGGTTCTTTCGGAATGGTTTTCAGCTCGTCCGTCACGTTGCGTTGAATGTCAGTGATGTCCGTAAATCTCTTTCCCTTCAGGGTTGACTTCAATCTGGGAAACAGGAAGAAATCTGCAGGCACCAAATCAGGTGAATAAGGGGGTGATCAAGTATCACAACTCCATTCGCGGCCAGGAACTGCCGTACAACCAAGGTGGTGTGTGGCCGAGCATTATTTTGGAGAAGAGTCCAGGAGCCTTGCGTGGCATATTCAGGGCGAACGCGACGGATCTGTTGCAGTAAACGCTTCAGAACACCTGCGTAGGCAACAGCATTCAATGTGGTACTCCTTCCTCTTCCCCAGATTGAAGTCAGCCCTGAAGGGAAAGAGATTTACGGACATCACTGACATTCAACGCAACGTGACGGCCGAGCTGAAAGCCATTCCGAAAGAACCGTTTTACAGGAGTTTCCAGGACTTATATACTCGTTCCCAACGGTGCATTAGCATCCATGGAGATTATTTTGAAGGACAGTAAATTGTATTTGATGCTGTACAATACTGTATTTGAAATAAAAATTCATTCACCGAACTTTCTGGTCACAGGTTGTATATTATTTTACTAAACGGTTTACAACAATATTTTTTATGCATTCTTCATACAGAAGTATTACCTTGAACAACTTTGCAAATTTTTCTGTTACATTTGTTCTAACCTTGCAATGATGGCTTACTTCCATCTCTAAAACGGTTATGTATATGATGCTTTGAATGGAGATATCCATTCAAAATACCATAACCATAAATACCAGTAATATTTTAAGAAAGTAAAATATTTAAACTGATAACTACCGTAAAATCTCGATTGTACCTCCCCCCTTTTTCAAAAGCAAAAGAAGTTGAAGGGGTGGGGGGGGGCGTTATAGTCGAGATTTTTTTTAATCATTAAAAAACCCTTCTTTATCTGTAATTTACAAGTAAATAAGGCAAATACAGGAGTGAGAATCTTTCGTATTTCGGCAGATTTCTGATAAATAGTATGTAAATGCCCCCTCCCTAAAATTTCCCCCAAACAAAAACCCTTAAGCACAATTTAAAAGTTTTAATTTCTTTTTTAAAATTGCTTCTTTATTCTTTTATTTTATTGCAACAATATTTAATGAATCGTCTAAGCCTCTCCCCTCCAAATGTACTTATTTTCATTTTATATTCTTTTGCTTAAACATATCACCCAGAAACTAGAGAAATATATATATATATTTTTCTTTATGGTGAATTTAAAAGGTAATATAACTAATGATTACGATGACAAATGAATAACAGAATAATAAAAAAGAAAAGTGCCTAGCTAAACTGATGGCATTGAGCTCACAGGCTATTCACACTAATTGTATATCATACTCTTATTTTAAAGAATAATGCCCCTCAAAAAAATAAGTGAAGGGGAATTAGCCCCCGTTTCCCCCTTTATACTTAACCAGTGAACTTCCAAATCTAATCAGGGAAGCTCCTTATCATAATAAACCGGTATACCAGATTTGGAGCAAATCGAATAATCCTGCAAAAAAACCATTTATCTAAATTAAGGGGGTGGACTATCCCCCCCTTTATCCTTAACCAATGAATCCCCAAAACGAATTAGGGAAGCTCCTTAACATAATAAACCGGTATACCAAATTTGGAGCAAAGCGAATAATTCTGCATGAAAAACCCGTTTATATAAATTAAGCGGGGTGGACTAGCCCCCCTTCCCCCTTTATCCTTAAGCAATGAACTCCCAAAACTAATCAGGGAAGTTCCTTAACATAATAAACCGGTATACCAAATACGGAGCAAATCGAATGATTCTCTGCATGAAAAACCCATTTATCTGAATTAAGGGGGTGGAATAACCCCGTTTTCCCCCTTTTATCCTTAACCAATGAACCTCCAAAACTAATCAGGGAAGTTCCTTAACATAATAAACCGGTATACCAAATTCGGAGCAAATCGAATCATTCTGCATGAAAAACCCATTTATCTGAATTAAAAGGGGTGGACTAGCCCCCCTTTTCCCCCTTTATCCTTAACCAATGAACCCCCAACACTAATCAGGGAAGTTCCTTAACATAATAAACCAGTATATCAAATTCGGAGCAAATCGAATGATTCTGCATGAAAAACCCATTTATCTGAATTAAGGGGTTGGACTAACCCCGTTTTTCTCCCTTTATCCTTAACCAATGAGCTCCCAAAACTAATCAGGGAAGCGCCTTATCACGATGAACCTAGAAAAATATTTTGAAGCAAATCGGATGTTTCTATCAAGAGTTATCGTGTTACGTACATACATACATACATACATACATACATACAGAACGGGCGGGCACATTAGCTCTCAGGCTTTGATAGCCTGTGAGCTAAAAAGCATGTTAAAGGATATTTTTTCCTTGTGTTCACATGTGCCCCACGTGTGTTCACAACTACCCCGCTGATGGGGCACTGTGAGCAATTTTTTGAATTTATAAAACTATTAAAAAATGTAAGAAAAACTAAACAGGTGATTTTTTAAAAATTACCATATGTAAAAGAAAGTTCTGTTTACTATATTAAGTAGTTTTTGTTTATAGAAATTAATACAGTTATGAGAAAAAGCTATACTTATACGAACTGTTAACATGTGCCCCCATCTCCCCTACAAGTTTTTCAAAAAATCGAATATTTTAAAGATTTAAGTACGTAATAAGTAGAATTAAAAATAGCATTAAGCTCATTTATGAGGCATATCTCAAATTATCCTTTCTAATTTTAAATCTACGAAATTCATTCGTCTATTTGAAATTTCTCATCAGATAAACAAAATATTTAAACTCCTTTTTTAGGATTTCGTTCATCTGACGAAATTCGTCTCGCTCCTCTGTCTGTCTATCCGTCACAAAGCCCGTTCTCAGAAACTATACATGTTGGAGACTTGAAATTTTGCATACTTATAGATGAACACCACACATCATACGACAATCATAAAATTTTGAAAAAGTCGTACATTTAACCCTTCGGGCTCCCACATGTGTATTTTAAACAATTCTTTCTATGTGAGCCTCTAATTAGGTTGGAGACGTGAAATTTTGCATACTTATAGCTAAACACCTCACATCAAACGACAAACAATAAAATTTTGTAATAGTCGTACATTTAACCCTTTGGGCTCCCACATGTGTATTTTAAACAATTCTTTCTAAGTGAACCCTAATTAGTTTGGAGGCATGAAATTTTGTACTTATAGCTGAACACCTCACATCAAATGACAAATCATAAAATTTTAAAAAAGTCGTACATTTAACCCTTTGGGTTCCCACATGTGTATTTTAAACAATTCTTTCTAAGTGAGCCCCTAATTAGGTTGGAGGCGTGAAATTTTGCATATTTATAGCTGAACACCATCATGCGACAAATCATAAAAATTTGAAAAAGTCGTACATTTAACCCTTTGGGCTCCCACATGCGTATTTTAAGCAATTCTTTCTAACTGAGCCCCTTATTAAATTGGAGGTTTAAAATTTTGCATACTTATAGCAGAACACCTGAGGCCAGGCGGCAAATCATAAAACCTATAAAAAGTCTTACGTTTAACCCTTTCAGCTACCACATATGTATTTTAAGCAATTCTTTCTAAGAGAGCCCCTAATTAAGTTGGAGACATGAACTTTTAAGTTGGAGACATGAATTATAGCTGAATACATCAGACCACACGTCAAATCATAAAATTTTCAAAAAGTCTTATATTATTTACTCCTCCATGCTCTAACTTGTATATTTTAAGCAATTTTTCTAACCTCCGCCCTTTTCACCCGGGGAGCACTTTTTCAACTTTTGCCGACACCCCTTTGACCATTCTTTCATTTTATGTACCATAGCCTTACATATTTTAGTGCCCCTTTTTACCGCCAGGGGCGCCTGCTTATCTCGGGTGCTATGGGCCCAATCCCTTCGACTAATATATATACGGATAGTATGTAAAACGGAGTTTCGTTCGGATAGAGGTTTGTTTAGAATAGAGTGCGCCCCTGGTTGCGAAATTTAGAACTAACAGATTTTTCAAAAGGATAAAGTGTTTTGAATGGAATATTAAACGAAACCCTCTGTGCGATCTGTGATCACACTTACCCACTTGTTTCCTTAACACTCTTGTAAAGCGATGTTTGTTTGACACCTAATTAACAAATTTTAAAAACAGCTCACTGATTTTCAGTAACATAGTTTTATTTACAGCTCAGGAGCGCATTTAAGAATGTAACACACATGCACACTAAACTTTTGGAATACTGTGTCGATTAGTTGCTTACAAAACTGTTTCTATTTATAATTTTTATTCTTAAGGTAATTATAGAAATAATTTTACGCGGTTTGTTTTAAAATGTGCAGAAAATATTATTCTTTCATATACAAGTTTTTCAAAAGATCGAATATTTTAAAGATTTAAGTATGTAATAATTAGAATTAAAAATAGTATTAAGGCTCATTTATGAGGCATGTCTCAAATTATCCTCTCCAATTTTAAATCTATTGAATTTATTCGTCTTTTTGAAATTTCTCAACAGACAATCAAAATATTTAAACTCCTTTTTACCCGACTGCCAAGAAGGGTTATGTGTTTCACGCGTATCTGGGTATGTGGATTTCTTTATACCCTCGAAACATCCCAACGGCTGGATGGATTTTAATGGATGAGGTCTCTATCAATTTGTCTTAATCGTCCGATGGTTATAGGATAGGTTTTGTTTTTATAAATTGAAAATGGCGGCCATAAAATACAAAATGGCGGTAGAGACGAAAAACAAATTTAATCATCCTATTGAGTGGCATATCATTGGATAGGTCTTTCAAAATGAAGATGACATTTTATTGACTATTTTACAGTCAGAAGCTCCGTTTATATGTTACGCAACCTGCAAGTTGTGTAGGTAGGATCTCTAGCTTTACTCCAACTCTAACCACCATAGATATCTATAGGCCTCATCAAAACAGTGTTTATAGATAGGAACTAACAATTAAACACAACTTAAAAGTCATCAATATAAGTGAATTAAAAAAAAATAGGTAAGTAATATAAAAAAAATGGTTTCACATTGATGAGAAATAATTAATTAGTTCGCTTTTTACGCAGCCGGGTTTTTTAATTTTTTTAATTTAATTTTGACTTGTTTCCTTAACATTCTTGTTAAGCGATGTTTCTTTGATACCTAATTAACAAATTTTTAAAACAGCAAACTGATATTCAGTAACATAGTTTTATTAACAGCTCGGGAGTGCATTTAAGAATTTAACACACATGCACACTAAACTTTCGAAATACTTCGTCGATTAGTTGCTTACAAAACTGTTTCTATTTATCATTTTTATCCTTTTCTTAGCTTCTTTTTCTTCCTTATTTCAAATGATAATAATATTAAATCATTAACTTCTAATGAAATAACATGTTCATGAAAATGGATTATTTTATGTTCTATAAGGAATTCTGTTTTACATTTTTAGCTTAAAATATTAAAGTATTATAAAACGGTTGTTGAGAAATCATGAGCTTTTTATGGAAAATTTTTCTTGTGAAAACCTGATCTTTACAATTTAATTTAAACCTGAAAATTTATTTTTTAAATATATTTAGCGTTTATAAATATTGTATCTATTTCTCATAAAAACTTACGTATATTCGTAATGATAATATAAATGTTAGATATAGTTGATTGTATTGCAATGCAGGCTGCGCTTAATCAATATTTAAAAACAAAATTTTGTTTTTTATCGTCTTTGGAAGTATTAAATACCCTAGAATTTGTTTCTAAGATAAACGGAAGTACCGCAAAATTTGCCCTTTAAGGGGACAGTGGACGGTAAGTTTTTTTCGTTTTCATCACAGAGATATGAAATTTTGTTGAAATGCACATTTCACCATAAGTATATAGGACACCTTTAAAGAAATTTCCAATCTTATTATAATTTTAAGATTAAAAAAAAAATTAAAATTTTAAACCAAAATTTCAAAATGCTTCTTGCGTCATAATTTTTGAGATATTTCCTCAAATTTTGCATTTTAACCATTTAAAATTCTACTACGAACAAATCTGTGCATCGATTTATTAATCCCTTAAATAGTTAATTTTTTACAGATATTTTTCTGAATTCGATATCGATTTTCATCAAAATTTTGCCTTTTAATAATTTAAAAATCAAATTTAACTATCTTAATGATGTCGAATTTTAAAATGCATGCAGAGTTTCTTTGTAAGCAATATCAGGATTCTTGCTTATCAATTTCATAAATTTTAATAAAAAATTATGACACATGGAGTATTTCAAAAATCTAAAAACGTTGAAAAAATCAGTTTTGAGAAAAACAGATTAAAGTACAGGGTGGTTATAATTAAAGTTACCATGTTTAGACCTATGTAGGGTCCGTTCTGGTTGACAGATATCGATGAAACTTGGAATATAAGTTATATGGACAATCTGGAAATGAAATCTGCAATAAAAAATTTGTTCAAATTTCGACCGATTGATGGCCGTTTTCATCTACGAGAAAGGGCTTTATGCTAATTTGGAGCGGTTGAAAAAGCGAGTAGTAGCTGCCGTATATTCATTCTGCACCATGCCTTTAGAGAAGAAGGAACGAGCGTTACTGGCGAAGTTGGTTTATCAGAACGGCAGTAATTTGTCAATTGCATTGCGAGAATATCGATGCTTGAAAGGCTTACGAAAAGGACCAATTTCGAGGCAGGTTTTGAAAAAGATGATATCTAAATTCGAAGAGACTGGGAGTTGGATGTGCTGCAAGGAAGAGGACGGAAACGGATTTCAAATGAAACTGCCGAAGAAGTCGCTCTTGCCGAGGTCGAAAGAGCGCCGGTTCCCAGTATTCTTCGACAAATGCTCGAGCGTTGACACGTGATTTGTCTCTCCCTTGGTCTGCAGTACGAAAGGTTCTTCGATCCATTATAAAGTGGTATCCGTACAAGATTCACGTTGTACAAGCGCTGAACCCTGCAGAGCCGGACACACGAACTCAATTTGCGAGGATGTTTTTAGCCAGAATAGCCCTTTGAAAATCATGGCCTCGGAATATTTTGTGGTCGCACGAGGCGCATTTTACCCTAGATGGAGCAGTGAATACTTAGAACTGTCGTGTATGGGGTACTGCAAGTCTTAATATTGTGCATGAACAGTCTTTGTACCCTGATTACAATACTGTATGGTGTGTGGCTTTACGGCTGATTTCATTCTTGGTCCCTTTTTTATTGAGGAGAATACTTCTCAGGGTCCTAAAAGGTGTTCTATTACGGGTACTCGTTACTGCGACCTCCTTCAGCAGTAAGTCAGTCTATCGTTACAAGAGAGAGAGTTTTTAGAGACTACCGTATTCATGCAAGATGGTGCACCACCTCACATAGCCAGAGTAGTGACGACACTGCTTCGCGCCCACTTTGGAGATGATCGGGTAGTTTCGGGAAGTTTTCCGACAACGTGGCTTCCTTGTTTTCCGGACTTCAATCCCTGTGACTTCTGATTGTGGGGATTTCTGAAAGATCGTGTGTATGGAGGAGCATACGGACTCTGCCTGATTTGAAAGCAAGCATAACTCGACATGTTGCTGCAATCGATCGAGAAACCCTTCGCGCTACTGTTAAACACGCGCTATAATACGCTTTGAACATGTGCTTGACGCAAATGGAATGCTCATTGAACATATGCTGTAAATTAAAAAAGTTTTGTGTCTCCAGTTTGAGATTTTTGGTCTTCATTCGCCTCCTTCTCACCTGGTGGTCGAAATTTGAACTAAATTTTTTTTATTGCAGATTTTATTTCCCCATGGTCCATATAATTTATATTCCAAGTTAAATCGACATCTGTCAACCAGAGCGGACTCTACGTAGGTCTAAACAGGGTAACTTTAATTATAACCATTCTGTATTAAAAGCAAGGGCCAAAATATTGTTCAAACGCAAAATTCAAACGCTTGTAACTTTGCGAAAAATAATCGTTTTTGCATGCGGTTTATTAAAAATGGTTCAAAAGACACTAGCAAATGATAATATGCACAAAAATAATATTCGATTTGTGGGTTTATTTCTACTCAAACAAAGATCCACGGTCCCCTTAAAAAAGTGTTTTAACAAAAACCAAATTTAAAGTTTCCCAAAATTAAATAAGGGGGGAAATGGCATACTTAAAATATTAAAAAACAGGGTGCGTGCATTTCTACCACAATTGCTTAACCCTTTATGTACGAATTAAGAATAAAAAAGAAATGCTTCACCTGAATAATTATCTTCGTTAATGTCTGAAGATATTCAAAACAACTTATATAATAATAACTTGATTTTTAAATATTTTTTAAAAATTGAAACTGATTTGATTAAATCGATAGTTAGAGCTCTTTTTGTAAAATATTTACAAGAATAATTAGACTAATTAACAAAAAATACTGTTATGGCAATCTCACAATTCTTATAAGAACAATGTAAATAAATGTATTGTGATCGTATCTGTAACGGAGAAGTGTTTTGTCGTTGCAAATTTTTCGATAAAATTTCTTATCAGGAGAAAAGCTACACCTATGCATATGTTCGAGGAAATAACCACTTTATAAGATATTTAGCTTTGACTGTTTCGCTGTGCTTCCTAAATGTGATCGAGCAAAGTATTTTATACGAAAAGTACAATCTACTTTCAACAGTAGACGAATTAAATAAATTTTATATTGCATTTTCTTTAATGATACTTAAAAGTAGGCTAAAGTGTCCATATTTCATCCCCCTTAACTTCTCCATTTCTGCGAAAGTGAAACAACTTATAACGCAAGGCACAGGGGATGGAAGGTAAAAGAAGTCAGTATTGAAAATTTCGTTCGCCAAGACGCATACATAAATTAAAGACGCCGAATTTCCTATTTTTAGAAAACCTGATTTCTTATTATGTCGTTTGTAGAACGTTATTTACTGTACTGTAAGTATTTATTTCTTATTCATTGCATCCATTTTATGTATGTAAGATGCTGACAGTAGCACACAGTGAGTTTTAAGACGCTCAGTTCATCTTACGGGAAATGAAGCTCCGCCATATTGGGAAGTAGCTTGGTCCCAATTTCGTTCCCCTTGCAGTTCTTATTTTCGTTGCAGTGCTTTTTCATGACAATTTTTTCCTCATGTTTGGATGGCTAATGTTTCGTTATATTATTCTTCCACTGATAATTAGTACGTTTCTTTGTGCCTTACTTTAAATTAAATTACTTACTCATTTAGAAATAAATTTCGATTTAATTATAAGTTAAGCCTCGGTGTATTGGATTTTTTTTTGTGGGTGGGGTGGGGGGGTGGGGGGTGGACGAAATCGGGACCATTTTTTTCTTTTACATTTTTTAGATACTTTTGAAAAAACAATTTTTCGCATTGTTAAAATTTTTTTGTACGATATTTGCCTATGTTTCTATGTGAGTAGGTAATTAGTCTATGTAAAATCCAAATTTGATAGGTTTTCACTGAAAATTACAACATTTAGGGCCTAAAAGTGACTGGGGTTACGAAATACTGGTACTTTTCCCTACTGTTGGAGCATAAAGGGTTAAGCATATCATTCTATCTTCTTACAATCTATAGTCATTCGCCGGTTTTGATATCATATATTTATGTCCTATTTTAAGGCTATAAGTGGTAATTTTACTTATAACACATTTTTCAAGTCTAACATCTTCAAATCGTAAGATTTTTGTGAAAAATAAAATGAAAAATTTTACTCGAAATTTACGCATTAGGGAAGAATGTCTCATATATTTCTTTTCGACACCCCTCTGCAGCTCTAGTGCTATTTTTCTCCAGAAAATAGACTTAAAAAAAGCTGATTATTTTTAAAACTTTAGATATTTTGTGTAAATTTAACGTTTAGAATGTATGGGAACGTCCATTGTTACTCTTGTGACCATTAGAGCAAATGTTTAGAAATACTTATTACCAATTATTTTATTACAAAATATAATTATAACAAAATTGATATAAATAGTTAAATACCATCGTGTTTTCACATAAAATATATCAAATTTGTAAGAAAAAGCACTTTACTTGTCTATATAATAAATCAAAATTTTGTTATAAATTAGATAAATTTTATGTGAGTAGAACACAATGGTATTTAACTAGTTACATCAATTTTTATTCTGATAATAAAGTAAATGGAAGTATTTCTGAAAAATTGCTCTTATGGTCACATGAGTAATGAATGAGCGCACCCTGATGTTTTCTTATGTTGTTTGAATCTCTTTTTCTGTTGCAACAAATTTGGATTTTTTTTTCCCATTTAGAATTGCTTTTATATTTTGTATACTGATTTCAAATATTTTCCCCCAATTAAAGAAAAAAAAAATCCTGAAAAATCCAGATAATATTTTATGCATACCCTGTATTTTAGTTATGTCCTCAACGACACATGCGCAAGGTCTGCTTATTTCTTAATAAACGAAATTTTCTTCTTACCGTCGATAGTTATGCTTTCATCATTGTCGAAGTCATAAGCTTGCCTGGTCAGTTCGTTCTCTTTTAATATGAAAAGAGCTGCCCTGTTTTTCAATCTGTCGTAAAACATCGAGGCATCGATTTCGACCACTTCATTTTCTTCTATGAAAGTTCCTTCGATTTCCGCCTGAAATACGTCAGGAAAAGATGGTCGTTGGTACTCATCTGTAAAATATTAAACGCAGTTAGAAAATATGACAAAGCGCATATCTAGTATTAACTGTTGGAGCATTTAAAAAAGTATATATAATGGATATGAAAATAAAGACAGCTTTCTCTTCATTAAAAAGCTCTAAAAATAGTTTTTTATATATAGATATAATATATTTGAAATAAAGCATAAATTAATAATATGTCAGGAAAGATGGGCATTGGTACACATCTGTAAAATATTAAATTCAGATAGAAAATGTAAGACAAAGCGCATATCTAGTATTAACTGTTGGAGCATTTTTAATAAATATAATGGATATGAAAAGGAAGGCTTTCTCTTCAATAAAAAGCTCTAAACTAAATTTTTCTATATAGATATAACATGTTTGAAATAAAGCATAAATTAATAATGTGTAAGAAACGATGGTCGTTGGTACACATCTGTAAAATATTAAACGCATTTAGAAAATATAAGACAAAGCGCATATCTAGTATTAACTGTTGGTGCATTAAAAAAAATATATATATTGGATATGAAAAGGAAGACAGCTTTCTCTTCATTAAAAAGCTCTAAAAGTAGTTTTTCTATATAGATCTAACATATTTGAAATAAAGCATAAATTAATAATATGTCAGGGAAGATGGTCGCTGGTACACATCTGTAAAATATTAGGGTGTACACATATGTAAAATATTAAGACGCAGTTAGAAAATATAAGACAAAACGCGTCTCCAGTATTAACTGTTATAACATAAAAAAAAAAAAAATAATGGATATGAGAATGAAGACTTCTTTCTCTTCATTAAAAAGTTCTAATAGAAGTATTTTCTGTATAGATATAACATGTTTGAAATAAAGAATAAATTAATACGTCAGGGAAAGATGGCCTATGCTACATATCTATAAAATATTAAGACGCAGATAGAAAATATAAAACAAAGCGCGTCTCTAGTATTAACTGTTTTAGCATTTGTTTAAATGTAATGCATATGAAAATGAGGACTTCTTTCTTTTTATTAAAATCTCTAAAAGAACTATTTTCTATATAGATATAACATGTTTAAAAAAAGAAATTTCTGGGCAAAAAAGTTTTTAAACGGATTTTAGTAAAAGGAATTATACAATTCGTTTGCATAGCGCATTTTTTCATGTCATACTTTAATAGTCGAAGCGTGAATAAAACTTATTTATTTCTCAGGTTTCTAAAGGTAAAAGAATGCTTTTCGGAACGGTGGATAACGGAAAAGAGGTTATATTACATTTTCGGAAACTACCTTGCTAGATTAAGGCATATATATATATATTTTTTTCTTTGCAGTGTGGAAGATGTTTCAGAATTAAGCCGACAATTTTGAAGAAAGATTACTGAAGGAAAAGAACAACACCAACTTTACAAAAGAAAGAAAAAAATATGTATGAAAATCAGTTTCTTTTTTTTTTTTTTGGGGGGGGGAGGGGGTTAGGGTTTGGGAGTGGGGGAAGGGTAGAATTTTTCTTTAACGTCTTTATCTTTATTCTCGCTGATTTTGGCTATGGCAATATATTTTTCCTGAAAAGTATGAAGTTTTATTACATAAGCTAAACTCTTGAACAGCGATTTAGCGCACAAATGCGTACAAACACGATCAAAAAATCACATACGATCGTTTCGAGGATTCCCGGATTCCCTTCTTCAATACGAGAGAAAAAAAAAAGAATTAAAATGGGTTCGGAGAATCCTTCTGTTATTATATCCCCGAGTACAGGCCAATGGACTGATTGAAAAGGCGAAAATAAGAGTTTATATATAACTAGTATGTTGTGGCCATCACAAAACTTTCTTCTATCTCATACTTGTCAATACTTCAAAGTTCATTATCACAGTGCATCTATGCGCATCATGAGGATTCTAAAAAGATGAAATTTCGTGCATCAGTTCTTGAGATATTACTGTCCCTGAAATCGTGTAAATCCATCAAAATGCAGCATAGCAGCGCCACCTATTGGGTGATTTACACCAGAACCTAATTATCATCAACATATGTCAATGTCTAACTGAATATGAAGTTTGGGGAAGATCCGTGCATTAGTTCTTGAGATAGAACTATTGAGGAAATAGTGCAAAATGAAGCATAGCAGCGCCACCTATTGGGCGATATTCACCAACACGTAGTCAGCATCATTTCATATCAAAGAGTAAGTTTGATGAAAGTTTGAATCTGAAGTTTGATGAAAATGTGTCCGTTAGTTCTTGAGATACAGCGATAGCAGAAAACGTCAAAAATGCTGTATAGCAGCGCCGCCTGTTGAGCGATTTACACAAAAATGTACAAAATGTCAATTCATATCAAGGATTAACTGATTCTGAAGTTTGGTGAAAATTGTTGCATTAGTTCTTCAGATACCGCTATAATGGAAATTCTGAAAAGTGCAGCATAGCAGCGCCAACTGTTGAGCGATTTGCACGAAAACACAAACAGCACCAATTCCTATCAAAGTATACTTGAATCTGAAGTTTGTTGAAAATCCAAGCATTAGTTGTTGAGATAGAGCTATTGCGGAAATTATAAAAAATGCATTATAGCAGCGCCATCTGTTGAGCGATTTACACCAAAATGTACAAAACTTCAATTCATGTCAAGGACTAACTGAATCTGAAGTTTGATGAAAATCCGTGCATTAGTTCTGGAGATTGAGCTATTGCGGAAATCGTGAAAAAGGCTGCATAGCAGCGCTACCTGTTGAGAAATTTACACCAAAAACTAATCAGCACCAATTTATATCAGGGGCTAACTGAATATAAATTTTTATTAAATTCCGTGCATTATTTCTTGAGATAGAGCACCCACAAAATTTGTGTCACATACAGACAGGCAGACAGACTAACAGATTCACAGACTCACAAACAGACATTTTGTAAAAACATGTTTTTCGGGTTCTCTGACCCATAAAACGTGTAAATCCGTCGAAAACCGAAAGTCGAAAATTTTCACGAATCCAATACTTTCTTCTTGTAAAGATAGAAGAAAGTAAAAATAGCAAATAAAGCCTTTGTGCAACAATATTAACTAGTATGTTGTGGCCATCACAAAACTTTCTTCTATATAAATCACGTCAATTAAATCATTTAAATAGTACAAGAAATTACATAAATTTAGCACCAATAAATATCAAAGTATATCTGAATTTGAAGTTGGATGAAAATTCGTGCATTAGTTCCTGAGATAGAGCTATAGCGGAAATTCTGAAAAATGTAGCATAGCAGCGCCACCTGTTGAGATATTTACACAAAAAATAAACAGCACTAAATGATATCAAGGTATACCTGAATCTGAAGTTTGTTGAAAATCTAAGCGTTAGTTCTTGAGATAAAGCTATTGCGGAAATCGCAAAAAATACAGCATAGCAGCGCCACCTGTTGAGCTATATACACGAAAAATTAAACAGCACTAATTTATACGTCAATTCATGTCAAAGACTAACTAAATCTGAAGTTTGATGAAAAACCGTGCAATAGTTCTTGAGATACAGCTCTTGCGGAAATCGTGAAAATGCAGCACAGCAGCGCCACTTGTTGGGCGATTTACACCAAAAATTAAACAGCACTAATTTATATCAGGGACTAACTAAATCTGAAGTTTGATGAAAATCCGTGCATTTGTTCTTGAGTTAGAGCTATTGCGATAATCATGAATAATGCAGCTCAACAGCGCCACCAGTTGGGCGATTTTCACAAAAAAGTAACCAGCACCAAAATATATCCTGGACTAACTGAATCTGAAGTTTTATGAAAATCCGTGCAGTAGTTCTTGAGATATAGCTATTAAAGAAATCGTGAAAAATGCCGCATAGCAGCGCCCCCTGTTGGGCGATTTTCACCAAAAACAAATCAGGTCCAGTTTATAACAAGGTCTAACTAAATATGAAGTTTTGTGAAATTCCGTGCATTAGTTCTTGAGATAGAGCGCCCACAAAATTTTTGTCACATACAGACTCACAGAGTGACAGAGTGACAGACAGACTCACAGACAGACATTTTCTAAAAACCATCAAATCGTGTTCTGGGCATTCTAAAACGTATAAATCCGTCGAAAACTGGAAGTCGAAAATTTTCACGAATCCAATACTTTCTTCTTGTAAAGATAGAAGAAAGTAAAAAGAAGAAAAACCAACGTTTAAAATGCACAAATAATACATGAAAAGCAGCAAACAGCTGTTTCGAATCGAATGTTTCGAATGGTTGAATCTCGCTAGTAGATTCGAAACAGCTGTTTGCTGTTTTTCATGTATTATTTGTGCATTTTAAACGTTGGTTTTTCTGCTTTTTAAGAGTTTATATATCTTAAAGAAATTACGTAATGGACCAGAACTAACTGAAACTAGTATGTTGTGGCCATCACAAAACTTTCTTCTATATAAATCACGTCAATTAAATCATTTAATAGTACAAAAAATAACATGAATTTAGCACCAATTCATATCAAAGTATATCTGAATTTGAAGTTTGATGAAAATTCGTGCATTAGTTCTTGAGATAGAGCTACAGCGGAAATTCTGAAAAATGTAGCATACCAACGCCACCTGTTGAGCGATTTACACAAAAAATAAACAGCACTAAATGATATCAAGGTATACCTGAATCTGAAGTTTGTTGAAAATCTAAGCGTTAGTTCTTGAGATAAAGCTATTGCGGAAATCGCAAAAAATTCAGCATAGCAGCGCCACCTGTTGAGCGATTTACACCAAAAATTAAACAGCACTAATTTACACGACAATTCATCTCAAGGACTAACTAAATTTGAAGTTTGATGAAAATTCGTGCAATAGTTCTTGAGATACAGCTCTTGCGAAAATCGTGAAAATGCAGCACAGCAGCGCCACCTGTTGGGCGATTTACACCAAAAATTAAACAGCACTAATTTATATCAAGGACTAACGAAATCTGAAGTTTGATGAAAATTCGTGCATTTTTTCTTGAGTTAGAGCTATTGCGATAATCATGAATAATGCAGCATAGCAGCGCCACCTGTTGGCCGATTTTCACAAAAAAGTAATCAGCACCAAACTATATCCTGGACTAACTGAATCTGAAGTTTTATGAAAATCCGTGCAGTAGTTCTTGAGATATAGCTATTGCAGAAATCGTGAAAAATGCCGCATAGCAGCGCCACCTGTTGGGCGATTTTCCCCAAAACTAATCGGGTCCAGTTTATATCAAGGTCTAACTAAATAATAAGTTTTGTGAAATTCCGTGCATTAGTTCTTGAGATAGAGCGCCCACAAAATTTTTGTCACATACAGACTCACAGACAGAGTGACAGAGTGACCGAGTGACAGACAGACTCACAGACAGACATTTTCTAAAAACCATCAAATCGTGTTCTGGGCATTCTAAAACGTGTAAATCCGTCGAAAACCGGAAGTCGAAAATTTTCACGAATCCAATACTTTCTTCTTGTAAAGGTAGAAGAAAGTAAAAAGGAGTCACTGCGCAGGATCCCTCCACATTAGTGATAAAAAAGCGGTGCTGGTCATATCATTCCCTAAAGAAGAAGTACGTTTATGAATACGAGTTGGAACCCGTCGAAATTCGACGAACTAAAATGTTAGAAAGGAACTGTCAGATCGAATTTGTAATAAACCTACAAAAATAATTAAAATAAAAAATACAATTAACATTGGTTGTCTCACTCTTAAAACAAATAATATTTTTAACCTAAAATTACCAAAATATTATTTCCACAAACTTCAACTGCTTAAATTATTGAAAACTTAAACTCTATTAGAATACGTAATCAAGATGAGTAATTATGATAAATTTATCGATTGAGACTCTTATGTTTGTTTTTATGGGATGAAAAATCAGCAAAAAGGATTTCGCTTTGTCACATCATAAAATTTCCCCCATGAAATCTAAATTGTACGTTATTTTCACATCCCCATAATTTACATACGCACCACTCAATTTCACAATTTGAATGTATTTTAACGCGCATTGATTATTAATGGATGTATTTCTAAAGTTAAAGTCACGTTTGTACGATACAACTTTTCATGTGAACATTCGCACAAACTTTAAGTTCTAATCTCAATACCCGCGAAAAAAAAAAAATCAGAAGTTTGCCTTTAGTTGTCACAGTATTGGCCATAGTATTGGTCAAATATTTAGTTTTATCAAAATAAATGATCGTTTTGTTTTAAATATGACATAATTTTTACTCACTGAATCATTTTGCCAAGCGTCTCAAACTCAATATCAGCGTAATGTAAAAATATTGAAATTTAACTGATTTATGAAGAAGAATGCGTGTTTTTTTTTGTTTTTTTTTTAATGTCTGACATCATTTTCTGTTCAAAAATTATAAAAAAGTTACTTTTATTTGTATTGTGAAAATGGCATCAATAAGGATATAATCAATAAAAATAATAAACCATGACTATTTCCCCTTTACTTTCAATATAAATGGAGTACTTCAGTTGCCACAATTACAAAATTTGTATTAAAAACTACAAAAAAATTAATATCTCAAAAATGAATTGAGATACAGCTTTCAAACAAATTGCATTTAAAAGAGCATTTTTTTTCTTATACGACGGTGTTAAAATTTAAAATGTGTGATGTTTAGAAGTTTAAAAATTTGCCGTAGATATAATTGCAAAGCCAAATTTTAATTCAAATTTCAAAGTGTTGCCATTCGCAAAATGACGTATGCGTTACGCACAGATATGTTTGTCCTTTATAATATAGATAGTGAGCTCCGTAACAGTCTAGATCCAAAACTGAACTACATTTTTGAATAATTTTCGCCTCTGGATAATTAAACTGGTGGTTGGAATTCTAACAATGTTTAGCTATTGTAGATTTCTCACATTCCTGCTTTCTAAGGTAATTCTGGTGTTCTTCCTGCCTAATTCTAAGAGCACGCCTCGTCTGCCCAACGTAAGAGAGGCCCCACTCACAAAAAAATCTATAAATGTCCCAGGTATTAATGGTCGTTAATTGGATCTTTGAGATTGGAGAAAGAAATTTTATTGTTTGGAGAGAAAACAATTTTGAAACTAAACCTATTGAGAATACTAGAAATTTGTGTACTGATTTTAGGAAAATAAAGTAAGACAATAGCATTTTAAAATTCTTTATTTGCTGGAACAGAATCAGTGATTATCGGAGGTTTAGATAAAATACGCATTTTACCATGTTTTTTACATAATTAGAAACTCTGGTTTTCTAAACAAAAATTATTATCTTCAAGGATACTATCGCCTCTTTTATTTTGTTTAAACTGTTTATGACATTTTTCATGGGCTGTTATGATGGAAGCGTTGCTGTAATTTCTAACTAGGGAAAATCCCCAATTGCCAGGATCGAGATTTCGTCGAGAGGGGTGCCGTTGGAAAGCTCTTACCATGGGGATCAAGGAAATGTATACAATTACCCGCCCAAATGCAACTGGTGAAGAGTTATAGGCCGATGTATTTCTGTCATTTATCGATTTCTCCAGGTCGCTCGCTATGCAGAAAAGACACTCTGTGTGGTAGAAAAAAGAGTTGAGGGATTACAGAGATTGCAGAAAAGACATTTTATGCTTGGTGGAAAAAGTAACTTCACGGATGGTAGTGCATTTCTAAATAGAAATGGCTGAAGCATGTCTCCAACACGAGGTACACACAATGAATGGGGTGTTTCGCAGTTGTCACGGGTGTTATCTCTCTATTCTAAAAAAAAGTAGCTACCGCTGTCACCGCCGCCGCCGCCGCCGGTTTTGAATTTTTTGTGACCAGAGGTCTTTCTTCGTTAATATTAAGAAAAATAATGTATACAAAAATATGAAAATCGGTAGTATGATACAGAAATGTTTGATAAACACGCTGATGCAGACAGTTTTCAAATCGAAGAATTATTTTAAGAGATATTTAATCTTAAAGTTGGACAAAATCGTTCCACTGAAAAAGTTTTATAGGAGCAAAAACTATACATCGGAATTTAATAATTTTTAGATCATTTTATACGTTATAACTTCCCGGCGTGCAGAATTCATTTATTTTTTTAATTTGACTCATTTTTTGAGGTTTTATTTCTATTTTAAATTCAAATTTTCAGCATTTCGAGAGATATTTTTTACTTATTTTAGAAAATTGTACTAATTTAGCCTGTTGTCAACTGTTTAAACAACGGAAACAATAATGTTTGCTTCAAATTAAAAATTTATTTACACGTCACTATTTTAAATAGAAAAGATACTTTCAAATTAAAATTAAATAATTGCGTATAAAAAGCAGGAATTTATTGAAAATTACGTCATAAAAAGTATACACGTGAATTTTAAAAGAGAAAGGATATTGTAAAATAATAAATTCATTAACATGCGTTAGAAGTCTTAAATAGGAGAAATTACGTCATATTTACGTCACATTACAGTTATTACATAAAATGAACACAAAATAATATTGCAAAACAGTTTAAATTTAGAAATTGTGCTAGACATTTATTTGATATTTTGAGAGAATCTTTTCAACTATTTTAGTTAGGAAAGCGCAAATAATATTTCATTTCTAACAAAAGTATTTTCACGTGAATATTTAAAAGAGAAAGAATAGCTTGGTCAAAATTACGTTAAATTAAAAACGATTAATTTAAAATGTCTCATTTAAAAGAACTTTCTTTTCGCTTTGTTAAAAAATACCAGGAGACAAAGACTCTGTTTACTTAATTCTTTTTATATTAGCTTATTTTGAAATGTTGTTACACGTGTCTACGTCATCAAGTTATTTTGATTTCGACGTTTTATTTGTATTTTTATTAATGTTGTACTAATTTATTTGTTCTTTCGTTATTTAAAATAAAAATTATGTCAATTTGTATAATTTGGCGAAATTGGTCGACTGGATAATCAAGTAGTACCGCAGCGGATTTGGCGTTAAAATTCCCCAATCAAAGAGAAATGAATATAAATCCGTTTACAGGGAGATCGCCACTGTTTTTTAAATTATAATTCAATCGTTCGAAATCTTTTTAAAGCCGATCAAATTAGCGTGCATTTAGAGTCTGCGGTGTCTGGACGAGGGTTGGCGAGCGTAGCTCGTAGGGGGCCGAGCCCCCTAGTTAGTTAAGTTAAAGCATGCCTGTTTAACTGATGGAAAGACGGGATCCATGTCTCTAATTAAAGCCTTTTGAAAGGCATAACGACGCATGTCATCGAAGTTGGGCAAGGAGTTAGTTCCTGATGTTCTTTAAAGCATACTACAAGTCGGTGCAGTCTAACTAGTTATATATGATTGTGAAAATGTGGTCACAATCTTCTGTTTCTTACTAGAGGGAACATGGAACCTTCACCAACTTCACACTGGCAACAACAGGTTACATAACCGTACTGTAAACTGTCTTTTCTACCACACAGAGTGTCTTTATAGGCATAGCTAGCGACCTGGAGAAATCAATAAATGACAGAAATACATCGGCCTATAACTCTTCACCAGTTGCATTCGCACGGATAGTTGTAAACATTTTCTTGATCCCATGCTAAGAGCTTTCCAACGACACTACTCTCGGCAAAATCCCGATCTGGCAGTTGCCGACCTTCCTTAGCAAGTTTCCAGCGAAACGACCATATTTCGCGATCATTATTTTCAAACAATAACCTTCGTGGTACATGTCTATTGCACATGTTAAAGAATTCTGCTTCGAATAGTTACCTTACTAGAAACCCTGTAATTGGCGGCCCTTATATATAGAATGTATAGTATAAAGTAATTTGTTTCGTATAAAGTACAATCTGAACATAAATGAATATTCCCAACTTTACACGACTACTAAAAGAAATAAAAAAAGTACAACCTTACTGTTTATCGGAAATCTCAAGTAATATATATATAAAAAAAAAAAAAAAAAAAAAAAAAAAGCAAATAAAGCCTTTGTGCAATAATATTAAAAAGCAGAAAAACCAACGTTTAAAATGCACAAATAATATATGAAAAGCAGCAAACAGCTGTTTCGAATCTACAAGCGAGATTCTTCTTCAGTGCAAAAGGAACAGCGTGCTAGAAAAAGCAAGGCTGAGCAAAATTATAGACAGAGACGCGCTGGCTTTTATACCCTATGCGGGTGGCGAAGGCGCCGAAACAACCAATGAGAGAGAAGCAGTGGAAACGACTGGGTGGACAAGTAGCGACATCTACCAGAGAAGTAGAGAAAAGAAACCAAAAAAGGGGGGATTAAATTAACGCTTTCCAAATACTTGGAAAATCTGGAGTACTAGATAAGTCATTGACTAAAGAGTGAGAATTTTTAATGATATGGTAAGCTTCCCAAAAATCAAGATCAAGGTTAGAAGAACATTTTTGGATAATGATGGCTGAGGAAAAATCGAACCTATGTTGAGAAGACCAAGAATGTTGAGCAATAGAAGAACGTTTGAGCTCCTGATTTTTAACATAACCTTCATGCTCTTTTAAACGAAATCTAAGAGCACGTTTAGTCTGACCAATATAAGAAAGACCACACTCACAAGAGATCTGGTAAATGCCCCAATTATCTAGGCGATCAACGGGGTGTTTGAGATTTGAAAAAGGGATTTTATTAACAGGAGAAAAAATAACTTTAAAATCAAACCTTCTTAGGATTTTAGCAACTTGCTGACTGATTTTAGGAAAAAATGGTAATACAACTGAAGTATTAGAGTTGTAATTAGAATGCTTTTCAGAATGGTCGGATTTCATCAATTTCTTATAAATAGAATCGATAATATTAGAGGAATAACCACGATCGACAGCAATAGCTTTGAGGTAATTAAGTTCAGCACTAAGTAACTGAGGAGTGGAACAAATATTAGTAGCCCGAAAAACAAAAGTATTGAAAGCAGCGAATTTCTGGTTAGGGGGATGAGAAGAATACCTGTGAGGTGGGAGACTGACAGCAAAAGGTTTACGAAAGACGGTAGTCTGAAAGCCATTTTCACAACGAATAACAAGGACATCCAGGAAAGAAAGACAGTTATTGGTCTCAATTTCAGAGGTAAATTGAATGCAGGGATCAATGGAATTCATAATAGAGAGAATATGATTAATATCCGAATTCATTTCAATCAGGACATAAACATCATCAACATAACGAACATAGAACGGAAATTTTAAGATTTCAAAAAGCTTGACCTCAAAATAGTGCATATAAATATCGCATAAAATTGGACTAAGAGGATTACCCATAGCCAAACCGTCAATCATACGGAAGAAATTACCATTGAAAACAAAAGTATTTTGCGACAAGCAAGCGCGAGTGAGAAGTGTAAGTTCCTCGATTTCAAAATAAGAGAAATGGAATTCACAAAGCCTTTTCTTGAGGCAATCTAAAGCCCCCTCAACCGGAACGTTTGTAAATAATGATTTAACATCAAAAGAGACCATCATGTGACCCTGCGGCTTAAAATTATGAAGTTTTTTAACAAAATCAAAAGAATTCTTAACAGTGAAACAGTTACTGCTCAAAAGTGGGGAAAAAACAGAAACTAAATATTTGGCAAGCTTATAAGAAGCTGTACCGATACTAGAGACAATAGGTCTAAAAGGAATGTCAGGTTTATGGACCTTAGGTAAAGCATAAAACCTGGCACAATGCGCAATAGACGGAATAAGGGACTTCTTAAAGTTAGCCGGAATAATTGAAGAAGACTTAATGGCAGACTTAATAGAGTTAATTTCACTAGTGGAAGGGTCTTTGCGGATATCCACATACGGACCATCATTAATTAATTTATGGGTTTTTTCCAAATACGTAGATTTGTCGAGAAGAACAATCTGACCACCTTTGTCGGCCTTAGTAATAATTAAGTTTGGATCAGAACGCAAATTTTTCAGACATTGTTTAACAGGATGTTTAAGATTGGGTTTATAAACATTAGAATTGAAATCAACAGTATTGGCAATGAGATGCCTAATAGACTCTTTTTGAGAAGAAGATAGAGCGCTATGCTTAAAGGCTCTTTCAATAGGAGCAATAAGATTAGGTAAAGAAGGAATAGCAGAGACAGAAAAATTGTTATTCAATTTGAGAGCATCGAGCTGATTGTTACTTAATGGAACACTAGAAAGATTGACAACAGCATTTTGGTTAACAAGAGGCAAATTACTGCAGTTATTAGCGACAGAACTTCCACAAAGCGCATTAAATTTCTTCTTTAAAACCGAACAATGAACAGAAGAAGCTGTGAGAACTCTGCTCCATGACCTTCTGTCAATGGACTGAAAATCAGGAGTAGAATTAGCGAAGCTGATATGTAAAGAATATAACTCGCGCTCTATATGAGCAATTTTGTGGCGAGTCTCTTGAATCAAAGCTCTTAAAAGAGCTAATTTGGAACGAAATAAGACCTTCTCAATCCTATTTGAAGAAAATAAATTACAACGAATGGAAATGAATTTAGGAATAACCTTCTTACGCCTACAATCAAGTAGGAAATGTAAGTGTTCCAAAAACCTGTACTTTTTTAATCGTAAATTACAAAACCTATTGATTTGAGACATTGCGAAAAAAAAAAAAAAAAAAAAAAAATTACAGAAGAATAAAGGCCCGTTAACGCCAAATACATAAAAAAAAAAATTATGTATTTGGCGTTAACGGGCCTTTATTCTTCTGTAATTTTTTTTTTTTTTTTTTTTTTTCGCAATGTCTCAAATCAATAGGTTTTGTAATTTACGATTAAAAAAGTACAGGTTTTTGGAACACTTACATTTCCTACTTGATTGTAGGCGTAAGAAGGTTATTCCTAAATTCATTTCCATTCGTTGTAATTTATTTTCTTCAAATAGGATTGAGAAGGTCTTATTTCGTTCCAAATTAGCTCTTTTAAGAGCTTTGATTCAAGAGACTCGCCACAAAATTGCTCATATAGAGCGCGAGTTATATTCTTTACATATCAGCCTCGCTAATTCTACTCCTGATTTTCAGTCCATTGACAGAAGGTCATGGAGCAGAGTTCTCACAGCTTCTTCTGTTCATTGTTCGGTTTTAAAGAAGAAATTTAATGCGCTTTGTGGAAGTTCTGTCGCTAATAACGGCAGTAATTTGCTTCTTGTTAACCAAAATGCTGTTGTCAATCTTTCTAGTGTTCCATTAAGTAACAATGAGCTCGATGCTCTCAAATTGAATAACAATTTTTCTGTCTCTGCTATTCCTTCTTTACCTAATCTTATTGCTCCTATTGAAAGAGCCTTTAAGCATAGCGCTCTATCTTCTTCTCAAAAAGAGTCTATTAGGCATCTCATTGCCAATACTGTTGATTTCAATTCTAATGTTTATAAACCCAATCTTAAACATCCTGTTAAACAATGTCTGAAAAATTTGCGTTCTGATCCAAACTTAATTATTACTAAGGCCGACAAAGGTGGTCAGATTGTTCTTCTCGACAAATCTACGTATTTGGAAAAAACCCATAAATTAATTAATGATGGTCCGTATGTGGATATCCGCAAAGACCCTTCCACTAGTGAAATTAACTCTATTAAGTTTGCCATTAAGTCTTCTTCCATTATTCCGGCTAACTTTAAGAAGTCCCTTATTCCGTCTATTGCGCATTGTGCCAGGTTTTATGCTTTACCTAAGGTCCATAAACCTGACATTCCTTTTAGACCTATTGTCTCTAGTATCGGTACAGCTTCTTATAAGCTTGCCAAATATTTAGTTTCTGTTTTTTCCCCACTTTTGAGCAGTAACTGTTTCACTGTTAAGAATTCTTTTGATTTTGTTAAAAAACTTCATAATTTTAAGCCGCAGGGTCACATGATGGTCTCTTTTGATGTTAAATCATTATTTACAAACGTTCCGGTTGAGGGGGCTTTAGATTGCCTCAAGAAAAGGCTTTGTGAATTCCATTTCTCTTATTTTGAAATCGAGGAACTTACACTTCTCACTCGCGCTTGCTTGTCGCAAAATACTTTTGTTTTCAATGGTAATTTCTTCCGTATGATTGACGGTTTGGCTATGGGTAATCCTCTTAGTCCAATTTTATGCGATATTTATATGCACTATTTTGAGGTCAAGCTTTTTGAAATCTTAAAATTTCCGTTCTATGTTCGTTATGTTGATGATGTTTATGTCCTGATTGAAATGAATTCGGATATTAATCATATTCTCTCTATTATGAATTCCATTGATCCCTGCATTCAATTTACCTCTGAAATTGAGACCAATAACTGTCTTTCTTTCCTGGATGTTCTTGTTATTCGTTGTGAAAATGGCTTTCAGACTACCGTCTTTCGTAAACCTTTTGCTGTCAGTCTCCCACCTCACAGGTATTCTTCTCATCCCCCTAACCAGAAATTCGCTGCTTTCAATACTTTTGTTTTTCGGGCTACTAATATTTGTTCCACTCCTCAGTTACTTAGTGCTGAACTTAATTACCTCAAAGCTATTGCTGTCGATCGTGGTTATTCCTCTAATATTATCGATTCTATTTATAAGAAATTGATGAAATCCGACCATTCTGAAAAGCATTCTAATTCCAACTCTAATACTTCAGTTGTATTACCATTTTTTCCTAAAATCAGTCAGCAAGTTGCTAAAATCCTAAGAAGGTTTGATTTTAAAGTTATTTTTTCTCCTGTTAATAAAATCCCTTTTTCAAATCTCAAACACTCCGTTGATCGCCTAGATAATTGGGGCATTTACCAGATCTCTTGTCAGTGTGGTCTTTCTTATATTGGTCAGACTAAACGTGCTCTTAGATTTCGTTTAAAAGAGCATGAAGGTTATGTTAAAAATCAGGAGCTCAAACGTTCTTCTATTGCTCAACATTCTTGGTCTTCTCAACATAGGTTCGATTTTTCCTCAGCCATCATTATCCAAAAATGTTCTTCTAACCTTGATCTTGATTTTTGGGAAGCTTACCATATCATTAAAAATTCTCACTCTTTAGTCAATGACTTATCTAGTACTTCAGATTTTCCAAGTATTTGGAAAGCGTTAATTTAATCCCCCCTTTTTTGGTTTCTTTTCTCTACTTCTCTGGTAGATGTCGCTACTTGTCCACCCAGTCGTTTCCACTGCTTCTCTCTCATTGGTTGTTTCGGCGCCTTCGCCACCCGCATAGGGTATAAAAGCCAGCGCGTCTCTGTCTATAATTTTGCTCAGCCTTGCTTTTTCTAGCACGCTGTTCCTTTTGCACTGAAGATGAATCTCGCTTTTAGATTCGAAACAGCTGTTTGCTGCTTTTCATATATTATTTGTGCATTTTAAACGTTGGTTTTTCTGCTTTTTAATCTCAAGTAATAGTTGAAAGTTTAAATTAAACAAGTTATAAGTGTTCAACGTGAGCCCCTCCAGAAACATGAACGATATCGATGCGTTACGATTACTCATCCCACACTTTTTTTTAGCAAGTACGGTGTGACTCTTTGTGCGGTTTGTTCCATCGCTATCACTGACGTTAACGAACTTAGGACACGCATATCTGCAGCCATTCAAAGAGTCACACCGGACGTGCTGAAAAAAGTGTGGGGCGAGTTATCGTACCTCTTCGATATCGTTTGTGTTTGTGGAGGAGCTGACATTGAACACTTATAACTGTGTTGAATTTAAATTTCAAATGTTATTTTTGATTCCTGATGAACAACAAGGTTGTACTTTTTTTGTTTTCTTTAAAGGCTGTTCTCAACTGCTCTGCTCAACAACCGCAAAATGTTTTGCCACATTTACAAATTCCTTTTTCAACGGAAAGATATAAAATTGGAAGGCCTGACTATGGAAGTGATTTGGAACCAAACTGTATTTTCCATTTTTTCATCAATAAATTACCTATTGAGTTATAAGCGATTTTGATCACGTGACAAAGACGATTTTCACTCTTCCTTGAGTGGTTATTCTTCTTCCGCGAGTAAATTCAGTTCAAAACGTCCACTTTGACAACAGTATCTGATAAATCTAATAAATTAAAACTTGTGTCATAAATTTCCCCTTTTGGATTTGAGAACAACCTTAATATAGCCCTGTAAAGTTGGGATTTTTATTTATGTACATCCTGTATTAAACAATATTTTTTTTATTTCCGTATAATTAACTTTGACTTATTAAATCATACTTCATTAATTTATTAAGTTAACTTTCATCCATTACGGATAAAAATGACGTGATACTACACGCTAAATCGTGTTAAAATAAACGTAAGAAAATTTAGGACAATTCACTTACGCCTATTTTTCTTTTCTTACAACTTTCTCATTAAAAAAATAGCTAGAAAATATTCACTCAAACTAAAGTCAATGCACGTAATCTAATTCGTCGTTAGTTACATATTAGTGCTGAAGACATTAAATGAGATTACCTTTCTAAAGAGATTTTTCATCAAATTAATGCCATTCATGATTAGTGTAAGATGCGTGCAGCTAATCAGGTATTTAATATGATTTATGCGTTTCAGAAGGTTTTATTTAACCTTCTCTTTATACAAGGGAAATATGAAACTTATTATTATTTTTTTAAATTAACCTTTTACTAATCCTTTAGAATTTTACTGCTGCTAAATGAAATTCGGTGTATTATTTTTAAAAGGTTCTCCTCATCTATACTTTTTAAAATCTTGAAATACGGTTATTCACAATTTAACAACACCCCCACCCCCCTCCAAGGCTCTCAATGCTATTAGTCTTGCTATTAAATAAAACATGAAACGATATTTAACCCTTTGTCTACCATGCGGGGGCCAATGGGCCAAACAAGTACAATACAAATAATTTTTCTCATAAAAAGAGGACTGAAAATTCTGTAAATATCTAACTTTTTCAGATATGTTATAAATATCTGACTTTTTCTGTAAATATGGTAAAACGTCACATATTTACAGAATTTTCAACCTTTCTTTTAATGAGAAAAATAATTTTGCATGTACCTATCGGTTCCATTGGAGCCGTCTGGTAGACAAAATAAATTTGTATAGTGTGTTCTCCAAAATTAAATTTGCAACTTTGACCCTCCCACAAAACCTTAAACGAAATAAGATAGCAAAGTTCGGTTTTGTATGCATGTATCCGCTACATATAAAGTTTTATTTATACCAAAAAGGATATTTGTTAGAGGCAGCAAAAGGCACAGTGTGTGGCCGTAAAAAAGTTTAAAAACTAAAAAAATGAGGATAAAAATAACAATTGATAGAAAAGAAAATTGACTAATTATTCAGAGGGGGAAATTACACTGCTCAAAACAATTAAAGGATATTTGAAGTTTTATATAAAATAAAGATATAAACGAAATTTTTTTGCCGAAAATAGAAGAGAATCACAAATGCAAATTTTTCTTGTTTTCAAACTGTGGAGTATGCAAATTTTGAGTTCGACGTCAAAAACGTCGCTTCAGCGGCAGCGAATGAAATTTGACTTTCAACTGGATAAAAGAGAATGAAGACAAGGATGATCGGTATTCAGTGATTGCTTTGTTTCGATGAGTACGATGTCTCAGCGAAGTCATTTGACAGATTCACAAGCTTTGAGAATTGTTGGTAGGTTAGAAGGGAGCCAAACTCAAGCCGAAGTAGCGCAAGCCATTGGAGTGTCACAAAGTGTCATTTCCAGGATCTGAAACCGTTTTTTGGAGAGTGGATGTGCAGGCCGAAGACCAGGGCAAGGTCGTAGACGGGCAACAACGCCCAATGAAGATCGGTATTTAGCGTTAACAGCTCGGAGACACCGAACCATGAACGCTACTCTTCTCCAACAACACCTTCGCTCGGCTACAGGCGCCACGATTTCAACTCAGACTGTCCGAAACCGGCTCCATGCTGTAGGTCTGTATGCTCGCCGACCGATGGTATGTGTTAGATTAACATCAAGGCATCGTCGCGACCGCAGGGAGTGGGCAACCGAGCATGTCAACTGGAGGAGAAATGAATGGAGCAATATTCTGTTTTCTGACGAGTCCCGTTTTTCTGTGCATCCGGATAATAGGCGTATTTTCATCTGGAGGGACCGTGGCAGTAGGAATAATCCTGCGTTCGTGCACGAAAGTGTCAGATTTGGCGGTGGAGGAGTGTTGGTGTATGGTGGCATCTCCATTGACGGGCGCACTGACCTCTACATCATTCGAGATGGAGCTCTGACTGGTCGCCGATATAGGGATGAGATCCTCAGACCTATTGTAGTCCCTTACGCTGCAGCAATCGGAGATAACTTGATTTTAATGGACGATAACTGCAGGCCACATCGTGCAAACCTGGTGGAGGATTTCCTTTTCAAGGAAGGAATCGTTCGAATGGAATGGCCAGCGTGTTCTCCAGACATGAATCCAATCGAGCACGTTTGGGACGCTCTAAGAAGACGAGTTTCTGGCCGCCAAAAACCCCCACAAACTCTCCAAGAACTGGAAAGAGCTCTTCTGGAAGAGTGGGGCAGAATACCCCAACTCGTCATTAATAGCCTCATTGAGTCCATGCCTCAAAGGTGTTCAACGTTGCTGGCCGCCCGTGGAAACCATACCCTCTACTGAAAATGATTTTCTTTGAAGAAAACACCTTTTCTTATTCTTTTTTTCTCATATGCACAAATTGTGTTTTTTTCCTTTAGTACACAAATGCGCAATAAAATGCATTTTTTCTGCCAAACATGTGTAATTTATTCTCATATAACCTACTATGTCTGTCGACCATGTATCAGTCAGCTAAACAGTTTACCAGATACAAAATCCACCTAAAACTGCAATATCCTTTAATTGTTTTGAGCAGTGTAGTAGCGTCAATTAGTACATCAAAAACTTTCAGAAGAGGGCGAGGAGTCTATTTACGCGAGTTAGAGCTTGGACTGACAGACGGCCAGACAAACCGAATTCATAAGCACTTTTCAACTATGTTGGAAAGAGTTAATAAAATTAAGGTTTATTGATAACTAAAGAATGCCCAGTAGCTTAGTAGTCAGCGAATCGCACTGCCACGTTATAGGTAAAGAGTTCGGCAAGGTTGCCTCGACATTTCACCCCGTCCGGTTTGATAAAACGAGTATACCGACCTTGCTTGGTCACTATACGCTAAGGGTCCTGCGTTATGTTTATCACCTGACATATCATGTAGAAACTTTAACAAGTCTTATGGTACTAATCGCAATCCAATACGACAATTTGTTTATATTTTTACGTTATTCTATCTATAATAGAAATAAGTATTGTAATCAGAATTCTTTATAGTTCCGGTTTTCCATGGATTTACACGTTTTAGAGGTCAGAAATCCCGATAAACATGTTTTTGCAGAATGTCTGTCTGTCCGTGTGTTCCCTCTTTGTATCAACTAAAAGTGTATGAAGTTATGCGTAGAATTGAACTAAATTTAATCTATCTGTTTTTGGCTATGGCCAATAGGTCCCACTTGAATTTGGGGATACTATGCCGGAAGGGGGCGCTGTAATAGAGATTTTTGTGCCATTTCCATTATTATATCACCAAAAAGTGTATTAAGTTATGCATAGAATTGAAACAAATCTCATACATATGTTTTTGGCTATGGCCAGCAGGTCAAAATTGAATTTGGAGATATTTCACCGGAAGACTGCGCTGTAATAGAGATTTTTTTTTGTCATTTTCTTTATTATATCATCGAAAAGTGTATGAAGTTTTGCATAGAATTGAACCAAACCTCATATATATGATTTGACTAGGAACGTCAGGTCCAGCTGAAAATAGGGATATTCCCCCAGAAAGGGAAACTGTGATAGCAATTTTGTGCGGGGTTCACGATTTTTTGTAGTTTACAGATCTACGTACATTGGGCGTACATACTGTGTACATCGGCTGTTTCTGCAGATACGAGCACTTCGCATTTTGCTATCTCGGCGATTCACAAGGATCTGTTCCTACTAATAAATAGGTACAAAATCTGTAGGAAAACTTCTTGAAAATTGAAGTAATTGTATAAATATAATGTTCTCTATAGCATATAATGTTTTACGTAACTACATTTGAATACAATTCTATGGTAAGTTGATTTAAAGTAAATTTTCCCCTCTTGTACAATATTTTTACTGCAATAGTATTATATCGTAATATTTTAAATGTTTGATAACCCTTTAAGATCAGGCCTGCCACTCGCAACTATTTTTTAAATTATTTTGCCTACCATTATTTCAAAACAATAATCTTCGTGGTTGATTGCTATTAATTAGATTGATGGAAGGTAGATTGTCATTAAAACTGGTGAGAAAAATAAGGAAAAATTAAATGCGAATTTAAGACCGAGTACGCTTAATCTTGCAGATTAGAATTTATTGAATTTTGTAATTTTCTGGCAAGTCATTCAGTCCTAAAAGGTCTGTGATACGTAGAAATGCAAAATATATGATGTATGATTTTTTGTTTGAAAAATAGGCACATTTTAAAGGTACATCATCTACATCGTACAAAATATCTGGTGGGTGATGTTTAATTTTTTATTCAAGGACAAAATTACGAGGAACAAATAAGAATAAAATAATTCTAAATGTAATTACATAATACACGCCCATTCTAAAATATTGTTCAATTGGTTTTAAAGAAGTAGTATTCATGATTTTACGTTTGAAAAACAGGCAAATTTAAAAGGTACATCATCTACCTACATCATACAAAATCTGGAAGGTGATATTTAATTTTTGATGCAAAGAAAAAATTACGAGGAGCAAACACGAATAAAATAATTCTTAATTTCATTACATACACCCCATTCTGAAATATTCCTCAATTGATTTTAAACAGGTAGTATGCATGATTTTCCGTTTGAAAAACGGGCAAATTTTAAAGGTACATCATGCAAAATATCGGGTGGGTGATATTTAATTTTTAATGCGAGGATTAAATTACCAGGAACAAATACGAATAAAATAACTCTTAATGTAATTACATAATACAACCCTATTCTGAAATATTCTTCAACTGGTTTTAAATTGGTAGTATGCATGATTTTTCGTTTGAAAAACGGGCAAATTTTAAAGGTACATCATCAACATTATACGAAATATTTGGTGGGTGACATTTAAATTTTTAATGCAAGGATAAAATTACGAGGATCAAATACGAATAAAATAAATCTTAATGTAATTACACAAAGCTCCCTGCACCCGTTATCTTAAAGTGACGTTTGTCATTTTACTGCTTTTCTGTTTTTCTTATGACCTTAACGAGAATAATGAAAGTCAACTAAATTTTCATTAACTTTTAATCCTAATGCAATCTTTTCGCACGTAATAAAAGCTCTTTTGAAAGTAATGTTTAGTCCCAAAACATTTTACTAATTAGAAAGTAGATAAATGTGCTTCGGTGGTAATTTCAAAGTTTATCTTCACTTAGATAATGTTTTGTTACTATTCCGCATAACTCTGATAAAGAAAAAAAATACCCAATAAGGTAAAAATTATGTCCTGGGAAAGTAAAGGAAAAGAATGTGAAAAGAAAATATCAACTTTGTAAAACTTTTGTATTGTTTTATAGATTAGAATTTCATTTTTTTTTCACTTAAGATAAGATTAAGTAAAAAAAAGCACAATATTGAATAAATACACGTATTTTTAGTTCAATTGTAATACAGAATGGTGAAAACACATAAAATCCTAACAATATCTTCATAACAGTTTAAAAATCCCTGCCGGCTCGGCCTACAGGCTGAGGTAGATTTCGAAGTTAAGTACTAATTTCACCAACAAAAACTAAATCAAGGTTAGTGATAACACAGTTTAACAATTTTATCAGGTCGTTTTTGACGAGTTTTTAATTTCCTTTTTATGAAAGCACTGGTTTTATCAAAAGCATGTCAAGGCGGTATTCAAAATTAGAACATCAAAATGCTAAAATATGCCAATATTTCCACATTCGTGTTTTTATCATGTTTCAATACATTTTTTCAAACTCACATGACGTTACATATTAAATATTCTCCATATTTCCAATATGACGTAATATTATCTTTATTTTAATTCTTCTAACTATTTATAACCTTTTGATTTTTCACGTGGTAATCTTGCTATAGAAAAGTTATGATGTAATATTTCCATTTTTTAAAAAATTCGTCAAACTGTTTATAACATTTTCATTTTTCACGTGGAAATCTTGCAATAGAAAAATAATTGTTCTGCGGTAAGAATTTTATTGTGTTTTTTAATTGTTGGCAACTGCTATAACGAAAAATGTTTAAATATTCCTGTCATTTTTCTGTAAGAGCTGGTTTTATCATAATCATGTTAAGGCGGTATTAGAAATTTTTAACCCTCCCACATTTCAACTCCCTTGGGCCGATCTTGCTCATTTGCAATCCCTGGCGAGATATCAGCCATCTCAACGTGTTTGAAAAGTTTGAAGACGATCCGTGCATAATTGCGACTTTTGTCTTGCGGACAAAATTTAGTACATACATACATGTATATATATAAATTTTTTTTTAAAAGGTGTGGTTTTGGGTTTCTAGGGTCATATAATGAAAAGATATGAAGAGATTTTTCAAAAGTCGCACCATGGTAACGACTGCAATAAGTAGTGGGGCATTCCACGTCAAATCAGGCAGTAAAATATCAATATGTAACCCACCATCACAGATTTTAATGAAACTGCGTGTGTTTGTTCTTACTATTAAGATATGATCACCAGTAATTTTTTTTGCTCCTTGGTGAAAGAGTTTCTGAGAAAAAAATTGTCAAAATTTTGAAAAACTGCCGTCAGTGGGCATTCTTGATAGCTCGGTTTTCAAATGTAGCATGTCATATATATAATCATATTTCAATATCTACTCTACAAATCATCTTCAAATAATTTATGCACAATATTTAGGGTACGCAGCTTATGAAAAAAATATATTGTTACGCTTATAACATTTTAAGTGTGTCTAAAAAAATATTTAAACTTTGAAGTCGTGAATTTTTTATGAAAAATAATGCATTAACAAAAAAAGCATTATCAACAAAAGGCGGTATTTTTATTAAATTTATTTTTTATGGGAGATATACTTAAAGGTGTCCTTTACCTGATTCTGAAATAAAAATAGTGGGATTTTGGGTGTTTTTGGTAGTATTTCCTATTAAAAAATATTTTGAGGTGCATTTCATATCAAATCAAGCAGAGTCATTCCATGTCAGTTCCCCTAAGCCATTTAATCACTGTCACAAATTTCAATGAAATTGGGTTTGTTTATAGCTTATTTTAAGACGTAATCACCTTTAATTTTCTTGATCCTAAGTAAAATATTTTTTAAGATAAAAAATATCAAAATTTTGAAAAATTGTTTTAAATTTTTTTAATGACAGTTCGATATTCAAAGACTACATAAAAAAAAAAAGTCATTTCAATATAAAATCACTAAATAGGTTTCAAATAATGTATATGTGACAAATAATGTAGGCTGATTATTATTTCTTGTTTTTTATCATGTTTAAACACTAAGAGTGTCTTTTATCTTATGAATTTTTAAAATCAAGAATTTTGTCAAAAATAATGTGTTAATCAAAAATTTATTATTAACCGAAGGCAGGGTGTTATTGCTTTTTTTTAATTGTACGTAAAAATATCTTTTAAATGGTTATAAAATAAAAATAGTGAACATATGAGAAAAAATTATCAAAATTTTGGAAAAATGCCACGAGTTGCCATTAATGATTGTTCAATTTTCAAAGGCCTCGTTTTATATATAAAATCATATTTCAATAACTAATAAAGAAATCTTCTTCGAATAATTTAAACAAGGTAAATAAAGTATGTAGATTATGAAAAAAATATTGCTGTAATGTTAAAAAATATTTAAATGTGTCTAAAAAATTGTATAATCTTTGAAATCAAAAATATTTTACAAAAAATAATGAAATTATTAAAAAATCTTTATCAATCAGAGGCGGAGTTTCTATGACTAATTTTTTAATTTTAAATTGTACATAATACTACATTATAAATGGATCTGAAATAAAAATAGTGGGATTTTGGTTGGTTTTAGTAGTATTTAAATCATATTTAAAATTATCAATATTTTCAAATGTAAAACCTATCCAATGTATCATCCCTGGAAATATTTTTATTTATACATTTATTTTATTTTTCAAATTATCTTTTATGTTCGTTTCTTAAGGAAAAAAATAAACAATATTGTTTTTTAGTAAAACTTCTAGGGCGAAGAGCAATTATCCCTTTCCAAAAAAGAGAAAAATCACTAGCTCCTCACTGCCCAATAGAAATTTTCAAAATGACAGTCCTAATCTTTAAACTCATATTTGGCTGTTAATATTGAAAATTTAGCATTGAGCTGCTACTATTGAAAAAAAAAAAAAACAAATTTCACTCTGTTGAAGAAAATTTTGACGTATTGTGCTTTAAATATATGCAAAAAATGCATAATCCATTATATTTATATCTTTCAAATAACTATATCTAAAAAAATATTTAAAACTTAATGAGTTGCACTTTTGTAACTTTATTCAGTTTCTAATGATATGTACCGTAATTTCGGGTGTATAGCCCGCAGATAAAACAATTCAGTTTGGACCCAGAAATTTTATTAAGTATTTGAAGACCAATATTTACTGTGATCTAAAAAGTTACATTTTATTTTTAAAAATTTCTGGGTCGAAACACGATTGTATGATCCGCGGGCTATACACCGGAAATTACGGTAATTTGATTTATTTCATCACAATATTGCTGAAAGATGGATTTTCAACATATATATGTGTGTATATATATCCCTGTTCTCAAACAAATTATTTAAAAATTATTCATTTATGTTTAATAAAGCATATATATATTGTTTATACACTTACAGAAAATACATATAGCAAATTTTATGATATTATGTCAATAATGTCTAAAAGTAAAGAACTTATCTAATAGTATGTAACGAAAAATTTAACATCTGGTGTAATGACAACAAAATTTTATAATTGTTTTACTTAATTTGGATGAATGAAAAAAGCTTACATGTTTATATTTTATTGAAGTACAGGTGAAAATGTCACAAAGACATACCTCAACAACCACTGAGTATGTCACATTCACACTACAGATGATTTTTTTTTCTTTTGATCTTTCGGGTTTGATTTCAGATGGTAATGAATTAATTAGTTTTGTTAGAAGTGTCATTGCAGTCAGCATATTAGGCTCACTATTTTTTTTTATATAATTTGTTTTGATTGACTCGATGAACAACAATATTTAAAGGGACCATTTCATGACTTTTCAATTAAAAGCTGATTTATAAATTCATCATGTTGTTTAGTTATTATTATCGTCTTAAGATAATAAGTTGATATTAAAATTTTTAAATGCAGTTTATTTATTATTTGAACAGTTGAAAGTATTTTTCAATAAGAGTGCGGGGATTTTAAGTCGGCTGTTGAGTAATGTAGTGTTGGTAAAGGAACTGGTACTATTTAATTTAATTTTTATTGCTGTAAATAATATTTGTTATTTTATTATTGTATGTATTATATTTAAGCAAGAGTGGAAATACACGATATCGTAGTCATTTTAGTACATCTTAGCATGAAAAGCTTCAATATTTATCATTAAACATTCACATTTTATGAAAATTTTGTTAAAATTGCTCATATTTTCACTATTTTTATTTTATAACTATTGAAAAGATTTTTTTACGTACAATTAAAAAAAGTAATAACAGCCTGCCTTCGGTTAATAATAAATTTTTGATTAACACATTATTTTTCACAAAATTCTTGATTTTAAGAATTCACAAGATTAAACACACTCTTAGCATTTAAACATGACAAACAACAATAAATAATAATCTGCCTACATTATTTGTCACATATACATTATTTGAAACTTATTTCGTGATTTTATATTAAAATGACTTTTTTTTATGCAGTCTTTGAATATAGATCTGCCATTAAAAACATTTTAAAAAAAATTTCAAAATTTAAATATTTTTTTTATCTTAAAAAATATTTTACTTGTAATCACCTTTAATTTCCTTGATCCTGTCTTAAAATGAGCTATAAACATACCCAGTTTCATTGAAATTTGTGACAGTGAATTAAATATCTTAGGCGAACTGACATGGAATGACTCTGCTTGATTTGATTTGAAATACGCCTCAAAATATTTTTAAATATAAAATACTACTAAAAACACCCAAAATCCCACTACTTTTATTTCAGAATCAGGTAAAGGGCACCTTTAAGTATATCCCCCACAAAAAATAAATTTAATAAAAATACCGCCTTTTGTTAATAATGCTATTTTAGGTAATGCATTATTTTTCATAAAAAAAATCACGACTTCAAAGATTAAACATTTTTTTTGACACACTTAAAATGTTATATAAGCGTAACAGTATTTTTTTCATAAAATACGTACCCTATATATTATGCATAAATTATTTGAAGATGATTTGTGGAATAGATATTGAAATATGATCATATTTATGTTATGCTACATTTGAAAATCGAGCAGTCAAGAATGCCAACTGACGGCAGTTTTTCAAAATTTTGACAATTTTTTTCTCAGAAACTATTTGACCAAGGAGTAAAAAAAAATACTGGGAATCATATCTTAATAAAAGGAACAAACACACGCAGTTTCATCAAAATATGTGATGGTGGGTTACATGCCTGCCTGAACTGACATGGAATGACCCTAGTAGTACTTATGAAATCTACCTAATAATTGGGGAGTTTTGCTAGTTTGTTAGCAAAATTTTATGCTTACGCCAGACAGCATAGATTCAATTCGGCTAAATTTATTACAGTTTCCTTTGTACTAAATACTACTATAAAAACTTACCTGCGCACTGAAATAGGAGTTTTACAATATATTCAAAATTAACTGAAATATTTAAAAATAGGTCAAAAAACACATATTTTTTATGCCAAATTACCAATTTTTTATATTTGAGTATGTATAAAATAACTACATTATCACACAGAGCTTAGATTCAAGTTCAGAACATAGTGGGTAGTATGGAAAGCATTCTAACAAAATTTCACTGAAATATCTTCAAAACATTTTATGTGATGGAGTTTATCGAACATGGAAACAACATAAAAATTAATTTTCCAGAAATTTCATTTAAAGATTTCTTTTGCATCTTTCGGATAAATATAAAATTAATCTAGCAATGTCACCTAAGGTTTATTAGTGTTTTTATGTAAATATCGTAAAAATATCATGCATAGAAACACTGTTTACATTTCTGCTAGCCTTCCTGCTCACTTCCGGTATTTGACTCATTAAGTTTATTAAATTAGCCATAACTCCTCTTCGAGTTATCTTAGGAATAAAATTAAAACCGATTTGGAATACCAAAAGATTGCTCTTTCAAATAAAATAATGAACATTTTTTCTAAAACCTTCACCAAAACGGGCATTTTAATGTAAGCACGGATAGCTTAAAATGTGCCTAGATTATACGATATTCAAGTATCAAACATTTGATATACGTCATTCGTTGTAATAAGTAATTATTTTTAAAATAGTATAAATGATGATTTTCTTGCCATTTAACATTATTTTTATACCATACTTGAATTTTGACTAACATGCTATTATTCAGAACCGGGCTCTTTTAATTTCGCCGGAATCGGTGTATTTCGAAGTTATTTCATGCAATTAATCGTCAAATTTTACAAATATTTGTTTTGCGTATATCAGTTATTAGAATCGCTCAAGTTATTGAGATACATTCTCTAACATTCTTTGTATATACTATACAAATGACTACTATACAAATACTATACTATACTATATATATCTATACACGTATTATCATGCGAAATAGTCTAACAATCAGCGCTCTAAATGATAAATGTAATATTTAAATTTTTATGCGTCCCTTCAAAAAATTGTGATTTGATGACTATTTTCGAATGAGATGGCATCTTGCGTTCAAGCGACGCATCAGATCTATGGTTCCCAAACTGAGGTATGCGTAACTTTGAAGGCGCGTGGTGGACCAGTTGGATACAAGCACGTAAGTATGGGATGTGCTCGACTGGTTCAAATCTCTCTCATTTTATATTGAACAGTTTTATTTTTACAGTATCTTAGTTTTAAAACTTTTACATATCTTTAAATTCTCTTAATTTTGGCCATCTTATTAACTATTCCATAATCCATATACAGTAAGAAAGGGTTTGAACCCGTTATATTCAGCTCTTACTTATGTGCCTCGATTGGGGATGTGTGATAATAATATTAGTAATGACGGAAAACATAAGAGATAAAAGGCTCAAAATAAACATACAAAAACTCAGCTCCTTGAAACAAGCTCAGGGATATCCGAAATAATTAAGAGCTGCATTTCAACATTTGCATATCAAGAAGAATATTTTTTGGGGAAATAAATTCAGTTACATAAAGTTAGTTTGTATTTTTTTCGAAGTTAAGCTGCTATTATAAAAAATAAAATAAACTGTAAAGTGTAAGGGAATAAAGTGCACATGTAGAGTCGTTTGATTATTTAGCTAATCTATGTAAAAAAATATAGACTAATTAAAGAAACATTTTTTGCGTGGTGGTATAGGTGGTATAGGCAGGTTTATGAGGAGGGTGTTACTAATGCTTGTAAATACTAAGCAAGGGGTACGGAAGAAAACAAAGTTGGAAATCACTACATTAGATGATAATATATTCAAATATTTGGCGTGCTCCAAGACCCCACCTTTAAAAAACCCCGCCGTTTTGACAACTATAACTTTACTGCTTTTTAAGTAAAATATAGTATTTTTTACCCTTTGCTTCGATGATCATAATCTAGAAATATGCCTTCTCGCCCTGTGTTATCTAGTTTATATCGCTTCTGCTTATTTACATATTGGTTCAGCTTTGCAGCCGCAAATCTTTATGCGAGATACATTAGGTTTTATGTTATACCACAGTTCATAAGGCGTTTTGCCTAGCTTTAGATGGAAGACGATTTTGTAAAGTAGGTTACTGTACTAACACGTTTATATACTAATGACGAAAATGGTGAAGTATTTATTCTATAGTTTCAAAAGTAAGCAGTAGAGAACTAAAATAAATTCACTTCAGTTCATTTTAGAGTTTATTTCTTGATGACGCGTCATGCAAAACACGGAGTTAGTGTTTTTTTCAGGAAACATCATATCCAAGAACTTAAAGCTTAAACAAACACACTTACCATTTTTTGATCCCAATAAAACTTACACAGGACTATGATAAAAAACAATCTTTTTTCTTAAAAAAGAAATATGAAAATCATTGAGTTCGGTCAAAATTATACGCGCACATATATTAATATATATTATTTATATCTATACAAATACTATAAAGAAGAAAAGGTTGTTTGTTTGTAGGGAGTAATTTCCATGGAACTAGTTGCAGGAGCAAAAATCTTTGTAAAATTATGTTTTCTGTAATACTGTTGAGGGTAGAAATCTGAAATTCGGCATGGTGGTTACTTTTTAAAATGTAATTGCTTCCTAAGGAATGTTTTAAAAAAACGCGAAAATTAAAAGGCTTAAGAGCTGAAAATGTTGTAAGTTCTATATTATGATTTATTTGAAAATTTTAGTGGTAAAAACTTGAAATTTAATATGACGGTATTGTTTTGACATGTAAATACTCGCACTAAACAATTTCTAAAACAAAATCGAAATTTAAAAGGGTGTAGAAGCAAAAAATGTTTTAAAATTGCGACTTCTGTGATACTGTTGGAGCAAGGAACTTGAAATTGGATATGCTGATTACTTTTAAATGTTATTGCTCACTAAAACGGGTTCTAAAATTTCGAAATTAAAAATTTTTAAATGAGCTGAAAACGTTCTAAATTACGATTTATGTGAAATTTTAATGGATAGACACTTAAAATTTGACATGGCAGTAAACTCTTAACATGGCTGTTAACCGCTGCTTAAAAGTAGTCTGTGTTATCTCTGTACAAACTTTTCTCAAAAGGTTACAAGGGCGAAAAATGTTCTAAACTTGCAATTTCTATGAGGAGATAAAAACATGAAATTTGGTTTAGTGGTTAATTTAGACAAATGCCTATAAGTATATATAAGTTCCAGGTTTCTATTGGTACGTGCTGCTTTTAAAGAAAAGTCAGATTTCAAATAGCTGAAATCGGAGGAAAAGGTTCTGCAGTTTTATTTTCATTATGATTTCTCTGAAATTGTCATCTTAGAAACCTCAAAGGGTCTAGCCGGATAAGCATACGCCAAATGGCCCCCACGGCAGATGTTTGAAATAACATGTCTGGTAATAAGGATTACCATGAGAATACAATATAGAGTGTTTTTAGCCTCTGACCTTGAACTGTCCTCGAGATAATCGGGGAAGTATGCGCCGGCGCTACTGTTTTTCAAATTACGTTTTTCTCAAAAAATACAAAAGTAAAAAAAAATGAAACCAACGCCAATTATTGAAGAATATATTAGTTTACATTATATATTTTTTTCACATTTTTACACAAATATTAACATAGAAAAATAAACAAAAATATTTATAAAAATAATATTAATGTAGTAATTTTATATTTACACCAAGCAAAAAATTACAGAATAAAGCTCAAAGTATGTACTTTTCAGAAAAAAAAAATCGTTAAAATCGAAGGTGCACTTTTTGAGTTATAAAAAAAATAATGTTCGCAACTTGCTAAAATATTCGTAACTTTCCCTGTTTGTATTTACAGAAATACGCTACTATCAATGCATTGGTTGATTCATGACATTTCCACTCGGGCAACATGCGCAGTGCGCCAAAATAAGAGAATGTTTCTGTACATACCACTCCCCTATAGGTTTGTTTCGCGTTCGTAAGCATTATGTTATTTTGGCGGACTGCGCATCCTTCTCGCATAATAATTTCAAGAACTGACAAACAAAATGGTTACATTTTTTTTTTAATTTTAAGCTATGATGTATTCGCTACAGCTTTTGCTGGCATGACCTCAAATGATCTCAAAATGGCGTTATTTCCTTGGAACAACCTTCCTTCACGAGGAAAAATGGCAGAACCTATGATTTTGATTTATAAACAAAACAAACCAATGGTTACAGTTGCCTACGTTGATTTTAACATAGAAGAAGGCTATGGGACTGTACACCAGTGTACAAATATAAGGTCTCACTTTAGGAGGCAGTGCGTGTGTGAGAGGGGGGGGGGGGGTCTGGCACTTGACATTGGAAGATATCTGTAGGGGGAGGGGGGTTTTCATTTGATATCTTTATCATTTTTGATTAAACCAAAATTAACTTTTTTGATATCTTTTTCTTTACATCTGTTATTTTAAATTTTTTAAGTCTGTTTTCTTCTTTTTATGAAAACACAATGTTATTAGTAAAACCATTGACTGATTATAAGACATTTTATTCCAAAATATAGAATAACCCATATGGATAAATATTCTCTTGCCATATGCGTATATAATTCGTTGTTAGAGAAACCAGATTCGAAATAATACTTGTTATTTTTGCTAGTGAAAAATGGTGAAGAATGTTGTCACCTGATTTGTTTACAAGAAGTTCTGTTTAGCCTAGTGCAAGGGCGAAGTGCAAGAAAACAATACTACTGTTCAATGCATTATGTAACAAAGAACTATTATTAAAATCTTTTAAATAATAAGTATTTCTTTAAAATGTTATTTGATATAAAGTTATTTCTTATATAACAGTGATATTTTATGAATTTCTTCTATTCATTTAAATCAGTAAAATATGCGAATAGAAAATGTACAACCATATCTGTATATCATTGTAAACGTATAAAAAGAAAAATAAGGAAGAAAATTGTAAAAATAAAAAGAATTTTTAGACACTGATAACAATATTATTAGGGGGAGGGGAATTGAAGTTGATAACATATGATATCGGAGGGTCGGGAGGGTGTCTAAAATTGCCGAAAAGTTGATAACCTTATAGTATATTTACAGCCCCTATTCAGCTTCACCTGCACAGTCGACTAGACCAGCGCTTCCCAATCTTTTTTCTTTCACTAACCCTTTACTTAGGCTTTGTATTTCGGAGAACCCCCATTTCTTATAAACACTCCTCCTTCACCCCCCTACGCTCTGTTAGATAACGAAAATATGCTTTCTTTCATTAGTAATCTTCTTATCATAACCATTTAATAAATCGATACAAATTACATTGTCATTTCTAACATTTTTGTGAATTTATTAACCATTTTTGTAATTTCCGCCATTACCGATATTATTTTCACGTACCCACAGCAGGCCCGACACGTACTCCAAGGGGTACGCGTACCCCAGGTCGGGAACCGCTGGACTAGACCGTCGCATTGATATTATTACGCGAGAAGGATGCGCAGTCCGTCAAAATAACATAATTCTTACAAACACGAAACAAACCAATAGGGAACTGGTATGTATGGAAACATTCTCCGATTTTGGCGCATGGCGCATCCTGCCCGAGTGGAAATGTCACGAATCGATCAATGCATTGGTAGTAGCGTATTTCTGCAAATGCAAACGATGAAAGTTACGAATATTTTAGCAAGTTGCTAGCATTATTTTTTTATAACTCAAAAAGCGCATCTTCGATTTTAAAGAATTTTATTTTCTTAAAAGTTCATGTTTTGAGCTTTATTCTGTAATTTTTCGGTTGGTGTAAATATAAAATTACTACATTAAGAATTTTTTTATAAATATTTTTGTTTATTTTTCTATGTTAAAATTTGTGTAAAAATTTGAAAAAAAAATATAATGTGAACTAATATATTCTTCAATAATTGGCGTTGGTTTCATTTTTTTTAACTTTTGTGCTTTATGAGAAAAACGTATTTGAAAAATAGTAGCGCCGGCGCATACTTCCCCGATTATCTCAAGGACAGTTCAAGGTCAGAGGCTAAAAACTCTCTATATTGTATTCTCATGGTAATCCTTATTACCAGACATGTTATTTCAATCATCCGCCGTGGGGGCCATTTCGTTATGCTTATCCGGCATAGAGATAGCTTTATGCCGGACCCTTATTTTTAGAGACCCTTATTATTTAGACCCTTATTATTTAGAGACCCTTTGGTATAGAGATAGCTAAGATGTAGATGCACATGAAATATATATTTTTTAATTTCAAATAACTAAACATATTATAGTCCAAGAGCTGTTAAACTTTAGGGAAGGTACTTGAGGCATCCTGAAAATTTGTGCAACACTTCTTCTGTAATGCCTGAATACAAAATCGAATGTCTGGCTGAAGGATCGTGGTCCAAAAACTGTGCCAGACACGTGTCAAGTGCCATTTTTTGACTACCCAAAAAAGGTATTTGAGGCACGCTGAGATTGAGACAGAATAGTATTTATGCTTAGAAAAAAATATTTTGAAAATGACAGACACTTTAGTCGGCCCAAAACCTGTGCCAGACACGTGTCAAGTGCCATTTTTTGACTACCCAAAAAAGGTATTTGAGGCACGCTGAGATTGAGACAGAATAGTATTTATGCTTAGAAAAAAATATTTTGAAAATGACAGACACTTTAGTCGGCCCAAAACCTGTGCCAGACACGTGTCAAGTGCCATTTTTTGACTACCCAAAAAAGGTATTTGAGGCACGATGCGATTGAGACAGAAAAATATTTATGCTTAGAAAAAAATATTTTGAAAATGACAGACACTTTTGTTGGCACTTTGTACTTGCCAGACAACATAGAATGTTAAACGCGAGTGCCAGTAAAGCTGGACTTCCGGTGTCTTTTTAAAAGTATATTTAAAAGTATATTTAAAAGTATATTTTAAAAGTATATTTAAAAGTATATTTATATAAAAGTATATTAATATACTTTTATAACTATGATTTTGTCATATACATTTATATGTAATGAAATTTAACGATCGTTTAATGACGGTTAGTACAATATTTAAACTGATTAAAATTGCTTTAAACTCAAAGTTAAGGTCCCGATTCTGAGCACTGTCGATTTGTGTTCGATAGTGTTAGTGTCGGAGACAACATGAGAAACGTATTGTTGTCATAGAAACAACGACTAATTTAATTTCGAAATATATAATGAAATAGTTCTTAATCGGACAGTTACATTTAAAGTGCACTTAAATTTATCCTGCCGGTGAAACCGTCCGAAAATTAAATAACTTCAGCAACGCGCAACTTGTATATATATTACATAAGCTTATAGAAAAAATAACAAAATATTTCATCGTTTAAGTTTAAATTCCTTAAGTACCGCGCATTCGAATAATCATTTAACAAGCAACTTTCAGATGCATTAAAATATTCGCGTTTGGTGAGGAAAAGTTTTACAAATCACACAGTGCACATTCGTCTTTTAGCACCAAATAATCGAAAATATTTTATTTTTAGCTCACAGGCTATCAAAGCCTGAGACCTTATGTGCCCGCCGGTTCTGTATGTACGTAACGCGATAACTCTTGATAGAAACATCCCATTTGCTTCAATTTTTTTTCTTGTTTCATTCTGATATGCCGCTTCCCTGATTAGTTTTGGGGACTCATTGGTTAAGGATAAAGGGGAAAAAGGGGAGTTAGTCCACCCCCCCCTTAATTCAGATAAATGGGTTTTTCATGAAGAATTATTCGATTTGCTCCGAATTTGGTATACCGGTTTATTATGTTAAGGAACTTCCCTGATTAGTTTGGGGGTTCATTGGTTAAGGATAAAGGGGGAAAAGGGGCGTTAGTCCACCCTCCCCTTATTTCAGATAAATGGGTTTTCATGCAGAATTATTCGATTTGCTCCGAATTTAGTATGCCGGTTTATTATGTTAAGGAACTTCCCTGATTAGTTTCGGGGGTTCATTGGTTAAGGATAAAGGGGGAAAAGGGGTGAAACGCGATTTACGCTTTGTTTGTATCGTAAGTCAGTAAATGGATCTTCAGCGGGTCACCGCAAGTCCAGTTTTACTGGCACTCGCGTTTAACATTCTATGTTGTCTAGCAAGTAGAAAGTGTCAACAAAAGTGTCTGTCATTTTCAAAATATTTTTTTCTAAGCATAAATATTATTCTGTCTCAATCTCAGCGTGCCTCAAATACCCTTTTTGGGTAGTCAAAAAATGTCACTTGACACGTGTCTGGCACAGTTTTTGGGCCACGATCCTTTAGCCAGACATTCGATTTTGTATTCAGGCATTACAAAAGAAGTGTTGCACAAATTTTCAGGGTGCCTCTCCTGCTATTACGCCTGAATTAGAATTTAAAATTAAATAAAATATATTTAAAATCAGGTATATATTAAACTGAAAAGTACATTAATATTAACTGTAGACGTTTCTAGTTTTATACAAGCTCCACATCAATACAAATGTCAATCGAAAATTAAAAATACTTTTGCGCATGTTCACGTTCAAGACAGAAACGTTCAACGTTTCAAATGCATGTCTTGAATGTGATTTTCAAAAGTCTTTTGCGGTTATCTTACTAGAGTATGGATTATTCAATTTTCCATTTGTGCTATTTTAATTGGGGGCTGTGGGGACGAGGGAGCATGTAGAAGCTCTACTTCTAGATCATATTTAATTAGAATTTTCGTGATCTTACTGGAATTTTATTAAAAACAGTAGAATTTATATGAGTTGTAATTTTCCAACGGGGCAAAAAATGTCTGGGCCAGGATTCGACGCAGGAATGTTTTGGCTGAAACTGCGAATGTTCTGCCAACTGAGCTATCCCGGACGAATCTGGAGGACCTAATTAACCCAGCTAACCTTATTGATCATAGCACCTGCTCTGATATACGAATCAGCTCAACAGAATAAATAACAGGTAATGGAACTCCAGTAAACGCTAGATGGGTGAATATCACAAAATGTGAGATTTTGAACACAAAAATTTTGAAAATTTAAATCGTTTCAAAGCTTCTGATTTTTTTTTTAAATGTTGGTTGAACAGCTGAATAAAGGAATTTATATGTAAAATTGTTAAAGTTTGAAGAGTTTAATTTTATTTTTATGTAATTATAATCATGTGTCATTTCCTTGGCATACGTATGCCAGGATAATGACAATTTCATTCTAAAACATTTTTCACTTTCTTGTTGTTTTTTTTTTTAATTTTTAGATCTAACACTTTAATTTTGTTTAAAGGAACATGTTTCCTCTATAGTACCTCAAATTTAGTGTAATGTGCCGTGATACGTCGTCGTTCAGACTGCAGGTTCGGTAAATTCAAATTATTCCATAGTGCGTCGAAGAATAAAAACGTCTTCATAAATTAGTTCTAATATATATCAAATTCGTAACTTCAATAAGTAAACACACTCTACAGCTCAAATTAAACAACTTCTTCTTAAAAAAAACTTATATACATTTATTTACAAAACAATATTAAAATATTATTATTACTCTCATTTGAGAGTTCTATTTTTACCGACACACCGGTTCAAATCAAAAGTTACATCTACACTGAAACGAAAATCGGAAAACAATAAAAGGGGGTTGCCACATTGCCGACTAACAGAAAATGGCAAGCATCGCCAAGTTGGCATTCTCAACATCCTGCCCCCGGCTGAACACTTAGTTCAGCATCTATATTAAACAATTTAATAAACATAAGAATATACTTACATACATAACAATTTTTCAGATAACATACTTACATACAGCTACAGATGTAAAAGAAAAAATTATAAGAATGCTGCAATCTACAAAATAAAATAAAATACATGAATTGTATGAAAATTAAACAATAATAAGGGTAAATATGTGTAACAAATGAAATTAAATGTTCGATAATAGTTCTTATTTTTAGTGTAAGAGTTTTAGTGTCTTTTAGTCCACTAAGTCCAATTCGAGATTGTATAATAGCTGCACAGGTCGTTTAAGATCGCCTTTTGCAGTCTGTAATACACATGATCTTATTTTCGAGTCATGACCAAATATGAGTTCTTTAACACGACCACACTTCCACATATGTTTTGGGAGCTTTTTATCATGAATTATCACTATATCGTTAACTTTGAACTGAGGCGATGAATTTATGTTTTTCACTTGAAAAGCAGATCTAAGTTCTAACAAATATTCATTTCTCCACCTTTTCCAAAAGTGGTCAGTAATTTGTTGCTTATATTTATATTTTCTCTTCAACAAAATCTTATTGGATTTCTCTTGAGTACAAACTGCTAATCCATAAGAAGGTAAGGACATTAATCGTTTACCAACTAAAAAATGAGATGGCGTTAAAAGTGATGGTTCAGCATTTTCTTCGTAGAGATAACATAAAGGACGTGAATTAATCACAGCTTCAATTTCTGTAAGTATTGTTTCTAGCTCTTCATAACGGAGACAAGTTTTGCCTAGAACTTTTTTTAAAGGTGTTTTAACTGATCTGACCATTCTCTCCCAGAAGCCGCCCCACCAGGAAGCCCTGGGAATTATAAACTTCCATGTTATCTTATTCGTTCTCAAATAATCAAAAATTTCTTGCTTAGAAATTCTTTTCCAAGCATATTTTAATACCAAATCAGCCTTAGAAAACGTTTTGGCATTGTCACTGTACATTATTTTGCAGAAACCTCTTCTAGAGAAAAATCTTCGTAGTGCTAAGATAAAGGTTTAAGTACTTAGATTGGTGACTAACTCTAGATGTATCGCTCTCATTACAGCACATGTGAATACGACAATATAAGCCTTCCCAGTGCCTCCAGAAGTTTTATAATAAATCGGACCGGCAAAATCGACACCAGAGGTTTCAAAAACTGGTGTTTTGACGATTCTATCTTTCGGTAAAGGTGCTATTTCCACCTTTCCAGGAATAGCATTAAGTTTTCGACATATCATACACGATCTTAAGATGGATTTTACAAATCTTCTTCCCTTTAATATAAAATACCTTTCACGAAGGTGAGCTAAAGTGACAGCTACACCAAAGTGGTACATTCTTTCATGAGCATCCTTAATGAGTAGTTTTACAAAATAAGATTTATTAGGAAGTATCCACAGATGTTTTTCTTGCTCTGTAACTTCAGAAAACTGAACCCTTCCGGATAAAACAAGTAAATTGTTTTCATCGAATTGTGGATTAAGGTTGTATAAAGGTTGTACACGCGATTTAAACTACTGAACTTTGCCATATCAAATACTGGTTTAGGAGTAGAGTTTGAATCGTTACACAATAGTGTTAAATTTGGTTTTGCTTTCATTTCATTAAAAGCTTCGGGATCCATTTCTATAGCCCTTTTTGAAGGCCACATATCTTCTGGTAGTGATAACCAAGGTGGGCCGCTCCACCATACTTTATTACCCATTAACTTCGATAAGTTTTCTCCTCGCGTAAGCAGAACTGCAGGGTTTTCCTTTCCGGGACAATAATTCCAGTCCTTTGGATCTGTCAATGACTGAATTTCGGTTACACGATTGGAAATAAAGGGTTTCCAGTTTGTAGTAGAACCCCTAATACAACAAAGAGTTATTTCTGAGTCCGACCATAACTTTATATTTAAATTCAAAATATGTAATTTTTGTTTTAAATATTTCCACATTCTAGCGGCAACTACTGCACTGATCAATTCCAGCCGTGGAATGGTTAACCTCTTGAGGGGGCTATTCTACATTTACTCCAAACAAAACTTGTTTGAATTTCGCCAGTTAATGAAATGGAACGCAAATAAGCAACTGCTCCATACCCTTTGGGACTAGCATCACAGAATATGTGAATTTGTGGATTTTCAGAAATGTTTATCATATTAGGAAAATATTTTCGGAGTATTTCAAATGTGCGTAAATGTACAACTTCTGAACACCAAGTGTTCCACTCGCATTTCAAATCTTCGGGTAATTTATTGTCCCACTCAAAACCTCTTTGCCATGTTTCTTGCAACAAGGCTTTAATACGTATTACAAATGGATTTACAAATCCTAATGGATCATAAATTTTCAGTAACATTTTAAGAACTGTTCGCTTCGTGGGATCATCGATATAACACTCTTCAAAGGGCTGCGCATCTAACTTCAAAACATCAGATTCAGTATTCCATATCAAGCACTTTTAAGATACTACCTGTGTTCTCCTCACTTATACCTAAGATTCCCACAGATTCCCACATTTCCCTAAGTTTAATAGAATTTGTTTGAAACTTTCTTAAATTCATCCCAGCTAAGAATTTCAGAAGCTGTAGTTGATAAATAATAAGCTTCGTTATCTAAATCTGATCCGGAAATTAAATCATCGACATATAGGGAATTATCTAACACATCTACAACACTTGGATGTTGATCTCGATGTTTCTTTATATGATGTTTAATTGTGGCAGCCAAAATGAATGGTGAGCATGTAACGCCAAATGGTACACGTCTAAATCTTAAAATTTTGAAAAGGTTGTTTACGTCATTATCGAACTAAAGAAATTTAAGGTAATCTCGGTCTTCTTCAGTTACAGAAATTTGAAGAAAGGCCTTTTCAATAAATGCACAAAATGCAGTATTGAATTTTCTGAAATTAATAATAATTTCTAACAAATCTGGGTTCAAATTTGGGCCACCGTACAAACAAACATTTAATGATTTGCTGTTTTCTTTTGAGGAAGCATAAAATACCATTCTAACTTTAGTTGTGGGTTTATTATCTCGCAAGACAGGTCGGTGGGGTATAAAATAACCGCTATTTACAGTTTTATTAGAACATTCTTCCACTGTGTTATTTAATTCCTGTTCAATCACAATTTCTTTATATTTCTGCCATAATTCTTTATCTTTAAGCAATTTTCGATTTAAGTTAATAAATCGGTTTCTAGCATTGCTATAATTACTTCCTAAATCACTTTTATCATCTTTCTATAATAATTTAGCTTCGTAACGGTGCTCAAGAAAATGCAAATTGTTTTCGAATTTTTCGATTATCTCTTTACCTAATTCAGAAATATTTTCTTCTGTATTCATCCCTAAAGTTTCTAACTCCCACAATGTTTTCAAATAATTTTGAATAGGTTTCATAACCTGGGTAGATAAAACCCCAGCTTGCTTACTCTCACTATTTTTATTTACGTCAATTGTCCCGCAGAGGGAATGCCCAAATAAATTTTCACAGACGAACAATGATTTATTTATGGGATATGTTCTTTCATTAATTTGATATAAATAGTCAGCTCCTATTAATATGTCAACATCACTATTTTCCAAATGTTCCCATCTGTCAAGACGAAATTTGGAAAGTTTTCTCTTAATTTTGATTGGAAGAGGAGGAATTTGTATCAAAGAATTGGTTATTAGCGGTGTGACTAATGCTTCAATTATTAAACTACGTTTTCTGTCTGTCAAGTGAATTAGCTTTAGCTTAACGACATCATAACATTGTTCTTCAGATTTTCTCGAACCGAAAGTATAGACAATTAATTTTTCTTTTCTAATGACCTCAGATTTTAATTTTGAAACTAAATTTTCTGTAATAAAAGTTCGATGACTAGCAGAGTAAAATAAACAAAGAACAGTTTCTGAATTTTCACCCGCTTCCACTTTTACATGAATTGTTTGCAATATTACTTCTCTACTGATATTATTTATATTGCTTTTACAATGAGATACGGAGGAAATAATACTATCTGAATTTTTTGATACTTCTGTTTTTTTATTAGAATTACAAAGTATAGTATTCTGATATGTTTTACCACAAACTTTACAGTTTTCATTCGAAATTTTACAAAAATTCGCGATGTGAAATTTACGGAAGTATTTGAAGCACCTTCCTTCCCTTTTCAATTTTTGCCGCATTTTCGGAATGGTGAAAGACTTACACTTTTCAGTATTGTGATCAGTCTGGTTACAAAATATGCAGTTATTTTTAATATTTGTGGTTAAGGCAGAAGCTGATGGAACGAATTTTTTATAATTTTTCTTATAATTTTCCTGCTTCTCAGGGATTTTTTCAAATTGGTTTAATTGGACCGTGGCCTCGCGAGATTCAATTTCAGCTTTAATGAAATTTATCAGCTCATTAACATCCCAGTCAGTGTTTTTAATTCGTTTTTTATTAAATTCTAGTGCAATATCTGATGGAATAATTTTCAGAAGAATCGGACATACCAAGTGCCCATATGAACCTGAGCCAACACCTAAAGAATTAAGATTTCTTATTTGAATTTCGCATTCATCATACAAATCTCTAAGAGAGCTTTAATGTTACTAGAATTTCGTACTGGTTTCAAATTTAGTAATTTAGTCATGTGACTATATTTATTACCAGGTCATTACGACCAAAACGATATTTTTCAATAATTCTATAGCATGAGCATAATTTTCCTTAGTCAGCGAAAAGCCTGCTATAGTATTTGCAGCACTTCCGCCCAAAAGTGACTTTAAGTAGGAAAATTTATCAATCGGAGTTAAGGGGACGGTGGAGCTTAAAATCCTTAAAAATAATTTTTTTTTTTATTTTTGTAAATTTCAACTTAAATATTATTCAAGGGTACATTATATACATTATGGCATGCAATTATCCCCAAAAAATTAAAAAAAAAATTATTTTTAAGAAAAAAATGGAATTTTACGCGTCGTCTTAGAAATGCCCCATGCGTCTTCCATATCAATGAAAATCCCCAATATATTTTTTATAAAAGTTTGGTTTATATATAGAAATAAAATAGAGCATCGATTTTTATATATTTGAATTTAAAGGTAAAAAAAAAAAATTCAAAATTTCAAAATTTTTCATGAAATTTTTTTTTAACCTTTAAATTCAAATACATAAAATTCGATGCTCTATTTTATTTCTATATATAAATCAAACTTTTATAAAAAATATTGGGGGATTTTCATTGATATGGAACGCGCAGGGGGCACTTCGAAGATTTCTAAGACAACGCATAAAATTCCATTTTTTCTCAAAAAAAATTTTTTTTAATTTTTTTTTTTTGTGATAAATGCATGCCATAATGCATATAATGTACCCTTGAATAATATTTAAGATGAAATTTACAAAAAATAAAAAAAAAATGAAAAAATTTGAAATTTTGGACAATTTTTCGAAAAAATTTAAAATTTTTTCAATTTTTTTTATTAATTTTTAAATTCAAATATGTAAAATTCGATGCTCTATATTTTATTTCTATATATAAACCAAACTTTTATAAAAAATATTGGGGATTTTCATTGATATGGAAGACGCATGGGGCATTTCGAAGATTTCTAACACGACACGTAAAATTCCATTTTTTTCTCAAAAATAAATTTTTTTTAAATTTTTTTTGGGATAAATGCATGTTATAATGTATATAATGTACACTTGAATAATATTTAAGTTGAAATTTACAAAAATAAAAAAAAATTATTTTTAAGGATTTTAAACTCCACCGTCCTCTTAAATGTTCATTATTGTCAATCGCATTCGAAAATTCACTCCAAAATTCGAGCCATAAACACGAATCACCATAATATTTAGATATATTAAGTTTAGGAAGTTTTATCAAATTTTGATTCAGAATTTTCTGACTTTTTAGTAGAGAACTATTATTGCTACTATCACTTTCAATGTCTGAAGAATCTTGTTTAGTTTCAGGAGTAACTGTGTTATCATTTAAAAATTTTGAAATTTTATATTTCCATTCAATAATATTCTCATTATACGATTCCGATTTCTCGATTTCTTTTTCAAATTCAGTACTTGGAACCAGTGGTTCAATTTCAGAATTTAATGATTTTAAAGTTTTCATTTTATCATTTAGTTGCTGTTTAAAAAGATCCAGCTGTGATTTTCTATTATCAAGCTCTAATTCTTGTGTATTATCTAATAAATACCTTATTTTATCAAATATTTGCGTAGTTTGACTACGAATCGTAGCTCTTTTTTTCTTCAGCGTTTCGAAATCCATCATAAAATAAAGAATTCAATTTATTCGATACAGTTCAGTTAATAAATATATTCATAATTCAATTTATTCAATATAATTTAATTTGAGGTACTTACCTCATTCGATGATGAAATCCAGACATCCTGTCGCGGACGCCAGAAAAATGATACGTCGTCGTTCAGACTGCAGGTTCGGTAAATTCAAATAATTCCATAGTGCGTCGAAGAATAAAAACGTCTTCATAAATTAATTCTAATGTATATCAAATTCGTAACTTCAATAAGTAAATACACTCTACAGCTCAAATTAAACAACTTCTTAAAAAAAACTTATATACATTTATTTACAAAACAATATTAATATATTATTATTACTCTCATTTGAGAGTTCTATTTTTACCGACACACCGGTTCAAATCAAAAGTTACATCTACACTGAAAAGAAAATCGGAAAACAATAAAAGGGGGTTGCCACAGTGCCGACTAACAGAAAATGGTAAGCATCGCCAAGTTGGCATTCTCAACATGCCGTTTTATTTGTAATTTATAGAAGCCAGGAAAATGACATAATAAAAGTCTATTCAATTTTTACAAAGCCTTTAAACACATTATTCTCAAAGATATACCTAAAAGATCTTGCTGGTAGCAATAACTTTACTACTTCTGACTGGAACTATGTGAAGAACAAGAAGAATTACTCTGCAGCGCCATCTTTATACTTCATAAAGAACTAAAATGAGCAGGCCAGGACAATGACATTCATTTTCAGTGACAACCATATTTTAATTATGGAAAATAGTTTGTAAAATACAGAATTTGTTACCTTCCACATATATGTGTTATATAAGGTATAATTATTAATTAGAAATTAAAAAAAACTAAAAAAGATATTTGTATATGGTAGCAGAAAGCCTTTTACTTTGCATACGTCACAGGAAAATGACAATCTGAAATTTTAAGTAAATTGCTTTATTTTTGTGTAATTATGAATATATCTCTTGGAAATACTTCTAAGAATATTTTTTATTAGAATGTAAAAAAGAAAATTGCATTATATAACATTAAATAGAAATTTTATTGTGCGGAGTGCAATTTCCGTATTTTGTAATATTGACCCAGATATGTAATTACACTAGATTAATTTTAACGCAATTATTCAAATTGGTAAATAATTCATATGAAAATATCTATGATAATCACCTATAATGAAACAAACTAACCAAAAAAATTCTATAAAAGTGATAAAATACCTTTATTTAGATTAATGTACGTTTCATCGCACAAACGGTGACATTTTCAAAGTCATTCTTGATAGATTTTCGCAAAAATTAAAAACAAGAACTTGGTAAATAATGTCACGAGACTTCATGTATAATGAAAATCAATCAGGAGTATACGAAATACCTTTCACCAAAGAAGGAACAATGCAGTTTTATATAGGTATGACAAGTAGAAAACTTAAAACTAGAATCAAAGAACATATAGCAGGCATCACATACAACAAGAGAACCACAGCTTTGGCCAGATGATGCAGCAAAGAACTTCATCAGATAGATTTTAAACGTAGCAGAACAGTTTATTCGTCAAGATTTTATTTACCATCCATTATCCGGGAATCAATAGAGATATTTTTACGCAACGAGAATATTTGCAATGATTCAGTGTTCCTTGAGTTAACTAAAATTTGTAAAGAGATGCCATGCAGGTTTAATAACAATAGTAAAAATTAATCCACGCTCACAAATATCCGATTTCATTTTATTTTATGTTTGCACTGCTTTTCATTATGCATGAAGTCTCGTGACATGATTTACCATGTTATTGTTTTTAAAATTTTTTGCGAAAAAATTTGCATCTAGAATGATTTTGAAAATGTTGCCGTTTGTGCGATGAAACGTATGTTAATCCAAATAAAGGTATTTTATCACTTATAGTATTTTTTATCTTAAAATATTTTATTTATCGCAATTATAATAATTTCTGTTTTGTGTCATTCTTTTGTAGAAAGTCTTAACAACTTTAGATTTGACTTCTCTCGGAGTTGCGTCGGAACAGGGACGTACCTTGTTGCTGAAATGGTAGCACACAATGTTGCTGGTCCAAGATTTTATTTACCATCCATTATCTGGGAATCAATAGAGATATTTTTACGCAACGAGAATATTTGCAACGATTTAGTGTTCCTTGAGTTACCTAAAATTTGGAAAGAGATGCCATGCAGGTTTAGTAACAATATTAAAAATTAATCCACGATCACAAATATCCAATTTTATTTTATTTTATGTTTGAACTGATTTTAATTATGCATGCTTGGATTTTTCCATATCTGACTTTGGATTTTTCCATATCTGGTAATTTGCGCCTACCCATTTTGTAACTTTTTCAATTTTTAACGATTTTATGCCTTTCGATTACCTATTCAAACAATTTTTAACGATTTTGCCTTTCTATTACCTATTCAAATAAAAATTCTTCTAAAAGTAAAGAACATCGTTGAATTTCGTTAAAAAAAATAAAATGCGAGCATCATTTGGCCCCATCCTCGACCGAAAACAACAACCATTTCCAAATGGTTAAAAAAGAAAGTAATGTAGAAAAATATGTTTTGAAACATTGCATTATGTATTCTTTATTGTAAACTTATCCTTTTATTTAAGCAAATTAAACTTAGATTTTCCTTTTTAAATGTGTAAAGGAAATCTGCAGCAAAGGAAAAAGAAATAGATTTTATATCTTTTTTTAAAAATTGAAGAATAAATCTTTAAATAACAAATTCCTTAATTAATTAAAAAAATAGAATTTTTTTAGAAATTGATTAGTAACTGCTAATAGAGAGTAATGGATTCTTAAAGTAGAAATTATGTCTAAATTATAAATTAAAAACTTAGCAGTCAACAAATTTAAAATATAATGCATAAGTGCAAACAAATATATTTACCAAGCTATACATTTTTAAAACATATAAAATATAAAGGAGCAAAGTTTTACATATATTAATGTTTAACTACACTGTACGAAAAATTTATTAATGATGTACGTTTAAAATTTTGAGTAATTACTTTGAATACATTAATATAAAATGTAAACATAAACTAAGTTCTTACATTTTTAATTAGAACATAAAAATTAACATTTAAAAGGGTTTCACAAACACACCTATGTTTGAGGATAATTAACTAATTTAAAGGTATTTAACGATAAAAATATAATATTTTACATGTTTGCATTACCATTTTCATCTCATTTAAACACATTACGAAGTTTTAGATGTAATTATTGTATGAAAAAAGGTGGCTTCTGAATGGTAAATTTTCACCTTTTTATTGATCTTACGGTGAATATAGATTATATTTAAACTTGGATGATTTTCCACTTACATATGCAAGAACTGAGTCATTAAAAGCGTTCCATTAAAGAAAATTTAGCCTATGAAATTTTCACAAACATGATAAATTAAAGAACTTGTAGAAAAATAAATCCCTTTACTGAAAGTTGTCATTTAATCTGGTAGAAATTTTATTTCAATGCAAAGATTAGAAAAATGTCTTAATTGCTTTTCTATCTAAACAAATATCAGCTTTTAATGAACCCATCACTTTGAAAATACATATTTCAACAACCAAAGCAAAATGGAATCCTTTTATGAAGTATACTTTGCGATTCATGCTATAATAATTTATTTAAACATCTCATTATTTTACAAAAATTTATATTTGAGGATGTAAAGGACCTAAAAATAAAGATTTTAAATAAAAGATAAAATTGCGAACGACAAGAAATGAGGCATGACATTTATTTAAATGCTGAAAATTTTAAGGAAGATAAATTTACTTTACATCTATTTGCATGATCGTTCTTTTTTACAATAATGAAATTCTATACAAGGTGTCCACTCTTAACGTTGCCCAATAGCTAATTTCTAAACCATTAGTCATGCACATATAGTTCCAATTACAAAAATAGTTTAAATGAGGTAAAGGAGTATTTAAAAAGCGATTTGGTTCAATAAAAACATTTCTTAAAAAGCTACGAAAGTTAATTTTCTATACGATCCCCCAGTCCTATGTGATATTTAGCAAAAATTTTCTGTTACATTAAGAAGTTAAGGCAAAAAAAAAAAAAAAAAAAAAAAAAAAAAAAAAGTCCCATTTCCTACGATTAAATTTGACCCAGTAACAGTTGTTTAAAGTTGGAGCATCTTTTTTGCTACGAAATAGGGGCCATTCACAAATTTAGTAAATATATAAATAATCGTCACATATAAATAAACAATAGTTGACAATAAAATTAACATTACAATATAAATTTGAAAACTATTTTTATTCTGATAAATTAAAGCAAAATATATAACTTGTACTAAAATTATAAATGAAAAAAATAACAGAATTTTTGTTAAATGAAACTTTCTGCACGATCCCTCAAAGCATGGCCCAAGTCATCTGTGTTCAAATTAAAAAAATCGTATGAGTTATGTAATTCAAAGTTTCAGAAACAGGTCAATTTCAGTGTTAGAAGGTTTTTTTTTTAAAAATCTTATTTGTTAGTGCAATAAGAATTTTTTCTTAAATATCACTTATAGGACCGTATAAAAAAATTAACTTCGTAACATTTTAAGAAATGGTTTTATCGATCCAAAGGACTTTTAAACCAACTTTTTACTTTAGTTAAAATATTTTTGTAATTGGAACCAAATATCTGTGACTAACGGTTTAGGAATTAGCCATTGGACTTAATTGAGAACGGACACCCTGTATAAAAATACAAAATATTAAATTTCAACCAGAAATTAATGAGATGTTTTAAGTGGAAGATAAAGTATAATAAATTTGCCCCGACTGTGCGAAAACTATCCAGGCCAGGAATTGAACTTATGACTTTGGTTCAACGTGGTAATTCTCGGCCAATTGAGCTATCCAGGCAAATTTTATCTGGCATGAACATATCGGCTTCTGCTCTTTGATCTGTAAAGTTCGCAAGATTCATAATACCAACACGTGGGTGAATTGCGTCAACTAAAAATCGTCGGCTTAATTTTAGTTCAATTATCAGAGCGTTGGAGGTTTGAGTCAAGGTTCCCGATTCGATTCTTCGACTGAATAAATTTCCCTCCGCTAAGAAAAATTTGTTCAACTTCCCCCCCCTTCCCCCCCCACAAAAAAATATATATATAGAAATTCTAACAGATGATGATTTTACGGGTTTCAATTGCATTGCATGAGATTTTCCTATTTTGTGTGAAAATAATTTAATTTCATTGTACATTTAGAAATGTTAACAAGACAGTTTCTCAATGCATAAAGCCAATTTATTTATTCCAGAAATATGATGTACAAACCGAATGATCCATGTAACAAAAATGATGTGTATAGCAATAGCAAAAAAAGAAATGATCCATATAACAAAAATCAAGAAAACAGCATGATAAAATCAACAAAGCAGAAATGTCTCTAGATGTACTGCGCTCTGAAATTATTATCACTTTGTCACTAAACTAACTGACTCTCCGAAACGATCAACGTTATCTACCCTATATATATAAAATCCTAATGAAACGAATTTATGAAACGGAAGTATGAAACGGAAGTACAAATCGACTGATTAAACAACTGATTATGTTTCACGGCGATTTCTCCTAAAATATTGAATACTTTGCTATGAAATTAACACCAAAAATCCATATTGATCCACAGATCTCAAAACTGGTATTAGAATTTTTAAATTCGAATTAGTTTTCGAAATATTAATTTTTTTCTAATTTTATATACATTTTTCTAATGATGGCAACTCAAATTTCAATCATAACAGATATTTTATTTTGCATTTCAAAAAAGGTTATAATTTTAAACTAATTTGGCGAACAAGTTTGGCCTCCCTTTAATCTATGCTAAGAACAATGCTTTTTTTTTATTTCGTTATCATTTTATTTAATACAAAATTTTCATTAAGAAAAAAAAAAAAACATTTAAAATTAATGGCTTGCACTTCTTTCTTTTTTTTTTTTTTTAAACGAAACGAAAAGAAAAATATTAGGCTCAGATGTCATATACGCACCGGCGTACCTAATTGGCGCCACAATGGCGTTATTTTGCCTGACATGGTAAACCGGCTACTGTTGCTTATTCATCAATAAATGTTTATTTACATTTATTTTCTTTTATTTAAGAAAAAAATGTTATAAATTGCTTTATTCTATAGTTATTAATTAATTTTTTTTTATTTATTGTTATTTCGTTTTTAAAATAATAGAAAAATAATTTAAAAATACATATATTACTGGTATTCGAAAACGAGATTTTCGCCAAATTGTCGTAAAAATAAATCACGCCAAACCCGGTGCTTATATGACATCTGTGTTAAATATTAAGCAACAAATCATAACATTTAATTTCAAATGCAAAGCAAATGACCAATATCGCCAAATTATATAAATCGCCAAACCATTCGCCAAATTATACAAGTTGACGTAATTTTTTTTTTAAATAACGAAAAAACAAATAAATTAGTATAAAAATGCAAATACAAATAAAGCGTCGAAATAAAAATCCCTTGATGGCGTATACACGTGTAACTTCCTTACAGTCAAGTGAATGTTACATTTTCGATCAACCATTATTATCGTTTAATCTTATTGTCTGGCGATTTATTTTTGGTCAATGGGATAACTAAGTAGTACCGTTTTAATTTACCACTCAAAAAATAAAAAAAATGCTAACTTACGAGTTAAAAAAAAGGGTACTTTTCCGTTTACGGACACCATTGTCGCCAAGCGTAATATTTGGCGCAAAATGAAAATCATGTGAATTGAAACATTTGAAAAATAAAAGAAAAAACACTGTCGATAGTAAAGTGGGTCTTTTAAAAATATAACATTTGGAAACTACAGACTTTTATGAACTATTTTACTAAATCGCAAATATATACTTAAAATAAATGAACAAATAACTGTTATACAATAAAGTATAGCAAATAATAACAAATCACAATGTTTCGCATGTTTTACTATAAAAATCCTTTTCGCGATCAGGGTTGAAATAATTGGCGCATTAGCATACATTTTGGCATGGTGTCCGTATAACGGAAAAATACCAAAAAAAGCTATTGGCGAGATTTGAGCCCGGCTAACATAAAAGTACCAAGAATTCTTTGCGATCATTGCAACTTTTATGTAGTTTTTTTTCGAAAAAATAACTTTGATTCTTTAATCAAAATGGAAACCTTTCTTATGAAAAGCGAAGAAACTGTTGATGATAGTCGCATGATTTAGGCATTATAATAGAGATTGTTTTCAATTCTAAAAACAGTGCAAAGAATAATATTTCTAACGATTACAAATTTACTTACACATGCCTATTAAAAACAGAAAAAAAAACTTTAAAATTACTATTAAAGGAGTACGAGTTAAAAGCAGGAAAATATTGAAAATTATGTCTAGAAAATTGTATTTACACATGAATATTAAAATAGAAATGAAACTTTAAAATAATAAATACATTAATATGCGTTTAACCCTTTCAGGGGCAAGGTACTTCTATTCGTAAAATGTTGAAATCAGTGAATGGCACCGGAATTTACAAACAAATTTCGAAATACGAAAATGCTTTTGTTCTTTACTTAATAAAAGGAAATTTTTCATTCCAATATTCTGGTACCAATTTGGCATTTATGTATTAAAATTAAGTGGTCCAAAAATGAACTACCGCCCTTGAAGGGGTTAAAACGGTAAATTGTAGTTATTGTAGAAAATTGTATTATGTCAATCGTTTTATAACGCTGTTAAAAAGTACCGGTCGGCAAAGACTCTGTTTACTTAATTCATTTTATTTTAGCTTCTTTTCAAATGTTTAACTGATCTTCTTTAATCAAACACGAAAACAACCATTGAATGTCTTAAAAGCAACTGATTTAGCCTTAAATTTCAAAGGGAATTGAATGGAAACCCGTTTCCTGGGAGATCGCTATAGGTTTTTTCATTTTAATTCAATCTTCTCTAATCTTTTAAAAACCGATCAAATTAGCGTGATTTTAAATTCTGCGGTGTCTGAACGGGGGTTGGCGAGCGTAGCTTGCAGGGGGCAGAGCCCCCTAGTTATTTATATAACCTCTCTTGATAATGACGTCATATTAATTTTCAAATCCCAAATAATTTCCCTTTCACAATAATTTTTTTTCATGTTAGGACTTTTTCTCGAAATTTCTAGATTAGTATTCGGTAACTAAAATGATCGCATATTTTCCAAATTTGTCGCCAAGGTCGACCACTAAAAAATACAAAATATGGGCTGTCCCGTACATATGCAGTCTTTCCTTTCCCTTTGAGCTAATTTCCATTGTTGGATTTTCCTTATACGTTGTTTGATTTGAGCAATTTTGTGACAAAATTTTCGTACTACAATCTAACTTTCAGTTGTATTACGTAGAATACCATGTTAATCAGTACTCATGCGTATGATTTGCTTAGTGGCTTGAAGAAACTACAGATCTTCTGTTCTTTACTTTTAGAGCAAATTTTTGTACAATTTGTTCTTGCAAGTGTCCAAAATGTTCGTAAAAGAGATATCGTTTCCCCTTTTTTTAAAAAATCTAATTTTGTTGGTATATTATTATTTATGTCTTAATTTTGAAAGGGCTGTTTGAATCAAGCAAAGTCCTAATTTGTCAAGTTTTACTGTATTTGCAAATAATCCAATATTAGTGATATATGGTACAAAACTTTCCGATACTGAATGAAGTCATAGTCAAATATTGCAAAAATTTTGGGTTGTTATTTAAGTGTTATTATCGTTCCATTTCTATGGCAACGGTTTGGAAAAATAAAGCGTGATTGACGTTAATTTTACAGTTCATGGCAGAGCAGCGTTCAAATTGCGAGTGAAATTAAAAAAAGTTTGACAGGCACTTAATTACATGTTATGAGCATCGAACATTGAGTCCAAATGAAGTATTTCTAAACGAATGGAGCAAAACTTTAGAATAACTGTACTTTATTCGTTCTAGTTTCTTGACAGTCTCAACTGCATTTAATATTTATGCTGACTTATAACTTATAAGATTTTACTTTCTCAATTGGTGGCGTTATGAAATATTCTAATATTAAGAGCAAATTTTCTGTCATTTTGGTATTATATTTTACATTTATAGATATTTTGAGAAAGCGGGACTGCCTTACACTGTTAGCTAAATAAGTAAACGAAAAGGTGTTTATCTCTTCCGTTATTAGCAACTCAACGATAAAAATGGCTATATTAACGTTCGAAAAGTAGGGCGCGCGCACACACACATGCACGCAAGCGCAAATGACTTGTTTTTGCCCTTAAAGACCCGATTTATTTGTATGTTTATTAGCCTTTGATATGCTATTTCTTTCTCCAAGCTATTAAAGTGTCGTCTCCGAAAAATAATGTTCCGCTGTATAAGCCAGCCGTAAAAAGAAGCAGATGTATCATTGTACTGTTAAATATTCTACTGCAATTTTCTAAACATCTAAGCATCACACATTTTCAATTTTTATATCATCGTATTGGGAACAAATGTACTTTTTAATGCAATTTGTTTGAAAAAGGCATCTCAGATTTTTTTGAGATATTAATTTTTTTGTAGTTTTTAGCACCATTTGTTTAATTTTGGCAACTCAAGTACTCCATTTCTATACAAAGTAAAGAAAAAATAATTGGAAAATAGTAATTATATCTTTTTGTTGCCATTTTTCCCATAACTGCTGAAAAAAGTAATTAAAATACGTGCTATTTTTAAAAAATATAAATGAATGATTTCTGGTAAAACATGGAGCTATTATGAACTTATTTAATTTAATTATCTATACTACAAACAATGAAGGCATATGAATCATTATTTAGACGATTTTTTGGTCGAATTTCTTGAGTGACATCTGTTTTTTTGGACTTGTGTATTATTCAGCGATAGTGACGTCATATAAATACTTTACTGTAGATGTTGTTTAAGACTGGATAGTAAATGTGGAATTCTTCAGAGGATGCGAATGACGTCATTTTATATAAAGTAAAAGCGTATGTTTTGCATCTTAAAACTGAAATATGTTTTGAATCATCTATATTTATAAACTTATATATTTTTTTCATCGGGGGTGACACTAAATTCTGAAAAAGCAGAATTCCTGTTTTCTAGTAACGCTGTTTTTTTTTTATTTTGCACCTCTAGCTGCGAGTCGAAATGAAACATTTATAGCATTACTTTATAAAGCTATCCAAACTCGCTGTTGTATTATTATTAGTGTGTTAATTTAAAAAAAGGACTGTTCGGATGAAGCAAAATCCGGATTATAGGCGTCCGGATTTATCAGGTTTTACTGTATTTAAAATAATTCAATATTAGTGATATGTAGTACAAAACTTCCCAATACTACATGATATTGAGTAAACATGAGTGATATACATGAGTAAATATTACAAAAATATTGGGCGTTAAATGACTCGGTTTATTCCTTAAAAACTCGATTTATTTCTTTTTTTAAAACAGGGGTTTTCCTGTCTTTGCAAAGCTTTTATAGTATTACTTTATAAAGCTATCCAAACTCGTTTTTGTATTAATATTTAGTGTTAATATGAAAAAGGGCTGTTTGGATGAAGCAAAGTTCGGATTAATGGCAGCCGGATTTATCAGGTTTAACTGTACAGTAATTTCTTAACATTCGAGGGTTAGGTTCGCAAAAACCATCGCGAATGTTGAGATTATCTTCCAGTGTATAAAAGGGGTTTGGGTTTTAAGATTTTGTTTTAATGGAAAAAAGAAATTGAAATATAAAAATATATTTATTAAGCATTAAAAAGTACATGCTGTAAATGAATTTGAATAATTATAAACATATTGAACAAAGTTTAGTCGATCGCTGAAAAAATTTATTGATATACAATTGTTTGGAAGAACAGATCTTTTGTTTATGAATTTCGTATAAGGAAAAGTTTGGTCTCGATTTCTCTTTTAAATTTTAGATTGCTATTGTCGTAAGATGGCTGTTGATAATCAAGTTGTTGTTGAAATTTTAAATTTCCCACACAATTTTTGCAGAAAATTTTTTATTTGCAATAAAAATTTTGAATTTTAGAAAATTTAGGATTTTTTTATTTTTTGCATGAGATCATGTTTCGGGTTTCTCGCAATTACTGATCTATGTTTTGCCTCGATATAAGGAGTTGAAGTTCTCGGAACTTAGGCTGTATAGTGCAGTACAGTCCCAGTGTCAAGTAGTTTATCGGATTGGTAAAACAAAGCCAGTTTATTTTGTAAAAAATACTCTTTATAAAACAAAATTCACGAATAACCAAGTTGAGTATTCGCGAATGTTGAAATGTTCTGCATTTTTTATTTCGCAAATAATCAAAACTCGCGAATGTTAGGGACTACTGTTCTTGAAATAATTCAATATTAGTGATATATGGTACAAAACATTCCAAAACTGCATGAAGTAACAGTCAATATTGCAAAAAATTTGAGTTGTTATTTAAGTGTTATCATTTAATCTCTAGGGTAACGGTTTGGAAAAATAAAGAGGGATTGCCATTAATTTTACAGTTCACAGCAGAGCATTCAAGATGGAAGAGAAATTAAAAAAAAAGTTTGCCAGGAACTTAATTACATGTTCTGAGAATCGAGCTGTGAATCGAAACTCTGTTTTTTAACATTTTCCAACGTAGTTGAATAGTTTTTACAAATTCCATTAGTCTCCATTAGGACAGATAGACTATCTGTTAGACCGTGCTCTTCACGTAAATATGCTCGGAATGCCATGCAATGTTATTGATTATTAATATAGCATGTTCGGTATTAAACATAAACTGTGTAGCAGTTATCGTTCGCTTACAGAGACACTCAAAAGAATACCGTTGCATTACAGCCTATGGAAAAAAAAATCGTTTGCGGTGTATTTTAATGATGTGACACTATTTCAAATATATTTAAATTAAAATATATGACTAAGGTGCACTACAATGGGCTTACTATAGAATATGTTGTGCATAGCCATCATCATCAGGGCTTAATTTCTAACAAAAAAAGTACCGGAGCCTAATATTCTGAGGTACAGGTACAGCAACTGTACCGTTACCCCTCCCCCCCCCCTGTCACTCCAATCTGCATATTTATATTTCGTGCATTATTTGCAAAATTTAAAGCATTTTTTTTCTTAGCTGTCAACTATTCCACTTTTTAGTTATCACTCCTTCTGAATAGTAAACTTCCCCTAGTTTTAACGTTAATTAATTGCAGAATTCTGCGATTAAATATGGCAAGGATTGTAATTAGGAAATAGTGTTAACACAAAAAAGGGATAGTTCGCAGCGATGCATTTTTAAGAAAAAATGAATGAAATTTACAGAAATTAATATTTATATGCTGAAGAATGGAACAATGTTTTACAATTTCCTACTAAAGGTGCATATCTTAAACTATAATCGATTCCTTCCGCATAACAGTCTTTTGTGATGAGTCCCTGAAAATTAGATTAAATTAAAAATTTGACACCGTTATCGAATCGTTATCGAAGAAAGAATCGATGGTTTTATAGAAAAAGGGGGAAACACTGCTTGATTGTTTTCTATTAGAATAACAATAAACGGCAATTATATCTACTTACAAATGAAAGTGACTTCGTAAATGTGCAGAGCAGAGCCTTAGCATAGGTACCGTTCATGATACAAAATAAATAGAAAAATTACTAACGTGATTTTTATACTCGTATGCAATAGAAGACAAAAAACCTCAAGCTGATGCTCGTTGGCTAAAACAGAAAATATTCTTTTCAGGTTCGATATCTAAATAAAACAAAATAAAACCAGCCTATAAAAAATTATTCTACTGTCACAAAAGAAACTCGAACTGAAAGCAAATTCATTGTTCAGTCCCTTGAGTGGCGCCGTATCAACATGTCGCCTACATAAATTGGAAATAGAAAAACACTATTTCTATTTCCCCTTCATTCTGATCAAAATAGAATTACAATGATATCAAATAGATTATAGTAAGTAATTTTAAAGGAGGAAAAGATTTTTTCTATACATGAATAAATAAAATTTTAAATGTAATACAGATTGAGCCTGAGTCAGTCCAAGCACAAAAAGTGATAAAAAAATTGAGTCCGATTTATCTCCATCGCTTACATGTGCGACATATTACGTCACATAAAATGTTTTGGTAAAAAGGAATTCAAAAGCTTGGAGATGGGGAACGAAAGGAAAAAAGTAATTTAGGCTTCGGTTTTTCGGAAGCGCTATTGCACTGGGCTCGGAGCCCTTTATTTATGAGCTCCGGCGAATTGCGGCCAATATTTAAAGATTTACTTAAAACAGAGAAGTGCTGGAACCGGGCTCCGGTGGACTCCGGCGCAAATTAAGCCCTGATCATAATTTATTTACAGAGTCACAAAAAAAAAATCCTTTACAAAACTGTGTCTATTAACAATAATTGCTGGAAGTGCGTTTTTAGTTGTGTAACGTTTTTGAAATTTAACTAAATTTTTCCTATTATTTGATGTGTATAAATTCTACATATCACGCAACAGGGCCGATCAAAACATCTGTAGTACATTTTTGTTTATTGAGATAAATTACTGAAGTAGAATTTTCAAGTGTGTTAAAAGTCTCCTAACAGAACTAAATTTTAGGATACTCTGTAATATGTGTACAGTCGTGAAAAAAAAGTAACCCCCCCCCCCCCCTACTAACTCCTGAACAAATTATCATAGAAGAAAGTTACTGATACCGAACGATTGGAAATATAGTCTACTTTTAAATGATGTATATAAAATTTTCTTAGGGGGCCATCTACATATTAAAACGAATCCAAACTTCATTTTTTTTTCAATGGCAATTTTAACAAGATATTTCAAATCTTCGGTTCAAACTATGCCTAGACACCCAATTTCAAGTCATTTGAATGATAAGTTTTTGAATGATAAACATTCAAAATTTAGTGCTTCTAATGTTAAATTACATTCTAATATTTTTATTAATATCTCCTGAATTTATATTCCTAATGCGCTAATTTTTTGTGTTGCAATAATATTAAAATATCCGCACATAAATACGTTAAATTTGCAATATTTATAATTTTATGTTATGAATTATGAAATTAATATTCGAAAAAATTATGAATTGCAACCTACAATTTTTTTGATGGATTTAGATTTATTAAGTCCTGCTTTATTGAAATCCAAAAATTGTACTTTTTTTTTTCAAGTAGTTTTCAAATTATGCTTAAAAAACGGCAAAATGATGGTTTGAGGGGCCGTCTATGATAGAAGTTACTAGATTTCATATAGTTACATTTTTAAATTTCTTATGCTATCCTGTAATCTAGCAGTCTTCAATGACTGCTTGAATAGTTCTTAAGATGACTTGATCAAGAAGTAGGCTCTCTCGGTCAACAATCAAGTACCGAATTTCAATTTGGATACAGCCCCTAAAATGCGCTCGTTTTAAAATAATTAGTCTCTCGGAAGCTTAGCGTACGAATTGCATAAAATTTTTTTCAGCTAATTGAAGAGTGTAGAGTTTATTTATGCTGTCAGAATTGTGTACTGCTATTGAAGAAAACTAAGTTATGGTTCGTTTTAATACGTAGATGTCCCCTAAGCAAATTTTATATACATCATTTAAAAGTGGACTTTATTATCAATCGTGTGGTACCAGTAACTTTCGTCTACGAATATTTTTTGCAGAGTTAGTAAGGTGTGTTAACTTTTTTTTCCACGACTGTACAAATCTATAGATCATATCCAAGGCTGCACAAAAGATTTCGGATGCTTTTCGGACTTAATGGTAATTCCTGAAGTTGAATTTCTAAATGTGCTATATGTTTTCTAAATTCCATGCTTAAAACGTAACTTTTTTCTTGTCTTGCAACTCTAGCTGCGAGTCGAAACATTGCATTTATAAATCGATTCCCAGCGCTGGAACTCATCATTTCTGTGTCACAGCGACAAAATTAATCTAAAAATCAGAAGAAACGGATGTTCGAAAGCAAACGTAAAGAAAACTGGCGTCATCTACGATCAAAAATTGTAACTAATTACTTTTATTCGCTTGAAGAAAACTTTTCATTCTGAGAAGCATTTTAGTCCAAACTGCATTCCTGTACGACAATTACTTGATTTTATGTCGAATTTTAAAATGTGTCCAGGAATTTTCCAACACCCTGTATTTTATACTTTTCAATATAAGCAAGCCTGAAATTTCTGCGCATTTTGAGCTAAATATGATAAGGCTGTTGATTTTTCTCCTTGATCACTTTTATTTATCTATCAAGCGTTACACATTTCATGTTAAGTCACAGAAAAGAAATAATTGTAAAACACACTTTATAAATTAAAAGAAAAGAGAAAATAGACCATAAATGTGTAGAATGAACAACGCGTTTCAAAGGAATAAATTGAGAGTAAAGCAGTCACAACTACTGCAGTAACAGAAGCTCAAAAGACTTTTTCTGTCTTTTCTTTTGATCGTGTAGTATTTGCATATGATTTGACCTTAGATAATGATTCATTCCTTGAAAACACTGTGCTTTAATTTTAAAAAAAGGTAATAGAGTAGATTTTTACTTTAATTCACATATTTCACCGCTTTATTTTATTCCTTTTCAATATTATGTCAGCATTTTTCTACGATTGAGTAAATATAGCCTTATTGCATGTATAGGTGAGAGGGGGGTCACATGTGAACAGTTCATATAAATATAGCATTTTCTCATAATTGTGTTAATTTCTATGTACAAAAACTACTCAATATAGTAAACAAAACTTTTTCTTACACATAGTATTTTTTTAAAATCACCTTTATAATACTTCTTACTTTTTTTAAAAGTTAAAAAAAAAAAAAAAATGTTTACATGTGCAACACTAGTGGGGCAGTTATGAACACACGTGGTGCACATATGAACAAAGGAAAAATGTATCCTTTGACATGCTTTTAATTATGTTATTAATTTGTCATCATAATCATTAGCTATATTATCTGATAAATTCACCGTAAAGTAAAAAAATAAATATTTATTTCTCTTATTTCTGGAGGATTTGTTTAAGGAAAAGATTATAAAATGAAAATAAGTGAATACAAAGCTGTTCTGACCCTATGCTCATGCATATTAGTTATAAATTTAAAAATTTGACTTTTTAAAAATGTTACTGATATCCATCCTCATTCAAAACATTATGTACATAGTATAGCTGTTGTTTTAAAGATGGAAGTAAGCCATCATTGTGAGTTTGGAAACAAATGAAATTTAAAAAAAAAATGCAGAGTTGTTTAACAAAATACTTTTTGCATTAACAATGCATAAGAAATATTGTTGAAAACCATTTACTAAACTAATATATAACACTTAATATATTTTAGAAAACATTAAATGTATTTAAATTACAATTGAAAGTAAACGAGCTTGTTGCTGCATATATAAATATTATACAGACATACATACAATAAATACAATAAACCCAACTGGAGGGAAAAATTAGCCAGAGCCAGGAATCGAACCCGGGACCACAGAATTCGATTCCAAGTTCGATTCCTGGCTGTGTATATATGTATGTCTGTATAATATTTATACATGCATTTAACTGTTGAATGCAGGCATTATTTGTGTGTGTTATATTGTATATTGTAGTATGTGTGCTTTAGAGCTAGTTACTATTTGTGTACTTCCCGACAGATGTGGCTGTGGAAATTTCAATACAAACTTCACTTTTTGTATGATGAAAATGTCTTCCATTTAGGAAAATTATAGGTATTAGACCTGACATTCTTTCTCCTGAATTTAACTGAAAGAAACAGAATCACAGAATGATTATTGGGGCACTTATGTACCGTTCATACCTGCCCCAACATAGTTTGTTCACAAGTGACCCACATGGCTACTAGAGTTAAATTGATAAATCATTAACATTTCTCAATTTTAGAAGAAGAAAAAAATTAATAAAAATATTTATTACTATTCATAATATATGTTAAAACAGTAAAATTCAAATAAATAAATAAATTTAGTCGCTTGCAAAGTTAAACTGGTATTTTACTTTAGAGATCTACAAACTGTGTTTTGGCTACTGAAGACAAAAAAAAAAAAAAAAAAAAAAAAAGTAAAGAGGTTCAAAAATTTATCATCTTATGTCTACAGGTGTCATCTTTGGTAAATTTTTTCAGATAAAAAAACATGAAATAACTTTTAAATAATTGTAATGTTCACATCTTCGCCATGTTCACATGTGGCCTCCCGGTCCACTGTGAAACCGAATCTTGTTATAAATGAACTATTGTACTTTCGTAAGGGGATCATCCTCTAGTAACCCTACCGATAATCAACTTGTAAAAATAAGACTGTTATCAATCAGTTAGTAACAGCTACACTTAAATTTTGCTTAGGGGATCGTCCGAATATAGAAATTGTAACGAACTTGAAATTTTTCAATATTAACATCTTTGGCACGGTATTTTGTTTCTTCAATTTTACTTGAAAATTTACTAAACGGTCAAACGGCCAACTTTTACCAAACGGCAAGTCATTCATTCAGCAGTTAAGGAATTACAGGGGTTCAAGGTTAGGCACTCCTAATGTTAAATTCATTTTTAATCGTCGCAAAATAGATTACAATGCGTGTAATTTTTTAAGAACAAGCAGTTTTTTAATTATGCATGGAAAAAACTACCCGAATCGTTATCTTAAAAAGGAATGTAACATTAGGAGTTCCAAATTCTAAACCTACATAATTCCTAAATCACTCGACTAAATGATTTGCCATTTGGTAGCCTAAAGTGAAATGCAACGAAAAATATAGTGTCAACATCAGATGTTTGTATTGGACATTTTGCAATGCTGTAAAATTTCTGTACATAGACAACCCATTTCAGTCACCTAAAAATACTCGCTCACTAATGCTAATCTTATGGAAGAAAATTTTAGAGATATCTCGTTTGCATTTCAGTATTTAAAAAATTTTTTTTTTACATTGTCTAGCTGAGATCGATCTGAACAAAGGGCGTTTTTTACTTTTTCGATTTTGTTTACCGATATTTTTAATTAAGACACTTTCATTTTCGGAACCGGTTTCGAAAAAGGGCATGGGTAAAATGTAAAGTAAAAAAGTAAAAAAGGGCATATGTAGAGTTCAATCTCAGCTATCCAATGCAAAAAAATCATTTAAAAATATTAAAATGCAAAGGAGATATCTTAGATCCCCCCCCCCCTCCCCATAGGATTAGGATTAGCGAGCGAGTCTTTCCAGATGACTGAAGTAGCCTCTTAAGCAAAATTTAAGCATGACATTAATTAGTACAGGTTGTTACTAATTGGTTGGAACTAGGTTACATTTTTATACGCTGATTTTAGACGAGTTTGCAGAGAGTAACTGTTTTTTTTTTGCCGTATTTCTCTTATAATAAGAATTCGAAATGATTAACTTTGATATTAATTTTAAAGATTAAATAAAAAAAATCTTAATAATGAGTGAATTATTGAAAAAGGTTCGATAAGAACTTTATTATAAGACAATAGCGTCAAGCAGTGGGTCTAAATAAAACATTTTAAGAATTATTTTTAAATTTTTGAAAATATATTTTTGACTTAAGATACATTTGAAATGTAATTTAAATGTATTTTAAATGTAAACTAAAAATAAATAATATCGAATTTTTAAAATTGTACATTTATTACAAAAGTAGGAAACAAAAGTCATATGAGGTTTTCATGCAATAAATAATAATATTATTAGTCATTAAATAGTTTTTGTGGTAATTAAAACTTAGAACGCAGTAAGACTAAGTCTACTAAGCGTAACTAAGTTTTTTGGGATAATTAAAACTTGGAAAGCACTAAGACTGAGTCTACTAAGAATAAATAATATTAAGTTTTTAAAATATTACGTTTATTACGAAATTACGAAGCGTAAGCCATATGAAATGAGATCATATATTTGATCATTTAGCAAATAATATTATAATTAGTTATTAAATAGTTTTTGTGATAGTTAAAACTTGGAATGCAATAAGACTAAATCTTAAAAAATCTGTTTACCTTTTTGTTGAGACCCAAGATTATAAATTCTTTAGAGTTTTTTCTGTCATGTAGAATGTAAACATATTTTTTAAAAACGAATGTTTCAACGGAATTGTCATAAAGGAAATGGTTCTGCAGTCTATTGCTGTATTTCACAAAAATTTACAACTTTATATGATGTTTATATGTAGTAAAGGAGTAAACAAAATATATATATACAGTTCTCTGAGAGTTGTTTCACAATACATGCTTGCATGATGCTATCATACAAGAGAGTGTTAAATACATTTCGTTTTAACGATTTTAGAGGCAATAATTATTATTTAAAACACTTAATTTAAATCAAAATTTGTATCAGACTGTTTTAATAAAATTTTAGTTTTATAATTTACGTGTAAAAAAATAACACTGCATTTACTAGTTTTTATTGTTACAGAATTACACTTTCCCACGAAAATATTAAATAATAGTAATAATAATTATAGACATATATAATTTATGTATTAAAATTTTTACCTTGTGAAAAACATATGGCTATGTCCAGAATCAAAATGATGAATGACTTTTTTAGCATCTTTGTTTTATCCATTTTCGATATTTTTAGGGCTGGAACTGCAGTACACTCTTAACAAAATGTGACGGGGCGGTTCATTTTTTTTCTCTCTGGATCAGTTGTGTACGGCTGGTATCAGGTGTTTTATTCCATTTCGAGCAGTAGGAAAATGGAAACAATCGGTTTTATCAAAGTAATCTAATCGATAGTATAGTTGCGATAATAATGAAGGGAAAATAGAAAGTCAACGTTTAAAAGGGTCATCAGATTATCATACTGGGAAAGAAATGAATATTTCTTGCTTTGTGTCGCATAAAATGATAATTCATGAAATTAATTATATTAGATGATAGTGTCAAACACTTTAAAATTTTCTATGAAACACAGAGAAAAAGTAAAAATTCTATTTCCGGCTTGGACATTTTTCACTAAGTTGGTTTACGCTTTGTTAGCAGTGTGATAATTCACATCATTAATATTCAGTAAAAATTCTCGGTAATGATAAACTAGTTGTTGGCTAAAAGCGCTGTTTTCAAATTTTCAATAGCTAGTTAACCCTTTTTTTTTTTTTTACAGCTATTGCATAGGAGTTTGTTTTTTTTTATGGCGAGAATTTGTAATAATACATTTCTCATGTAATTTGCTCGCATACAACGTATTATAATCTGCTCACAATTGGAGCAACAAATCCACAATAGTCTTTCGTTTTTATGCATGTAATACTACAGGTTATTGAGAATTTTTTGAAGGTGTAAATATAAACAGACTATGTTAAACTCACAGAACATTTTCTCTGTTTTTAAGATTACATACTGCACTGTTAAAAATTTTGCAACATTCTGGCAGGTCATTCGACCGTTTTTTGAAAAAACGGTTTTATAACCATAATTTAACTATATTCTGACCCTAAAATGGCCAATAATATGGTCAGAATAGTGTTAAATTACGGTTGTGTAACCGTTTTCGGAAAAAACGGTCAAATGACCTGCCAGAATGCTGCAAATTTTTAACAGTTTGCAAAAGGAAAAAAAAAAATGGAACACTTATAATCTCACTTTTGTTGTCCGTGCATCTGCTAAGACCTTTATTGTTTCAGGAGCGGCTGAAAGTATAACGTTCAATTTAATATCAAATAATAAGGTTCACGGCCAGCCCCATTACTTTTTTTAAATTTTCAGCTTCTACACTGTAAAAAATCCGCCAATATATATATATATTTCCGTGAAATTTTACGGAATAGTTTACTTTTTCTAAGAAAACAGTGCAATTCCCGTAAAGGACATTTTGAGATTATAAATCCGTATAAATCCAGTAAGTTTTCCCTAACTTTTACGGAATATTACTGTATTGTTTTCAAAACAGTACTAGTTCCGCAAATGATGTTTTAAAATAGTTGCTTTTGTTTGGAAATTAAAGTAATTAATTGTTGTATATACTTGTCTTACAGTGATATTATTTTTACTGAAATCCCATTATTAGCTAAATATGGCTCTATATTGAAAATATATTCAATGATTTCCCAGTAATGGCTAAATAGTATGTTTTACATGAGTTTTCAAGTAAAAACTATAAAAATTATGGCGTCATCGATAATATGTATTTTTTAACAACTCGCTTTAATATATTTTTTTTTCCTTAAAAAAAAAAAAAAAAGCTACGTATTTTTACGGTATTTAAAAGAATTGAAATCTTATTAATATCTTTTAAATATGAGACCGTTAAAAAGGAAATGTTAGTTTATTTTTCATTATGATTTTAAAATAATGATTGACTTATTATGTGTATATATGTTATGTATTATAATGTTTGACTGTTAATATTTTCTAAGTTTCAGTTCGGGTGTTTTAAAAGGGAAAAAAATATAATTTTAATATTTTATTAATCTATTCATATTTAATTTAATATATTCGCACCTAAAATTTAAAACATATCTGAAATATAATGATGAAATTATTATAAAATTGACGTTTATCTAAGATTAATAAGCAATAAAGGAAATTTATTTTAATACCTTGTAGCAATTATCTTTATTTGAGTTTACAGAAGTCCATTAGACAAATAATTCGGAAAATTTGGAAAAGATATGTTGGTATTCTTACAAAGCTAACTAACTAACTAACTAAATAAATAAATAAAAATAATACTAAAATAAAGTTTTAAAAATTTTGCAAAAAAGAAGCAGTCTCTTAATACATTCTTTCATGCCTGTAATATTTTAAAGAGAAAAATTCATCTTTTATGAAGCATGAAACTAAAAAGCTAAATATTCAAAATTACAGGGAAAAAATGTGTAAAATATTAAGAATTAAAAAATATTATCTTTACGAAAATACCTTCCTTGTTTAACATGTTAGCCTTTACTTTATAAAAGACTCGGGAATAACTAACGATATCTGAACACGTAGTTTGTGAAGCCGTGGAGTAATCGTTAAGGGCACTAATCTGGAAGAGGACAGTTTCCTGGTTCGTATCCTGTTAGGGTTAAGTGTTGTTGATTTAGTGTTGCTTGAATTAAAATGTGGTTTTCTGACCTTGCTGTAAACGTGTCAAATTCATAAATATGTAAGTTTCTCTTTCAAAAATTATTATATTTTGTCTTTGAGATGGAATTTTTTTTTAACTGAAATATGGAAAAAACTGAAAAATTTGTGAAAAAACGGAATTTTTTCTTGAATTTAGGGGAAAAAAATTACGTTAAAATACGAAAATAGTGCTGGCATCTTGATTGTCAGTACAATTTCCATATTTTAACGGATTTTATTTTTACAGTGTAACTCAATGCAATAAAAAGTTACGTCTTTAAACCTTGATTCACTGACAGTACTTTTAAGTACCATTGAAGAAAATCTAACATAAAATTTATTTAATCTGTCTGTGTAAAAGTATATTTTTTTCCCTTACAAAATACACTGTTCAATCAAAGTTAGAAAGCACAGTTAAACAGTCGACCCTAAATATTTTTTTAAATAGTAATTTTTTTAAACCTTTTACCGAGAAGTAGATTTTGTTTTACTAAAAAATATTACATGACAAATTTGGAGCTGCAAAAACTTTTTCATTTACAGAGAGGATCACAAATAATTTATTTTCATTGTTTTCACAAGAATTGTGAATTTCTATAAGAGCATTTTTTGTTAATTAATGTAATTATTCATGTAAATATTTTACAAAAAGAGTTATAACTGCCTATTTGTTAAATTAGTTTTAATGAAAAAATGTATCTAAATTTCATATTAATATTATTTAAAAATTCCAGTATATCTTCAGATATTAAATTATTGAAGTGGAGCAATTTCTAGATCCATAATTTCGTAAATAAAGGGTTAAAACAGCGCCCCCCCCCATACAAAATGGTTCTAAAAACCTGTAGGATACTTGTTGACCCAGAAATTTGAAATTTGGCACAAAGGAAGAATTTTATAGCACACGCAAAGGAAAAAATCTGAAAACCATTAATTTATAATTATATGTAAATTTATTGTGGGACAAACTCGTCTTCTCTCTGTCTGCCAAGACCTTTTTTTTTTTCAGGAACAGCTGACGGTATCAAGTTCAAATTAATATTAAATAATAAGGCTCACGACTACATTGTTTTGTAAAAATTTCGAGCTTCTGACTGAATTCAATAAAAAGTTCCGACTTTAATATTTTTTTAAAAAATAAACTAACTCTCAAAACATATAGAGGAGTTTCCGTTGATCTAGAATCTTGAAATTCAACACGAAGGAAGGTCTTATAGCACATATAAAGGAAAAATAATCCGAAAACTATTCATTTATAATATTATCTTTATGTATTATCTAACAAACTCGTCTAACAGTCTGTTTCTCCTGTTTACGTAAAATTCACCACTTTCTTTTCACTTGATAGAAAGCACGAACTAGTGAATTTACTAAAAATAAATAATACATTTTACTGTTTTTTTTAAGATATAGCAGCAGGAAAAAAACGTTATTTAAACTGTTTTTTAAGCGTATAATTATAAAATTATTAATTAATAAAATTGTATTTAAAAATTTATTTTAATCTTTATTTTTTATTTATATTTTCTACTCTTTAGTGCTTAAAACATTTTGTTGTTGCATTTTCACAACAAGATGGCATATTTAGGCGAGCCTGGTTTGGCTCGTGTATAGTTCTAAACCTAAATAATATTTGGCGATTTATCATCTCCAGCTGAACAACGAAAAATTAAGTTATAAAAATATTGAAATGTTACATTGTCATTGGAAAAATACCTTCCTACATAATTTTTATAATTCTAGCCTATCAGGAGGGGTCTCCGTGGCCGAGTGGTTAAGGCACCACGCCGCTAATCGCTTGAGAGCGTAGGAGGCTTGTCGGGTTCGACTCCAGCTGGGTCCGTTGCACCCGCTTTGTGGAGCCCCCGGCTGTATCTTTGTGTGTTGTAAATTTCCTTGTGCTATCTCGTCCTTGTATGTTGACGAATTTGTGATGTAAAAATTGTGTAATTATTTCTGTGTATAAGATAAAGGATCATTCGAGGCGACAGCCATTGTAGCTATAGGCCCCAAAGCAATTCCCACTTCGGTGGTCTTCAAAGTTCAAAATAGCCTATCAGGAAGTGAGCAAAAAATCGATTACAAAATTCCAACTTTACATTAAAAAAAAAAAGGTGTAATAAATGTAATTTTACAATTTTTTTAAAAACTTAAAATATATAAAATGGATATAAAACATTTCAATAAAGTCTCTACTAGCATCCAGGAATAAGTAAACAGTTCTAATTTTTGAATATTTGTAAAGAAACTAGGTAGTTTCTAAGCTTTTTGATATTATGGGGGTAGGATACCTTTGAACACATCGAAAAAGTAAAAAATATCACTATGTTCCAAGCTTCAAAACTTGTGTAATAAGTCAAAAATAAAAATCAAACATCATTAAAATATAAAGCTCATATTTAAATTTATATTAAAAAAATATACATACTTGTAAATTCATAAATAAATATTGAAACGATAAGTTTAAAAATATATAATACGAGAAAAAAAAATCTTGCGCGCATGATAAAATCTAAAAATATGCACATAAAGAGGAAATTTTGGTGAAAATAAATACATAATAGAGTTACCTTTATACTAAAACCAGAATATTTGTAAAAAATATTGACTAATATAAAAAATGAACAAAACATTAAAAATTTTCACTTTTTGAAAGTACAAAATCAGAAAAAAAAAATAAAATTTTACATTTTTCTGGTTTTAAGTTGTAGATAATACAGAAATGAATATGTGGTAAAAATTTCTTTTGATTGCCATGCATAGTTTTTTAGTAACTCTGCGCGCAGTATCAAAATTCATCGTTTTGAATAAACGCAACTTAAAGTTCAATTATCCTATGTTATGTAGTCTTAATATGTAGTCATAATAAAACTGCCATAATTAGTGAACGAATGGGAATTTTTTAATGCGGTTTTTTGCATATTGTTCAGAAATGATTACAGAATCAAAATTTGCATTTAAAAAAAAAATTCGAAAATTTTGATGGTTTAAAGGTATCCTACCCCCTTAACACAAAACAGTACGGAATCATCAGCTCTACTCGCACATGTCCTGCTTTTTAACACTTTTCAACATAGTTGAAAAGTGTTTATGAAAATAGAGTCAAAACACTGTATTAAAAACTAGTGTCATGAAGAAAAATTTCACCTTATTATTAATAAACTTTACAACATACTTATAACTACTTAAAAGGTGACATAAACATATATAATGTAAATTTTTATATGTTCTTTTATATGTTTGTGTCACCTTTTAAGTAGTTATAAGTATGTTGTAAAGTGTTTATGAATTCGGTTTGTCTGTCCGTCCGTGCTCTATCTCGCGTAAATATAGTGCGATTACCATGAAATGGATATATGTTATTGGGGTTCACTATGGCATGTTCGGTATTGAAAATTAAGTGTGTACCATTTACGGTTTATTTACAGGGACACTCAAAAAAATTCCATTACATTGCAGTCTATGGGGAAAGTCGTTTGTAGTCTATTTTAATGATATTGCACTATGCATTATTTTAAACATATTGGAATTGATATATAACACTGAAGAAGAATACTACAGGCTTTTTGTTATAGAACGTGGTGAGCATAGAATTTTTCGTTCATTTAAAGGGACACACAAAAGAGTTTGACTACAGAAGAAAATGAACAATAATTGAACTATTGAAACCTATGAACAAATAATTGCTGGAAGCGCGTTTCCAGTTGTGGTGTGCGTTTTTAAATGTAATTATTTTTTAAAAACTACTTAGTGTATATAAATTCTATAAATCATATACAGTGCGGCACAAACGTTTTCATTAACATAAGTTTATTGGCGGAAATTGCTGATTGGAAATTTTCAACTGTGCTATGTGGTTTAACTGAACTAATTTTTAGCATACTATGGAGTATACATACATACCTATAGATCATATACAGGATTGCACAAAAAATTATATATTTTCCAGACTTTTCGTGGTAATAGCAGAAATTTGGTTTTAAAATGCATTATACGTTTTCCAAATTGTTCATCTAGAAAAATTTTTTCATCTTAGTAAACTATGCAGTTTTGTTATATTATTTTGAGTGTGTTGGAAAGTGTTTCATAAATTATGCCGTACGCATGCTTTTTCGGTCTTCTTTAGCAGAATCTCTGTTTTCAGCTTCTTGTAAATTCACATACGATTTATACATGATTACCAATAGATTTCTCGTTATTTCTTAGGAAAATGACCAACAATGCAAAATTTTGGGCTACATTGTAAAAAAAGACAGTTTGGCAGCAATAAGAAATCTCTACAGTTCATTCAAAACGACATTTTATAAACTGTATAAACCGTATTTGACTATTGTAAGACAGAAGATTTGGGAAAAAATAGATTTTTTAAAATTGTTAAATAAAAATTGTTTCACTGTACTTCCATCTAATAGCTTTTTTGTTATTTAAAAAATGGCAATAAAGACGAACATTTCGAAAATAATCTGAATAAAATAAGATGTAATATAGATAAGTTTGGCAGAAAAACACTTGAAAAATAGTTTAAAAAAAGCACCGTGAACAAGCTCGATGATACCGAAAAATAATAATATATCATAAAAAAGAATTTTTAATGGAAAAAAATGTATCGGATATTTATTGTAAAAATGTCAGACGCTCGAATTGTTGTTTTATAAAGAACAGATTTCACAAAGCAATTCCAAGCGAGTCTTTTATATGAAAAATTGAAAGTGCAATCTTCAGGGATCACTTGAAATAGATCGAGGAAATATATTTCAAGAGAGAAAAATTTTAAGAATAACAATAACAGTTTTTTAAATATTTCATTAATAAAGTGTACATTTCGTACAGGTACGTTCGACAACTTTAGAAAATTACATTCTGTTTATGCAACATTTATGTTGCTTCGAAGTTTCTGAAAATAAGGTGTGTACACATTAATCAACGATTAAATTTGCGTAAATTTTCAAGTGCGGTGATACCCACGTGCACCCACGTGAATATACAACAATACACAATGTAATATTTTATTCAGTTCGTACAATCTCTTCCACATGTGTGGGCGTTAAAGTAGATGGAAGTATATATCTAGAGAGAATATAAAATTCATTTTTTTTAGAATTTCAGGAGAAACATATACTTCTTAAAGTTCATGTCTTAAATTCAAAAAAGAAGTTCTCTTTAGAAAATCTTGAATTTTTTCTGAAAAAAATAGTAAAAGTATGTTTTTTTTTTTTTTTTGTAGATAAAATGGCAATTCTGAAAATTTTAATGGATGGTCCTTTATCGTCATTTTGGATATAGATTCTCATATATAAAAATCTATACTCATATTATAAAGAAGTAAGGTTTGTGTGTTTGTTTGTTTGTAGGAAAGTTTTGTCTTGAACTACCGAATCAATAAAAAAAAAAAAAAAAAATGATGACGATCTCTGCTCCAACATAGGCCATATTTTATGCCGATTCAACCACTCTTAAAGAAGAGTAGGAGCAAAAAACATTCTAAAATTGCGATTTCTGTTACATTGTGGAGGGCTTGAAATTAGAAATTTGGTGTGGTGGGAACTTTTAAGATGTAAATACTTGCTGTGAATGTTTTCTAGAAAATTTGAAAATTAAAGGTGAAATAACCCGTAAATGTTTTAAATTAGGATTTATTTAAAATTGTTAGGTCTAGAAACATAGCATTTGGCATTGCTGTTGCTTTAGAGACGTAAATTATCGTCCAGAGCAGTTTTCTAAAAATTGGAATTAGGGGGCAGGAGCAAAAAACGTTCGAAAATTGCCATTTCTGTGATATTGTGGGGGCCTAGAAATTAGAGATTTGGTGTGATGGGAACTTTTAAAATGTAAATACTTGCTGCGAACGGTTTCTAAAAAATTAAAAAAATTAAGGTGTAAAAACCGGAAAATGTTTCAAATTATGATTTATTTGGAATTGTTAGGTCTAGAAACATAACATTTGATTTTTGCTGTTACATTAGAGACGTAAATTATCGTCCAGAACAGTTTTCTAAAAATTCGAATTAGGGTGCAGGAGCAAAAAACGTTCAAAAATTGCTATTTCTGTGATATTGTTGGGGGCTTGAAATTAGAAATTTGGTGTGGTTGGAACTTTTAAAACGTAAATATTTGCTGCGAACGGTTTCTAAAAACTTCGAAAATCAAAAGTGTGAAATAAGTGGAAAACGTTCTAAATTACGATTTATATGGAATTGTTAGGGCTATAAAACATTAAATTTGGCATGACTGTTACCTTAAAGAAGTAAATTCTCTTCCAGAACAGTTTTCTAAAAATTTGAAATTTAAAAGTGTGCAGGAGCAAAAAACTTTCTAAAATTGCAATTTATGCGATACAGTTGGTATAGAAGCCTGGAATTTGGTATGGTGGTTACTTTTAAGATGTAAATGCTCTTCCCAAGAGCCGGCTCTAAAAAACTCGAAAATTTAAAGGTTGAAGTGAACGGAACCGTTCTAAAAATGTTTTAAATTACGATTTATTTGGAACTGTTTTGATTAGAAACTTGAATTTTGCATGGCTGTTACTTTCAATACGTAATGCTCGCTTAGAACAGTTTTCTAAAAATTCAAAATTTAAAAGGGTGCAGGAGCAAAAACGCTCTAAAATTTGGATTTATGTAATACTAGGAGTGTATGTATTACTGGATATAGGAGCTTTGAATTTTGTACGGTGGCTACTTTTAAGATGTAAATGGTCACTAAGAACGTTTTCTAAAAAATAGGAAATTTAAAAAGATGAAATGAGTGTAAAACATTTTAAAAGCGTTCCAAATTAAGATTTAGTTTGATTTGTCCGGGTTAGAAACTTGAAATTTAGCATAGTGATTACTTTTACCATGGAGATGCACGGTAGAAAAAGTTGATTAAAAATTCGAGATGTAAAGGTGTGAAATGAGCGGAAAACGTTCTACACTGTAAAAAATCTGTAATTCTACAGATATAAAGTTACAGAAATCTATATACTTAATAAAACTTTATCTGTACACTATACAAAAAAAGATTTCGATCTACAAAACTAGCTTTTGTAAAGCTACAGAAATCTGTAACTTTACAAAAGAATCTACTAAAATTACAGTAATCTTATTAAAATTTTATCTCTAACCCTGGTTGCAGTTACATAAAAAGTTCTAGGCATCCCAGTTTCATAAAAAAATTCTTAGTAACCTTACAGATTTTTGATTTACGGTGCAAAAGTGTATCTGTTGCATAATTTTTTGTTGTTGCCGTTGTATAAAAAGTTCTAGGAATCCCAGTTTCCTAGAAAAATTTTAGTAACTTTACGGATTTTTTTTTACAGTATAAATTACGGTTAATTTAGAATTGTTGGGGATAGAAACTTAAAATTTGACATGTCTGTTATTTTTAAGATGCAAATGCTTGCACAGATGAGTTTTTTCAAAATTCGATATTTGAAAAGGTGCAGGAGCAAAAAACGTTTTAAAATTGCGATTATTGTAATGCTCTTGGGTTATTGGGTTAAAAACTTGAAATTTGGCATGGTGGTTATTTTTAAGATTTAAGTGCTTGCTAAGAATGGTTTCTAAAAAAAAATTATAATCTAAAATGGTAAAATAATCAGGAAACGTTCTAAAAAGCTTTTAAACTCTGATATATTTGATATTGTTAGGAATAGAAACTTGAAATTTGACATGGCTGTTACTTTGGAGACTAAATGCACCTACAGAACAGTTTTTAAAAATTTAGAAATTTTAATGTGTGTAGGAAAAAAAACGTTCTAAAATTGAGATTTCTGAAGTACAGTTGTTACAGAAGATTTCATGACTAGAAGCTTGGAATTTAGCACGGTGATTACTTTTAAGATGTAACTGCTCGCTAAGAATGGTTTCTAAAGTATCCGAAATTTCAAATGAATAACGAATCAACCGGAAAATCTTCAAAATATATTCTAAATTATCATTTATTTGGAATTAATTTTAGTTCTTCTCATTAATTTAAGACTCATGTTCGCCTAATGAAGTAAAATAAGGAAGTTTAGTCAAATTGCGGATTAGTTAGTAATTTTTGAATTATCCGTAGCAGTCTAATTTTTTCTAATAAAAATATAGGCACGCAATAATCACTTGGCATATTTCAACAATTACGCGAACAAAGCCGTGGTTTTTGCTAATTATTTATAAGTGACATTGTCAGCGCTTTTATAAGATTTAAAGCCAAGAGATTTTTTAATTGTGCGGAGAAATTAAACGGATGCTGGGTTTAATAGACACACTTTTAGAAATTTCTGTTAAAACACGAGAAACATGGCGAATCTTCTTATTTTTTTTCTGGATGCCATGATAACGCATTAGATTATTCTCTCTGAAAATCATTTCACAAAGAATGCCTTTGTCTAATTTCTTTCCTGAGTAGGAAATTTCTTACGTACATATTAAAAATATTTTTACCTTTGTAATTATGTGTCATTTAAAGGTATAATGAAGAGAAGGGAATTTTCTTCAACTGGATAAATCCCATAAAATCAAAACACTGTATTAACAAGTGCCGTGAAGGAATTTTCACCTTGTTATTAATATAAAAGTTAAAAACCAGCATAAAATTACTTAAAAGGTGCTAAAATTTATGAAGATGTTAGCATATACCGAGTCTTTCGAACGCACACGCGTTCATTTTCAAGGGAAAAAAGTGACTGACTGGAATATAAGATAAACACACGTTAACAAGATGAAAATAGTACGCATGTGCAAGCGAGGTTCAATCCACTGCTCCAGGAAGAAAGGAGGGGTAGGGGTGAAAATATTTAGACATATTTTCAGGATCTCTCGAAATACCTAGAATATTAAACCAAATAGCGGAAATATTATACGAAAAGACATCGTTACAGACAGTATCATTTCGAAGCAAAATCTTAATGGATTCACGGATTATTGAGCAGTAATGGTTAGATGTAGGAATAATAATTAGATTTTCCGAAGTCTATCTTAATATTTTCTTTCTGATGCAATCTGGATAAAGCTGTACTTGGTTTCTTAAACTTGATATCAGATAAATGTTCTTTTAGCCTTTCTTTAAATTTTCGAGATGTTATGCCGATATAGAATAAACTTTTTTGATTTCTGTGCTGAATGGGATTATGTAAGCTCCTGCTTTTTCAACATTTGGAACTAGATCAATTTTACTGTGAATCAAATCTTTCAATTTTCCTGGTGGTTTAGCTATTAAATTAATATTATATTTTAGTAATGCATATCTCAATCTTTCATAAAGTTGTGGGATATATTCAAATTTCCAAAAATTGATCCAGTTCCAAATGGTGAAAAAGCATATTCTGAACAAGTTGTTGAACAAATCTATTTAAGTAAAATATTTATCGGAGAAAAATTTTTACTTAGATTTTAAAATCTAATTTTTTTAACCAGAAAAAGATGATCTAAGCATGACTAATCATGCTAAAACATGACTAAATTCGTCGGAACAATAAACTTGTTCAACAACTTGTTAAGTGGATATTTCTGATTGTGCTAATTTAAGTAATGTGTTATTCGATAAAGTTAAACTTGATATTCGAAAAACTGATGAAACACACTTGTTATTTTAAACAAAATGTCTTTTTTTGTTATTTTTTATACATAAAAATATTACTAACAAAACACTTAAAATTTAAATGGTGTTACTTACTGTGAAGCATCTGCCCAGGACATCAACTGAAGGGGAAATGGTTGATGACTAAGCACAAAACAAGTGATGACGTCGTACTTGAACACAACACGAACGCCCTCTACCATCTAGTACTTGTATGTGATTGGATGCGAAGATCACCTGACATGTGAAAGGAGTAGGCGGTGGAGGAGGGCGCCATTGTGTCTGCATTCCTTGCATTCTCCCGCCCACCTGTCAATCAACTGGCGCCAGCAAGACGGTACATGCTTCGACATGATCGTTTCTTGCAGGCGGAGGGCGTCACTTCGTCTACTGGTATTGCCACAGGATGTCGTCATACCTGAAAGCTCGCTTCTGATTGGTTGTTAGCGGTCACGTGATCTGTTATCAGTGACCTTGATCTCTAATCAGTGACCTTCATCTGCAGGTGTTAGACCCCGCGCACATCAGTCGAGGCTTGGATCTGGTGGAGATAGGTGACATGTTTCACAGCTCCCATTTACCGTACATTTGGCATAGTGTTATGCGGTACCTTATCGAACCTTTTACGGCATAAGATTGAGTAAAACTGCCGTCGAATTTTAAGCTTCTTGCTACTTTTCAATGAGTCTGCTTGTTCGAATCATCAAAAGCTTAGGGAAACTTCTTTCCAAAAGGTATGTAAATTTTTTGTCTAATATAGCGTTTAATACAACAACAGTTTTAACAAACTTATAACGATCCTTTCAAAATGTGTCTTTCAATTTAGTAATTTGCTTTACTTTTCTTCATTTAACCTAACTATAAATTTAAAAGTTCGTGTTTTGAGCATACTATGAATTCACGATTTCATTCAAAACATGTTCTGACATCAAATGTATTATTATACTCTAAGTAGTATATATACTCTAAGAGTATTATCATACTCCATTATTTCCAAAAATTTGTTAAACTCATTCGTCATTTTCTAACAAAGTGTTTTAAAAAAAACTTATAACAATTCTTCCAAATTAAGTTAATCAGTTGCTTTTTAAAAGTTGGAACTGGCTTGTGATTACTAAATTCATGAGTTTGTCTTTCTTAATGAATTTTGTTCGGTAGCTCGCACTTTCTTCAGGATATGTTTAACCATGACCAAAGTTATGTTCGAACATGTTTAACCATGTTCGGATATGCTCAAAGATAGTTCGAGTATATTTAATCATGCTCAAAGTTAGTTGGGATATATTTAACAATGTTCGGATATGCTCAAAGTTTGTTCAAACATGTTTAACCATGTTTGGATAGGTTCAAATATTGTCAGGATGTATGTTTAATCGTGTCCAAAGTTATGTTCGAACATGTTTAATCATATTCTGAGATGGTTAACGGTTCTCAAATTTATGTTTAACCATGGCCAGAGACATGCTCTGAAACATTCTTTTTCACTTGCATGAGAAAAGTATGTTATTTCAAAAATATTAACAGTTTAAGAAAAATAATGTTTTTTTGCATGAACGTAAATTTAAGAGTAGTATCTATCTATATAAATGTTTAAGTAAAAGCATACATCCACGACTACGTGTCTCTAAATATATGAAAGTTAAATGTTTATGTATGGTTTCTTGTGTAATATATATATATATATATATATATATATAACATACGTATGTATGTATATGTATATGCATATATGTATATGTATATATATATGTAAATATATATATATATATATATATATATACATATATATATACACATATGTATGTATAAAATTTATTAGTTTTAAAAATTATAGAAAGTTTACAAAGATGATAAAAAGTTTTACAAAGTTTTAACAAATATAAAAAAAGTTTAACAAAATTTAAAAAAGTTTTAACAAAAAAGAAGTTTTAATAAAAGTAAAAAAAGTTTTAACAAAAAAAATTTAACAAAATTAAAAAAAGTTTTAAGAAAGAAAAGTTTTATAAAAAAAAGTTTTATAAAAAAAAGTTTTAACAAAAGTAAAAAAATTTTTAACAAAATTAAAAAAAAAAGTTTGTAAAAAATTTTTTTTAACAAAAGTAAAAAAAAAGTTTTAACAAAATTTAAAAAAATGTTTAACGACAAAAAGTTAAAAAGTTAAAAAAGTTTTAACAAAAAAAAAGTTAAAAAAAGTTTTAACAAAAACAGTTAAAAAAATTTAAACAAAAAAAGTTTAAAAATTTTTTTAACAAAAAAAATTAAAACGTTGAAAAAGTTAAAACCTTAAAAGGAAAATTATAAATTAAAATTTTTACAAAAATTTTTAAAATAAAATAGTTTTAAATATGTTTTTTAAATTCTGAAAGATTAAAAACTGTCAAAGTTTGAATATATTTGTTTAATTCATTAAACTTAGAACAAAGTCTCATTATTGTGTCTTGTAAACATGAAATACTATTAACAAAAAAAACTTAAGACTACTTACCACAGAGCATCGTCTTTACACGTCCGTTCCCATCCACAACCATAGAAGAAGTGACGCATGATTCAGCATAAAACCGGTTATGACGTCACGCACGAAGTCGACGCGAGCCCTCTCTACCATCCTATACTTGGCTGTGATTGGTTAAGAGAATCACCTGACATGTGAAAGGAGCAGGTGGTGGGAGCCACTCTGTCTGCATTCCGGACATTCCACCACGCCCACCTGTCAATCAAATGGCGTCAGGTTGTCTACAGGTATTGCTATACGATTTCATCATCCTCGCTTGCGATGGGGGTAGACAGCACAGTCGATGACGTCACACCTACAAGCTCGCTTCTGATTGGCTGATAGCGGTCACGTGATCTCTTATCAGTAACCTTCATCTACGGGTGTAGACCCCGCACACATCAGTCGTGTCTTGGATTTTGTGGATGAAGGTCGCATGTTTCGCAGCGCCCGTTTACCGGACATTTGGTTAATTACTTCCCGGTACTTTATCGTACCTTTTACGGCATAACATTAACTAAAATTACCGTCGACTTTTCAGCTTCATGCTACTTTTCAATGAGTCTGCTTGTTTGAATCATCAAAAGCTTAGAGAAACTTCTTTCCAAAAGGTGTGTATAATTTTTGTCTAAGTTTTTGTGTAATGTTTGTCTAGTGTTTCTTAAAACAACAAAGTTTTAAAAAACTTCTAACAATCCTTTTTAAATGTGTCTTTCAATTTATTTATTTGCTTTATTAAACTTAAAAGTTCGCGCTTTCCGATTACTATGAATGAATAAATTCAAAAGTTTGCACATTCTACACTACTTAATTCAAAACATGTTCTGTCATTCTCGATATTCAACTTGTGTTTTACAAGTTTTCGCTTTCATTAGTTTTGTCTGTGATTTTATTAAACAATTGTTGAAAAATAAACTCGAAAAATATATTTTAAACAGTATCATTTGTTTGTTTAACATATTATTTCTAACAACAAAACTAAAAATATGTCATTGAAGTTAGCCATTTACTTTTTTCTAAATTAAAACTGACATAAAATTCATTGTTAAAAGCGATTTTTGTCACGTAGCAATCAGATTTCTCTCACTCATATGTTTGATAATTTAGTTAAAGACATCTACTTCGGATACATCACAACCATCGTATATATCATTTTCAATATATAATCACATCTATTATATACATCACAACCAGTGCAACATAAATCAGTCGATTCCTATGTATGTATGTTAGTTTTCATCCTTTCAACAGCAGATATGTTCATCATATGTTTTCAATAACTTAAATGTAAATGTGACTACTAATTTTTTTTTTTTTTTTTTTGCTAATAGGTAATAAACCCTTTATTATCAGTTGAAACTAATGCACGTTCTTTGATTAGAAAAATTGTTAAAACAATGCAACATAAATTATTTTTTTAGTTAAATATAATTTTGAAACGAGATATGGAAAAAATATCCTAAATTAGTAAAGTATTTTATCTTCAGTTCGAATCAAAGTAAAAAACTTTCCGAAGAAAGTTTTTTTAACATCTATGATTAGGAAAACAAAGTGTCCAATTAGTTCTGACATTAAAACTTATTTGTAAACTGAGTTTATGTTTCACATAGTTGTCTTCATTGGTATTTGTTAAACTAAATTACTATTAATCTTTTTTGGTTTAAGATTCAAACTATCGTAAGATCTTGTTCATTCTAATTGAAAAGAATACAGTAGCTGGCGCATTACAAATACTGTCTCCAAAACGAGTAGATAAGTTTAATCTTCTTAAGAAAATTCACAGCTTAAACCTAAATTTTATATTACCTAGACAAAATATATTCCTTCGTTAGTAATTAATAAAAAATATTAAGTTTATACCACTTTTCTAGAAAATAAAACTTTACTTCGTCAATCATTAAAATATTTTAGTTAAAAGTCATTTTCAGATTCAGAAAAAAAAACTTTAAATACAAATTCAAAAGAAAAAAAACAGATCTCTTTAAAAACTTAAAAAGAAAAATAAATGTGGATTTCTTTTTTCTGATCTTCATTTGAAACAGTGAATTAACAATCTTTCTTAAATCAAAAACACCTGTCGTTTCGGTCAATAATAGGAAATACCTTTCTTAAAAATTGCACTAATATTTCGTTAGCCTGAGAAATGTTGCATGCTTGTTATCTGTCTGCAACCGGGAGATAAAAATCCCCTATATGAAAAGATTGCCTTGCAAAGGAAACATGCATGCAGGGGGAGATCTGGTGGTTCGATAATGTGAATGCAATCGGCATTTCCTAGAATGTTACTTATTTCAAACTTACATATAAGGTAAACAGAAAAAATATACGTCATTTTCCAAGCTTTCATTCGTTCAAAGCAATGTTAGTTTCAGCAAATCAGAGGGTCTTAAAATGATGTCATCTAAAACAAAATGATAACACAATACTGTAAAAAATTCATTTGGAAATCATTTGCGGACTGTTATCTTCTAATTTTTTTTTGCTAGTGTGTCTTCAAGATCAGGACTTTAAATAAGGATTATCCATTTTGAAGAAGTAAGTTTTTTTTGTTTACAGATGTTGGGAAATTTTGTTTAAAACATATGTTACTAAAATTAAAGATTAAAACTTTTGTTTTTTAAAAATAGTTATTTTTACTAGTTAGAAAACATTTATCTAATTGTCTTCATTGGTATTTGTTAAAATATATTATCATTATCCTTTTTTGGTATAAGATTTGAACTAACAAAAGAACTTGTTCGTTCTATTTGAAAAGAGTTCAGTAGCTCGCTCATTTCAAATTATTTCTCTAAACTAGTGGTTAAGTTTAATCTTCTTAAGAAAATATATTCCTTCATTAGTAACTAATAAAATAAATAAAGTTCAAACCATTTTTCTAGAAATAAAATAAAACTTTGCGTTGACAATCATTGATTAGTTATAAGTTGTTTTCAGTAAAATACTAATGGATACAATACCGGTAAGAAACATCGTTGATGCGAAACCGTATGGTTACACACAGAATAACCTTTCACTATATATATATAGCAACCACTTGTCTTGTAGGAGACATGAGAGAAAACTAGCGAATACAACTACTTCGCATTCTTTTAGATAAAACACTTAAGAAAATTCAAAAGCTTTCATCTAAATTTCTGTTAACTTGAATATATATATATATTATCTTTCATTAGTAACTAATAAAAAAATATAAAGATCATACCACTTTTTCTAAAAAACAAAACTTTACTTCCTTAGTCACTGAAAATGTCTTAGTTAAAAGATTAAAACTAACTTGCATTCTTATAAATAAAAAATATATATCTCAAAATAAGTAGTTAAAAAAAACTAATATAGAAAGCATATTCATATGATGAAACAACGGGTTGCAATAATGTGTCCTCTCCGAGCGAGATTTGATAATGATCAAGTATTTCACCTGTCCAGGAAAAAAAAAAATTCCGGGATGTACTGATACAATCTATTTTCTTGAAAGGGAGTGTGTTGCAGTGTATGGGTTCAAAACCTGTAATTCTAAAGGTATGTTTTCTTTACAAAACCGTAATGGAATTTGTGTATATGATTCTTTGGATACTCAGAGAAATCGAATAAGCTTGCATGATGTTCCATATCATCCAAAACATTCTTAGTGTGTATATGGTAACACGATGAGTTCGTGTCGTTGAAAATTAGCTTTACATCATCTTTATACTCTTTTTAATAAAATCATAGTGAAATTTATACATTAGAAGTTTAGGCAATTCTAAGATTGTAAATCCAAGATAAATCGGTCGATTCAAAAGTATGTTATTTTTAAGCCTTTCCACAGCACTTAGGTCTTCATCTTATGTTAAATATGCTTTAAACTAGGTGAAGTCATTAATTTTCAACTCTTTTTCAGTGTTGCAAAGCACAATATTTCTCCTTTTTCCAAAAACAGTTGTTCATTAATTTAAAAAAGTTCTTTTCTTAGTTCAAAAAAAAAAAAAAAAAACCGTTTTCGCATTTAGCATATATTTCAGTTAACAATCATCCTTGACAATAATTAAACAAAAACATTATTGTTAAAAACTAATTCTCGTTCTTTGATTAGTAAAAATAATTTATATTCTTTTAAATAATAATTAAAGGAAAATAAATGTAAAGTTGTTTATTAAAAGCTTTATTTGAGAAAAAACTTTATTATTATTCCGAAACTTTATCATTTGTTTCGGAAATTAACAAATGACTGAAAGAAAAATTAACTAATTTATTAAAAAGTTTTATTACCAAATAACTTACTGAAAAAAAAACTTGTTTCGGAAATTAACAAATAACTAAATGAAAATTAACTAATTTATTTAAAACTTTATTACAATGACTAAATGAAAAACATGTTTTGAAAATTATGGAACCCTCCTCCACCGTCTGCTCCTAACACAAGTCAGGTGATTCTCTCAAAAAGTTTTATTAGCAATGACTAATTAAAAATGAATTAATTATTAAAGCTTTATTTGCAAGGCCTAACTAAAAAAATAATGTTTCGAAAATTAGCAAATGACAAAAACTTATTTCGTTAAACTCATAAAATGTATTCACTTCTTTATGTTAGTTCAAATAGGATGACGACATCGCAGGTAAGTGAATCATCCTCTCAAGAGAGGGCGCTCGTGTTCATGCCCTCGGGTGAAAGCGATGGTGCTGCCCCCTAGGTTCGTCTCTCGTCCAATCAGAAGCAAGCTCCTTATCTTGATGAAGCCGGTTGTTGCACGCTTCTTCGTTCATTAGCCCGGTGGATGTCATACAGGTAGGACGTGTCTCGACGCTGCTCCGTGGTAAGTATTTTTTAATTGCATGCGATCTTTTCTAATCACCTCATCATTATCTTTCCTTTGTTCTAATCCCTCTCTAACAGTAGACTTTCCTTCATTAATGATCCTCATTAACATTTTCCTTTGTTTAATTCCTCTCTTACAGTACACTTTCATTCATTATCCTTTGTTCTAACCCCTCTCTTACAGTACACTTTTCATTATCGCTTCTTTGTTTTAACCCCTCTACTATAGCATGACGCGCGGGCGCCAGTCTCTCTCGACTCCGCCCACCTGTCTATCACTTTCTTATCTCCCCTCACCTGTCAATCATTCGACTCCTCCCACCTGTCACTCATCCTTGCTCCTCGCTCCTCAACGCATGACGCCTGGTGGGGTAGAACCGGCTTTTTCCTTCTACTTATGTTTAAATGTTTAAAAAGTATGATATTTACTAATAAAGAACATAATTTTTACAATTCAATAAAATAGACGCATGCAAAATTTTGAATCTGAATTGTAATTTTTCAAGCTATAAAACAACAAAAAACAAGTGGGTAAGTGTGATTGATCACAGATCGCACAGAGGGTTTCGTTTAATATTCCTTTTAAAACACTTTATCCTTTTGAAAATCTGTTAGCTCCACATTTCACAACCAGGGGGCACACTTTATTCTGAGCAAGCCTCTATCCGAACGAAACTCCGTTTTACAACCTATTCGCAGAAATGTTAGTCGAGGGGATCGGGCCTATAGTACCCGGCATAGGTAGGCGCCCCTTGGCAGTAAAAAGAGGAACTTAAAATATGTAAGGCTATGGTGCATAATATGAAAGAGTGATCAAAGGGCTGTGCAGTGATATATCACGTGAGGGGTGTCGGCAAAGGTTAGAAAAGCGCCCCACGGGGGAAAAGACGGGAGGTTAGAAAAATTGCTTAAAATACACAAGTTAGAGATCGGAGGAGTAAATATAAGACTTTTTGAAATTTTTATGATTTATCGTGCGATCCCAAGTTTTCAGCTTTAAGTATGCAAAATTTCAAGTCTCCAACTGAATTAGGGGATGAGTTACAAAAATTGCTTAAAATACACAAGTTAGAGACCGGAGGGGTAAATATAAGACTTTTTGATTTTTTTATGATTCGTCGTGTGATCCCAAGTGTTCAGCTATAAATATACAAAATTTCAAATCTCCAACTTAATTAGGGGCTCAGTTAGAAAAAAATGCTTAAAAAAAGTTACAGCCCAGAGGAATAAATATGTCTTTTTCAAAATTTTATGATTTGTCGTTTGATGTGAGGTGTTCAGCTATAAGTATGCAAAATTTCAAGTCTCCAACATATATAGTTTTTGAGAACGGGCTCAGTGACAGACGGACGGACAGGCAGACAGACGGAGGAGTGAGACGATTAGGGTTTTGTCAGATGAACGAAACCCTAAAAAAAAGTCTAGTTGCATTTAATTTATAACATGGAATTTCTACTTTTTTATTTGCTTAAAAAGTTATATTAGTGATTTTTAATGTAACTTAATGTTTTTATGCTTTTAAATTAAAAAAAAGTTTTATAAATTTATTGGCGGTTAAGAAATTTATGTTATGTAACCATGTTGACCAAGTTCATAAAAGCGATAAAATGAACAAGGATTTAATGAGAATTTTCCAAGCCTCTTCATGGGTCGACAAATTGTCTTAACAAAAATTATTGTTTCATCTAATTTATACCCTCAGATTTCCAGTTTTATCATTGCAAAAATCAGTCTTATTAGTTATCATTTTAATTTAGCAGATGATACATCATTAATCTTTAGTAAAAACATCATTAAAAGAAATACATAAAAATTTACTGACATACTATAAGATGTGAATTTTAATTACAATGTTTAACATCTTCAAGAGCCCAATTAAATTAGCACAGATAACATTTTGAGTTTTAATTACAATTACCAAGCACCTTCACGTTTCGGTAATAATTTCATTCTTTCTTTCTTTCTTTCTTTCTTTCTTTTTACTTATATTTGCTGTATTTAATTTTTAACATAAATATCCAATTTTGGGTAGCTTTCATTACAAAAAAGGTACCTATTACAGCCGTTCGGAGGAAAGCTATTCCAAAAACTTTTGGTATATTTTCATCGATCATGACCCCCAGACCCCGAAACCGCCCTCCGTTCAAATGTTGATATATATACACATATATATATCGTATTTATGAACCGATTTCGATGTAACTTGATGTGTGCATAATGCATACCAATGTTTCGACCGAGTTCGTTGGCCAGCTTCATCCGCCATCTTGTTTCAAAATGGCGGCCAATTTTAATTTTTTTAAAAAATTTAAAAATAGGTGCAAAAAATTAGAAACTGAAATTTTTTTTTTCTTATGTGTTTGATGTTGATACAAAGATCCGCAGCATTTTTTGTTTCGTCTATACTTTAAAATATGGCTGAGTTATAGAAATTTGAATTTCTTGTGCGTCTGACATTTTGAAGCGGTCTGATTTTTGTCACGCGATAACACGCGTATTTATGAATCGATTGGGATGTATGTAGCTTGCTGTATACATAGTACATACCAATATCTCGACGGAGTTCGTTGACCAGCTTCATACGCCATCTTGTTTCAAAATGGAGTCCATTTAAAATTAAAAGAAAAAATTAAAATGAGGTAAAAAAATTAGAAATTGAAAGAGATTTTTTTTTCTTATATCTGTGACCTTGATACAAAGACTTCGAACAAATCTAATGAATTAGATAGAAAAAAGATTTTAGATTTTAAATCTGATTTTTTTATCTTTACATGGAACGGCAACTAATTTTTAAATAAATTGTTCATGATTTAATTTACAGAATGAAATATTCAGTTTAACCGTTACTAAAATATAGTTACATTAGTGATAGTTAATGTAGCATTTCACGGAGTATTAAATTTTATTAAAAATATTTATTTCTTTTTACGTTATTTAAAAATGACTATTTCCTTTCAGATGTACAAACACAAAATAAAATAAAATTTTATGAACTAGAAAAATATATTTCGTCGTGTGCTTGTCTCTTTGAATCTTTTTCACTAATAAAAGAGGTTAAATATGAAATGCTTGAGTGGGATTTTACTGGCGCTCATCCATATTTGGCTTTAACCAACATATATTATACATGTGATAAATAACCCATCGTTGTCATATTATAGTAATATGATAAGTTAACTATTAGTTATTTTCCTTTTCTAATACATTCTGACGTCATCCACTTTCATTAATAGTTACTAATAATATAACTAATGGTACGTATTTTCTTTACTCTAACATGAGTGATATAAAGGTTTTAAGCCTTTTACAAAATGCATGAGCATATTAAAATAAAAGTAGTATGTTGTGGCCACGCAAAACTTTCTTCTATATAAATCACGTCAATTAAATCATTTAAATGGTACAAGAAATTACATCAATTTAGCACCAATTCTTATAAAAATATATCTATATTTGAAGTTTAATGAAAATTCGTGCATTAGTTATTGAGATAGAGCTATAGGTAAATTCTTAAAAATGCAGCATAGCAGCGCCACCTGTTGAGCGATTTACACCAAAATGTACAAAACGTCAATTCATGTCAAGGACTAACTGAATCTGAAGTTTGATGAAAATCTGTGCATTATTTCTGGAGATAGAGCTATTACGAAAATCGTATAAATGCTACAAAATGCAGCATAGAAGCGCCATCTGTTGGGCGATTTACAGCAAAACGTTACCAGCACCAATTAATATCAAGAAATAACTGAATCTGAAGTTTGTTGAAAATCCGTGCATTAGTTCTTGAGATAGAGCTATTGCAGAAATCATGAAAAATGTAGCATGGCAGCCAGGGGCGTAGCTACAGATATTTTTTCGGGGGGGGGGGGGGGGGGGAGAATTCGAAAATTTCCGAAACAAATTATTCCAACTTTCAACTAAAGTGTGTATAATACGTGTATCACAATGTGTATAATAATGATAATGAAACTTATGCATAAAAAATTCCTTTCCAAAGAAAAATTTTGAAACTGGGAACATAAAAATTCTAATTATTGGTTTGTTTAATAAAAAACAAACATGCAGGTCTTGAACACGATTTGACTGTTTTTAGAAAATGTCTGCCTGTGTGTATGTGACACAAATTTTGTGGTTGCTCTATCTCAAGAACTAATGCGCGGAATTTAATAAAACTTTAGATTCAGTTATATCTTGATAAGAATTAATGCTGATTAGTTTTTGGTGTAAATCACCCGAAAAGTGGCGCTACTAAGCAGCATTTTTCACAATTTAAATGATTTTAGCGATAGTTATCTCTCAAAAACTGTTGCACGGAATTTGATCAAACTTCATATTCTGTTAAACCTTGACATAATTTGGTGCTTATTAGGATTTTGTGTATATTATATAACAGGTGGCACTGCTGTGCAGCATTTTTCACGATTTTCGCGTTAGCTATATCGGAAAAACTAATGCACGGAATTTAGTCAAACTTCTTATTCAGTTGCACTTCCTTATTGGGCTTGGGTATTTACTGTCCAAAAGTATCACTTTTGTGTTCTTTGGTTTTGGAATTTTGGTTGCATCTAACAGGGTGTGTGCCAAAATTCAATGATTTGTTTGAAAAATGTGAGGCTTCTATCTCCTTTTTAAATGAACACAATTAAACGAATCTATACCTTTAGAATTCATTATTATGGGCATAGAATTATTATTTAATTTTAGCATTGTGGTTGTAAATTTTGAGGTATTAACATATATGGGATAGAATAAAGTTTTGGGATTGGCACATCCGAATTGTTTTCATTTAACATTAATTCTTCTTGTCTTCAAAGAAGCCAACCTGATGATAACACCATCCAGTTTAATAAAATTCACTATTTGGCTTTCACATTTTAAAAGCATTAGGCTGTCAAGCCTGTCATCCCTCATTGTAGTTTGTAATATATATATATTTTAATTTTTATTTGACTAAAGATTCTTTCTTCTGTGAATGTTAAGATATGAGTATATAGTTTGACGGCATGACCCACATAGTCTTTGAATTTCATGGCATGAGTAAAAGGTTTGTTTAAAGCTGCTATCAGATTCACCAACTTTTCGAGCAATTTTTGACCCAACTCTTGATTTCTTCCAACTTATCGTGAAATATTTTCTCAACACCCTGTGTGATAGATAGCAAACAGCAATATCCTCCAACCACAGCTCTAAAAAAGTATGCGCTAGCCGCGCCTTTCCCCCCCAACTTTCAACATTTCAGCCAATCAGAGATAAGCGATTTATACGAATAGGCGATAAATATTAACGGCTGGTACTAGTAGTACTGGTTTTCCTCCAACTTTAGCAACAACAACCTTTTTCTCCCTTTGAACGGGAAAAATTTGGGTTTAAAGTCGGCTGAAAAGTTGGTGAATCGGATAGCAGCTAGTCAGTTAGGATTTGGTTTATTTCTATTTGACTCTGCAAGTCATGTACATCCGTTTCTCATATACAGGTGGAAACATTATTAACTTTTCTAAGTTAGTGATACTCAAACTTGCCTTGCATAATTGAAATTTAAATATGAAATGTATTGGTGCAATATTCTCCTGATATAGGGAACATTATCATTTAAGCTCATTACTAAATTGTCGAAATTTTCTTGTATTTCTTATAATTATTTCCTGTAAAACTTATGTGTATCAATGTTCATTGCTGTGCTATTATTTTTTTATCTCTTCTCTTTGGTGAAAGCGTTTTCCTACCGCGCTTTCGGAAGTCAGCTTCTTCAGTCATATCCTAATATTCATAATTGTTTGTGAACTTGTCTATAAGGAAATCTTTATTTCTTCAAAATTTTATTCAAGTGCAACGTGTCAGCATTACCGTGCATGTCGATTTTTTCTTCAGATGATGGACAGCTTTCATAGTCATATTTCTTTCCAAATTCAAATCGTTCCTTTTTTACCTTTATCATCCTCGAATGGATTTTTACATGCTCCAAAATCTTCCACGAAAACTCTTTTCCTATTATGAAGGGTTCTTTCGTTCTGATATTTATAGTCATTTTTTAGAACAGCTTTAAACACACAACACTGGACATTTGGTTTAAAATTTCACAAACACCCATAAATATAAACGAACAGGAGTAATATATATTTCGCACACACTCACAAATAAAAGTAAAATGGGACAAATTTATCAGAACCAACGACTTCTTATATACACATTTGCTCATATAACGCCCTTTTCTTGACTGCGAAGGGTTAACTAATTTTTGTGGCAAAAAATCACGAGAATGAGTAAAATATTGTCCAAAAATTGGGAAATTAGTTAAAACATTATTGCAATTTGTGAAAACTCATCAAATCTTCTTGCCCAGCTGTGTTTCAAGTAGGTGACTACATTCCTTTTCGTTGTGCTACGAGTGATCTCCAATTTTCAAAAGAAGATTCAATCCCTTTGGATTATAAATAGCTGGATTCTGTTTTAGGAGGAGAAGGTGAGGTAGGTTGAAATTTTTGAGAAAGGAACAAAGTTTTGGAGGAAATAAAGGAACTGGATAGTCAGCTATTGATGGACAGGAGTAGAGAAATTTAGGTCTCATAGATGTATAATATTTTTGTATAACTGAAAAACACAATGATAAATTGAGTGCGGCTGATTTCTTTTTGTATTTTTTTTGATAATTTAACTTGTTTACTGTTACAGTACTCAGAAACATAATCACCAAAACAATAAAAATTCCGTAATTTTTTTACTATTACTTTAAAAAAAGAAATTGTCACAAAAATCTAGAATTTCCCAACTCTAAGCTCAAATTTCCCAACTTCACATATATTGGGGGGGGGGGGGGCTCCCCCTATACCCCCCATGGCGACGCCCTGATGGCAGCGCCAACTGGAGGACGATTTACACCAAAACGTTACCAGCACTAATTCATATCAAGGAATAACTGAATCTGAAGTTTGATGAAAATCCGTGCATTAGTTCTTGAGATAGAGCTTTTGCAGAAATCATGAAAAATGCAGCATAGCAGTGCCACCTTTCGGGCGATTTACACCAAAAACTAATCAGCACCAATTTATATTAAGGACTCCTAGAATGTAAATTTTTATTAAATTCCGTGCATTAGTTCTTGAGATAGAGCGCCCACGAAATTTGTGTCACAGACAGACAGACAGACAGACAGACAGACAGACAGACTCACAGACAGACATTTTGTAAAAACATATTTTTCGGAATCTCTGACCTGTAAAACGTGTAAATGCGTCGAAAACCGGAAGTTGAAAATTTCTACGAATCCAATATTTTCTTCTTGTAAAGATAGAAGAAAGTAAAAATGAAGGAGAATAAATTAGGAGAATTCTAAAGATCAAGTTAATATTGCTTGTAATTGCTCCAGTATTTTATTACTTTCTTCTATCTTTACAAGAAGAAAGTATTGGTTCATGAAAATTTTCGAATTCCGGTGTTCGACGTATTCACACGTTTTAGGGGTCAGCGAACCCGAAAAAAATGTTTTTACAAAATGTCTGTCTATGAGTCTATCTGTCTGTGAGTGACACAAATTTTGTGGGCGCACTATCTCAAGAACTAATGAACGGAATTTAATAAAAATTCATATTCAGTTAGTCCCTGATATAAATGGGTGCTGATTAGTTTGTTTTTGGTGTAAATCGCTTAACAGGAGGCGCTGCTATGCAGCATTTTCACGATTTCCACAAGAGCTCAATCTCCAGAACTAATGCACGGATTTTCATCAAACTTCAGACTCAATTAGTCCTTGACAGGAATTGATGTTTAATACATTTTGGTGTAAATAGCTCAACTGGTGGCGCTGCTATGCTGCATTTTTTGTGATTTCCGCAATAGCCCTATCTCAAGAACTAATGCTTAGATTTTCAACAACCTTTAGATTCAGGTATACTTTGATATGAATTACTGATGTTTATGTTTTGGTGCAAATCGCTCAACAGGTAGCGCTGCTATGCTGCTTTTTTCACAATTTCCATTATAGCTCTATCTAAATAACCAATGCACGAATTTTCATCAAACTTCAGATTCAGGTATACCTTGATATCAATTAGTGCTGTTTATGTTTTAGTACAAATCGCTCAAAAGGTAGCACTGCTATGCTACATTTTTCAGAATTTCCGCTATAGCTCTATCTCAAGAACCAATGCATGAATTTTTATCAAACTTCAAATTCAGATATACTTTGATATGAATGCGTGCTAAATTGATGTAATTTCTTGTATTATTTAAATCATTTAATTGACGTGATTTATAAGAAAGTTTTGTGATGGCCACAACATACTAGTTTATTAAATATAATTATAATGGTCTACCAAATCGTGCCATTTTAAATATTTGTTTTCCTAAAGAAAAATTTTTGTACTAGATTTATAAAACATTTCCAATAGAAATAACCTTCGGGATAAGTGTCTATAAAATCTGCAAGATAAATCTCAAAAGAATATTTTTCGGTGAAAAAACTATCATAAAAAAGGACTAATATAATGCCGTGTACAGTAATGCGGGTGTTACAAAAATATCGAGATTATCCTATGGATATTTACATTTTTATTCTAATATTGTAAAAGTTTTTAGTATCTTTCTGGGAAATATCTCGAAATTGATCCACACATTTACCGGCAATAGAAATATTTTAAAAGTAATGCCAACATACTAATGTTACAGTGTGCAAACTTATGTACCAGAAATAAAAGAAATAGTTACAATTTTCGAAAAACTAATATATTTAAATTCAAATACGAAGGATCTGAAAAAATGTTAGCTTATGTAATTGTACGTCAAAAGGTTTCCGGTGTAGATCTATTGCATTTCAACAGGTGGCAGCTTAAGATTTCACAAGCAGCTAGAGTGACCCATATAAGACACTTATTGCGAAATCTGTAATGATATCAGTACTAGCTTCACTAGTGGCCATAAATAAATATTACACATACGGTAAAACCTCCTTTAATTACTGCAGAGTTTAAAAAATGAATATATTGACGTTTGCTTTGAATGTACAGTTTTATCTTTCTTTCATAGCTTTGACTTCCAAGTACTTTCGAAGTTCAGTAAATAAATGCAATTTTTTTTTGGACGGGAACAAATAATGACAATTTCATTAATTTACTTATTTCTTTGAGAGTTTCCTAACAGAATAGGGCAGGGGAGTTTATTGACCGTCATTCTTAATTCGACATCAGAGTTAAATTCATTGCCTAAAAAGGAACAAAGGGGTTGAAAACTATAAAAGTTACCGGAATAAAAAAAAAATCTAAACTTAGTTTAGAAGTTTGATGAATAATGCGCCCTGCGGAATTATTTTTCTAATAAAACCTTCTTCAAGCGACCTGGAAAAACGGAATTTGTTTCATTTACTTCAAAGAAATGGGTCGCTCATGGAGGGAGTGCAACTGGGATGGTCTCAGAATGGAGGTAAAATTAGTATTGAGCCTATTGGAATAAATTTCGTTCAATGAAAAAATTATAGTTTAGGAAGGTGGTCGCTTAATGAAGGTGGTCGCACAGGAAGGTTTAACTGTATTTATTGTTATCTGTGACTAGTGGCAAGGGAGGAGAACTAACAAGCCTCTGAAATTTACCTATGTTGATGGAATTTGTTTACGCTCTATGCTTTTAGTCCCCGGTCCCCGGTATGCTATTTCTTTCTCTCAGCTTATTTTGGGCCGTCTCCAAAAAATAACGTTACCTTACAGAAGCCAGGCGTGAAACAAAGCAGCACTCTTAAATACTATACTGCATTTTTTTTAACTTCTAAGCATCGCACATTTTCAATTTTTATACCGTCGTATTGGAAAAAAAAAACTTTTAAATGCAATTTGTTTGAAAACTGGATCTCCATTTATTTTTGAGATATTATTTTTTTTGTAGATTTTAGCGACATTTGCTTAATTTTGGCAACTCAAGTACTCCATTTCTGTAGAAAGAAACGAAAAATAATTTGAAAATTGCAATTATAGCTTTCTGTTGCCATTTTCTCATAAAAACTGAAAAAAATTTACTTAAAATGCGTCCTTTTTTGAAAAAATATAAATGAATGATTTCTGTTAGGAATGATAAGACAGGGAGCTATTAGAAACTAAATTTAATTTTATCTATATTAATGTTACAAACAAATGAAGGCATATGAGTCACTAGATAGCCGATATTTTTGTCGAGTTTCTTGACATTCAGCGATAGTGACGTCATATGCGTACTTTACTGTAGATGTTGTTTAATACTGGACCGAAAATGAGGAATTCTTCAGCGGATGCGGATGACGTCACTTTATATAAAGTAAAAACGTGTGTCTTAAAACTGAAATATGTTTTGTACTATATATACATATATTTTTTCTTCATCGGGGGCGACAATAAATTCTGAAAAAGCAGAATTCCTGTCTTCTAGTCATTGTCAGTTCTCTTAACCGTATGAATTTTTGTTGGTAAAAGATCTGTAATTGGGTCAATAGTAATTTGACATAATTTAATGCAATGTAGTTTGGCGCGAAATTAACTTTGTTCTTTTTCTTCTTCGCCTAGTATATATCTATTTTCTCCTCCACGTGGCAAAGACAGACAAATTTTCTTATTACAATTGAACTTTGGCGCCTTTTTAAATGTATTTTTCAACGATTTCATTTTTTATTCATTCTTGAAACAACACTTCTTTTCAGACCTTCTTTTCAGTACGTCTAAAAATGTTAAAGCATAAAACTTCAGCTAAAAAAAGTTTCCTACCAAGTGGGAATATTTATGAAGTTTTCTGGGATTTGTAGAGCGCAACATTCGGTATATTTTTCAATTTTACCACTGCTTTATGTAGCTTTAAATCCAATTATATAGTATTTAGTACTTGATATACAGTAAACTCTCTCTAAGGCGGAATCGATCGGGACCAAGAAAATTTTCCGCAGTAGACAATATTCCGACTTAGACAAATTTTACTCTATGTCTATGGATTCACAGGGACTTGAAAATCTTTCCAAGTTAGCCAGATTTCCGTCTTACACAGAGTCCGTCTTACAGAGAGTTTACTGTATAACACCCAAGACGAATTTTTTACCTTGTTTTTCGTTGCATTTATATTGCTCACCCTTCATATACGAAAAAAAAATCCTTGAAAGGTTTTGTTGGAAACGTAAACGTATAGCATTAAAAAAAGAAAGATCACAATAAGGTAGACGCTCAATAACAAAAATATTACAAGGATGAGAAGTTTCTTCCACAATTGTCACTAAAGGCGCTGCGCTCGTAATCACATTACCATTACGCTCTATGAAAGTGTCTTATCTTGTATGTTTATCTACAGAGTGACTACAGAGTGAAATCTTGTTAAGAGCTAGCACGTTCGCAAACTAATGTTAAACCAGTAGAAGTGTTCTTTGCAAATTTCTCGGTCTCATTTTATAATTTTCAAATCTGTTTTTGCATAGTATATTTGAGGTTGATGTCTTACGTTGTAACTTTCGATTATTTTTTTTTTTTTTTGGTTTTAGTTTCATTCTGAGGGCAGTTTAATTTTCGAAACAACGCTTCGATTTTTTTCGTAAATTGAACGTATTCTCAGAGTAAAACTGGAACAAGAATATCGAAAGTAAAAATATATAACATTAGATTTCGACCTCAGATATTCAACGTGTGATGATGGAATTAACATATCACATATCATTATTTATAGCCCTTTTTACAATTCTAAATTTAATACTTCTTTTCCTTTTCAAAAAGTATATCTATTTTGCTTTTCTTTTGCGCTTAGTAAATTACATTCCCTTTATAGTCTCAGGGTCACTTAAAGCCGCCAATAAAATAAATAAAAAACAAAGCTACTTTCTCATCTTAAAAGCATTACTGTGCGAGCATACGTTCCTTCTGTTAACGAATATATAAAAAAAGATACTCTTTGTCCATATGCTCCTGTGGCAGCAGTATTTTAAACACCCATTGTTAATTCGCTGTTTGATGGTCAATACAAATGCATTTTCGGCCTGAAAGATATCCTGTTAATATTAAAATCGGCACCCGGCATCTGCATTACTTCTTCTAAATACAGTAAATTCTGTCTAAGGCGGACTCTGTGCAAGCCGGAAATCTGTCTACCGCGGAAAATTTTTCAAGTCCCGGCGAACCCATAGAAAATAACATTAATTCTAGCTGCATAAGCCGGAATGTGTCTAACGCGGAAACGGAAATGTTTTTAAGGTCTCACCAAAACCAAAATTTTGCATAAGGCGGAAAAAAAGGATATTTTAAACATGAAAAGCGTTCCGTTTACGAAACTTTAAAATTGATTATATACGTGAAATACTCAATGTCGAACTCAATAATAATTAAATTCCGTAATACTTCAAAAAAGTTAATTCAAAAGAAGGGAAACTATTTAATTTTTAAGGAATGCCATGCCTTGTTTATGCCATTGTTTCCTATAAAAATTTGTATACTAGTAGAGTACACATTTATGAAAATATGTATTGTCTAAAGTAAAGTATATTATGCTTGAGATGTGTATGCTTGTAGTATAGTACGCTTGTAGTATAGTATGCAAATGAAGAATTCTGTTCTTCACGATTCTGAAAACGTTGAAGACAGCGGTGATTTTAAACATATCAGGACTTCTTGAGAAGAATTAGGTGACTCGAAAATATTTTTATTGTTAAAAGGAAAAAAAAATACCTATAATAACAGACTTACCTAAAGAAAAAAACAAGGATCGATAAAAGATTACTTTTTGATTCTTTACACTACTATGTGAAATATGAGGTATGTAATTGTATTTTTTAAATTAAATGATTTTCAATAAATTTGAGAATTAAAGCAATTTCGTATTGGTAATATTTATTATTGTGTTTAAATCATGTTTACGAAATTATTAAAAACAATAACTTTAATAACAAGTCCGATTTCAATAAAAATTTAATTTAAAAGAACGATAATAAAAGTTACGAACGTAAAAAAATATACGATTTGTGCTTTTTTTTTCGGGTGGGGGAGGGGGGAGCTCTTTTGCATACGCCGGAATATTGTCTACCACGGAAAATTTTCTCAGTCCCGACCGATTCCGCCTTAGACAGAGTTTACTGTATAACTTTCCCATTGCCCAGCCTTGGCATATCATAAGGTTCGTTAAAATTTCAGTTACTTAAGCTAATGAATCGTTGGGCTGATTTTGAATTCAAAATGTCCGTTAGGTAAGTAAGTAAGTAAGCACCCACCCTGGGAACCCGCTTTTGCCTTATGGTTAGGTGTAACCCCCAAGCCCAGGGCAGGGAAAAGTTTTACTACCTGCTGAAACAAGCCCAGAACCCCAGTCTCCGGGAAAGAAGACTTCAGAACGACCCGCCTGACACGCCGAAGAGAGCACAAGAGGCAAGTGCCGTGTCCCCGGACCGCCTGTGAAAATTTATGATTATTTAAGATGGCGATTCTTTACCAATCACAATTGGCTACCCTATTGTTTCAGGGCGAGCCTAGAAATATATTACGATTATGATTTATATGTTTTGGAATTTACGTACTATTTGAAAAATTTTTAAGTATTTACATTCATCTTTTCATTTGATAAGAAATATTTTTTCCCCCTTTTAAACAAAAATATTTATACATATTTACAATATTTCTAGTGGTATTTAAGTTCTTAAAAATAAAACAATCTCAAAAACACCCTTCCATACACCACGTGGACCCATGACATGTCCACCACAGGCAATCAGAAGAGGTAATTATTGAATGTATTTATATTGAATAAAAGAATAATGGCTATTGAGAATATCGTAGTTAGCATAAAGTTTTTTAAGTTGTGCCGGGTCATTAATTATTTTTAGGATGTCCTGAAGGATTGTCGTTTCTGTTCTGTGAAATTTAAACTTCATGAATTTGCAGTTGCCGAAAATGTAATGCATCGGGTCTCCTCGACCACCACATTTACAAAGGTCGTCATCTTTTTTGCCGATATTATAAAGGAAAGACGGGAAGCTGCCGCGGCCTGTTAAAAAGTAAATAGATACTTTATCTTTTGAAATTATTTGGTTCTGAACTTTTGGTACCAGCCCGTGCGTATATCTGCCACCCCCTGAGTGATCCCAGTTGTACTGCCACCTGTCCAGTAATTGGGTTCGAATACATTTTATAAGATAGGACCGAGGCAATTTAACTCCTCGATCCACTGGTAGGTCGCAGTACTGGGCGGCATCATTCGCCAGCTCATCCGCCAGTTCATTACCCGCTATGCCAATGTGGCCTTTTATCCAAGTAATGTAAAAAATTTTATTTTGATTTTGTTTAATTAAATTATGGATGTAATAAATTGAAGGGTTAGTTGGAAATAAATTGTCAAAGGCTTTAATAGTAGATTGACTGTCACTTAATATTTGGAATTTTGTATAAGGGGAGTTAATGGCCCAATTAATTGCCGAAATTATTGCGTGCAGCTCCGCCTGAAAGATTGAATTTTCTGCTCTCAGTTTGACTGTTTTTTCATAAATTTTAATGTTATGATTGTAGGCTACCACTGCATATGCTGTGCCAGAGTCCACCTTAGAACCATCTGTGTAAATCGAAATAAGATTAGTTTTTGTGATAATTTTGTCTGTAACTATTAAGTTATTTAAATGAATTTCCGGATTTATTTCATATTTTAGGATTTTATTTTCTATATCATCTTTACATATTGGTTTGGGTTCTTTAAGTAATAAGTTTTTATTGTGTAAAATATTGTATTTTAGATTTTTATATTCCAGTGTTATTAAGATTGGTGGTATTCCTAATAGGACCTGTAACGTATGTGTTGCAACATTTTTATATGTTTTGGTTATTGACGTGAGACAAGTTCTTTGGATGGATTGGAGAGCGCGTTTATCTTTTATCCTGAGGTCTCCAAACCACACCTCCGAACCATAATCTATAATTTTTTCTAGTACTGCTATGTACCAGGTTCTAAGATAGCCTCTGTCCACCCCCCAAGTAGCCGAGAAGACCCGTTTAATGGATGAGGTTAGCTGTAAAATTTTGTTTTTTATGCTAGTTATGTGCTTGTCCCATTTTAAAGTACTCTGGAATATTATCCCTAAAATTTTTATTTCCTTTACTGGCTTGATGGTATAGTTACCCAATTTAAAGGTTGGTGGACGTTTATCCAAAGTGTTTTTCCCCAACATAATGAAAGTCGTTTTTTCCTTTGAAATCTGTAAATTTAAGTTATTGCAAATATTATAAAAAAGTTTTATTTTTTGGTTGGTTTCGGTCTCTAAGATGAGTCTCCTCCTCGCTTTGACAACCATATTGAAGTCATCGCAAAAAACATACAGGTCTTCGAATTTACTTTAAAAGTTTATTAAGATTATATTTGCTATGATTAGCCACAGAAGCGGCCCAAGGCACGACCCCTGTGGACAGCCTTGATAAGTTGGTCTTTTTATGTTATTTGATAAATAATTTGTTATTAGTTCTCGTTCGGATAAGAAGCTAAGAAGGATACATTTTAAATATTAGGGAATTGGTAATTCGTTAATTTGTTGACCCAAAGTGACCCAATCGATATTGTCAAACGCCCCTACAATGTCGAATGAGATAATGCTGCAGTATTTATATTTTTCAAGATACGTTTTTGCTTTATGTTTTAATTTGTTTAATAGTTGAATTGTGCTTCTGTTCTCACGGAAGCCATACTGGGCCCCGTGAAGAACATTTAATTTTTCTAAGTAGTGATTAATTCTTCGTTTTAGGATCCTCTCATAGATTTTTCCCAGCATGGGAAGGAGACAAATGGGTCTATAGGAGGAAGGTTGGCGTGGATTTTTATTACGTTTTGCGAAGAAGATCACATTTGCTATTTTCCATGATTTAGGAAAGTAGTTAAGAGTAAGACATTTGTTATATAAGTCACGTATTAGATGTTTAAAATTATTGTATATGTTTTTAATAATAAATGCATCAATTTTATCAAATCCAGGGGCTTTTAAATTATTTTGCTCATTAAGTGCTGATTTTATTTCTTTAAAAGATATTAGGGGGGAGGGGGGGGGAAAGATCTTCCTCTGCCGCTGGGTCCATGAGAGGTGGATGCGGGTTTTGATGTATTGGGAAATGGTGGTTAAGTAATATGTTGAAAGTGTCTAATTTTGTAGTATATGGGGTTGAACCCTGTAGTGTTGTGTGTATGAAATGATAATTTTTGAGTCTTTTATTCATTGCTATTTTAAAGGCTTGGCCAAATTTGTCTTTTGTTTTAGAGCAGAAACTCTGCCATGATTTAGTTTTTTGTTGTTTTATACGTTTTTTGTATATTGCTCTTTCTCTTTGTAGGAGGGTTCTCCACTTTGGGTCATTTGTTGATTTAAATCTTTTCCGTAATGCTGAGATTTTATTTCGCTGGACCTTCAGCTCTGCCGTCCACCAGTCAAATGTTGGATATAATTTGAAACTTTTTGTTTTTAGTGAGGATTTACAGGTGTCTAGAATTACTTGGTTAAAACCATCAAGCCATTCATCCAGTTCTAGTCGAGTTTTAGTATCAGATAAGGATTTCAGTAAATTATTAATTTTCGGTTTCAAGATGTAATTAAATTTTTTAAAATTTGAGTATCTTGTTTTAAATCTTTTAAGGTCTAGAATAACTGGTTTAAGATTTAATGAGAATCTGATATACCTGTGGTTCGACGTGCTCTCTACTGTGTCATCTACATACCATGAGTCCACGCAGTCCACCAGGTCTTGTGTACAAAGGGTTACATCTGGATTCCCCTTCATGGGACGATTCGGCCGTCCTATAAATGAATGAGGTGCCTCTATATCATTGATCAGAGTTAAGTTATTAGATAATAGTAATGTAAAACTATTTGTCTCCTGTATACCGGGGGTCACCCTGCGAGAATATTACATTGCTCGCTTGTCTTTAATAGAATGCCACATACATATTTTGGAGCTTTTATCTGAATCTCTGTCATGGCTTGCGTTTTTGCTTCCTCGCAAAGTACTATAAACTGATACGGCTGATTTGATACAGACAAAAATAACTATTTAAAATTTAAATCAATTTATCTTAAAAAGGATAAAGCAAATCAATAGCATACAATGTAAAAAGAATTATTTAAAAATATCGAAATGCAAATGAGAAATTTACACAGAACGCCTCCTTTGACTTAGCAAGCATCAGTTTGCGAATTCTCATGCTGACTAATGTAGGATCATGATTAGGATGTTAGTCAGTCAACTTCCGAATTCCCTAAATTAAGAATCAAATTAAGCTAATGCTAAACCTATAAGCATAAATGCTTTCGTATATTTAAAATATCTTTTATATATAGAAATTAATATTTTGAAATTCTATTTTCTTTGTACTATTCTTAATGGATGCCTCTTTTTAGGTGCGTTCGTAATTATATAAATACGTAGCACCTATAGTCGTCGTTCAGTCCGTCCGTCTGTCTGTCCGCATATAACAGAGCAAAAACTACCCAACCGAATGGTCTGAAATTTTTAATGTATGATTGTTGCAAAATTTTGTCGAGCCATTTCAAATTTTATGAAAATCGGATGCATAGTTTAATTACAGGGACAGTCAAAAGTTTTTCTTTACATTACGGCCAATGGGAAAAATTATTGCAATGCATTTTAATGATGTTACAGCCTTCCGAATGGTCTGAAATTTTAAATATATAATTGTTTCAAAATTTTGTCGAGCCATTTGAAATTTTATAAAAATCGGATGTATAGTTTAATGACAGGGCAGTCAAAAGTTTTCCGTTACATTACGGCCAATGGGAAAAAAATATTGCAAGTGCGTTTTAATGATGTTACAGCCTTCCGAATGGTCTGAAATTTTAAATATATAATTGTTGCAAAATTTTGTCGAGCCATTTCAAATTTTATGAAAATCGGATGTATAGTTTAATTACAGGGACAGTCAAAAGTTTCCCGTTACATTACGGGGAATGGGAAAAAAATTATTGCAAGTGCATTTTAATGATGTTATAGACTATGCACTTATGAAATTAAAAAATATATACATTGAGTACAATATGGGGTACAAAAAATAATTATAAAACTAGTTATAGTACGAACGCACCTCATTTGCCACGTTTGACGAGCAATTTCCGACTTGTTTTCTTAGTTGACGAAATATTTCTAAAATATATTGTTAATTTTATGAAAACGCTTAAAATTTTTCATAATTCGTCAGCTTTTAACACATAGAACATTAAATTAAGCATAGCTATTAGACATATCTTGAAAACTAAAAAAAAAGAAGCATATTTAAAAAAAAAGTGGAAAAAAAATTAAATTATTATTTTCCTGGAGATATTTTAAATATGGGGCATTCTCACAATCTTTTGACTTTTGGGAAAAAAATCTGGCGAAATTAAACTTGCTAAAATAACATTTTAATCTGATAGACGAATGCCTTAATGATTCAAAATAAAGAAAAAAATGGTCAGCAGCGAATTTTTTTTTATTTGACTGAGGTTTATGTTAAACTTATGTTATGGAAAATTAAACTTTGCGAGTTTAATTTTCCTCACCATTTTACCACTAAAATTTTACTTATAATGAATTTGCATAGTACCCACAGGACATTAAAATAAGAAATAATGGAATAAACCTTGGGGGCGGTAAGACTACCAATAAAGCCACGATCTTGAAATTGATATTTAAATGCTGATTTAAATTCTGCAGTAAATTTCCTGTCAAAGAATTTTAGACATTCTTTCTCTAGCATTCTTCTGCATGAGAAAAAACTTGAAAAAAATTCTGTGGCTGCATCTGAAGTGATTTTCTGTATACGTTTAGCAAGAGGAGCGGTAAGGATGAAAAACCCTGGGACAGAGTTCAAAAAATAATATCAACCGTAAAAATGTGTGCAGGTTAATTTTTTGCTACATAATTATATAAAACAATTATCCCAGTTTTGGAAAAAAATTACATCGAATTACTTTTATTGAAACAATTTTATACAGACAGCTCTAAACTTATAAATCAGCATCAGGGACACGGGACGGTATAGGAGCTTTCCTGGTATTTGGACCCCCAACATCGTCCAAAACTTATTTATCTCGTTAATTATATCATGCAATGGGATGTTCCCCAAAATATGAAATAAAAAACACACAAAAAAGTGTATTAAATAAATAAATTATTATTCAGGGACATGAAAGTCAAAAGATTGTGAGAATGCCCCATATACGAATGCATCCTACGCCACTAGTGAGGGGAATTCGGAAGTTGACTGACTAACAGTGTTAAGGCAGCGTGTCAACAGTTATCGTTGTGTAAAGATTCAGATTTTTTTTGTCTGCGTTATTTTCAGCACGTGTGTAGTATAATGGATGATGAATTTAGTGTGTCTACTACTACAGAATGGACAAAAGGTTGAAACAAAGAGCCAATGTGAAATTTTGCGTTAAACTGTGAAAATATGCGATCGAATTTGTGGCGATCAGAAAATTAGATTCTTCAATAAACAACGCGTTCTCTCAATGAGAAGGTTTTGTAGGTTAGTGGATTATTATCCCCTTCACCGACAACATTCTCACGCTTCCTACATGTCAAATTTAACCTCTTCAATGCACCATTGCCGAGTTTCAAGACCGCAGGGAGTGTTATAGTATTACTGTATATGTCGACCGTTTTGTATGATATGCTTTTCAAACTCAGGTACTTAATATATGTTTTTTTTGTCAACAGAAGTATAAAAACTATTTGGTACAGTCTAGTTTTTCGAAAATTATAATGATTGGATTTTGTGCAAATTAATTCGTACACAGTTTAGGTATTTAAATATCACTAAGAAGGTAAGCATACACTTTAGACAAAGAGTACACTTCATGGAAAAGTGAAACATATATCACGATATCGAAATTCTTCGAAATATGATCCTTGGGCATCAACACACCTCTGACTGCGTTTTTTCATTGTTCATAGGATCCCTGGAAGTCTTCGTACGCAAAACTGTTAAGGAACCTTGTAGAAGCTGCCTGGATCGCTGGAATCGTGCCGAGTCGCTTCCATTTCAGATCTTTCTTGATGCGGAAAAAAAAGACCCTTCAGATCAGGTCAGTTTAACGCTGGAGTACTCCACCATTTGAAGGATCGAGTCCGACGCGTCTGCCCAGACATCAGAGACGATTGAATTGTTTACCACGATAATGCGCCTTCTCAAACGTCGCTCGCCGTCGACAAAGTTTTGGCTAAGTTTAACATGGCAATACTGCCGCAAGCCCCTGCAGACCCGACTCATTCACAGCGACTTTTTTTGTTCCCCCGGATCAAGAAAGACCTGAAAGGGAATCTATTCAACACGATTCCAGGGATCCAGGCAGCTTCGACGAGGTACCTTAAGGCTCCTGTCCCTGCTCGCGAAGAGACTCACGAGCTAATGCTAATCCTATGGGGAGGGATTTGTCTAATATCTCGTTTGCCTTTCGACATTTTTAAATAATTTTTTTTTGCATTGGATAGCCGAGGCCCGTCTCTACATCGCACCTTTATTACTTTTTCGATTGTGGTCGCAGATATTTTTTATAAAGTTACTTTCACTTTCAAAACCGGTTCCGAAAATGAAAGTGTCATTCTAAAAAATATCTGCAACCAAAATCGAAAAAGTAAAAAAGGTGCGGTGTAGAGACGGATCTCGGCTATCCAATGAAAAAAAAAATTATTTAAAAATGTCAAAATGCAAACGAGATATTAGAAAAATCCCTCCCAATAGGATTAGCTTTAGCTCGCGAGTCTCTTCGCGAGCAGAGACAGGAGCCTTAAGGGGGCTGGTCACTCAGCTTCGGAATTTTCCTCCGTAATGTTAAGTCTATCGACTTTTCATGCATTCGTATATTTAAAATATCTTCTCGGGAAATTCCTATTTTTTACATCTTTTTTCTGTGTACTCTTCTTAAAGGATGTCTCTTTTTTTTTCTTAGTTTTCAAAATATTTCTGAAATCTGTGCTGAATTTAATATTTTATGTGTTAAAAGCGGACGAACTGTGAGTAGGATTTTAACACATCCTATAAAATTAAGTCTATACTTTAGAAATATTTTGAGAACTAAGAAAAAAAGAGACATCTTTTAGAAAGTGTACACAAAAAATAGAATTTTAAAATATTAATTTCCCGAAGAGATATTTTAAATATACCAATGCATCAAATGCCCATAGACTTTACATTAGTAAGGGGAAATCGGAAGCTGAGTGACTATCCCCCTTAACAGCCATGCGCGCGAAGACTTCCAGGGAGGCTATGAACAATGGATAAAATGCTAGCAGATGTGTGTTGATGTCCAAGTGTCGAAGAATTTTAGTTCGCTGTACAAAAAAGTTTAATAAATTTTGTATTCTCAGACCAGGCTTGAAACTTTTTGAACACACCCTGTATATGTTGTGGAGCATGCTTTGTGTGAAATATGTGGAACATTAAAAAAAAAATTTAAAGGAAAGAAGAGTAAACATTTGGCACGGCACTGCGTAAAACTCTTTTAAAGGACAATAAAATGAAAGCATGTCATTTGTAAAGCTAATTGTGTGCATATTGGTGCATAAAATAACTATCGAAAATGAAATGAATGAACTTTGTAAAGAACCGTGTTAAAATTAAGGAGTAAAAATAGCAGAATGTGTAAACATGTAATTCAGAAATTAATTTGGATACAAACAATACCTTAAAATGAGGATGAATTTGAGCATGCATTGTAAAATATGTACAGTGTACATTTTACATTGTACTTTTCAATGCTTGAAGAAAAGCGAAAAGATAAGGATATTTTAGAATATGCACTTACTACTGTACAAAAAACAGTTTTTAACACTTTCAAACATAGTTCAAAAGTGTTTATTGGTCCGGTTTGTCTGACCGTGATATAACTCACGTAAGTATACTCGGTTTGTTATGCAATTGATATACGTTATTGAGATTTACCACGGGATGTTCGGTGTTGAAAATTGAATGTAGCGTATATTTATTGTTCGTTTACACTAACACACAAAAGAATTCCGTTACATTACGGTCTATGGGAAAAACAACTTGCAGCGTATTTTAATTTACACTATTTGAAAAAAACTGAAATTCATATACACTATTGGGGTACAATATAGCATTCTTTCTGTGGAATATGGGATGCATGGCATTTAGCACTTATGTACAAGGACATACATAAAATAATTATATTTCATCATGGATTATAGGGAAAATCGTTTACAGTGTACTTTTAAAATGCTAAATTATTTCAAGTATAATGAAGTTGATGGACATTGCTGAGGTGCACTACAAGATGTTTACTGCAGAATATGGAGTGCATACTATTTATTTATTCATTTATAGAGACACATAAAAGAATTCGGCTGCAGTGCAGACTATTAACGATAATCGCTGGAAATAATTTTTTAGATGCGGTACGCGTTTTAAAGCTTAACCAAATTTTAGTACACTACGTGGTGTGCATAAATTTTATAGATCACATACAGGAATGTACAAGTAAAATAATAAGCATTACTACCTGTAAGGGTGAATTGCTTAGAGTTGTTTTTTAATTGTGTTATACATTTTCTAACTTAATTATATTTAGTTAGTAAATATTATGATGTATTTGTATATAAATAAATTCATATATACGGCTGTTAGAAAAATATATACCTATCAGTTCTTGGCGCGAGTTCGAACGCTCCTCAATTAATTGAATTCTACGAACTTAAATATAATTTTTGTCTCAATACAGCAAAAAAGAGGAATAAATATCCTCTTACCTTTTACAGATATCCGTATCGTGCTCCGGGTGGTCATAGACATTAAAAATGTCGTAGTGAGGTTTTATCATTTCTTTTAACAGTTTAATCCAATCCATTGGCAATCGTCTTCGTGCATAATCATTTATTTTACCGTAGTGTGTGTGTGATATCATAATTTAAGAATATCTACTTTTGGTGGAAGGAAAATAAAGAGGAAGTTTAATAAACATATTAAAAAAGATAGCTTCAAATTATCGACTCTCTCAGACGAGAGCCGAAGGAAAAGTGAGTTACAGAACACATAACATAGCTTATATGATTAATTTTTTAACAAGTACAGGGTCATCGAAAAATAATGCCTAGATTTAAAAAAATCATAACATCGAAACCTTTTATGTTAAATGAGTAATTCTTTCACTACACGATAACTGGTGAACGCAAGTTTGGTTTTAGTTCACCAGAATTCGTATGCGTGTCTGTGTTATGCGCGGATTAGTTTCGCAGTCGTCAAGGTCAGCCGACGCGCCAGACTGCAGCTGCTCAGTACGATGTTGACCGTGCAACAAAAGCACAGTACGATGTTGACCGTGCAACAAAAAGCACAGTACGATGTTGACCGTGCAACAAAAAGCACAGTGCGTGATTTGGTATGTGGAGTCAAAGTCAATAGTCAGTGTACAGCGGCTTTTTCGGAGAACTTATCCAGGTCAAACTGTTCCTGGTGCTCACATTGCACACATTTGCTCCTGGTGCACACCGAACGGTGCTCACATTGAAACATACTAAGGTAAGATAAAAAATATCTTTTGCCGCACATTATAAGACTAAAACCAATAAATTACCTTTCATAGTTTTTTTGTGACAGTTATTTAAAATCTGGACATTATTTTTCGATGACACTGTATATTTTTTCAGTTTGTTGTAATCGTCCAATTAAATATAATTGGTTATTTATATTACATTAGAGTCATAAAAAGAATGTTTACTAAAAGAGTCTTTAAGTTAACTAGGGGAACGAACCCGAGCTCTTCGGGTTACAGAATATAGGTGAAAAATATTTTTTTTAACTCTAATTATTTTTTACATGTAATATATATTTTAGATTGCCCACTAACATAAAAAAAAAATTGTATGAAAAATATCAATTATTCAATCAAATAAAGTTTTGAAATTTATTAAAAGCGATACTTTCACATATCACCGCATGCCAGGAGTTATTAACCCAAGATTTTGCGACTTACGTCAGTCTTTCCGGTCATTTCGGTGCATAAGCGCGTGTTGTTCAATCACATGTCTGTTAAATTTGTTTCCTATTTACATTAATTTGTTTATTTTTCTATAGAGGAAGTTTTAATTTTGTTATGGAACATTAGACTGAAACAAATGCTGAACTTTTTATATTGTTTGGGCAAGCGGATTAACCTTTCGTAATTGAGCTACACGTGATAGAGATAAACTAAAAAATAATTTATGCTTGAAAATCTATGTATATTACGCTATCGTACGTGGCACAGGAATTGGGATTATTTGTTAATTGTTTAAGGGCAACGCCCGAATGAAACGTATCTCATTGGTTATTGTGTAATATTTTTTTAAAAAAAATAACAATAAATAAATAAAAAGTTTAATTAATAACTATAGAAAAAAACAATTTATATAATTTTAAAAAATAAAATAAAAGTAAATAAACAATTTATTAATAAATAAACAACAACATCCGGGTTGCCATTTCAAGCAAAATAACGACACTTGGCGCCATTAATGTACCCCGGTGCGTATATGACAATGGCGTCAGAAAAAAGTCGCGCCAACGTAGTGTGTATATGACACCTGTGCCGTTTTTATTAATCTAATTTAAAATACAATAAATAAATGAAGGTACTTTTCCAGTATAGGTACTTGGCGAAATAGAGAAAAGGTCCGTGGCGATAAAAGAAATTTTTCTCTGGCAAACGAATATTATTTAATCAAAATATTTTTTTCAAATAAAACTACATAAAAGTTGCCATGATCACAAAGAGTTCGTACTTTTATGTTAGCTGGGTGCAATTCTCGCCAATAGCATTTTTTAACTCGCCAGCAGCATTTTTTCTTTTTCGAGGGGTAAATTAAAACAATGCTTTGATGTAGAAATTAAATAGTTTATGGTATTACTTTTTCTTTTTCTTTTTTTTTCTTTTTCTTTTTTTACAGATTAAGTGAATGTCATGAATTTTAAAGGTTTCATTTTAAAATTAAAGTTATCCATTCTAAATAAAATGAGTGAAAGGATTATATTTTAATCTCAATTAACGAAATATGAAAAAAAATGCGACGTGTACAATATTTGGCGATTTATCACAGGTGCCCGACTAACATAAATGTAGGGAGTTCTCGATTTCTCTATCAGAATCTTCCAATTTGGCGAAGGATTGAGCAAATGAAATAAAATTATATATTATATTATTATTTAATAATTTAATTAAATTATGAATAAAAGTAACATGATACAATGCCTAGCATACATTTAAGGTAGACCAAACTGGTTGCCACGGGCGGCTAGTTACTTTAAAAACCATAATAACTCATTCAATTAAGATACAATTTTAAAAAACATTGCATTTGAAAGTAGATTTTTTTTCTCTATTTGACGGTTTAAAAATTGAAAATGTGCGATATTTAGAAATTAAAAAAATCGCTGACATAGCACGTTTTTAATTTCACTTTTTATGTGAAAATGGCAACAAAAAGGTACATATATTATTTTCTTTCCTCCGTGATTATTTTCCCTTTACTTTCAATCCTCCAGGACTTTCAACAGAAGTGGAGTTCTAAGTTGCCACAATTACAAAAAATGTATTAAAAACTACAAAAAAATTAATATCTCAAAATTAAATTGAGATACAGCTTTCAAACAAATTGCATTTAAAAGAGCATTTTTTTTATTCGTTATACGACGGTATAAAAATTTAAAATGTGCGATGTTTAGAAGTTTAAAAATTTGCAATAGAGAAAATAGCAAAACCAAAATTTTATTTCAAATTTCAAAGTGTTGCCATTAGCAGAATGACATATGCGTTACGCACAGATATGTTTGTCCTTTATAATATAGACTAGAAAAGTAGCCCGTCAAAAATGACGGAAATTTAGATATAAAGACATATACAACTCATGTGCAAGAATATGAGTTTTCTCGCTTGTTCCGCAGTGATAGATGAAAATAACACATTTAAAGAACGAAACACATTTATGAAAAACTGTGTACAGTAGAAGACCACTAATCTGCATAGTTTGGTTCCAAGTGTTATGCAGATTTGAGTCTTTTTGCGGTCTTGTCTATTCAATCTTTGTTAACATTTTTTTTAATTCATATATTGGACAATTTAGATTGTTAAGCCTTAAAAATAAATAAATTTTACAATTGAAGTAAGGTAAAAAATATTAAATTATCCTATACGATTTCATGAAATGGTATTATATGTGTGTGCTTCACGATCTTGTTTACGACGTTGGCGAAATTGGCTGCAACTTGCCATAATCCTAATAGTGTGGGCCGCTATAAAAAAGTAACCAGTTTTTAGCAAAATTTCTGATATAAAGTAGTTTTCAAAAACTTGTGTAAAATTGCAGGCCGTTCTCATGTTATGTCAGTCCTAAGAATAATATTTCTAACACTGAAGAGTTTCCATGTATATATGAAATTTAGAAAAGCTTCTCCAAAAGAAAAGTCCTGAAATGACATTGTAATTCCTCTAACTTCAAAGTTTAATCGGGTCCTGATGTTGTTTACTGAAATCTAATGAATACAGTTATTTTGAATATTACAACAGAATTAAACAGTTAAACTTATTTAACTTCAACCCGCTGTTACTTCCCGATGTTATTTTTTACTATTAAGAAAGAAAATTATTTAAATTTTTCAAATCATGCATTTATAATTTTTTTCCGTCTTTAATAACTAAATAATGAAAAAATAGGCTTTTCTTCTGAACTCATAAATATGACAATAAAATAATGTAACTAAGAGACATTGCAAAATTAAATCTTTGTGATTTCAAACCATAAACAAACGATACTGCCACCATTTTACCTACTATGATGTCATTAGAATATTGTTCATTGATTGTTGGAGAACTTACTTTGTGAATGATTACCTCAATGATCTAAAAATTTTTTAAGTTTCACGATGAATGAATCACTTGTGTTTGTTTAGGTTTATGGAATGAGATATTAAGCTGTGAACCTAATTTCAACTAAAGTTATCCAAGGATATATGTATTTTTAATTGAAATTAAAAACAATGCTTTGAACTCGAAATAAAAAGTTTTAGTTTGTATAATTTGTTATTTCTGTTAATTATTTATTTAAGTACTTTTCCATTATAGCGCATTTTTAAAAACACCTTGGCGCAATTCGGGCATCAGAAAGTGAGATATGTTGCCAAAATAAATAAACAGCTATGATAACAAATCTAATGAACTTTTATTTTTGTTTATATATGCAATTATATACATAAAAAAGGTACAGATGTCATATTCGCCCCATATTAGCGCGATTTTTTTCGGTTGCCAATTTGGCGAAAACATCAACAGCATAAACAACATAATCCGGGTTACCACATCAAGCACTTTGGCGCAAGTTAAGTACCTGTTGCCTATATGATATTCGCGACAGAAAAAAATCGCGCCAATATGGGGCGAATATGACATCTGTTCCATAAAAAAATCGTTTCTAAATATCTATAATATTTTTTTATATACGAATTACGGCACAGATTTCAGATATGAACCGGGATACCTAACTGGCGCCAAAATGGTGTTATTTTACCTGCTATGCTAACCCGTCTATTGTTTTTTATTTATTAATAAATTGTTTATTTACTTTTATTTTCTGTTTTTAATTATATAAACTGTTTTGTTCTATAGCTATTATTCAAACTTTTATTTATTTATAGTTATTTCCTTTTCACTTCATTTTGAAAAGGAAATAACTATAAATAATTTAAAAAGCAAATAATTTAAAAATATATAAGTAACTGGTATTCGAAAGCGAGATTTCTGCCAAATTGGCGTCAAAGAAAAATCACGCCAACCCCGATGCGCATATGACATATGTGCAAAAATTACGACACAGATGTCATATTCGCCCCATATTGGCACGATTTTTTTTCTGACGCCAATGTCATACACACCGGGTACTCAACTCTCGCCAAAGTGTCGTTATTTTGATTGATATGGTAACCCGGATGTTGTTCTTTATGCTGTTGATGTTTTCGCCAAATTGGCGTCAGAAAAAATAATAATGAATAGCGAATATGACATCTGTGCCAAAATTATTTCTGTTTATTATAAAAAATGGGTAAATAGCTTTTTTTACATTAAATAAAGGTACTTGTTAGTTATACCTTCGACCAAATTACTGTCGCCAAATTGTAAGATTAAATGCCAATAATGATTGACATTAAACATGATCATGTGTTTCTAATGTCATCAAGTGATTTTTAATTCGACGTTATATTTGTATTTTTATTAATGTTTTGCTAATTTAATTGATCTTTCGTTGTTTAAAATAAAAATTATGTCAATTTGTATAATTTGGCGAGTGGTTTGGCGATTTATATATTTTGGCGAAACTGGTCGACGGGATACAATACCTAACAGTAACAACTACCTAAATAAATTGCATACATATGGGAAAAAATGCTTGTGAGTATGAAGCAGTAAATAGGTTGTCAGAAAATACGTTGGCAAACTTCTTTCTCGCCAAGCAACTTTTCTCCGAAGTATTGTACATAAGCAATGATTGCTAGAAATGAATTTTTAATTATGATATGCGCTTTTATGTTTCACTACATTTATGCATACTATACTGTGTATATAAATGTTACAGTTCATAGGGGCTATGCATATATAACGTTATCATTTTAGGGGGGAGGGGGGGTTTGGCACATGATATCGTAAGATATCTCTAGGGGGAGGGGGTGTTGACTTTTGATATCGTTATCATTTCTGATCCAACCAAAATTTTCTTTATTTATTTGTAACTTTGTCTTTACATCAAAATAGTATGTTCATTACGATTATCTTTTACTATTGTCATAAGCACATGTTACAATTATATTTTTTTAGTCTATTATCTACTTTTATGAAAATACAAAATTATAACTAAAATCATTAAGTGATTATAAAATTATTTAATTCCAAAATATAGAAAACCCCAACCTTTGGAATTCCTGTTCTTCTGTATGCATATATAATCCGCTGTTTGACAAACCATATGCGAGGTATGTTTGAAATGGTACTTGTGTTTACTACTAAATAAAATGGAAAGAATGTTGTCCACCTGTTTAGTTGATAAAAATTTTTGTCTGCCCTATCTCCTGCGGGAAAGTTGCAAGAAGACATTATTACGTTGAATGCATTGTGAACAAAAATATATTATTGAATACTTTTAAATAGTAACTATTTCGTTTAAGTGTTATTTGATATAAAGTTATTTCATGTATAACGTGACATTTTTATTGACTTCTCTTCATTTGAATCAATAAAGTATGCGAAAAATTAATGCAACCATATTTGTATATCACTCCAAGCAAAAGAAAAAAATTTCAAAAATCTAAACAAAATTTATACATTGATAACGATATCATTACCGGGGGGGGGGGGGGTTCGAGGAATGATAACGTATGATATCGTAAGGTGGGGAGGGGGGTCCAAAATTTCCAAAAACTTGATAACGTTATATATGCACAGCCCCATATGCAGGGCTACACAAAAGAATTCGTAAGGGTTACTGAGTATGAGAGTAAATTGCTTAAAGGTGGTTTTTAAAGGAATTATGCGTTTTTACGCTGAACTGCATTTAGTTTACTAAGAAATGTTTGTAGAATATAGATAAAATGATATACAGGGTCACGCAAAGAATTGGATACATAACCGTCTATGGATGATAATATCTGGAAATGTGATTTCAGTAGTTTTAAGAGTAGTTTAAATTAAATTTTGGCTAAATAGTGGCATGTAATAACGATACTATTGGCTATGGACGGTAACTGCTGAAATCAATTTTTTAAATTTTTTATGCGTCTTCTAAAATGTTTACTTAGTTATCTTATTTCCCCAAATAACGAAGTTTTGTTAAAGCATTCAGGATGGGTTGGAAAGTGTTTCATATTCTATGCTTAACGCATGGTTTTTCTTTCTTCTTTAGTCTTATTTTGCATTTATTTTATTCTTAATTTTTTAGTCTTATACTGCTTTATAGAAACTTTGGCACAGTTGTCATATACGCCAATTTGGCGAAAACATCAACAGCATAAACAACAACATCCGAGTTACCATATCAAGCAAAATAACGACACTTTGCCGCCAGTTAAGTACCCGTTGTGTATATGACATTGGCGTCAGAAAAAAACGCGCCAATATGGGGACATCTATGTGACATCTGTGCCGAAACTTTAATACTTAATTTGTAAACTCTTCGCTCCACACCCCATACATATAGTACAAACTATAACACAGATAGCGCAAAATAATAGACAGTTTGGTACTTTTCCACTGTAGGAGATTTGACGTTTTTTTAAAAAAAGCTTGGTGTAATTTGGTCATCAGAAAGTAAGATTTGGGTTCGTTTCCGTTATACGGATACCTTTGTCGCCAAGTGTAATAGATGGCGCAAAATGAAAATCACGTGAATTGAAGCATTTGAAAAATAAAAGAAAAAACATTGTCGATACTAAAGTGAGCATTTAAAAAATATAACATTTGAAAATTCCAGACTTTTACGAACTATTTCATTAAATCACAATTATATACTTAAAATAAGTGAACAAATAACTGTTATAAAATAAAGCAATAAAATAAAACTCATATTAAACTGCTGGCATAAAATTACAAATATCGTTTGGCATTTTTAAATAATAGGCGCATTAGCATACATTTTGGCATTGTGTCCGTATAACGGAAAAATATTGAGATTTGTTGTCAAATCATATAAACAGCTATGAAAACAAACTTGATGAGCAATTTTGTTTGTTTTATATGTTTATTTTCTATGTATATTATTGATGTTTTTATGTACAAATCACATCTGTTTCTTTATAAAATTAGAGAAACGTCTTTTTTATATTAAATAAATCGTATAAATATCGAAAAAAAATACGTGTGTATATAAAATGAAACAGTGGATAGGTTCCCGGAAAATATGTTGCCAAATTTCCTTTTTCGCCAAGGCACCTATACTGGAAAAGTACCTAAAGCACATTAAATTCGCGCAGTTAGGAGCTCACACAGTACGCCGTCGTCTATTGGCGGTTATTTTATTAGTAGCATCGGGAGGAAGATGTAAAGATGTACTTTAAATTCTCACTCATAGATTTTGAAAAATATCTTAAAAGAGTGGAATTTAAATTAAATTTCGGTGACCTCCTTTATGAAAGATTAATGGTTTTATTAGCCAGCTATCACCAAGTTGGCTAACATTTGGCGCTACTGTGGTAACCCTGCATTAGTTTTTTTCAACAATTACTCATTTCAATGAGGCGGTCCTACCGGAATCGTGAGGGACACACAGAGACTTTGGATTTTATATAAATAGATTGCAGTGTTTATATGCTACCCAGAAAAGGCGTGAGCATTTGGTGGTTGAAATACAACATATTTAACATGATACGAAAAAAGAAGAAAAACAGAACTTATTGATTCTTTATCACCCGCGGCAAATTCTCTTTATGCTTTCACTTTTACTGATGCGTTATTTTCTGTAGCAGAGGTGGTAAAAACATTTCATATCTTAGTTAGGGGATTATAAATCGAAATATATTCCTAGAAGGGCTACTCAAAAAAGTTAGCATATTGTCTCTATGGATGGCAAGTGAGATTTTAGTTGTGTTATGCATTTCTCAATTTAATTAAATTGAAGAGTGGTGCGTAGTGTGCATAAAACATATCTAGATCATATACAGGACTGCACAAAATATTTCAAGTTTTCATATATAGGCGGTAAATAACGAAAAATAAAATGTCAAGTAAGAGTATTACTCGCGCACAGAGGGTTCCGTAGAACAAATATATGAATTAGTAATTGCAGTATTAAAAAAACCATTGCTAAAAGTAAACTAAGACTTTGTAAAAAACTATAAAACGAAAGGCTGAGTAGGGAAGAACGGGGCTAGTAGGCGCAGTTTTTAGTTATTGATTTTTATTAATTTTTTGTTTAAGTTTATTTATGAAACTTTAACTGTACTTTTGAAGAACAGGCATTGGGCTATAAATAGCCTGAGTTTTGAGTTTGTAACTTTTGCAGTTTTTATTTAGTGGAAGCCTAAAGTAAAAGGAAAATTAGGCGCCAACCTACCCCGTCACGGGGCAAGTTGCCTATACCTATGGGGTAAGTTGGCACACGCTTTATAAAAATTTAAATGAAACCCAAATAAGACTCGCCGTTAACAGAAATCAATTTCATTAATACCAGTAAGTTTAAACAGAGGCGCTATCGCCTTACACTGTTAAAAAAAAACGACATTTTTCAGTACAAAGTACGGTTCATCTCGCGCACAAACTCGATCACAGTGAATGTGCTGTATCTTTCTTTGGTTTCCTGACCAAAGGAAACCTATTAACTATTAACATTCCTATTAACATGGAAAATACAGTAGTTGCGTAAAATTAACAGCACAATGTGCTGGCAATTTGGACGCCAGCAGTTTGTGCTGTAAAAAAATGCGTCCAAATTGCCAGCACATTGTGCTCTTAATTTTACGCAACTACTGTATTTTCCATGTTAATATAGTCAGGAAACCAAAGAAAGGTACAGCACATTCACCGTGATCGAGTTTGTTCTGGAAAATTTACAGTGGTTTTTTTACAGTGTACAATGTAAATTCTAAATTATACAGACATAAAAATAATGAATAAAACATTAACATCGAGTAACTTCTATCCTACTCGATATCATCATCAGAGTTACGGTGGTCACAAATAAAAAATCGTGTGTCTCCGTTTGGACAAGCCTTGTGTGCCCAAAATCTTGCATTGCAACCACTTTTCTCGGTGTTTGCTGTTTTTCAAGCTACCAGCACACACCAGACATCGAGTCAACTTGCCCCGTGTTCAATTCGCCTACTACCCCCATAATGAATTTCTTCACAAAAGGGGCACGTAACCATCTAAGCATAAATAATCCAAGTAAATCACATATGGGGTAGGTACAGTTAATCATACACTAAGAAAAACTGCACAAGTTAAATCGCAATTATTAAGATAAGTATTAGAAATTTGAGAAAGAATGAAGCAACAAAAAATTACTTATGAGGGCAAAAAAAACAAAAACAAAAAAACAAAACAAAACAAAAAAAAAAACAGAAAAATCGTAATAAATGTCCACTGCACGCAGGTAACGCTGCAAAACTACAATGAGGATTGTAAAAAGAAAGAAGAAGGGTACTCTGTGACAGGTTGCGCAATCTATCTACAAACAGGCTATTTACGAGGACTGCGCCTACTTACCCCTGTAGCCTATTAGCCCCGGTCTCCCCCATACCGTAATTTCCGGCTTATAATCCGCGGATAAAACAATTCTGTTTGGACAAAGAAATTTTATTTAGTTATTGAAGTCAAATATTTACCGCGATTCAAAAAGTTTCAATTTATTTATAAAAAATTCTGGGTCGAAAAATAATTGTTTGATCCGCGGATTATACGCCGGAAATTACGGTAACTGTATATACTAGAAAAGTATAAACGGATATACCATGAAAGTTCAAAGAGATATGGAACCTAAATAATATCAAATATAGGTTTTCTGTATAACTCATTTTTCAATATTACCCTAATATGTTTATGATGAACTTAATTCGGTACTGACAATGAAAGCAGTGCATATTTAAACTTCATTTGGAATTTCATAAAACTAAATTCAGCGTAGTAATAACCTTTCTTTCTACAGAACATCTAAAACAAAACCTTTGCTCAAAGTCTAAATTTGGTATTGTGCTAAGTGCGCTTCGAAAGGAGGTCTTGATAGGTTTTTAATTAACTTTGAAAGACACGGGACGCGTATTGAACGATACACTCGATCCAAATTAGCCGCGAATCCCGTAGTATTTATGTGACTTATTCTAAGTAAATTAGTCTGTTTTTAACAATTTGACATTTATTGCTTTTATACTGCTACTAGGCATTGCATTACACATATATATATCACTAGAAGTTGTTAACCAAGCTTTAAAAGCCGATGGTACATAGAGTTTGACGATTTTTTTCGAAAATCATTATCAACAATGCTTTTATACTTCTGCTACAATAGGTACCTCGAGCGCTGCTCAGCACTTTTGCTGAATGCCCGTAAATCGAAATTTATGTGTAACGGAAAATTGCGATTTTCTCAAAATCTATGTGGCCGAGGGTAATCACTATAATTTTCCTGCAAGGTTTAAATTAACGTCTACTACCTCTAATTTTTTGATAATTTTAGTTTCAGTAGATTCGGAATTATATAGGGGTGGGGGGACATATTTTTACGCTACATTTTTGACGATATCTTTGAAAATATAATACCTAAAATTAAAATAAATGTATTTTTGAGTTCCGCGTTACGGAAGCTTTCACACGATATACAAAGGAAAAAAAAGTTTTTTTTCAAGTGACTTAATTAGCCCCTCTACATTTTTCCTAAATATATTTGTGAATGTTTTATAATCTGTACGTATGTGGGTCAATAGTCTTTATTACTTCTTCCAATTTGAACTTTCCACGTTCCATAGTTTACGAGTAAAATCTGAATTACATTTTAGCAAACCAGGTGGAGTGAAGCCAGGGACCGATTTACGAATTTAGGGGCCCTGGGCACAGATGCTTACAGGGGCCCCCTTGCACCTATACTTACAGGGGGATCGAGTAGAAAAAAAATTGAAAAAGGTACTTACTAAAATAACCACTATTGACATTAATAATTACTTTAAAATATCCATTAAAAATTTAAATATGATAATCATTAATTTATTTTTAAATAATTATTTCACAATTCTGAAATTTAAATGAGTAGACGTTTTATAATAAATTGTGTGGTGTTGAATATCTTTTCCTATACAAGTCTATATATCTGGACTGATAAAATATGCAACAACTAATAATAAATTTTCGACAACACCAAGCTACAATTATTTAAAATATTAGAATGCTCTACTGCCTGCAAGCTACCCTCACCAATCCCCAAATAGTCTGACTAGAACAGGAACAGGATTAAATAAGAATTAAAAATACAATGCATTTTTAAAGTGATAAAGATAAAAGAAAACGTTCACTATATTAAAGTAATTATAAATGGATGTTTCAGACAAAATATACAGCATTATAAAATGCAATATGAGCACAGTAGAATGTAGAATGAAATGTAAAATTCCATTATATATTAAAACTACATCGGATTTTGGACAATAATCGAAAATCCTTCAGTAGCATTTGCGGGCCCCAGAAAATCATGGGCCCTGAGCCCGTGCCCCGAATGCCCTGCCGTAAATCAGGCACCGAGTGTAACAAACTTATAGATCCCATACACAGCTGCTCAAAAAAGTAGAATAACGAATCTTATCGACTGTGACCGTTAATTGCTGAAATCTGATGTCCAACTACACTATACGTTTTCTAAATTGCTTATTTAAATAGCTTATTTTTTATTATTAACACTAAACGTACCGATATTTTTAATCCCCGGGACGGTATGCTATTTCTTTCTCTCAGTTTATTTTGTCTCCAAAAAATAACGTTAGCTTACAGACGCTAGCAATAAACAAAGCAGATGTATTATTGTGCGATTAAATGCTCTACAGCATTTTTAAAACTTCTAAACATCGTACATTTTCATTGTTTATACCGTCATATCCTTCTATATGTATAAAAAAAGTTTTGATTTGGAAATGGACCAATAGAAAATCTGCGTAGATACCGTGAAATGCATCTGATTGGTCAGAGCTTTATGACGCTATAAGGGAGGTTACCAATGGGGGACCCATCTCTCTGTCGCCAACTTGGCACTATTTCCAGTATTTCGCCAAAATTAAGGGTACTTTTCCGTTATATGGACAGCATGCCAAAATGTATGCTAATGCGCCAATTATTTCAGCCCTCATCGTGAAAAGGATTTTTCTTGTAAACCATGCGAAACATTGTGATTTGTTATTTATGAAACGTGAATTACGTGAATGATTATTATTTAACCTTAACCCTGGAAAGCTTTTTAATTTGCTGTTATTCGAAATAAAAATGCTTTTTTTTTTTTTTTTTTTTTTTTTTTTTTTTTAAATAAAATTATAATTTACTTTTACTGCTGACGCTGAGATGCATTTTACTATTTGTCAATTACCAGATGAGGATAAAGTTGCGATAAAACTGTTTCAGGAATTTGGAATTCTGCATAATAAAAGGTTGTGTTCAAACAACCATGAAATGAAATTATGGATGAGTTCTGGAAATCCGAAATGGAGATGTAGCTTACGATCATGCGAAGAAAGCGTAGGAATACGACAAAAAACATGGTTTGAAGGATCGCGGTTGTCTTTTCTTAATGCTTTGAGGTTTATATATTTTTGAGCTTTATGAGCTGCAACTTGATATGAACCACAACACAACAGTGGACTGGAATAGCTATTTTAGAGAAGTTTGTGCAAATGCTTTATGTTCACGACCAAATAGAAAAGTCGGTGGACCTAACAAAATTATAGAAGTAGATGAAAGTCTTTTTACCAGAAGAAAAAGCAACGTAGGGCGTGTTCTTCCCCCTCAATGGGTGTTAGATGGTTTATGCCGTTAAACATGGGGATATTTCCTTGCTCCTATTTCCGATCGTACAGATGAAACTTTAATGGCGGCAATAGAAAACAATGTAGCTGATGGAAGTATTATTTATACAGATTACTGGAAAGGATATAAAACAGATGAACTGAGAAGTGCTGGTTATGATCATTTCACAGTAAATCACAAATACAATTTTGTCGACCCTAATACTGGATGTCATACTCAAAATGTTGAGAGATTATGGGGCATCGCAAAATGGCGCAACAAAAGACATCGGGGAACAGTTCGTCATCATTTAGAGTCGTATCTCATAGAGTTTATGTGGCGATGTCTTTATTCAAAAAATGAAATGTTTACTGCAATGCTAAAAGATATGGGACATATGTCATATTCGCCCCATATTGGCGCAATTTTTTCCTGACGCCAATGTCGGTCAGATGTCATATACGCTCCATATTGGCGCGATTTTTTTTCTGACGCCAATGTCATATACGCAACGGGTACTTAACTGGCGCCAAAGTGTCGTTATTTTTTTGATATGGTAACCCGGATGTTGTTGTTTATGCTGCTGATGTTTTCGCCAAATTTGCCTCGGAAAAAAATCGCGCCAAACATATGTATGCGTATATGACATCTGTGCCCCAATGTCATATACGCAACGGGTACTTAACTGGCGCCAAAGTGTCGTTATTTTGCTTGATGTGGTAACCCCGATTATGTTGTGGCACAGATGTCATATACGCCCCCGCCCCATATTGGCCAATATCATATAGGCAACGGGTACTTAACTTGCGCCAAAGTGTCGTTATTTTGCTTGATGTGGTAACCCGGATTATGTTGTTTATGCTGTTGATGTTTTTGCCAAATTGGCAACCGAAAAAAATCGCGCCAATATGGGGCGGATATGACATCTGTACCCCAAGAAGCATAGCCTACTATGATATATACGTCTCACGCATTTCGCCGAAAACCGTCGAAAAAGTGAAGTCGGATTCAGCTTCAAACTCTGAACCAAAACATCACAACGTGCTCTTTTTTGTTTACATTTATACCCTGGCCAGATAGTGGCTTGTTTCTCATCGTCGAAGTTTCAGAATCATTGATCGTATTTTCAGAATAATAAATTAAATATTTATATTCTTCAATTTCTTCGATTTAAAAGGATATTTTACACAGCTTGTAGTATTTTAGTGTTCACATACTTTTAAGTTTAGCTAAATTACTTATTGTTTACTTGATCGTTTGGTTCATTCTGTTATTCTTTTTTGAATATCCCGTATTTACATAAAAATAGCTTGTGTTTCATATACACGTTTTAAAATTAAAATTTGGTTTTTATCAAACTACAGTTCTCATAACTGGCTTGAAGCAGTTATTTTTGACGAATTTATTGCTACCCGTAAAATGTTTCTGTTTGATATCGTCCGAACTAAATAATAATAATAATAGTAAAAAAAAAAAAAAAAAAAAAAAAAAAAGACGATCTTCCTTAAACATTAAATATTCTTATTTTTAATCATAGAAAGAAATGGTGATCGCAGATTTAAATATCATTGCAATATTTTATGTTATCCAATCAATTTTGATTAAATCATATAAATGTATTTGTTACTTAATAAGTTATATTTATTAATTATTACAAGGAATTTTATGAGTACTTTAATATATTTAAAAGAAATTCCATTAGTTTTATTGTTTCAGCAGTGAAGATAGCAAATAAATTTGTGACATTGATGTTTTTAGACTATGCATGTTTTTATTTATTGGGGTGAATCGTAGAATACTCTACTTCTCCCCAACCTAGCGATAAATGCGCCAAAGTGGCAACCTTGGTATTTAGTATTAACTTGGTATTAAGTAGCAACCTTGGAAGTATTCTCCGGTCGCACCATTTATTATTCCGATAATTGTTAAAATGATAATTTTTTTCTGATGATTAGAGTTGATATTTTTATTAAACTCTTTTGAATCATATCTATACGGGGGAAAAAAAAATGTAAACACATTGGAATTCTCTGAACCCTGCCCAGAGCGGTTTGATTGGTTCTCGTCGTTGAAGTTACGGTCAGAGTCAAATTTCTGTTTTGGGCAGCGTATCAGAGTCCTCTGGCGAGCAACTTCATACATTAAACGCAAATCGGTCTGCCGGTAGTAGTATCTAAGTATGCCTTGCAAAAAGTAATGCTTTGGAAATGGGACAATGAAAATCTGCGTAGATACCGTGAAATGCAACTGATTGGTCAGAGCTTTATGACGCTATAAGAGAGGTTACCAAGGGGAGACCCGTCTCTCTGTCACCAAAAGTGACGCCAACTTAGCACTATTTCCTGTATTTCGCCAAATTTCCATAGACTTCCATTGAAATACAATAGGGTTTACTTGCATGCAGGAAATCAACAAATTGAGATATTTCAATGCAACAAAAACTAATGTTAGCTTATGAATAGAGCTTAATTGAACTAAAAACTCGGATATAACACTCACCGCTTAAAACGCTTTCCCGCCTTTTACGCTCATTTGTCCCGATCTCTTGAACCATACCCGTAAGAATAATGTAAAAATTCCTCGCTTTTAACGCTCCCCGCTTTTAACGCTTTCACGCTTTTAACGCACTTTTTATTTGTCCTTTCAACAAAGAAATCCCGGATATTACGCTTTGGTGCTTTAGGAATATAGAACAAAAGAATTTATGCCGTCCATCTCAGCAGAACCTGTCTGTCTCTTACTTTACACAAACTGTTTTCCCTTTTTTCATTTACACATAAGTAAGTAGCATCGTTGACGATTCCAATTAGGTGCAACATGGAAGCTAAGAGTATGAAAAGAAAGACGCAGACACCTTCGAAAAAATTAGAAATTCTAAAAAATTATGACAAAAAAATCACCTTTTCTGAGCTAGAAAGGTTTTGCGTTATCTATGAATATCGCGCCGTCGTCTCTTCGGACTCTTCTTCAAAACAGAAAAGATATTAAAAAAAATTGTGCGATTGGTGGGTCAAAGAAAAAGAGAGTGAAAGCAGGAAAATGTGAAGATTTAGAAAAAAGTTATGTACGAGTGGTTTCTTGAGTCAAGACACTATAACATACCTATCAGCGAACCCATAGTTAAAGGAAAAAGCTGCCGAAGTAGCCCAAAAGCTAAGAATTGAAGGCTTTACCCCATCTAATGGGTGATTAGACCGATTTTGAACCCACCACGGCATTGTGTACAAGAATATTTGTGGAGAATCCGCTGCCGTGAACATAAAAAATGCAGAATTTTGAGAAACAGTCTTCTAAGGCTTATCAAAAATTATGCCAGTTGTGATATTTATAACGCCGACGAATTTGGCTTATTTTTTTAAAGCGATGCCTGATAAATCCTTAACGTTAAAAGATGAGCAATGCCATGGAGGGAAGTTCAGTAATGAACGTGTTACTGTGCTTGTTTGTTCCAACGCCGATGGAAGCGACAAGCGCAAGCCTCTGCTGATTGGAAAATCAGCCAAACCTCGCTGTTTCAAGAACATCAAACGACTGCCCTGTGACTATGCACATCAACATAAGGCTTGGATGACGGGTCCCCAGTTCATTAAATATTTTTCCGATTTTGATGTCGAGAGGCGGAAGCAAAATAGGCATGTCATGCTATTCGTAGACAATTGCGCAGCGCATCCCCAAGAAATACCAAATATTTCAAACATCTCTCTGGAATTTTTACCTGCAAACACCACAAGCGTACTTCAACCGATGGATCAAGGGATCATAAAGGTATTAAAACAACATTATCGCAAACATATAGTGAAACGATTTCTACATGAAATAGAAATTAAAAATAGTCGATCTTCTGTAACTCTCCTCGACGCCATGAATTACCTTAGCGCTGCTTGGGATGCAATCGAACCTAAAATAATTCAAAATTGCTTTAAAAAGGCAGGCTTCATAACGGACACCGATGATGATATGGATGCGGCTGAAGAGGTGTCGGATCCTATAGAAGACGAGGACTGGCAAGCTGTTTTCGAGCATCTTTCAGAAAACGCACAAAGCCTTCAGAACTATCTTAACTTTGATAAAGACGTTATCACAAGCAACGTTAGGAGCATTGACGACATTATAGGGGACACTGTACAGGATACGGCAGAAGAAGAAGACCCTGATGAAGTTGCTGATGGCGATGTTCAAGAGCGCATCTCAACGATAGCTGAAGTAATGGAAGTTTTTAGCACTATCCGCCTATACACCGCTTCAGTAGATACTGCCGCTTCACATGAAGATATATTAAGACATAAACAAAGCAGAAAATGCTACTTTATGTGGTCATTCGTCCATCCGTCAGATGAAACTCGGAAGAGTTTTTCTCTAAAACAGAATGAACAATAAGTGAAAGTGTACAGTCCTCATAGTAGTGCTCAAGAATACAAATGTTACATAAAAAAAGAACAAAATATTATTATTAGTTCCTTTCATAATTTAATTTTATGTTTAATATAAGGATAAAGGTTCCCATTAGAAATGTTAAATATATTTTGTAGCTTTTGTTTTAATGCTAACAATTCTTTTACTTATTCTGATTTGAAATAATAATACACTTTGTAAACACTATGTAAATTTGCTATATTTTAAATGAAAGAAACGTTTTTGTACCTATGCTGTGAAGTTTCTATTTCAAATAATACACAAAAAATGATTCCCTGCATTAGTTAAAGAATATAATCTAATATTCTCAATTTTAAAATGCCAAAAACCTTCTCCCGCATTTAACGCTTTCCCGCTTTTAACGCTCTTCTAGCCCGGTCCCCCGGAACAGCATTATATCCGAGTTTTACTGTATTTACATTATTTTTAAGCACAAACAATAATCTGGGGTTGGCTAGAAAATAGGAATTGCTTCGCTATACCGAATGGAATAGTTAAGCGATTACGCGGGGGGGGGGGGGGTTGGTGAGCGTAGCGAGCAGGGGTCGGTGCCCCCCCCTAGTTGGGAAAAAAGTACTTTTTAATGCAATTTGTTTGAAAACAGCATCTCCATTTGTTTTTGAAATATTAATTTTTTTGTAGCTTTTAGCGGCATTTGTTTCATTTTGGCAACTCAAGTACGCCATTTCTGTAGAAAGTAAAGAAAAAATTGTTGAAAAATAGCAATTATATCTTCTTGTTGCCATTTTCTCATAAAAATTGAAAAAAAAAATTAATTAAAATACGTGCTATTTTGAGAAAAATATAAATGAATGATTTATGATAAAACAGGGAGCTATTATAAACTATATTTAATTTTAAGAATCTATATTAATGCAAATGACGTCATTTTACATAAAATAAAAGCGTGTGCTTTAAGTCATAAAATTGAAATATGTTTTGCAGTAGAGTACCGTTTATCCGAGTCCCGCTTAACCGAGTTATTTCCTTCTGGTGGACTAGTTGGCTTCTATTATTATGAAACAGCCATTATAAATTAAGCGTTAGGTGAAGATGAAAGAGCAGCCATAAAAAGTTAGAACTCTGATTTTCTGGTCAGAATGAAAAAAAAAAAAAAAAAAGATGGCCATAATTAAAAAAAAAAAAAAAAAAAATTATAGCCATTTTTTTTTCATTCTGACCAGAAAATCAGAGTTCTAGCTTTTTACGGCTACACTTTCATCTTCACCTAACGCTTCATTTATAATGGCTGCTTCATAATAATAGAAACCACCAGTCCACCAGAAGAAATTGAAGTAATGGAAATGCCGGGGGCGACACTAATTCTGAAAAAGCAGAATTCCTGTTCTCTAGTAATAAAATTATTTTATACCTATTCCTACCGCAAGGAGTCAAATGACCCCTATATAAAAAGTTATGTATTTTGCGATGTTTTGCGAAAAATATACCAGTTGATACATTTTGGTGTATGAATAAAACATTTTTTTTTCAAATAATTATTACAAATTGTTCATTTATTAACCTCTTGAAGGGCGGTGGGATATATTTTATCCCACCTTCGATTAATGAAGATTCGCACCAGAAAAACTTTACTAAATTTTACTTTTATAACTTTGGTGGGGGGGGGGGGGGAAGGTCGCCAAATTGCTTTTCCCTATTTTGCAATAAATATTTTTGCAGATTCCGGTGTGAATTCGAGAGGGTTAAAGTAAAAAAAATATATATATAATTACGCAAAAATTAAGAAAAAAATTAATTATTTCAAGCAATTCGAAAATTTAATTAACAAATATTGTGCAAATTCGTTTATGGTCACTATATATTTTTAAGATTATTTCGTTCTCGATATAACATGAAATGTTCAAACTAGAATCTCACTCGGAATAAAGTCAATTTCTAATTATACCATCACACATTAACAAATGTGATGTAATACAGTAGAATAAATGATGTTATGACAAAAATATGCAATTTACTAATGTTCTTAAAAAAATAAAACCTTTATACCTTTATGATTTAACAAAAATTTATTCAGGGGTCAAATGACCCCTTGCGGTAGTTAAGCCTAAAATATTTTTTTCTAGGCAAAAAAGTTAGTTTGGAGATGAGGCATTTTAAGAAATAATATGATAATATATTTTAATAAAAGTCGTGAAATATAAAGAAATTTCGTAATGTTTTAGTTTAAGAAATTCCAAAAAAATTTCAAAAAGGGTCATTTGACCGCTCGCAGTAGTTTTAGCGTTAAATGGGGACATTTTGTAACATATTAGGTATGTATTGAAAGTGTTTCGTAATCTATGTGTGACGCACGATTTTTCTTTTTTGTTAATTTCTTTTTGAGATATGATGATTTTGTTTCTTTTGGAATCCACTATAGAAACTCATCATGATAAGGGCGGAATTTATTTAGAGACCTTATATACAACAGAATAAGAAATTAAACTACATTCCACATATTCTAGTAAACAACATTTGAATTTTGTATGATAAAGGTGTCATAATTTAAAAATATTTTAAAATCTATTTTTGTGAATGTTCGATTAGAAATACATGTCGGTATCGAAACTATACGGAACATTCAGATATATAGACTTTTATCGGAAACCATTTTTAAAATAATTTAAAAGGGCAGTCGGGAGACAAATTTGGGAAAAAGCCTTTTTTTGTTTTTTAATATTTTTTTAACCCTTCATTTTCCCCCTTTCAAATGGTATAGTACTTTTGTTTCTACGACAACGAGAAGTTAAAAATTTGCAAGTAATTCAGTTTGTTTACATCATACATAAACATTACATATATAAATTTTAAACTCAGTTTTCTCAAAATGTTGTTTTTAGGTAGATTTCGTATGAAATACTGCCTATTACATTCTCTCCTATGCTGGAATTTTGGAATTTCTTTTTGCAGATCTACACCGATCATGATCCCTAGAACCCAAAACTACCCCCAGTAAAAAACTTTATATATATATATATATATATAACTTTTTTATGGACACGATAACTTCCATAATTCTGCTCAAATCTTTTCCGAACTGATACATAAAATCTCGGTCAAGTTCGTTAATGGACTAAATCGGACCAATAGGGAGGGGTTTTGTAAAAATCGAAAAACCTCGTAATTTCTTAATTATAATACATATGGCTCAGTTTAAAATTATTATTACTTTTAAAAAATAGGCCAAAAATTTATGCATGACAAATTTTTGATAAAATTAAAAATAGACTCAAGGGGCGAAAAAAATAGGGTTTTGGGGAGAAAAAAAAATTCATAACTTCGTCAATTCTCAACATATCAAATCCAATTAAATTTGTTATACATTTTTTTAATATTATCTAAAACTTTTATATTGACAAGTATTTGATAGGACAAATTCTTACCTCAAAAATAAATAAATAAATAAATAAATAAATAAAATAAAACGAAAACAAAAAAAGGGGGTGGCGGCGTTAAAGAAGAAAAAAAATCCACAACTTCGTCAATTCACAAGATATCAAATCCGCATGAATTTATTATATATCTTCTTAGTATTACTGCAACTTTTATATTGACAAGTTTCTGATAGGACGAATTCTTACAGCAAAAACGAATTAAAAATACATAGAGGTTGAAGTAAAAAATATCGTATTAACACGTTCACGCCGGCGCGGCGGGTCACACTCGGAATGTCCCAGAATTGTCAAGTCTCCGGCTTTTTGCACACCTCTATTATTTCGGAGAAAATGTTGTTCCTTTAAATCGCCCAATTGTTCTAATTAAATAAAACAACATTTTCTGTATTAAAATACTGGTATCCAAAAAGCCGGAGACTTTTCAGCTCTGAGACAATAGAGTGTGACCCACCGCGCCGGCGCGAACGTGTTAAGGATGTACTCAAATCCAAACTTTCTTAATTTCTGATTCATTTTTGCTTTCAAACTCATCCATATGATAGGTTCTCTTATTAGGAAACTATATAATGTGCCGTAATGGTCGATTTTTTTAAATAGAGGCAGAATATATCTCAAAAAACGATGTCAAAGTGGGAGTTTTGAACCGAATTTCTCAAAGCGATTGTGTTGGAAACGAAAAATATGGCCCTACTGAGAAAATAATTGTTTATAAATCAAGTTCTAATTAATTGAACGAAAAATAAAAACATAGATCGCTTATAAATCTCCTAAAAAATCACGTCAGCAACTTTCATGTTTTTCCTTTTAAAAATTAATCTGAAAATGTGTCAGAAAATTTTGAGTTGTTGAGCATGGAAAAATATTTCTTTTAATACTGCCTTAATATGATTCTGATAAAACCAGCTCTTATATAAAAATGAAATTAAAAACTTGTCAAAAGTGGCCAGATAAAATTGTTAAAGTGGGTTTATTTCTAATCAAGATTTAGTTTTTATTAGTGAAATTAATATCTAACCTCGAAATCTACCTGCGTCTGTAGACCAAGCCGGAAGGGATTTTTTGGACTTCGATGTACCTTTTTATAGGACTACTACATATTATTGTTTGTAATCTTACCTGCATATTTTACACATATTCCGGATCAATCAGAAGTGGACTTTTGTTGCAAACATATGCACAAAATTTTTATAAAAAAGTTTTTCTTTGGATAAATGTTTTTTGTTATTTAAAATTGCCTTTTATTCCAGATAAAAAAATAAAAAAAAAAAACCTAAAAAATATCTGCATATAAAGTTGACTTCACTTTATTAGGAGTCATATTATGTACATAAAAAATTCAAGTGACTGTCTTTGGCAGTTTCTGAGAAAAGGTACTTTAATTTAACATGGTAGGTATAGGGGCTTCCAACTGCCTGAACGAAGCCTGAAATTTTAAGTATGCATTCAGTTCAGTATTTCGTTATTTTATTCAGAAGTACTGATTCCATTTCGAAAATTACGGAAGAAGAATGTTTATTTTATGTAATCAGGTAAACATTTGCTGCGCTGAGGGGTTACTCAGTTGCAAAGCAACTCCATTCCTTGTGAATGGGTATTTGTGTAACACAACTTAGAGGAAACATAAAAACAGTAAAATAGCTCTTATTAAATAAATTATTATTAAAATATATATTACAGCAAAAATTATTATTAAAAATTTCTGGTATGAATTTGGAATTTCTGAATAAAAAAGAAATTCCTGAAATGGAATTTTCGGATTCCCTCTCAACCTATGTGGTTGGAAGGTATCCGCATTTTTTCAATTTCTCCTCGGAGAATTAATCTTTTCATTTTCTTTTTTCTATGTGATCTTCTTCAAAATTGTGTATTTCTTTTTTTATATAGCAAATCATTTCTAAAATGCATAGTCATTATTACGTCAAGCGTTAAAGTCTTATTTACAAGTCGTCTACATCACTTAGATTTCAACACTTAAAATACAAAATTAAGTATATGTTTTGGAAACATGTTGTCAAATAAAAAAGGAAGAATCTTTCAAGAAGAGCTCATTTAAAAAAGGAAGATAAAGGGGGTCGAAATAGGGAGGGCTTTTCTGAAAACCGAAAAAATCCCATAATTTCTTAATTATAATACATATAAATCAGTTTAAAGTTATTATTAGTTCTAGGAAAAGTGCCAAAAATTTATGTATCACAGATTTTTGATAAAATTTAAAATGGGCTCAAGGGGCGTAAAGAATAGGGTTTTAGAGAGAAAAAAATTCATAACTTCGTCAATTCTTGAGATATCAAATTCAAATAAACTTATTATAAATCTTCATAAAGTTATCTATAACTTTTATATTGAGAAGTTTTGATAGGACCAACACTTGGTGAGAAAAAAAAAAAAAATAAAATAAAAACGAAAAAAGGGAGTTGAGGAAGAAAAAAAAATCATAACTTCGTCAATTCATAAGATATCCCATCCGCTTAAATTTATTATACTTATTAATATTATCCACAACTTTTATATTGACAAGCTTTTGACAGGACCAATTCTTACAGCAAAAACATATTAAAGAAAAATAGCAGTTTAAGAAAACATTTCGTATTAAGGATGTACTCAAATCCAAACTGCTTATTTTCTGACTCAATTTTAAAATTCATTTTCCCCTCAAACGCATCCAATTGGCAGGTTCTCTTATTCAGAAACTTTATAATGTGCCGTAATAGTCGATTTTTTGATAAAACCAGAATATATTTCAAAAGATGCTGTGAAAGTGATCATTTTAAACCGAATTTCCCGAAGCGATAGTGCTGGAAACTAAAACAATGGTCATACTGGTAAAATAATTGTTTTTAAATCAAGTTCTGATTAATTGAACGAAAAATAAAAACACAGGTATCTTAAAAATCTCCTCAAAAATCACGTTAGCAAGTTTCATGTTTTTGCTTTTAAAAATGAGCCTGAAAATGTGTCAGAAAATTTCGAGTTGTTGAGTGTGGAAAAATATTTTTTTAATAACGCTTTAACATGATTTTGATAAAACATGCTTTTACAGAAAAATGAAATTAAAAACTAGTCAAAAGTGGCCAAATAAAATCGTTAAACTGGGTTTATCTCTAATCTTGATATAGTTTTTGTTGGTGAAATTAATACTTAACTTCGAAATGTATCTCCGCCAGTAGGCCGAGACGGCAGGGACTTTTTCCTGTAACGTCTTCTTCAAAAATGTTTCCTTTTCTTAACAAAATTTTTCTAAAATACATAGTTAATATTATTTCAAATATTAAAGTCTTATTTAGAAGTCATCTACCTTACTTAGATCTCAACACTTAAAATATAAAATTAAATATATGATTTAGAAACATTTTGTCAAATAAAAATGAAAGAAACGTTCTTCAAGAAGAGTACATAGGAAAAAAAAAAGGTAAAATTGTTAATGATATGAATGGATCTATAAAAAAAGTAAGGAAAATTTTGTTGGTTAAATTGTTTTTGTGCACTCTCACATTGTATTGGAAATAGCAACGGTTACGAAATTTAGCAGGAGGATTTTACTAGGAGGGGGGGGGGGGAGGAAGAACATCTGGAAAAAAAAAATATGTATAAAAAAAAATAATAATAACGTTGAAGAAATTTTTTTTCGCACATGCTATATCGCCCAACGCATCCATGATAACCGATGTGAACCGGTATTTTTTCATATACTGATTTCTATAATCGGAGTGGTGCATGCATGCACCCATCCTACTTCGTTTCACTGAAATGAATTTTTAAAATTAAAGGTCAATTTTAATCAACACACAGACTGAAAAACACAGAACTAAAAACACAGAAAGATAAAAACAAATCAATTCAGATTATCGTCAGTTAAAAATTAAAAAATATATATATATTAAGTTATTTTGAAATAAAATTCGACTGAAATAAACTTTCAATAAAAAATTAAGTTACTAATATTTAATGAAATGTAATTGTTCTTCATAAATAAACAAGCATCATATAATTAAAAAAAAAGTCTGAAAAAAGTAAAATGATTAATTTTATTTAAAAAACAATTGTGTGGATTTTTAGTTATTTTATTTCTACAATTTAAGTATATTCATGGAGATTTAAAAATTATGCAAACTCTTTCTGTATAATTTTAAAACATTTTATTGAGTGCAATTTTTTAAATGTATGTAGCCGAATATTCTCGGGAATTATCTCAAAAGAAATCATATAATTTGTTTTTAAAAATGTCTTTGATACGTTTTAAGAGCTTGCTAAAGTTATTATTGAAAAAAAAGGGAGGGAAAAGAAAAATTAAGTGTAATAAACAATAATAAACTAATGCATTACATCTAAAATCAACGTTGTAGCTTTTAACTAAAATAATAACAGTATCGGTAATATTAATAATAATATTAATAAATGGATATAATTTTTTTAAGTTAAAAATTTTCTCTAAAATGCTACTCTTTATTTTTTTTTAAATGATATAAACTATTAACAAATAATGAAAATTAATGCAAGAATAAAAAAAAATAATAATAAATTTATTGAAAAATTTGTTTAAATTTTTTAAATTTCACTTTTAATTAAGTGTAATTTAACTAAGTGTAATTTTCTTTATAAATAAACAAGCATCACTTTAAAAAAATGTCTGAAAAAAAGTAAAATAATTAACTTTATTTAAAAAGAATTGTGTGGATTTTTAGTTATTTTATTTCTATAATTTAAGTATATTCATGAAGATTTAAAAATCATGCAAACTCTTTCTGCATAATTTTAAACCATTTTACTGAGCGCAATTTTTTAAATATATGTAGCCGAATATTTTCGGAAATTGTCTCAAAAGAAATCATATATTTTAAGTTATCTTTTAAAAATGTCCTTGATACGTTTTAAGAGCGTGCTAAACTTATTATTGAAAAAATGGGGGGAAAAAAAACAAGAAAAACTAAGTGTAATAAACAATAATAAACCAATACATTACATCTAAAATCAATATTGTAGTTTTTAACTAAAATAATAACAGTATCGGTATTAATAATAATATTAATAATAATAAATGGATATAATTTTTTAAGTAAATGAATATAATTGTTTGAGTTAAAATTTTTCTCTGACATCCTACTCTTTATTTTTTTTAATGACCCAAACCATTAACAAATAATAAAATTAATGCAAATAAATAAATAAATAAATAAATAAATAAATAAATAAATAAATAAAAATAAAAAAATAAAAAAAATAAAAATTGGTTAAAAGTTTTTAATTTCACATTTTAATTTTATTTTTAAAATTAATATTTACATGTCGTAAAATTATTTTCCCTTAACTCTTTGTTTAAAAACTAAAAAACTAAAATAATAATAATAATAATAATAATAATAATTACAGTTCTAGGTTTAAACACAATAAGTATAATTCCCAAACAGTACTTCCGACTGAGCTCCCATTTCAAAAATATGTTACAAACCACTGTAGCAAGAATTCTATACATTTTCATAAAAATCGGTTGGCGGATTAAGTATTTTAAACCCTTTTTCAATAGAGAAAATTACCAAACAATATAGGACAGAATATCAGACATATGTATTGCGGCGATATAATCAAGCATTAGTAACGCAGAGTTAACTTCTCCAGTTTTAGAACGGTAGGTTCAGCATTCGAATCCAACCAATTCTATTGTTCGGACTGTCGTGTGGAGTCACACGATATATTTATATATATATTAAAGCGACTTAAGTGCAAAACAAGCAATTAAAATGAATGCGAAAAAAATAATCAAATTATTACAAACTATCATAACACAATCAAAAGAAAGTTTAAGAAATTTTCATTCCAAATACTGAATAAATAAATAAATAAAAAATATAATTTATTAAACACATTGATTAAAAGTTTTTAATATAATTTAATTTCATCCTTTGCAGTGATAGTTAGGGGTTACAAAATTAATTTATCTTAATTTAACTTTGTGTATGAAAAATCCTATGTCTATAAATAAGATTTTAATATTATATACTATAGCAGAAGAAATTATCTATTTCCATAGATTTTTTTCTCCTTTATATACAAACCAGTACAGCTAAAAAGACAAAGAAAAACCAAAAATATATTAAAACAACTTCCTACCAGAATGTGATTGCTTTATCACAACGCAATCAAAACCGTTTAAGAACTTTTCATTCCAAATCCTAAATGGAAAAATGTACAATGCAATTTATTAAATACGATTAGAAGTTTCTAATCTATCTATCTATCTATCCATCTTTCTTAATTTCCTCCTTTTCATTCACATTTATCTGTTGCAAAATTATTTTCCCTTAATTGAACTTTTTGTATTAAAAATTATACGTTTCTAAATCAGATTATAATACATAATACAGCACAGCAAAATATCAATTTTTATAGATTTTTTTTCTCTTTTATATACAAACCAGTACCACTGAAATGACAAAGAAAAACAAAAATGCATTAAAAAAAGCTTCCCACCAGAATGTGATTGCTTTGTCACAACACAATCAAAACCGTTTAAGAACTTTTCATCCCAAATCCTAAATGAAATCAAACCCGACTTTCAAAACAGACGCCTCTCCCCTGTTCATTGATCAGTCTTTTTACGACCGATCGCTAGAGGGCAGCAGTGGTCATTTTCTCCACTCTGCGTACATTCTCCGGTTTCGAGGTTTTTGATTCGAGTGATGCTGTTAGATCTACCAGTTCTTATCGAAGAATAGAAATTTTCATTTTAAATATTATTTAGTGAGTTACAAGAATCGGAAATATAATATTTAATTATACAGTGCTAAAATTTAAATGTGATTTAACAATAGCTGTAAAGTGGAAAAAAATCGATTTTGGACGCATGTTTTTTTAATTTTTTTTTTGCTCTGCAAAGGTCGCGTTGCAGAGGGGCAAACGATACGTTTAAGCGGTTTATGAATAGGCGATAAAACTCAAAAGATTTAAAGTAGTATCCTGGTAATTTTCAGAAGATATATTTTCAAGAATAAAGTAATTTTCATGCATGTGCTTGGACCTAAATTAGTTTTCCTCGGACTCTAGAAAGATTCATTAAAGTAAGTGGAATAAAGATAAATGTATGCAATTTTTTTAATTAAATTGATTTAAATGAAATAGTTGTTTAGTACGTAAAATTTTTTATATTTTTTTAAAATGAAAAATGCCATGGTTATATGCTTTTCACAGTGTTTTCTGCATTTTTTATATATATTTTTTTAAACATGCATTTATTTAGTTTGATTTCCCAGAGAAAAATATTCTTTATTATTATGATTACTTCATATATATCTCGTACGTAGAAAGAATGTATTACCATAAAACATCAAATTGTTAACTGTTTTGGTTAGAAATAAATCTGGTTTTCATTTGTAGAGAAATATATATTAAAATAAATAGCTGAATAAATAAATTTATGAAAATTCTATCTTTATTTAAATTATTAAGGAAAACTCTTGATTATGTAGAATTTGTAGGTTTATATACATTTAATCGGTTTAGGAATGGTCTAAAAAATTAAAATGATTTAAATAGTATCTTGGTAATTCTCAGAATGTACATTTTCAGAAATAAAGTAATTTTCCTTCATATGCATAAATTAATTTTCTCGAAAGTCTAAAAATTTTCATTAAAGTAAGTGGATGAAAGATAAATTTATGCATATTTTCTAATTCAATTTATTTAAATGAAGTAATTGTTTAGTGCATGATATCATATAGGTTTTTTATGAATTATGCCATTGCTAAATGTTTTTCAGAATGTTTTCTATATTTATATATTGTTTAAATATACACTTTTTTAATGTAATTTTTCAAAACAAAATATTCTTTATTATACATTTAATTTTACAAAATCTCTTACCCAGAAAGAACTTATGAATTATCACGAAACAATAAATTTTTAGCTGTTTTTATAAGAAATAATTCTGGTTTTCATTTGTAGAGAAATATACATAAAAATAAATAATTGAATAAATGAAATTTATGAAAATATGATCTTTATTTAAATTATAAAGTTAAACTCTTGATTATGTAGAATTAGTAGCTTTATATACCTTTAATCGGTTTAGGAACGGCCTAAAAAGTTAAAATGTTTTAAATAGTATCCTCGTAATTTTCAGAAAGTACACTTTCACGAATTAAGTAATTTTCCTCCATATACTTGGAACTAAATTAATTTTATTGAGATTCGGAAAGGGCTCATTAAAGTAAGTGGATTAAAGATAAATTTATGCAAATTTTCTAATTTAATTTATTTAATTGAAATAATTGTTTAGTATATAAAATAATGTAGATTTTTTATGAAATATGCCATCGCTATATGTTTTTCAAATTGCTTTCTACATTTATATATTTTTAAATATGCATTTATTTAACTTAACTTTTCATAGCAAAATATTCTTTATTATATACTTAATTTTTCTAAAACTCGTACGCAGAAATAATTTATGTATTATCATAAAACCTGAATTTGTTTGCCATTTTGATAAGAAACAATTCTGCTTTTCATTTATATCAACTCATTAATGAAATATGCATTAAAATAAATAATTGAATAAATAAAATTTATGAAACTTCCACTTTTATTTCAATTATTCAGGAAAACTCGTGAGTAGGAAGAATTAGTAGGTTAACATATATACTTGTAATCGGTTTAGAAATGAGCCCAAACGAGAAAAAGTTTTAAGTACTACTCTGGTAATTTTCAGAAGATACAATTTCACGAATGGCGTACTTTTGATCCATGTACTTGGACATAAATTAATTTTCTCGAGATTCTAAAAAACCTCGTTAAATAGTACCCTGGTAAATTTCAGAAAGTATATTTTCACGAAAGAAGTAATTTTATAATACATGTAGTTTGACTTAAATTAATTTTCTTGAGACGCTAAAAAACCTCATTAAATAGTACCATGGTAATTTTCAGAAAGTATATTTTCACGAAAGAAGTAATTTTATAATACATGTACTTTGACTTAAATTAATTTTCTCGAGATTATAAAAAACCTCATTAAATAGTATCATGGTAGGTAATTTTCAGAAGATACATTTTTACGAATGGAGTAATTTTAATACATGTACTTTGACTTAAGTTAATTTCCTTGAGAATCTAAAAAATCTCATTACATAGTACCTGGTAATTTTCAGAAGTTACATTTTCACGAATGAAGTAATTTTAATGCATGTACTTAGACTAAAATAAAAATTTTTGAGATTCTAAAAAGCCTGATTAAATAGTGGCCTGGTAACATTCCGACGGTACATTTTCACGGAATTTTGAATGGAATAAAAACAAATTTATGCAAGTTTTCTAATTTAAGCTATTAAAATGAAACAGTTGATTAGCACATAAAATTATGTATATATTTTTTTATGAAATATGCCATGGTTGTATATTTTTCTGAGTATGTTTTGCATGTATTCTTTTTTTTTAACGTGCATTTATTTCATTTAACTTACTAGGGGAAAATATTCTTTAATTATAATGCTTACTTTTTAAAACCCGAAAGTAAGAAGAATATATTGTATCATCACTAAGCACGAAATTGTTAACTGTTTTAATAAGAAATAATCCTGCTTTTCTATTATATCAAACAGATAATGAAATGTACGCTAAAATAATAAAAAAAAACTGAATAAGTAAAATTTATCAAGATCCTCTTTTATTTAAAATATCAAGGAAAAACTCTTGATTGTGAATAATTCACAGGTTGATATACTTTTAATCGGTTTATGAAGGCGAAAAACCACAAAAGAATAAAATAGTATTCTGGTATTTTTCAGAAGATATATTTACAAGAATAAAGTAACTTTCATGCATGTACTTGGACCTAAATTAATTTTCCTCAGACACTAGAAAAGCTCCTTAAAGTAAGTGGATGAAAGATAAATTTATGAAAATTTTTTTATTCAATTTATTTAAATGAAGTAATTGTTTAGTACATGAAACCATGTAGGTTTTTTTATGAAATATGCCAATGCTATATGTTTTTCAAAGTGTTTCCTACATCTATATATTTTTAAATATGCATTTATTTAAATAATTTAATTTTTTGGAGCAAAATATTTTTTATTATATGTTTAATTTTCCAAAATTCATACGCAGGAAGAATTTATAAATTATCAGCAAACATGAAATTGTTAGCTGTTTTTACAAGACATATTTCTGTTATATTTGATTAATGATTTGATATAAAATCAAATCATTAACGAAATATACATTAAAATATATAATTGAATAAATAGAATTTATGAAACTTCTATTTTTATTTAAATAGCTAAGGAAAACTAATGATTATGAAGAATTTGTAGGTTTATATTAAGGGGGCTGGTCACTCAGACTAGGTCTAAGGACTTTTGATGCATTCGCATATTTAAAATATCTTCTCGGGAAATTCATATCTTTAACAACTTTTTTCTGTGTACTTTTCTTAAAGGATGCCTGTTTTTTTTTTTTTTTAAATCTAGGCTGAATTTAATATTTTATGTATTAAAAGTGGGCGAACTGTGAGTAAGATTTTAACACTTTCTATAAAATTAAGTCTATACTTTAGAAATATTTTGAGAGGTAAGAAAAAAAGAGACATCTTTTAGGAAGTGTACACAAAAAATAGAAGTTAAAAATATTTTAATTTCCCGAGGAGATATTTAAAATAGACGAATGCATCAAATGCCCACAGACTTTACATTAGTCAGAGGAAATCGTAAGCTGAGTGACCAGCCCCCTTAACACTATTAATCGGTTTATGAATAGGCTAAAAATTAAAAAGACTTAAAGTAGTATCCTGGTAATTCTCAGAAGGTATATTTTCACGAATGAAGTAATTTTAATATATGTGCTTGGAAATAAATTAATTTTCTTTGAACTCTAAAAGACTCATTAGAGTAAGTGGATTAAAGACAAATTTATACAAGTTTTCTAATTTAAGTTATTTAAATGAAATGGTTGTTTACTACATAAAATTATGTGTATTTTTTATGAAATATGCCATGGTTATATATTTTTCATAGTGTTTTCTGCATTTATGTTTATTTTCTTAATCATGCACTTATTTCACTTAACTTTCCATAGAAAAATATTCTTTAATATAATGCTTACTTTTCAAAACCCGAAAGTATGAAGAATCTATGTATTATCACTAAGCACGAAATTTTTAACTGTTTTGAACAGAAAAAATTCTTTTTTTTATTTATATCAAACCAATAATGAAATATACGTTAAAATAAAGAATTGAATTAATGAAATTTATCAAAATCCCCTTTTATTTAAATTATTAATGAAAAATTCTTGATTAGGAAGACTTCACAGGTTTATATATAATCGCTTTGTGAATAGGCGAAAATAATTCGAAAGAATTAAAATAGTATTCCTGGTAATTTTCAGAAGATACATTTTTAAGAATAAAGTAATTTTCATGCATGTGCTTGGATGTAAATTAATTTTCCTCAGACTCTAGAAAAGTTCAAAGTGGAATAATGATAAATTTATGCCAATTTTCTAATTTAATTTATTTAAATGAAATAGTTGTTTAGCGCATAAAATAGTAGAGATTTTTTATGAAATATGTTATGGTTATATATTTTTCAGAGTATTTTCTGCATTTATATTTTTAACAATATGCATTTGTTTAATTTAATTTTTCAGAGAAAAATATTCTTTATTATATGCTTAATTTTGTAAAAACTCTTACGCAGAAAGAATTTATGTATTATAATAAACATGAAATTGTTAGCTGTTTTGGTAAGAAATAATTCTCATTTTCATGTATATTGTTAATAAAATATACATTAAAAGAAATAATAAATAAAATTTATCAAAATCTCATTTTTATTTAAACTGTTAAGAAAAAACTGATGATTATGAAGAATTCGCAGGTTAATATATTTTATTCTATTTATGAATGGGCGAAAAAATTCAAAAGATTTAAAATAGTATCCTGGGTAATTTTCCAAAGATACATATTCATGAATGAAGCAATTTTAATGCATGTGCTTGGACCTAAATTAATTTTTCAAAGATTTTCCAAAGGCTCATTATAAGTGGATTAAACAAACATTTGTGAAAATATTCTAATCTAATGCGTTTAAATGAAGTTGTTGATTAGAATTTACAATTATATAATATTTAAAAAAAATGAAATATGCTTTGGTTATATTTTTTTTAAAGAGTTTTTGGCATTTATCTTTATATTTTTTTAAACATTCGTTACATTGATTTATATTCTTAAAGAAAAATATTCAGTATTAAAATGCTTACTTTCTAAAAATGTGTTCATAGAAATAATCAATGCATTATCACTAAGCATGAAGTTTTAAACTCTTTTGATAAGAACTAAATCTGCTTTTTATATGTATCAAATCATTAACGAAATATGCATTGAAATAAATAATTGAATAAAAAAATATAGAAATTCAATTTATTTTGTAATTATTAAGGTAAAAATTTTCATTATGAAGAATTCGCAGATTTATATATCGGTTTATGAATGGGTTAAAAGTATTAAAAATATTTAAATTTCTATCCTGGTAATTTTCAGAAGATACATTTTAACGAAGGTAGTAACTTTCATGCTTGTGCCTGGACCTACTTTAATTTTAATAAGACTAAGAAAGCTCATAGAAATAAATGGATTAAAAATACATTTATTAAAATTTTATAATTGAAATTATTTAAATAAATAATATTTCGTAATTTTTTTGTTACATATGCCACGGTTATGTATTTTTGAAATGGTTTTCTGCGTCTGTGAGTTTTTAAATAATGCAATTACTTAATTAAATTCCTGAAATATTACAAACCAAACAAACATATGAAATCTTTGCAAAAAACCTTCCCTAGAAAGAATATATTGACAATCATCAATTATGGTACACTGTTAAAAATTTGCAGCATTCTGGCAGGTCATTTGACCGTTTTTTCCTAAAACGGTTACATAACCGTAATTTTAACACTAGTCTAACCATATTATTTGTCATTTAATGGTCAGAATATAGTTAAATTATGGTTAAGAAACTGTTTTTTCAAAAAACGGTCGAATGACCTGCCAGAATGCTGCAAAATTTTTAACAGTGTATTATTAATTATTTTGATAAGAATAATTCAGATTTAGATACTTTTAATAGGTTTATGAATGGATGAAAAAATCCAGAAGAATTAAAATAATATTCTGGTAATTTTATGAAGGTACATTTTAACGAATGGAGTAATTTTCATGCATGTGCCTGGACCTACTTTAATTTTCATGAGACTAAGAAAGCTCATAGAAGAAAATGGATTTAAAATACATTTATTAAAATTTTATAATTTGAATTAGTTAAATAGAGTAGATAATTTTTCGTAAATGTTTTGCTACACATACCATGGTTTTGTATATTTGAAATGATTTTCTGTATTAATGAGCATTTTTAAATAATGGAATTACTTAATTAAACTCCCGAGTTAAAAAAACAGTTATAAAATATTTTCAAAAATCTTCCTTAAAAAGAATCTATTGACAATCATCTATCACGGGATTGTTTATTATTTTGATAAGAATTAACTCTGCTTTTCATTTTATATCAAGATCATTAGAGAATATATATTAAAATAAATAAAATTTATGAAAATCGCATTTTTATTTTAAATTATTAAGTAAAAATTCTTTATTATGCAAAGTTGTTGCTCTTGGTTATGTATGTATCTTTCAAACGGTTTGAATCAGCGATAAAATAAAAAATATTTAAAGTACTATAACGGTATTTTTGAAGCTTACATTTACAAAAATGAAGGAACTTTCATGGATATTTTTAAATAAAAATTTATTTGCTAGAATTCAAGGAGGCTCATTAAAGTAAGTGCATTAAAGGTAAAGTTGTGCAAATTCTCGAATTTAATTTATTTAAATGAAGTAATTGTTCGGTACATAAATTTAAGCAACTTTTGTTGTTGTTGTTAAGTATACAATGATTATATGTTTTTGAACTTTTTTGTATTTATATATTTAATAAAATACGCAATTTTTAAATTTAATCCTCTACAGAAAAAAATCCTCCTATATGTTTCTTACATATCAGAAAGACTTGCCTATAACTAATCCATAGATTATCATCAAGGATAGAAAAGTTATTTTATTAAAAGTAAATTCCACATTACATGTTTATTATTCGTTTAATTAAATATATCTTCTTATAATTAAAACAACATTTATGAAAATTACATTTTTATTTGAATTATTTACCCAAAACTCTTTATTATGAAGAAGTTAACAGACTATATTAAGTTGACGAATAAATATATTCTTCGAATGAATTAATCTTATATGTCTTTAATTGCAATTATTTAAAAAAATATTTATTAAAAAGAAAAAAGAAATTAAAAGTACATTTTTTTTCTTCAAATTATTTAAAAAAAAGTATAGCTCATGAATAATAATTAACATGAAATGTTTAAATGAATAAAAAATAAAGTCTGCATTTCTTTTGTATTTCCTTTTAAACAAAATATATAATCATTAAAGTAGAGAAAAATATCCCTTTTACAATTTATTTATTAAATAGTTTACTAATGATGAATCTGTATATTTAATTTGATTCCCCATAGAAACAAATTGAACAGTTATTAAACAAAATACAAATGCATGTTTTTGTAGGATTAACAATGAATTTCTTTTCTATTTTTTGAAACAAAGTATGCATTAATCATATCAATGAAAAAACGTTCTGTTTTTTCATTTGTTTATCTATCTTCTCATCAATGAATAATACACATATTCATTAAACAAACAAACAAACTACTCGATTAAACGCTTTTATACAATAATTCGTGCTTATTTTTGGTATCGCATTTTTAGCGGAATATACATTCATTAAAGTAATAAAAAAAATATCTTTTATGCAAGCTATTTTTCTCATTTTTTTCCTCAAAAATAATAAGCTAATTATCATTAAACACGATATTGCTAATTGTATATACAGAACAAATCCAGTTTTTCTTTTGTTTTATATTGTTAAAATATTCATTAAAGTAATGGAAAATTGAAAGAAATCCCTTTACTTAAATTATTCTGCAAATACCTTATTCCCGAATAATCTACAAATTTTCAATAACCATGAAACACTATAAAAATATATAATACACTATAAAAACCACGCAAAACCGTTTCTGAAAATTAGTGGTAGTAAAATAAACTTTGTTTTATAAATGTTTCTTTAAATCTTGAAAATGTATAGGTCTCTAAGGATAAAGAATACTTTTAGAAATCGTGGGTAACTCGGGAGAGTTTATTGTACGTTTTTGTACGTGGTTACATTATATTTTCTTAGATTATGAAGCATTTGTCTTTTTTTTTTTACAGTGTATCTTGAAATTAGAAAAATCTCATGAATATGAACGACAGGACAGTTAATAAAAAAATATAATATGCTTTGACTTGGTAAATTTTGTATTTCTCCTATTATTTCAAATATTTACAATATTTATGAATTTCTTGCACATTAGAATTACACATTAAATGCTTGAGGAGGCGAAAACAGTTGCGAAAATATTTTATGTTATAATATACCCTTTTGATCGTCAAATAATAGAGCGATTTCATGTATGTATATATATATATTTTATATTAGAATTAGAATTATATTTCGATCATTAGTTTTTCTACAAAAAAATGTTTTTTGGAACGTAATTTCTTTGAAAACTTTATCTCAATTTATTAATTTTTATGTTTTTTAAAATAACTTTTAAGCATGAACTTAAAAAAAATCTATCTCTATCGCGTGAAGTCTGCTTATGTACTGAATTATGAATTCATGAAAATTTTATCTTCTAAAGCATTTTTAGTGAATTTTTGAAACTGCATTAGAAGATTTACGTAGTCATTTAATAAATTTTAGAAGGATTGAAAGATTTAGAAGGATTACTCAAATTTGAATTTATAGTGATTTTGTGCGATATTTATAACCCCACTCAAATCTTTTATTTTAAATATTTTTCTTAGTATTTTGTACAATTAGGAAATGTACAAATATAATGTTCTTACAATAGTAATATACATATTTTTCCGAATTGAAATTCCCCCCCCCCCCCCAACGCCAATAAAGCTAAAAAGATGCAAAGACTAAAGAAATCATCTTTTAAAAATATTTTTGTTTTGTGTAACCAATAATGCTTTTGGAACAAGATAAAGTAATGCATAACTCATTTACTACTAATCAATGCATTAAATGAATTTTATAACAAGTTATTTTATTGGTACTTATAAGTACCGTCAGTAGATAAAGGGTTAACGCGTTTGCATTTAAAACAGTATAACTTTCATTAGATATATAAACAAAATTATTTTCATATGTAAACAATAATATAAATAGCATAAACAATATAAGCATTTGTTTCCGGCTAATATTCCATAATTAAATTAAAACTTCATTAATAAATACATAAAATAACATAAATAAAACACAAATTTAACAGATATGTAATTGAACTAAGCGTTTAAAGACTGAAATAATAAGAATCAAAACGGTTTCTATAGATAGTGAAATCTTTGGCGATTTCTTTGGTTTTTAATCCCTGGTGAGATGCTAATACGAAAGTACGATAAAAAAAAATTCAATACTTTATTTAAATACATAATTGACATTTTTCTCATAAAAAACCTTTTAGTGTTGTCAATGGTAACCTAAAAGTAATATATGTATATTAAATTCAAAAAATATATTAGTGTTTTCAATTTAAAATTATTCTCACCCATGTTCTGTACACTGAAAAGAAAATATGTTCTTAAAAAAAGAATAAAAGTAGTATAAGTAGTATGTACCCGAAAATCCCGGGTTTGATCTCTTGGTATATCGTAAAACAATCATGAATGAAAACTTGACTGTTAAGCAGATTTTAAAGTACTACTACAAAATAGGTACGAATAAGGCTAATTATAATATAAACAAGGTTTTCCAATATATATTTTTAAAGATAGACTTTATTCTATCCTATATACAGGGTGGTTCTAAATTCATGGTACAAACTTTAAGGGTTGGTACAGGATACTATAACAATCATTTGTTGTATAGGAATGTATGGGCGCAAATGACGCGTTGAGGTATTTGGACCTTTTCTTTTGTTTTAAAATTTCTCATTCATTCCAAAAAATTCCGATACTATTATTTTCTTTATTTAAGACAAACATTTCATGATTACATAAAGAAAAAATTCTTCTTTGAAAATTTACAGTATGTAATCGAATTTTTTTAATTTAAGAAAAACTGCATTTATATTTCTCTTCATGTATTTCCCGTGTTTGAGAAATTTGCCAGTTTTGCGGGTTTTTTTTTTTTTTTTTTTTTTTTTTTTTTTTAATCAAAAATTACGATTTCATAACGGAAATTTTAAAAGAAGAATTTTTTCATTATAAATTCATGCAATGTCTGTCTTAAATAAAGAAAAGAATAGCATAGGAATTTTCTGGTATGAATGAGAAATTATGAATTAAAAAATAGGCCAAATTGGACTCCATATGTCAGTACCTTAACGCGTCAATTGTGCCCATACACTTCTATACAATAAATGATTGTTAAATTGTCCTGTACCAACCCTTAATATTTGTACCATGAATTTAGAATCACCACAAAATGAGAAAGTTCACGCATTATAGAATACCATTTTATTTTTATTTGCAAGTCTAACTAAAAAAATAGAGATACATTAAAATTTAGTAAAGAACAAACTTTGATTATTTCTTAACACATTTTTAATGCATTTAAAGTGGAAGAAAAAAATACATATCAATATTTAACGTTAAAAAAAGTTACACTTTTCTCGTAATGACAACCAATCTATAAGAAATAGTGTTATAAGGCATGTAAAAAATTGCAAGAAAAACCACGATTTAAAAGAACAACCAAAATTATTTAATGAAAGTACCTTAATACATGTTCTATAAAGCATCAGATTCTTTGGATTTTTTAAAATTTTTAGACTCATCTTGAAACAATTGTCTATCTGATATTCCATATTACTCGACATGCCAACTGGAAAAACATAAGCTCTTCACCCGCCAACAAGTTAGCATAGAAGAAAACTGACTAATACAGCAATAAATATAACTGTTCAACTTTATAATAAACTTGGCCTGAAAAATTGCCTGAAAAATTGAGAATAAGAGTTTATTTCACCGTGTCGCTCCAACAACAGTTTTCCAAGCAAAACTGAGCATCCTCTTGGGAGTACTAGGAAGCGGCATGGCAAATTTATGCTTGGCTGCAACACCATATGCACCAGATATTGAAGTATTCCATATTGTCCGACCATTCCATAATACCCGAACTTCCTCTCTCTATATAAATAAGTACATTTTTACTTAACTATAAATAACCAAAACAAGAAATCGTTAATTATTGAAGGGGACTCTAATAATATGATTACGCAACAAAAATTCATTGTTAATCTTTCATGAATTATTTTCAATTGTTATTTACATGCACAAATCCATTACCTCATTAGATTTATGGATTGATTTATGAAAACTACAAATATTGCGATAGTCATACCATGATCCAATTCCAATGCTTAGTACTGCAAAGTACGGGGTATTTCTAAATGAATATCGGGGTTTTAATGCTTGGTAGTATTTATTACATAAAACTTAAAATTATAATTAATACATAAAATGAAAGAGCAATTCAAACAGTTTTACCTACACGCTTACAAGTGTTCAATGTGAGCACCTTTCCTCACACGACACACATCAAGTCGATAGTTCAGTTCTTCATAAAAATTGATTAGCAAAGAAGTTCTTTTCAGATCCTCATCCGATCTGACGCTATGTGATTCTACCTGTGGGGGTTTATAAAGGATCGTGTGTATGTGCTTCCACTACCATTGTAGATGTTGCAACAATGACCCCACAAACACTAATCAACGTTTGGGAAGAACTGAGCTATCGACTTGATGTGTGCCGTGTGACGAAAGGTGCTCACACTGAACACTTGTAAACTTGTAGGTAAAACTGTTTGAGTTGCTCTTTCATTTTAGGTATTAATTATAATTTTAAGTTTTATGTAATAAATAGTACCAAGCGTTAAAACCCCGATATTAATTTAGAAACCAATTAATTTTTATTATTGCTTTATACAAATTGTTATGTTTACATTAAGATATTTTTTTTTATTATTATTTCAATGTAGGGTGAGTACAAATCATGGACCCGATTTTAAAAAATCATATTTTCGAAACTGCTGCACATACTACAATAAATGATATATGAATTTAAAGAGAAATATGCCAAGTTTTTTTCAGTTACAAATGTTCGATGTGTGACCCTCTTATTACACGGCATACGTCCAATCTGTAATCCATTTCGTTCCAAACATTTTGTAGCATCACTCCGTCAATGGCTCTGAATGCTGCACAAATGCGTTCTTTAAGTTCTGGCAGTGTTTTCGGCATTGGTGGTACATAAACAATGTCTTTGACGTAACTCCATAAAGAGAAATCACATGGTTTTAGGTCTGGGGATCTTAATGGCCATGTGATTAAGGGTAAATCACCATTACCTGCTTGAGTACAGCGCGGATTTTGTGTTTCAGTAAGATGGAGTTCCACCTTAATTGGTCTTTGCAAGTACATAGTTACTTGAACGAGCAGCTTCCACACCGGTGAATGGAGCGTTTGGGGTTTGGGACGAACTGGGTTACAGATTGGACGTATGCCGTGTAACAAGAGGGTCACACATCGGACATTTGTAACTGAAAAAAAAAAGAAACTTGGTATATTTCTCTTTAAATTCATGTATCACTTATTGTAATATGTGCAGTAGTTTCGAAAATATGATTTTTTTTTTTTTTTTAAATGTGGTCCATCATTTGTATTCACCCTGTATTATCACATAGAAAATCTCATAGAAATAATTAGTAATTAGGATTAGAAAAGTATTAATTGCTATTTTAAAGTTTAAAAACACCATTAACTCCGGTGTTTTTACTATGTTACAAGCACAATCATTCTGTTATTTATCGTTGTCTGTATTTTTATTTATATAGAAAGAGTAAAACACTATCGAGAGAGATTAAAAGAGATTAAGGATATTAACAATTTCAATGATATGGCTTGAAATTACATTTCAAATTTTGAAATAATCCTTCTAAAAGACTGTTATTAACTTTTAGTTTTATAAGTATTTGTGAATTTACGTTTTATGTGATAGTAATGCTGCTCATGAAACTCAAAAATAATATTTTGACTTATTTTGATTTCTGAAAACATAGCATTTTTGAATAACCTTTTTGAAATTATGTAACCAAGTAATGATTTGTATAAAAGTGATTTTGATATAAAAGAAAATAAAAATTCCGACCTTAAGTTATTAACCCATTTTCGGCCAAAGGTGCGTAAACGCACCATTTCAATAAATATTTTTTTATTAACACTGTGACGAATATTTTTCACTATTTTTATTTTTCTGCTACTTTTAAGGGTTCTGTAGACATCTATAAAATATCAGTAATCCAATTTGCGTAAACACTTTCTGTTGAGAAATTTTCAAAATACGATAGTCTTTTAAAATTGAAACGGTTATTGACAAATTCGACTTTTTGAAAATGTGTAATTATTTCACTTGAGATTAATCATATGTTTCTATAATGCATTAAAGTTGTAAGTTCTGTAAATATAATAATAATAAAACAAATGTCATAAAAAATTTAAAAAAATTATTAATTAAAAATTTAATGGTGCTTTAGCGCACCATTCACCGAATGCATAAAAATGCCAAATGCATTTTATTTCTCAAAAAAAAAAAAAAAAAAAAAAAAAAAAAATTATTTTTCATGCACGAAACTTTTTTTTTGTCTTAATGAATGTAATTTAAGCATATTTCAATGAAAATAATACCACATTTTATAACATTTCTATGCTTGGCCTAAAATGGGTTAATGTAAAAGATATACCAAACCTCACATTGTTAAGAGAGATTAAAAGAGATTTATGATAGTAATAATGTCAATGACATGGCTTGAAATTACATATCAAATTTTAAAATAATCCTTCTAAAAGACTTTATTAATTTTTATTTTTGTAATTATTTGTCAGTTTATATTTTGTCTCATAAAAAGGCCGTTCATGAAGCCTAGACCTTTTGACTCATTTCGTTTTACGAAAACATAATATTATAAATAACCTTTTTGAAATTATATAAGTAATGTTTTGTATAAAAGTGATCTTGCTGTGAAAGAAAAAAAAATCCAGTATTTTTAAGTTATTAAAGTTAAAGATATACAGAAAAGTTCATCCTAAACGCTTAATAAAATAAACATGCACACTGTAAAAAAAAAAAAAAAAAAAAAAAAAAAAAAAAAAAAAAAAATCTGTGAAATTACTAAAATTTTTCTGGGAAACTGGGATTCCTACACTGTAAAAAAAAAATCTGTGAAGTTACTAAAATTTTTCTAGGAAACTGGGATTCCTAGAACTTTTCATGTAACGGCAACAACAAAATTTCCTGTAACAGACACACTTTTGCGCCGAAAATCAAAAAATCTGTAAGGTTACTAAGACTTTTTTTGGAAACTGGGATTCCGAGAACTTTTCATGTAACTGCAGCCAGGGTTACAAATAAAAGTTTAGTAAGATTACTGAAATTTTAGCAGATTCATTTGTAAAGTTACAGATTTTTGTAGCTTTACAAAAACTAGTTTTGTAGATTTGCAGCTTTTTTCGTACAGTTACAGTTGAAAGTTTAGTAAGCATGTAACTTTACATCTGTAGACCTACAGATTTTTTTTTACAGTGTAGGTATTATGGGTCCTACACTGTAAAAAAAAATCTGTGAAGTTACTAAAGTTTTTCTAGGAAACTGGGATTCCTAGAACTTTTCATGTAACGGCAACAACAAAATTTCATGTAACAGACACATTTTTGCGCCGAAAATCAAAAAATCTGTAAGGTTACTAAGAATTTTTTTGGAAACTGGGATTCCGAAAACTTTTCATGTAACTGCAGCCAGGGTTACAAATAAAAGTTAAGTAAGATTACTGAAATTTTAGCAGATTCATTTGTAAAGTTACAGATTTTTGTAGCTTTACAAAAACTAGTTTTGTAGATTTGCAGCTTTTTTCGTACAGTTACAGGTGAAAGTTTAGTAAGCATGTAACTTTACATCTGTAGAACTACAGATTTTTTTTTACAGTGTAGGTATATATCCTACACTGTAAAAAAAAAATCTGTAAAGTTACTAAAGTTTTTCTAGGAAACTGGGATTCCTAGAACTTTTTATGTAACAGCAACAACAAATATTCATGTAACAGACACACTTTTGCGCCGAAAATCAAAAAATCTGTAAGGTTACTAAGAATTTTTTAGGAAACTGGGATGCCTAGAACTTTTCATGTAACTACAGCCAGGTTTACAGATAAAATTTTAGTAAGATTGCTGAAATTTTAATAGATTCATTTGTAAAGTTACAGATTTCTGTAGCTTTAAAAAAACTAGTTTTGTAGATTTGCAGCTTTTTTTGTACAGTTACAGATGACAGTTTAGTAAGCATGTAATTTTACATCTGTAGAGCTACAGAATTTTTTTTACAGTGTAGGTTATGTAACGGCAACAACAAAAATTCATGTAACAGTATCTGTTACATGAATTTAAAAGGTCATTAAATGTTTAAATAAATATAGAAAGGTATTATTTTTCAAGTAGTATCTCACTAACAATTCAAAAAATACATAAGAGAAAAGAGATCTCAGAATATTTCATGAAAATTTCAAACATCTTTAAAAAAATTATGTTTGTCATTCGATGAGATTTATTATTAGAGTAGAATACTGTAAGTGTCGTACGTTTTAATTAAAAATGACATAGTTAGCATTTTATTCTTATTTAAAATCTTACTTATGTTATTGTGGTAAGTGTTTTATTCTGGTTTTTTCTATATATTTTCATTCAGTTAATTAAACATTGGATTTCATTTATTTATTTTATATTTTTCCTTTTTCCAAAATCATAAAAAACAAATTTATGCTTAATTTGTCGCAGATACTTATTAAGTTTCTTTTTATTTTGTTGCAGAATATCTTGTGAACTGATTTTTTAAAGATACAGTATTACAGTTAATTTTACTATTCAAATTATAAGGATGTTTTATATTTTTTACAATTATTTTAGTTTTTTTAGTTGTTTTGAATTATTATTATAATTTTGCTTTAATCTTAATATAACTTTGAAGCCAAATCGAGCCGCTTGGGTTACAGAACAAACTAATTGAAAACACGTATAGATTTTTTACATTTAATATATTTTTTAAATTGCACACCAACTACACCAAAAAGCGTTTTTGTATCTAATATATATTCACACTAGAAAGAGGAATTCTGCTTTTTCAGTAGGGTCAGGTGGGGTGGAATGGGTATGTGGGGTGGAATGGGTAGTACTGTTTTGTATCTGAATTAAAATCATACTATGTACAAAAAATATTTGTAAATCATGTATATAATTTATTAACCATTCAACTTCCATTTTAAGTTTAGAAAAAAAATATTGGCAACGTTTAACCCATTTAGAATCAGTTTTGAAAGACACATGGTGAATGTCAACGTCACTTAGTGCTACATTAACTTTATTGTATTTTTTTAATTTTATTGCAAAAATAATTTTTTTACTGCATAGTTTGTACATAGCAGTGTCCTTTATTGACTGCAACAAACATGTAAGAAAAATTATTTATTTTTTAAAAGTTATAATTAAAAATGTAAAGTGGGGTGAAATGGGTATATGATTAGGCTTAGTGAAAAAAGACTCAGGAAAAAAAATCTAAAAAATATTTTAATGCCCAAATGATTGAAACATTAGATCCTCGTACTTACATTGTAAAATTCCTGCATAAATTATCAATAGGAAACTTCTATACCTTTCCTAACAAAGATGACAAGGTACAAATCGACAGTAAACAACTTTCAGAAAGCTTAGCCAACCAGCACTTAATAATCAGGGACATTATGTATTTAATGAGAAAAAAATTGACCAATATAATTGTCAATAAATAATTTGATGTAATAAAATATATAATAGACTGGAATTTGGGTTATTGGTTGCTTTGAATGCCTTTTAAACTTGGTTACCCGTTCCACCCCACCCTATGGGGTGGAATGGGTATAAAAACAGTCATCAGAAAAACTTTTTTTTAACATTAATAAATAATCTTTTGAAAAACAATTACAATGAAAATGGGATGTCTATAAATGCAATGTAAACACTGAGCCATTGCTTTCTATAAATTCCTTTCCAATTAGGAATGATTCCATAATCATTTCAAAATTTGTATTTTTATACCCATTCCACCCCACCTGACCCTATTTAGTGTCGCCCCCGATTAAAAAAAATATTTATATAAATATAGATAATATATAACATACTTCAGTTTTAATAGCCAAAACACACGCTTTTATTTTATATAAAATGACGGCATTCGCATTCCCTGAAGAATTCCTCATTTACGATCCAGTCTTAAACAATATCTACAATAAAGTATTCACATGACTTCACTATCGCTGAATAATACACACACACACACACACACACACACAAAAAAAAAAAAAAAAAAAAAAAAAAAAAAAAAAAAAACAGGTATCACTTAAGAAACTCGACAAAAAAAATCAGCTATCTAATGATTCATATGCTTTCATTTGTTTGTAATATAGATAATTAAATTAAATATAGTTTATAATAGCATTTATTATAATTTAAGTACTACTAAGTTTCTTCGCCAATCGCGCTACCCAGAACAGGATATGAAACTCTTCCCAAAGTGCATGAGATTCCTTCAAAAGCTATCTAAAGCAGAAATTTTGTTTTATAATTAATTATGATACTGTTTTTCACGGTAGTCTTTCATGATAGAGTGGTAATGAGGCTATTCTGGTACTGGAAGGATGGAGTGGCCAAAAAGATAAAAAATTATGCAACAAAAAGTTGCGTTCTTCCATACAGCTAATCTTCCTTCTAGCTGGATCGAGAAAATACCCTCAAACACTGAATGTTTACGTCTTTCGAGATTTCAAGTACTTGGTAAAGGAAATAGGAGAATATTCAAAAACTCATCGAAATATTTGCTGTAATCTAATAAACACTATTACTACAGAAGGCTAATAATGGGCTAGAAGTAGCTAGGAATCGTTCGGTAGCTAATATTTTTATGTTTTATCACAAATCATTCATTTATATTTTTTCAAAATAGCGTGTATTTTAATTACTTTTTTTTTTTCAATACTTGTGGGAAAATGTCAACAAAAAGATATAATTGCTATTTTCTAACTATTTTTTCTTTACTTTCTATAGAAATGGAGTACTTGGGCTACCAAAATTAAACAAATGGCGATAAAAACTACAAAAAAATTAATGTCTCAAAAATAAATTGAGATGCAGTTTTCAAACAAATTGCATTAAAAAGTACTTTTTCCCTCCAATGCGACGGTATAAAAATTGAAAATGTGCGATGCTTAGAAGTTTAAAAATTTGTAGTAGAGTATTTAACTATTCAAACAATGTACAATGATACATCTACTTTGTTTTACGGCTGGCTTATACACTGCAAAAAAAAAAAAAAAAAAAAAAAAAAATCTGTAAAGTTACTTTAGTTTTTTCGGAAACTGGGATTCCTAGAACTTTTTATGTAACGGCAACAACAAAAATTCATGTACCAGACACACTTTTGCGCCGAAAATCAAAACATCTGTAAGGTTACTAAGAATTTTTTAGGAAACTGGGATGCCTAGAACTTTTCATGTAACTACAACCAGGGTTACAGATAAAATTTTAGTAAGATTACTGTAATTTTAGCAGATTCATTTGTAAAGTTACAGATTTCTGTAGCTTTACAAAAACTAGTTTTGTACAGCTACAGATGAAAGTTTAGTAAGCATGTAACTTTACATCTGTAGAACTACAGATTTTTTTTTTTTTTACATTGTACAACGGAACGTTATTTTTTCGAGACGACCCTTAAACTGCTGGGAGAAAAAAATAGCATATCGGGGACTATTTAAGTTTTGAAAGTTGTGAAAATCTGTATGTTTAAAAATCAGCCCTTCTGCCAATCAAATTAATAATCTATCTATATACAAAATATCAAATGAATTAGTTTAGCCATTTTCCCATTTTACCAAAAACAAACAAACAACACCTTTTTTTCATTACGTGAGGATGATGTCGTTAAATATTGACAATCAATTGCCAGTTGTGGTCATGCTTCTTTAATTTTTAAAATTTATTTATATTAATGCAAATATTATTTTACATGTTTATTCTTGAGCTATTTTTTAAAAGCATGCTCAACAAGTATTTAAGATATCATAAAAAAACCCCAGTAAATTTGAGTTTAATTTTGAAGCAAATTTTACTTCAAAGTACATTTTTAGCTCTATTCGATGTTGCTAAATGTTGCTAAACGTTGAAATTATGCTATAATTAATAACAAATATGTAAGGATGAAAGCGACAGCGATAGCTCAGGTCATTGACTCTATCGTTACTGGCGGATATTTTTGTTGTTTTATATCATAAAATGATGTAATTTAATTTAAATGTATAAATGCATGCCCTAATAGCACTGAGTGTTTTTAATTTTTACTTACATCACAAAGATTTCATCTTGCCAAATTATTTAAATATGTAATAACTAAGTAAAATGGTAAGTAAATATATGTAATAAAATAACAAATTTATAATAAATTAATGATTAAAGTGAAGTATCTTCTTTAACATGCATTAAAAATAAACAATATACACTTAAAAAAAATCTTTACAGTTACTAAAATTTTCCTAGGAAATAGGGATTCCTAGAACTTTTTATGTAACAGCAACAATCAAAATTCATGTAACAGATACACTTTTGCACCGTAAATTAAAAAAATCTGTAAAGTTACTAAGAATTTATTAGGAAACTAAGATGCCTAGAACTTTTGACGTAACAGCAACCCGGGTTACAGATAAAATTTTAGTAAGGTTACCGTAATTTTAGGGGATTCTTTTGTAAAGCTACAGAAATCTGTAGCTTTACAAAACTAGTTTTCTAAATTTACACTGTAAAAAAAAATCTGTAGTTCTACAGATGTAAAGTTACATGCTTACTAAACTTTCATCTGTAACTGTACAAAAAAAGCTGCAAATCTACAAAACTAGTCTTTGTAAAGCTACAGAAATCTATAACTTTACAAATGAATCTGTTAAAATTACAGTAATCTTACTAAATTAGTGTCTGTAACCCTGGTTGTAGTTACATGAAAAGTTCTAGGCATCCCAGTTTCCTAAAAAATTCTTAGTAGCCTTACAGATTTTCTGATTTTTGGCGCAAAAGTGTGTATGTTACATGAATTTTTGTTGTCGTTACATAAAATGTTCTAGGAATCCCAGTTTCCTAGAAAAACTTTAGTAACTTTGCAGATTTTTTTACAGTGTACATCTTTTCTTGTACAATGTACAGATAAAATTTTAGTAAGCACACAGATTTAGGTTACCTTACATCTGTAGAATTACAGATTTTTTTCTCTCTTTTTTTTTTACAGTGTAGGAACAAGAATGCTATTTATCAAGATTATTGACCATAATTAGATATTTCATGCAAGTTAAGAATATTATGGCAGTAAAATATTACTATGTACCGAATTCGCACTTACTTAAGTTATATAAATATTTTTGGATCCCACATAATTTTTCAGTTCCCGGTATAAACGAAATTAATTCTGCGACTGTCGCAGAATGTCCGAGGTTCCATGTGCCGAGACACTCTAGCGGAAGCCAGTAAAAAAATTGAAAAATTGAAAAATTGAAACCGGACAAATTTAAAAGGGATGACCGCAGCGGCTTCGAGCTTAATGTTCGAGTTTAATGAGGGTTAAAATTTGAATTATCACGTTTAGCTCTAAAGACAAAAAAATTACTTTAGTTAAAAATAATAATTAGTTGGATATGCCAATTCCAAAACTTTCTTCTATCTCATATCAATCTCTAACTATCTCAAAATCAATAGCTTTTCATTATTCTGTTATATATCAGCTGATCGCGAATAGTCGGCTTATCATGATGTGACGTTCCCATCGATTCACGAGCCACCGGTGTACAATACAACTACAAAAATCAAGAAAATTAGACAAAAATTGCTCTTATAGTGTCCCCCTTTGGCGTAATATTTCAAAATTCAGGGAGGACCTTCTTGCCATGGCCAAAAACATACACAAAAAATTTGGTTCAGTTCTATACATAACTTCATACACTTTTCGATGGTACAATATTCAAAATGCACAAAAATCGCCATTACAGCGCCCCCTGCAGGCTGATTTTTTCCAAATTTAGGGAGGACCTTCTAGCCATGGCCAAAAACATACACAAAAAATTTGGTTTACTTCTATGTATAATTTCATATACTTTTCGACGGTACAGTCTTCAAAATGCACAAAAATCGCTATGACAGCGCCTCCTTCCGGTGGAATTTTTCCAAATTCAGGGAGGACCTTCTTGCCATGGCCAAAAACATACACAAAAAAATTGGTTCAGTTCTATTCATAACTTCATACACTTTTCGATGGTACAATATTCAAAATACACAAAAATCGCTATAACAGCGCCCCTACAAGCTGATTTTTCCCAAATTTAGGGAGAACTTTCTTGACATGGCCAAAATCATACACAAAAGATTTGGTTTAATTCTATGCATAACTTCATACACTTTTTGATGGTAGAATGGCGACGGACACACGAACAGACAGACATTTTCTATAAACATGTTTTTGGGGATCTCTGACCCCTAAAACGGGTAAATCCGTCAAAAACCGGAAGTCGAAAGAAATTTCGATTACAATACTTTCTTCTATTGAAGATAGACGAAAGTAACAAGCAAGAAGCAGAAATTGTGCTTTTTTCAGAATTTAGTGTCGCCCACGATGAAAAAAAAAATATATAATAAATATAATAAATATAGATAGTATAAAACATATTTCATTTTTAAGACTTATAATGCACGCTTTTATTTTATATAAAATGGCGTCATTTACATCCGCTAAAGAATTTCACATTTACGATCCAGTCTGCTTAAACAACATCTATAGCAAAATATGCATAAGACATTACTATCGCGCAATAATATACAAACCCAGAGAAAAGCGATGTCGTCATTCAAGAAATTTGACAATATATATATATATATATATATATATATTAATATGCCTTCATTTGTTTGTAACATTAATATGGATACTGAAAATTATATATAGTTTACAATAGCTCCATATTTTATCAGAAATCATTCATTTATATTTTTTCAAAATTCGGATAATGTTATTACACATGGAATAATAAAATTGCATTCTTTCAGTTTTTAATAGGAATGAAGTAAAATTGGAGAAAGTCTTAAGCTTACACACATAGTGCTTTCTTACTTACATTTGTGCACACATCTTATTACACTTGAAAAAAAGTATAATGATACAAAATATATCGGAATTTTTTAAAAAAGAGATATAACAGATATTTTGAACGAACATGAATACGTTTTCTCGAAAATAATTTAAATTACGTTTAATTTCTTAAAAAATCATTATTGTGATTTAAATTTTAAAGTAACATAATGATTTTAATAAATTAAATTAAACTTATCCAATATTTTATATGCTCTTTAGAATGACTAATTTCTTTATTAAATTTAACATACAAATTTACTTGTAAAAATGTTAATCACAAACAGTAGGTATATACAGGGCCTGATTAATGCACGGGCCTCCGGGGCCCTGGGCCCACCAATTTCAGGGGTCCAAAATTTGTGTGTATTTTCTCACAATTTAAGTTTTTCCAATGTTTCCATTTTATATTTTGGTCCCTGACGTAAAAACAAAGTTTTACTGTAATAAAAAACTCCCATATTTAATTTTTCTGTAAAAGTCCTTTTCAATTTGAGAGTACCTATACTTTTCCAAACTTGCCGTATCCAGAAAATCAAATTTGGGGAAAATGCCAAAAACCGCATACTGTGTCTATTGGTTTCAATATAAACGAGGATTTTACAATGTCATAATTATAGTTTAAAGTGATTACTAGACTATTAGGGAAAACACAATTTTTATGATTTTGGATAAGGCGAGTTTTGAAAAAGACGTCCTCATTTATTCTTCAACATAAACTGTAGATCATAGATGTTTGTGAATTATGCAAATGCTTATTTGAGAAAGTGGACGGTAATTCATTTTCTTGATTATTCTTGTAAGTTAAATTTTTTTTGTAAACTTGAAACTTTCACCCAAACAGTTTTGTCCGCTCATCAAATAAAACTACTTTTTTTTCTGAAAGTGTCGCCGGGAATGGGGAGGTAGGGGGGCCCAACTTTTCAACACGACCTGGGCCCAACTTCAGCTTGATCGGGCTCTGGGTATATAATCATTCGGCAAACGAAATTATTAGCGAGTAATAATTTTTTTAATAATCCTGAATGAACTATAACTTGCTATTGATGCGAAAATTGATAAAGTTTAATTTTTATTTGAGGTAATAAGAGAAGGTAATAAGAGAGGCGGTAGTTTCTTTCCATGATAGGGGTGTTTGTTTTTATTCTAAATGAAGCGATGCATAGTATACGATTTCACAAATCCAGTGGGAAGAAATTCTGGTGATAATAAAAACGCCCAAACTGCAATTCAAAATTCATTTAAAATTATAAAATTTGTGCCGTATTAGAAAAATGTGATTGTTAAATTACACATTATTCATAATTGCATTGCATTATTAATATTAAAAAAAAAATCCTCATAATGTAAACTCTTATTACTTTTGTGTCTATCTTTTTTTTTATTTTTTGTTTTAATATTTGTAATATATCAATTTTAAAACCGCAGAATCAATATTAAAAAAAAACTCGAATAAATATAATAGCCAATAGATAACAATAGCAGATAACAGATGACAAAAGCAGTTAATGGATAAATAATAATAGTTTTCTGGTATTAAATACGGAAAGACACGTTTTCAGTACTAGGAACAACAAAAAAATAAATAAATAAATAAATAAATAAATAAATAAATAAAATAAAATAAAATAAAATAAATAAATAAATAAAAATAAATAAATAAATAAATAAATAAATAAATAAAATAAAATAATGTACCATAACTATCATAACTCAGTTAGTTTTGGTCGCAAAAGTATATGATTTTTCGAATGTCCTTCTTAGACTCATGGCAACATTTTTCTAAACATGAGTTACACAGATAATAGGCCTTATTTTAATATGTATACAGCCCCTAATAAGCACAAATACCGTACCTAAAATTTATACTTGATTTGCATATTGTTTGTAATGGAAAGTATGTTTTCGTTAATAGCCGCTTAGGGTATTACCACCTTGAAACCTTGAGATTTTCAAAAAATTGAATTTTTTTTTTTTAACCATTTGGAAAAATGGTTATTGTCCTCGGTCAGGGTAGGAAATCAAAAACATATCTGAAGCGTTTTATTAGTTGAATCCCACATTTTATTCGTTTTTTGATTGGTCTATACAGTAATCTGTATTTTCTCTTTACTTTCAACAGAGATGGACACTTCTGTTGCCACTATGACAAAAAAGTAATAAAAACTACAAAAAAAAAAAAAAATTAATAACTCAGAAACAAATTGAGATACAGCTTTCAAGCAAATTGCAATTAAAAATGCATTTTTTTTTCTCTATACGACGATATAAAAAGTAATATTGTGTGATGTTTAGAAGTTTAAAAATGAAATTTCATTTAAAATTGGTCCAGGAATATTAATGTTTAATCCATGGCGTACGTAATGTATGACCAGCTCCGTAGAAGTTTAAAAATTTACAGTACCGAAAATTGTATAACTGAAATTTCTTTTAGAATCTGTTCATGATGGGTCCAGGAATGTTAATGTTTAATCCATGGCGTACGTAATGTATGATCAACTCCGTGCGATTTTTTATGTCTTAAATTTTAGTCTTTGAAAAAATCATTTTCCAAATGGTCGTTGTAATTTGTTAAATTGCTTTTTTTTTTTTTCTTTTGGACAAGATAAATTGTTTACATTTTTAATAATATTTTAAGTGCTACGATTCTGGAATAGCAGATTGAAGGTAATTAAAAAAAACATTTGGTTTCAAGATGTTGATGCGGTATACCTTTTTTTCTTTTGTGATTTTCTCGAAACTACTTTTTTGAAACTGGTTCATAAGATATCCCAAGATCTGCACAACCGATTTTAATGAAATTTAACCATATATTCTTTATAATACAGGGTGTCTACAAATTAGTTGGGCAATTTCGTAAGTACAGAACTTCAGAAATATTAAATGAAATTAACTAGTTGGATGTCAGACTAGTAGTAATATTGCCGAAGTTTATTCATAGATGGCGTTAGGTGTCATAACTGACGCTAACGGTTAGCAAGCGGAGGTGTTATTCAATGGCCACCACGATCACAAGATCTTTCATCGCTTGATTTCGGTGTATGAGGTTTTGTAAAGGATCAAGTGTACAAGCCGCCACTTCCTGCACCCATTCCTGAACTAAAATCAAGAATCTGCACTGCAATTAATTTTATCGACGGAAACATGCTGACAAATCTTTGATAAGAAATGATTTACCGATGGGACATTTGAAGAGACACGAAAGGAAGTCACATCGATCATTTGTGATAATGGTAAACTTTAACTATTTTTCTATGTTACAACAATATGTACTTTAAATTTTTTCCCTGTCAATTCCGTTCAATAAATCATTCTTTTTGCCCAACTAATTTGTAGACACTCTGTATTATCTAAGATGTAACAAAGGATTTTTTTGATTGGGTGCTGCGTTCATCTTTTATAAATCTTTAAAAACTCAAAATTGTGAGAAAAATCAAAGTTTTTTATTTTATTTATTTATTTATTTTTTAAACAGATGTAATTACCACACAAAATTAAATAAATAAATAAATAAAATAAAAAATAATAATATTTTTTGCCTATGGTACATTTTAGATATTATCTTTCTAAAACGAAAACTATTTTATTTTTCATACGATGCCTTACAAAGGAAAAATCAGCAAGGATTTTCAAAAGAGGGTCTTACTTGACGACTCATACCTCCGCCATTTTTAAATATATATATATATATATATATATATTAATTATTCATAAATCATCTATGTACAGTGTGACCTCGAAAATCCGGTATTCAGAAATTTGGCAACTTCAAAAATCCGGTATCGAAATTATCTTCCATTCCCCCCGTTTTTTTTTTCTTTCTTTTCTTTTTTTTTCTTTTTTTTTTCTTTTTTTTTATACTTCCAACGTACGTGAGAATGAAAAATAGCATTTTTTAATAAATTAAAAACTTCCCGATCGAAATCGATGAATTAGTGGGCAGCGAGATCGCTGACACTGTGTTAAATAGGAAAGCCGATAACGCTGGAAGTAGCTCTATTGAACAAGGCGGCGGAAGAAAAGATGTCGCTGGAAAAATGCATAAATTTGACTGGAAATTTAATATCTGCTTCATAGGAACACGACTGTGTTTCCGAAATCAATTTTCTTCATTTGTATAAAATCCAAGAAAAACTTCTTAAGCAGTGACCGAAAAGTTGAAGCAAATAAAATTTACAGCGATGTTTCGGAAAAAACACGAGAAAAATGACTTCACTGTTTATTAGATTTTTTTTTTTTTTTTTTTTGTAACATAGAAAATATAAATTTAAATAAGTCTTATTAAAATATTCAATTTTTTTCTTTTTCTAACATAAATATCACTTGAGTATGAATTAGATTATGAATAAAGGCAAAATTAAGAATATCGGAAATACTTTTGATGATTCTTTCAGAAATCCGGAATTTAAAAAAAAATCCGCCTTAGTTGGTCCCGACGATGCTGGATTTTCGAGGTTATACTGTATATGTATAAAATAAAAATTACTATAGATTTTTAAAAGCTGCATAAAAAAATGTTATTTTTATACTCATATTACAAAGCTACAAGTTTTGATTAATCCCTTAAGAAATAATCGCCATTATAAATCTATTTTGAATCACTCGGTATCTAAACGTGCGCTCAACTGATGTTACAGGTATTAACCCCTTCGGGACGGGAGCCTTTTACGAATTTTTTAATCTTTTGTCACCGTTTTTAAAAAACAAAAATTTGTATCTTCTTGAATCGACAAAATGCGCTGATTAAAAAAGCCAAATTCTACAGTAAAATTTTACTGTAGAGGAAAAATAAGGATTCTGAGTGTTTCATGCGGCACGTATACGTGTCGCTCGTCCCCAAGGGGTTAAGGGTGTTCTCAAATCCAAAAGAGCAACTTTCGGACATAAGTTTTAATTCATTGTTGTTCGAAAATGCATGAAACTGGCTAGTGTTGTTGTTCAGAAACTATGTAATTGAGTAGTTTTTTTCCATTTTTTTGCAAAAGCAATAGATCTTTCAGAAAATAGAGTCAAAGTAGGTGTTTTGAAACGAATTTCCGAGCGAAGGAAGAAAAAGCACTCAAGAGCGGGCCAGAAACGTGCTTGTCACGTGATCGAATTCGCGTGTAACTCAATAGGTAATTGATTGATCAAAAAATGGAAAAAGCAGTTCAATTCCAAATCGCTTCCATGGCCAGGTTTTCCAATTTTATATCTTTCCGTTAAAAAATGAATTTATATACGTGTAAAAACTTTTTGCGTTTGTTGAGCAGATCAGTTAAGAACAGCCTTAAATGCAGGTTTATCAGAGGTCAATCCGTTTCATCAAATGTCTAAATAGGGCAGATTCTAAGTAAATGTCTTCAACATATTTGTTTTTTTTTCTGAAAAATAGAAAAAATTCATAACGTTAATAAATGTCTTAATGTGGATTAAATTATATATGCAATCAAAAAAGTTTTAATCGTTAAATAACTCAATTAAAAGAAAACAATGAAGTGTCAAAAGATTAACCAACTCATATGGAATTGTTATATAAGAAGGCTGTCTGCGGTTATTTTGTTGTCAAAATAACCTCTTGAGCTCAACATTTAATGAAACCCTACAATGGATATTAAAAGCTGACAGAAAAAAAAAACAAAAACCTTCAGTTTTTTTCCCCCGCTTAGTATAACTTATCATGATAAGTGAGTGCAAGGTTTAGGTGCAGAAGTAACGTACAAGTGTGGGAAAACTCTGCTCATAGCAAATTATTTGTTATGAGCAGATATGAATTTAAAAATCTTAAAATATAGGAAAACCTGATTATTGAAATTTCGATTCAAGAAATCTACCACTTAAATAATGTATATGAATTGAGTATAAAATAATAATAATACAAATGTAATTAAAGGAAACATGTTTTCATTAAAATTCACTAAAATGTATATATATATATATGGCGATATTTCGATAACCTTGCCATTAGTACTTTTCAAAAAACATTCGTTGAAGGTGATATTGATTTATCCATAGGAAATCAAACTGTAATTGAGTAACCATTAAGTTTAAGTAGTATTTTTGCGATATATTTTAAAAACGGAATGTACTTGGCTGCAGTCCCCCCCCCCCCCCCCCTTTGAGACCGAATTTTGAAAAATTCCGAAGCGCGTGTTTACTAATTTTAGTTACATTATAGGCATGTGAGGTTTCAAGATTTTATTTCTATTGGTTTATGAGATATGTTGATTTTTTTTTTTTTTAATTTTAAATTTGCCCCCCGGGAATCGAATTTACCAAATCAATGTTTAATTCTGTATTGTACCTCAGAAGTACATATAGTACATTTCAAATTTAAAGTCTCACTGTCAGCAGAAAATGGGTGAAAAATGAGTACAAGATTTGATTGCCACATACAAACATAAAAACATAATTGTAAGTTAAAATAAAACTTGTAAAAAAAAAAAAAAAAAAAATGGAAAGAAAAAAAAATTATATTCTCAATGTCTTCAACCTCACAAATTCGTTTCGATTTTAAAAAATCTTCGCTTATTGAAAATAATGTTTTAGAGTGTGCCATTTTAATTACGGAAGAATAATTTAAACCTGCTTTACAATGTGAAAAAAAAGAAAAGAAAAATATAGATGTTTTATAATCTAGAAAATATAATATAAATACGAACGAAAATATACAATAACCTTTTTGTGAGTTACTAAAGACCCAGAAAAGCGTTCTTTATCTTTAGAAACTTGGAAAAAAACCAATATATTTTTGAGATTTAAAAAAGTCATTTATAAAAACAAAGTTTCTTTTGCTGTCACTAATTTTTGAATTGCTTCCGAGTAGTTTTTGTAGTATATTCGAATCAGTTTTTTAATCTTGAATATAGTTTTTTCGGATGAAATAGATTCTCAAGTAAACATTTTCATGCTCAGCAAACATGTTTTGCAGATTGACATTATAAATTAATAGCGATAACACTAAGATTAAAATTAGTATTGTTTTGTTAATTTTGCATGTATAAATTCAATTACTCAGCTGAAAATGTTTCATTGAGAATTGACAGAATCCTAAATACGGTTATTCCTTTTTGAGAAAACTGTTTTAGGGGACTCCTCACCGCTGTTACCAGATTGGGGACTTTTTTGTGCCCCAGATTGTTGATTGTCACCGCTTTTTTGAAATAGAAATATTCGGCCTATTTAGAAATAGATTCAAAATTCTGAAAAATAAGGCGAATTATACTATTTTAAAAAAAGTGTTGACAGTCAAATAATCTGAATTAAAAATGTCCCCAATCTGGCAACACTGCGCCTCACTCAGTTGAAAACACCCGTTCGCTAATGCTAAACCAATGGGCAGGTTATTTTCGAATTTCTCCTTTAAATTTGAATATTTTGATACATTTTTTTTTTTTTTTTTTTTTTTTTGCATAGGATACCTGAGCTCTATCTCTAGTGGGGACTTTTTGCAAGAAAAGTAATAAGAATTTGTATTTGTAAGTAATAAGAAAACTAAGGTAAGACGTATAACTATGTTATACCTTATAAATCGCTCAACTAAATAAATTTTAACCCGCGTTCTCAGGATTTTTTTTTTAATTGGATGGTCTCGTTTGTGTTTGTTTAAAAAAAAAAAAAAAAAAAAAAAAAAAAAAAAAAAAACAACCCAAGAACGAAAAATCATGCGTCCAGCATAAATTATGAAAAATTTTCCAACACATTCAGAATAAATACTATACTAAAACATCACAGTTTATTAAAGATATCAAAATAAACAATTTGAAAAATGCTTAACGCATTTAAAAACCCAATTATTGCTATTACTATCAATAGTCGGAAAAATATCCGATTTTTTTTTAGCAGTCCTGTATAGATCTGTAGATTTGTATGTGTACTACTTAGTATGGCAAAGTTAGTTCAATTAAACGAATAGCACAGATGAAAATTTTCATTCAGCAATTTCTGTAAATACATGGAAATGTACTCAAGACTTTTTTGCAGCCCTGTATATGATCTGTAGAATTTATACACACCAATTAATAATAATAATAATAAAATAGTTCAATTTAAAAACGCATACCTCAACTGAATACGCATTTCCAGCAATTATTGTTGATAGGCTTCAATAGTTCAATTATTGTTCAATTTATTCTTTAACCAAATTCTTTTCTGTGTCCTTTTAAAAGAATGATAATTAATATGTTCACCATATTCTACAGTAAGCACCGTGTAGTACATCTCATGTGATATATATAAATTTCGTGTTGAACATAGTGCAATATCATTAAAATACACTGCAAACGATTTTCCCCCATAGACGATAATGTAACGGAATTCTTTAGAGTGTTCCTGTAAAGGAATCTGTCATGTTTTCGACGTTAACAAGCAGATAAATAATTAAGATTACTATTATCTGATGTTATCTTTTTACTTGTTTATTGTATTTCATATGTATCGCTTTCTGCGTACAGGTTTTAAAGTAATATTTCCCCTTATCTGGAAGTTGATACGAGCTGTTTTTAGTTAGATTGGATTGTATGAACATGTTCAGTATATCAATGCATTCCAGATTCCCTTGCTATGCAAGAACGCATACCGCAGATAAGGCAAAAAAAGAAATACCCTACCTCGTAAGTAGTGAAGGCCATAAGAGGGAGAAGTTTTTAGATAAGAGAAGGGGTTCCTGTTTACAAAGAAGATCCCCGTAAGCTGGGTTTGGAAGGCATCGCTGAGAGAGAGAGAAGACAGTTCTGGCGTAGACCTCAACGCAGTAGGTTTGTGTTTCCTGAGTGGAGTTTTTGGAAAAGAGTTTGAGTCTCTTGTGGAGATAGCCGGCACAACGGGGATGCCAAGGGTGATCCTCCAATAAAAATTCATGAGATACCATAGTTTGAGTGAGAAATAGAGTATTTTAATAAGTTAACCCAGTGTGCAGAAAGTATTTGCTATATGTAACTTAGTATCGGGCCGAATCGTCTATATCCAAGCTCTTAAATGTAAACAATGTTTCATTTATATCTAAATAATTTGTAAATAAATCGTTCGTTAATTTTAATTAAATAAGTTTAGCATTCTTTTTGATAATCCTTCTCACAACGTGCCCGATATCACGTATATATATAGGTGGTGGCAGCATATCAAAATAAAAGAATATTTTTTTCGAAGTCTGTGCGAGTGGTGATCGTGGATCTAGGAAAATTCATCAGCGTGTGGACTAAGGAAGAGTGCAACAGAATCGTAATGGTACGCACTTAATTTTCAATACCGAACACAATGATGACCAATAACATCTATGAATTTCATGGCAATCGAACTGTATACTTACACTAGTTAGAGCATGGATACACAGGCAGACAAACCGAATTTCATAAACACTTTCAACTTTGTGGGAAAGTGTTAAAAGGACGAACAAATTTCTAACTATTTTGCTGTAACTTTCATAATGATAAATTTTGAGCAATTTGCACAATGTTTTTTTTTTTTTTTTTTTTTTTTTTTAGCATTTTATATTTAAACGACATGATTTTATTTATTTGACTAATTTTCTCTATAATATAATTCCAACTTCCGATTTTACCAAAGTCTAAAAAAACTATTTCGAACTAGAAAATGTACTTACTAAATGAAATCAAATAAGTACCAAACAGAAATAATTTTCTTTTAGCTGTCAAAATATTTCAAAAATATGTGCTTAATTTATAATTCGATGTGTTAAAATCTTACCGATACTAAATAAGATTTTAATACTTCGCAAAAATTCAGTATAAATTTTAGAAATTTTTCGCAACTAAAAAAAAAAAAAAAAAAACGAGAATTCTTTTAGGAAGAGCACACACACAAGCCCAAGAAAAGAAAGAAGTAAATAATTAAATTTAAGAAATCAAAACACCCGAGAACTAATTAATTATTTCTCATCAATGTGAAACTATTTTTTATATTACTTACCTATTTTTTTTTTATTTACTTGTATTGATGACTTTTAAGTTATGTTTAATTGTTAGTTACTTATCTATAAACACTGTTTTGATGAGGCGCATAGATGTCTCTGAAGGTTAGAGTTGCAGTAAAGCTAGAGATCCTACCTACACAACTTTTAGGTTGTTTAATATTTAAACGGAGCTTCTGTCTGTAAAATAGTCAATGAAACATCGTCTTCATTTTGAAAAACCTATCCAAATGCCACTCAATATGGTGCGTAAAAAATTTTTTTCGTCTCTACCGCCATTTTGAATTTATAAAAACAAAACCTAGCCTATAACCATCGGACGATTAAGACGAATCGATACAGACCTCATTCATTAAAATCCATCCAGCCGTTGGGATGTTTCAAGGGTATAAAGAAATCCACATACCCAGATACGCGTGAAACACATAACCTTTCTTGGCAGTCGGGTAAAAATATTTATCTTCAGAAGATATGTTTTAAGTATACGAATGCATTATAAGAATAGGATAACATAGGGTTAACATAGCGTGGGGAAATTGAGATCTCCCCGATCAACAGCCATTAGATCAGGCCTGCCCAAACTTTCAGTAAGCAGGGGCGCACGTCAACTCTTGGCACTTAATGAAGGACGCATTATTCACATGACTGAAAACATGGGGCAATATTATCGCACAGTGTTAGTATACGCGCACGTCTTAACATAATGCAAATGAATCTTACAGCAGCAGACAAAATACCCCTATGGTTCTGGAGTTACATGTATTAAATTTCAAATTATACATTTTTCTATGAGAGGTCTATCTCAAAAATGTTTGTAGGGCAAGGTGGCAGAAACTTTAATCGTGCCTATAATAACAACAATAACGAAAAATAAATAAACATGGATATCAGAGATATTGCTAGGTTTCTTTTAGGATGTAAAAATCAACTTTGACTTATTTTGAAGGAGGAAATATAGTTTTATAAAAAGTACAAAAACAAAGACAGACATGATAGTGAGAAAACCATAGGGTTGGTTCCAGAGAGAGAGTCTGGAAGTGCTTTCATAGATGAAAATCATTCTGTCCTGTTTTATAAACTTTTCTATGCAAGTTGGAAAACGAAATAACCATAAAATTTCAAAAGTCAAGAAGGAAAAATTAAGCTCTTTTATCCTTCGTGTAAAATAACTATTGGTTCAGTGTGACAACAGCAAAAAGAACAAAGGTGAACTTTCATGAACATGTGTATTCAAAGGGGCGGGGGAATTTGAAAAACGTTTATTTTTCTGTTACGTCTTATGTAACAAAAAGAGTTATTTCCAATTATTACCAAATTTAACCATCATAATTACACTTTATCAATAATAACTACAAATCGTAATAAACAATTAAATTTAAAAAATCAAAAAACCCAACTGCGTAAAAAGCGAACTAATTAATTATTTCTCATCAATGTGAAACAATTTGTTTTTTTCAATTCCTACTATTAGCTCACACTCTCGCTATATATATCTTGTTCAAATTTTCAGTCGTTAATAAAATACTTATTATTCATCCAATCAAGCTCAAATAATTTTTTTTAAAACTTGTAGTGGATGACACTAGATGTAATCCAGTTTTTTTCAAATATTAATTCATTAATGAAATTAAATTAATTAATTTTCAATAATCGAGAGAGCCCCCTTCTTGATCAAGGTATTTTAAGACCGAGAGAGCCCTGTTCTTGATCAAGGCATTTTAAGTGCCACTCAAAAGGAAAGAAGAATGGGGGAAAAAATTCTCTTATTGATTTAAGTAAGAATTGACTTAAAATATTTTTTTTTATATTACTTGTTTATATTACTTACCTATTTTTTTTATTTATTTGTATTGATGACTTTTAAGTTGTGTTTAACTGTTAGTTCTTATCTATAAACACTGTTTTGATAAGATCTATAGATGTCTATGATGGTTAGAGTTGCAGTAAAGCTAGAGATCCCCAATACATACACAACTTCCAGGTTGTATAATATTTTAACGGAGCTTCTGACTGTAAAATAGTCAATGAAACATCGTCTTCATTTTGAAAGACCTATCCAATGACATGCCACTCAATAGGGTGCGTAATTTTTTTTTCGTCTGTACCGCCATTTTGTATTTTACGGCCGCCATTTTGAATTTATAAAAATAAAACCTAGCCTATAACCATCGGACGGTTAAGACGAATCGATAGAGACCTCATTCATTAAGGGGTCTCAGGACTCTTAAAATTGGAAAAAATGAAAAAAAAGACCATTTTCAACATTTAATATCTTAAAATGTATTTGATTTCAAGACACAATTTTAATTGGAATAAAATATATAAGTATGTTCTTCCATTTCATGTATTTAAAAAACTATAAGATGCAGAATTAGCATTTATAGGGGGCTCCAAACTGTTAGATATTTGACGAGCAAAAAATCGGCATAACAGCTTACGCGCACGATTACAAAATAGGTATTACAACCAGAATGAAAATTTTGGTGCCTACTTATACTTCAGATTGTAATGATTACCCTGAACCTAAATAAATTTGTATTTAAAATTTTTTTTTATATTTTTAATACAAAGTTGTATTTAACTAATGCAAAATTAAGAAAATTTCAACAGTATAATCACCTAACAAAATATTGTTTTGAGCAATAAAAAGGAAATTTTAGGTTCAGTTTATACAGACTAACATGAAACATATGTTTTGAAAATTTCGTAAAAAAATATTCATAAGTTTTTGAGATATCGTGCGCGTTATGTCCAAAAACGTCATTTGGAGAAAAATGGCTTCAAAGTTTCCAAAACGATGCTTCAGCTATTGAACGTCTATAAATCTAAAAGCCGTAACTTCAGTTCTAATAGGAATTTCAAGGAAATAATTATATCAAAATGTTCAGAAAAGATAGGAGTTTAACATCTAAAAAATTGAAATTTCGAAAATTTTAAAGCTTTAAGAGTCCTGAGACTCCTTAAAATCCATTCAGCCGTTGCGATGCTTCGAGGGTATAAAGAAATCCACATCCACAGATAGGCGTGAAGCACATAACCCTTCCTTTCAGTCGGGTAAAAATATACATGATTAAATTTTCAAAGTGTGTTTCTGATTTTAAATGCGTTTTCACAGGTTTTGAAAATGTCTCTGATGCAAATAGCAATGATTTTATAAAAAGTATTCTTTATAACGGAATTTTACTTCTAAAAAGTCTAGCAACAGGAAACCTTCAAAAGGGAGCCAAGAAAATGTCCACGGGCGCCGCGTTGGACAGTCATGATTTAGATGCTTTTAAACAGTTGTAGTATTTGTCAAAAGGCATTTCATAAAAATAAAAATATACAAGGTGTCCCAAAAACATTTACCTCGGCTTTTATTCCTTAAATATTTTATCATAGACATATACTCTAAATTACGAAGTTACGTGGAAAAAAAGTACAGAATAATATGGAATCGATTAAAATTTTCAGGGGATTAAATTTGAAGAAATAGAAAATAAAAATTTTTATAAGGCCCCTTACAAAAAATTTCCCAACGAGTAAAATCTATTCCATTATACTAAGAAGTTCGTGTCTAAAATTTCAGCATTTTCCCGTAAAAAGTCGCAAAGGTAATTTACAATTCTAATTCGTTTAAATTATTTATAGCTGTGCTTAAGACACATTTTTCCATAATTTATTTTTTAAACATTATATTACATTATTTACGAAATACATATTCATTTATGTATTTGACATTTTATTACATTTATAAAGAAATTTAATTTTTAAAATGCTTTTTAAACTACTATGAGAGTGTTTATCATGAGAAATGCGAATAATTAAAAAAAAATCCCTCTTTGCTTTTAACTTATACATAAATTATATTTTAACTTCGTTTAAATTATTTTCTTACTCACTATTGTGCTTAAAAAACTATTTTTGTCCTTTATTTTTTCATTATTTAAAAAGTTTAACTTTCAAATGCTTTTTATAAACTATTAATGTTGTTCAAAATCAGTTTCATTTAAAGATAAATATGAGATCTTTCTTAACTACTTATTTTCTTATAATTTATACTTATAGCTTAACTTTGTTTATATTACTTATTTATCTGCAATTATTTTTATGGAACTTTTTTACAAACAATTGTTAATATTCCCCAAACAGCAACTACACATTAAAAACATGATATTCACTTAATTAAAATTTTAGATCGATTAAAATGATTCACATATCAAATTTACAATTAGAATCAATACAACCTCGAGCAATATCGTATTTCAAATTCGAACAACTATTATTGTCTGTTTTTGACATTTCAGTCAGTAGCATATTGAAGCTTTAATAAATTATATAAATACGGATTTCTCATGAAACGTATTAGAAATCAGAAGCCTATTCAATCTATATATATTTAAATAAAGCATAAAAATAAGTATCACATATAAAGTCAACGTGCCTAAATGTGGTGACATATATGAGCTGGATAGTGGGTACAAGGACCATCACCTCATCGAGTTGACGGCTGAAAATCCAAGATTAAACAGATCTCGATTAGCATATTAAAATGCAACTGGTCTACCCAGTAATATCTTGGTGGAAAGCACCTGCTGACCCGATTTCAGTGGTTGATCTGTAGGTTTATCATTGTGTTTTCCTGCAGCCAAAGGTATGAAAACATGGAGGACAGGGAGCAGTAGAACATGATGGTAAATCTACCAGCCAACCACTAAGTCGGGCTTGTTGGTGGTTTCGTCAAAGATATGACTTGGCAGAACAGCTTCATTTTAATATGCGAATCGTGTTTTAACTAATCCTGGAATTTCAGCCGTCAACTCGACGAGGTGGTGGTTTCTGCGCCTCCTCCCAGTCTACAGGGTGGCTACTAAATACTGTTACACTAAAAAAAAAAATACGAATTAATTTTAATCGTTTGGTAAAACAATTTATTTCTCTATTTTAGCGTTTGGCAGTCTTCTATTACTGCAGACGAATTTTGTTATAAAGCAAATATTTAAAATTATTTTAAAGAGGGAAGCCAAAAGAATCATGATTAAACAGCTCTTTGATCGCAGATTTTCCGCAGGTAAAATATTTAAGCAATTAAAATGCCTTAGTTTTAATGGAACATTTATATATAGAACTATAAATCGATTATTGGATACTAATAGCTATGTGAATATCGATCTAGGTCTTGTCGTCCACGCTCACTTCGCACAAGAGAGCGCATTAAAAGAATTCGTTAAAAGGTGTGGAGAAATCCCCAACGTTCTGCAAATAAAATGGCTTCAGAAGAGAACGTGAGTCGCAGAACTATTCAAGTTATTGTGAATGAAGATCTGGGTTATTGCCCTTATCGCAAAAGAAAAATTCAAGGATTGACTACTGCACAAAAAATAAAAAGATTAAAAAGAAGGAAGAAATTGATGAAACGGCATGGTAGGAAAAGTGTTGACAGATTAATATTTTCTGATGGGAAGCTATTTTGCACTGAACAGTGTTATAATGCTAAAAATGATGTCGTATATTCAGCAACCCTCGAGGATATACCTGAAATTTTTTGAACTGTTAAACGCTTTCAGAACAAGAATTCTGTTATGCTTTGGTCTGCAGTGTCAAACAATGTAAAATTGCCTTTGAAGTCCATCGATAAAGGGATAAAAATCAAGTCGAATATTACAAACAGGACATATTGGCTACACATTTATTGCCACATGCTGACAGGTTGTATCCTAAAAGCAATTGGACATTTCAGCAAGATTTTACACTTTCGCACCGAGCTAAATCAACACAGGCTTGGCTCCCTGTCATTTGTCCGAACTTTATCATGGAAGAAGATTGGCCACCTTCTTCACCGGATCTAAATCCTGTAGATTATTGCATTTGGGGGATTTTAGAGGCTAAAGTAAATAGAAACAAGCACAGAAGTTTGGACTCTCTCAAAGCTTCCATATTGTGTGAATGGTACCGATTACCTCTTAAAATGAATCGTGCCGCAGTGGGAACATGGCATAAGAGATTATCATTGGTAATCCATAAAGAGGGCGGTCAATTCGAGTAAAATTATTTCCCGGTAAACTTTCGTCTCTGATGGTCATCGTATTAGTGTAGTTATCATTTTCTATTTTCTATTTGTAAAATAAAATGACTGAATATTTGTAACAGTATTTAGTAACCACCCTGTAGTAATTTGTACCTAAAATTCTAACGACAGAGTTGTATATAAATGTCACGTATCAAGCATCCTCATATCAGAAACAATAAAAAAATAAAATAAAATAAAATAAAAAAACCCGATTTCGTAAAAAGCGAACTAAAAAGAGGGAAACAAGATGACGTAGAAAAATAGTCCAGTGGGTAATGGAAATCCTTTTTTTAACATAAGTAATTGCAGTCGGAAACATCAGATTCATGTTTAGGTATGTACTGCGGCTCCTTCTACATACATGTTTGCCTCCGACTGCAATTACATAAGTAAAAAAAAAAGGATTTCCATTACACACTCTCCTATTTTTCTACGTCATCTTGTTTCTATCTTTTTAGTTCGCTTTTTACGCAGTCGGGTTTTTTGATTTTTTTAAATTAAATATTTTATTGATGAATTTTTAGTTTATATTACTTACTTATTTTTTTATTTACTTGTATTGATGACTTTTAAGTTGTGTTTAATTGTTAGTTCCTACCTATAAACACTGTTTTCATGAGGCCTATAGATGTCTATGAAGGTTAGATTTACAGTTAAGCTACAGATCCGACCTACACAACTTTCAGGTTGTATAATATTTAAAGGGAGCTTCTGACTGCAAAATAGTCTAGGAAACATCGTCTTCAGTTTGAAAGACCTATCCAATGATATGCCACTCAATATGGTGCGTAAATTTTTTTTCGTCTCTACCGTCATTTTGTATTTTACGGCCGCCGTTTTGAATTTATGAAAACAAAACTAGCCTATAACCATCAGACGGTTAAGACGAATCGATAGAGACCCCATTCATTAAAATCCATCCAGCCGTTGGGGTGTTTCGAGGATATGAAGAAATCCACATACATACCCAGATACGCGTACAACACATAACCCTTCTTGACATTCGGGTAAAAAGAGAAGCATGTTACTGCATTTACATCATTTCTACTAGGAGAATTTTTCATTGGAATATGCAAAGTTAATTATCAACCTCCGACAAGAATTTCTAAATACTAGGAACAATCCCGAAATCAAGATTACCATTTTGTTTTTAATGTTTGAATCTCGAATAGGAAAATCGATTTCACGTCATTGAAGATCTGTTTCATCTACCGGAAGTAACAGCGGGAAAAGATAACACGTTTTGAACTAGAACTGTTCTAAAATTTTCATTGCATTTTTTATGTTTAATTATTTGATAGACCTTATATCCATACAATAGATATTTCAAATGCATAGTTGTTTTCTTTAGATTTCTAAGGTATGTTTATGTGATATTTTCCCATATTAAATTAAAATGAAGTTTAAAAGAAGAAATTGTGAATAAATAAACATTTTGAATTATTATGTTTAGATATTTCCGTATTGAACTAGGGCTTTTCTTTGTCTAAGTGCTTAGTTACGTACTTCAAATGGTTAAAATAGTTAAAATAAATAGCTTAACTATAATTTTGGAACGTCGTGTTTATACTGTGATTATATAATAACATTTAAACTTACAAAATCAAAATTATGATTTTTTTTTATTACTAAAAAGGTGTTAAAAATATATATAAATAATGGACTGAGATGTTGCCGCAATCAATATGACGCCAGGGTGACTCACGTACATTTTTCGCTTTATAATATAGATTATTGCACTGGAGGGAAAAGACTGAAAAATGCAATACAAATATTCTAATTAGTGGAAAGTATAATAAACGGGATAAAAATCTTATAAAAACTATTAACAGATATCTAATTGTTTTGGATAAAATAATTATGCCAAATTCAAGATTTATTGCCCACAAATTTTGAAGACTATAGCAATACACCGAAATTTGACACATCTCCAAATTCATGAACACTTGCCAATTATGTTGAAATGTGTTAAGAAGGTTGTAAAATACTGTCTTAGTGTCTAATGCATTTTTAAATTTTTGCTCAAACTTAATATGAATTCCCGTGGATATAATTCAGATCTGCAGAATAATTTTGTTATCTACTTGAATTATATGGTAAGTTATTTAAGTGTTTTTAACTTTATGGAAATCAATTGAAATTAAAATATGCACATCAATAGGAAATTGAAATTATTATTGTATATTTTCATAAACAAGGCTGTTATAATGATGATATAAATGGAAAAATTGAGACCTCAAATGGCACGCTGAAATACTTTGCAAGTTGAAGAAATAATTTTTTTCTAGTAATTTTCATTTAATAGACTAACTTTATTTCCATATAATTATTTTAGATTATATTTATGGTTATCACCATATGATGACGTGTATAAAATTTCAAAAAAAAGGTTCATCAAATAGACAAAGAAGCAAAAAATGAATACTGATTTTAGTTGAAAAATGTTAAAAGCTGAGAAAAAAAACAACAACAAAAAAAAAACAAATAAATCCCACAAGAAACGTTTTATTTTTTAGGGTTTCGTTCATCTGACGAAACCCTATTCGTCTCACTCCTCTGTCTGTCCGTCACAGAGCCCGTTCTCAGAAACTATACATGTTGGACACTTGAAATTTTGCATACTTATAGCTGAACACCACACATCAAACGACAAATCATAAAATTTTGAAAAAGTCGTACATTTAACCCTTTGGGCTCCCAAATGTGTATTTTAAACAATTCTTTCTAAGTGAGCCCCTAATTAGGTTGAAGGCGTGAAATTTTGCGTACTTATAGCTGAACACCTCAGACCAAACAACAAATCATAAAATTTTTAAAAAGTCGTACATTTAAGCCTTTGGTCTCCCACATGTGTATTTTAAACAATTCTTTCTAAGTGAGCCTCTAATTAGGTTGGAGGCATGAAATTTTGCATACTTACAGCTGAACACCTCACATCAAACGACAAATCATAAAATTTTGAAAAAGTTGTACATTTAACCCTTTGGACTTCCACATGTGTATTTTAAACAATTCTTTCTAAGTGAGCCTCTAATTAGGTTGGAGGCATGAAATTTTGCATACTTACAGCTGAACACCTCACATCAAACAACAAATCATAAAATTTTGAAAAAGTCGTAAATTTAACCCTTTGAGGTCTAACATGTGTATTTTAAACAATCATTTCTAAGTGTGCCCCTAATTAGGTTGGAGGTGTGAAATTTTACATACTTATAGCTAAACCCCTCACATCAAACGATAAATCATAAAATTTTGAAAAAGTCGTACATTTAACCCTTTGGGCTCCCACATGTGTATTTTAAACAATTCTTTCTAAGTGAGACCATATTTAGGTGGGAAGCGTGAAATTTTGCATACTTATAGCTGAACACCATCATGCGACAAATCATAAAATTTTGAAAAAGTCGTACACTTAACCCTTTGGGCTCCCACATGCGTATTTTAAGCAATTCTTTCTAACTGAACCCCTTATTAAACTGGAGATTTGAAATTTTGCATACTTATAGCAGGACACCTGAGGCCAGGCTACAAATCATAAAACCTTGAAAAAGTCGTATATTTAACCCTTTGGACTCCCACATGTGTATTTTAAACAATTCTTTCTAAGTGAGCCCTTAATTAGGTTGAAGGCGTGAAATTTTGCATACTTACAGCTGAACACCTCACATCAAACAACAAATCATAAAATTTTGAAAAAGTCGTAAATTTAACCCTTTGAGGTCTAACATGTGTATTTTAAACAATCATTTCTAAGTGTGCCCCTAATTAGGTTGGAGGTGTGAAATTTTACATACTTATAGCTAAACCCCTCACATCAAACGATAAATCATAAAATTTTGAAAAAGTCGTACATTTAACCCTTTGGGCTCCCACATGTGTATTTTAAACAATTCTTTCTAAGTGAGACCATATTTAGGTGGGAAGCGTGAAATTTTGCATACTTATAGCTGAACACCATCATGCGACAAATCATAAAATTTTGAAAAAGTCGTACACTTAACCCTTTGGGCTCCCACATGCGTATTTTAAGCAATTCTTTCTAACTGAACCCCTTATTAAACTGGAGATTTGAAATTTTGCATACTTATAGCAGGACACCTGAGGCCAGGCTACAAATCATAAAACCTTGAAAAAGTCGTACACTTAACCCTTTGGGCTCCCACATGCGTATTTTAAGCAATTCTTTCTAACTGAACCCCTTATTAAACTGGAGATTTGAAATTTTGCATACTTATAGCAGGACACCTGAGGCCAGGCTACAAATCATAAAATCTTGAAAAAGTCTTACGTTTAACCCTTTGAGCTACCACTTATGTATTTTAAGGAATTCTTTCTAAGAAAGCCCTTAATTAAGTTGGAGACATGAATTTTTGCATACGACCTCAGATTTCTCGACTGAATACATCAGACTACACGACAAATCCTAAAATTTTCAAAAAGTCTTATATTATTTACTCCTCCAGGCTCTAACTTGGGTATTTTAAACAATTTTTCTAACCTCCGCCCTTTTCACCCGGGGAGCACTTTTCCAACTTTTGTCGACACCCCTTTGACCATACTTTCTTATTACGCACCATAGCCTTACATATTTTAGTTCCACTTTTTACCACCAGGGACGGCTATTTATCTCGGGTGCTATGGGCTCAATCCCCTCGACTAATATATCTACGGATAGTATGTAAAACGGATTTTCGTTCGGATAGAGGTTTATTTAGAATAGAGTGCACCGCTGGTTTCGAAATGTGGAACTAACAGATTTTTCAAAAGGATAAAGTGTTTTGAAAGGAATATTAAACGAAACCCTCTGTGCGATCTGTGATCACACTCACCCACTTGTTTATTTATTGTACTCAATTTTGAGAAAAAAATAGATTAAACTAAGGGTCATTCCATACAAAATGAGCAAATCAGCTGTGGCAGACATGTCACAGATTTTAATGAAAATCATTATATAAGTAGATCATACCTATTTATGAGTGAATGTAAAAAAAATAGATATCAGGATTTTTATGTTAAGTATTACAAACATTAAGTATTAAAATTTACATTAAAAGTGAATGCAAAATCGAGATTTTGTCAACATGCTAAAAACTTCAATTTTGATTATTAGCCTTAGGAATGGAAAGACTATATTAAAAATTATTTATAATTAGGAACAAATAATAAGTAGCAGATTGGCATAAGTTAGTAATTGTATTTTTATTCCGTAATTTGAAAAAAAAATAGTTTTGAAAATTTTTGAGGGAAAAATTCAATATTTCTATTGTTCATTTAAATATGAAGGACACCTCTGACAAATTGAAAACAACTTGGCGTTATAGCTAAAAGTATATATTTTAAATATTGAAAGTTTAATCCTTGCCTTTTTATTCATTAATGAGAAAAAAAAATAAATAGTAAAATATGTTGAGGGTAAAATGCAATATTTCTATCACTTTTTTGAAAGTAAAGGGAAGCTTTTTAAAATTTTTAAAATATTTTATATTATGGATAAATGTGTATATTTTAAATATAGAAACTTGTATACTTGCTTTCAGTTTATTTTTACCTCAAGAATATTTTTAATTAAAGTAGAAAAAATGATTCATTTAGACAAAAATTACCTATCCCTACCCTAAACAATCCTAAATCCAGATTCAAAAAATAGATGGCAGCACTCATTTTTTTCACTTTGAAATCGTGCAGATATTACCTTAACAGATATTACCTTTTTCCCATTTTTGCTATGTTAGGAATCAAAAGGCAATCTTGAATTTTTTTGAGCATATCATGGACATATTGATCTTTATGTCTGTGCAATATTGTTAATGTCGGACCACTCCTTTATTTATATTTTTGCTCATACATAAGAGCAAAAATTATGATTTTATAATTTTTTTAAAAAGTTTCTAAGTTTTTTTTGAAGATGAAGGAAATAAATGGCAACTTTCAAACTTGGGGAATTTGATCTTCATATGTAATACAACATCAAGCATCAATATCACAGATGTTTTTGAATTCCTTTGATTTTTATAACGTTTCTAATTTTCTTAAAATTCGCATATTTTCAATTTTTACAACCAATTAAAGATAAATCATGGTGTTACCAGATAATTATTATTCAATAAATAGAAAGATAATTTTTCAGAGGTTACAATATTATAAAAAAAATCATTTGTGTTAAATAGTTTTCAAGATATGGAACTTCAAACTTGCAACTTTTGACGATTGCACACACGTCATTCTTTATCACAAGTTTTTTAAATGTCCAAAACAGCTAAAATAATTTATTTTTTGTGAAGATATTTTACAGACCTCTATTTTAATATGAATTGAACCTGTGTATCAAATTTTATTAAAATCGGTGACTATGTGGCCACAACTTTTTTTTAAATTTTTGCTCAATTTACGTGGAATGACCCCTAACTGAAAAACAGAAATTTACCGATTTATTAGAATAAATCATATTTTAAGATTTCTTTTAATCATAAGTTGTAGACACGCTTAAAGGCAGCTCGAAAATTAATTCATTAAAAAATATATTTCCCTCCCCCATTTTGCCAAAAGCATTCATTGAATTTACTCGCTTCAAATGAATAGAACAAGATAACAATATGATGTACTAGAAGGTAGCCCGTCAGAATGACGTGTTTGCATTTTCAAAAGAATGATATAGCATTGCATTATAAAAAGAATTATGAAGTAATAAATTTTATCTTACCTGACTAATAGCATCAGGTGGGAATAAAATAGCTTTAAAAACAGCCCATTTATAATTGAAACTTAATTTGCAAGAAAGAACTTCAGTCACAAAATTTAAAGAACTACTTCACAAAAAACATGCAAATTAGAATTAATAATGCTATTTTAAAATATATTGTCAATTAACTTTCGTCTTTGTTCATTGCTTTAAAAAAAATCAATGACCTTCAATTTCTTATAAATCAGAATAATAATAATAAAAATTTAAATAAGAGTCCTTCCCGGATTAATTGCCGATAGCTGACGCCGAAATAATAATTATATAACTTAAATTTTAAAAAGTTTAACTCAGATTAAATACTCATTTTTTTAAAAACATGCATAAAGAAACCTATAATAAATTTTGATCATTAAAAATGATCCTTTATCACTTAAGTAAATTGTAACTATTAATTGCATTAACAGATTTTTTTTCTCAAATTCTTTTATTAAATTACAAATTTATTTTCCCTACAAAATACAAAAATGCAAAATTATATATATATATATATATATATTCTACACGGCATTAAGTATCCCTGATAGTCTAATTATATTTTATAAGAAATACTATTCATTTTCCCACCAATGTCTCTTAGAAAGACCCCCACGGAGGGCACCCCCCCTAGGGCCTATATCCCTAGTGTGGATAGTTGGCCGTCATGAACACAACCAACCAACCAACCCCCCCAATGTCTTCAGAGTTCAAAGAATTTCAAAAGAAACTTCTTTTTTATTTTAACTACCGATAGA